>OY728135.1:988700016-989425424 GCA_963277665.1 Viscum album
CATTCCATATAAGTTATAAAACATTCTTCTCGTACTTTTGTCGGAAAAGTCAAAAAAGTGCCTCATAAAAGAAAGATTCCATACATACCATATAATAAAAGTCAAAATGGTAAAAAGAACATTAAACATACATGAATTTTTTTTATAAAACTTAGACCTGGATGATAAATATATAACCCTTGTAAATACTTACGTTAAAGAAAATCTCGGATAGAAAAAAATTGAGACTCCAACATTATCCGTTACCTTAGGCCTGATATGCTTCCTACATTTCCGAACCTCCTCTTCTTTGAAGAGAATCTTTGAGACCTCCTATCAGGGCACTAAAATTGGTCTTTAAAGAAGACCAGAACCTATAGGATGTTTCTATGGAAGTGGAGAAGAGAATTTGGAAGGGTTTCGCTGAGCTTGAAGGCTCACAGTAGTGTGAGGAAGAGAGGGAGGAGGTGCCCTTTTATAAGAAAGGAGAGGGGAACCTTTGGAAAAACTAAAAATATTATTTTATTATAAAGTCATATTCGGTTTTTAATAGCTCAATATTTTATTATTTCGAAGCTATGGTGGGGATGGGTCTAAATCCTCTCATACAATAGAATTTAGACAAGTTTAGGTATCTATTTTAACCTTATCATTTAGATTTAACCTTAAGTTAAATAAGTTTACTTTTACTGTGTCTTCTTGTTTCCTTACACTATAAAGGTTAATAAACATACTATAACAAGCCAAAAAACCCCAAGTTGTTTATTATTAATATATATAACTGTATCTAAGTCACTTGGCTGATCCTTATATTTTTAGGAAAAAAAATAACAATTAATAATATAATATATTTTTTAAACTATTTTTTGTCAATTTTGAAACTATTTGGTAATTTATTTTTGTGAAACTCATAACAGAATGATTAGTTCGAACAAAGTAAACTAAATCATTAATAACATGTCATATTAACCTATAAAATTAGTTTAATTCATAAAAACTCTCAAATTACTTTTATTTGTGTATTTAAAAACATCAATTATGTCAATATTTCATTAATAAGATAATTGATGCATCATCATTGTGCCATAAATAAATTAAATTATTTAATGTTTAAAAATTATAAATAAAACACTATTATGTATTAAATCTTTTTATCTTTCTAATTAATATTTATAGTCGAATTTAACTTATGTATAACCTTATATTAAAAATTATTTAGTTATTAAACATTGATTTTAACTATTTTAAACCCTTCTTTAAATAAATTAATAATAAATGTTCTAATCTAATCCAAGTGGGCCTAAATGGTCATATTTTTATTCCTAAGGTTGTTTTTTGGTTGAATTACAACTTATCCAATAGAATATAGGACATGTGTTAGGGTAATAAATAATATCTATTTTACCCTTAATTACCCTATTTACTTTTAACCATGGAAAAAAGGTAAAAGTAACTATTCACCAAAAATTATTTTAATCTCATTGAACCACATTTTAGTCCATGATATTAACCATGTCTCTCGTATTTTTAAAATTCCACTCACAGAAGCAGAAAAATTATGTCTTATGTGAATTTTAAAATTCTCCTAGGAGGTGGGTAAAAGACGGTGAAATGTTCAATAAACTTTTTGTATATCTAAAATTATTATTAAATGACTCCAATGACTTAAATTGAACTTTTATAGGTATTATGTATAAAATTTTTACAATTATATAAATTTAAATAAAATAAATAATTATTTAAATAAAATTTCAGTTTTTGAATAGTACCCCCAGTGTTTTCACTATTCATCAAAAATTGAATGTTTTTTAGAAAAATACCAAAAATTCAAACTAGGATAATTTTGATATTATGAATCCAAAAATGAAGTCCATTTTGAATGAAAAAATTTATCAAATTTCAAAAAGTGGGTATTGCTATTCAAAAACGGCTAGTTTACATAACATATTGTTGTTTTACCTGAAACTCGGTATTGCGTACAACACACGCTATTGTGGAAGGTCGTGCTTTCATGTAATGCAAGCCAGTCAGGGATGCATGTTGTGCAAGCTCCTTTTGTTGTAGCGTATAAAACACAAGAAATTAATGAAATTAAAAAGAATATTTTTCATAAAATCTCGGGGTGTTACATTCTAGCCCCCTTAAAATGAATTTGGCCCTCGAAATTCGTCGGGGTTATAAATGGTTATCTTACTCAGAAGTTTCTTTAATAGAAACCCCACATCGTAAAAAAGAATACCAAAATTGGGCTTTAAAAACTAAAGTATGAAACGTAACGGTTGCCCAAAGAAACTCACCACTGGGTTTCCATATAGAAGAACATAGGTGAAAATATGGATATGGAAGAAAAATCTAACCATCAAGTTCTGATGGAGAGTGGTAGAGAACATTGATATGAAAAATCCATCAATCACAAAGCCATATATTTGTGATGATCTAAGGTACCATCTGATTAATCGGATATAAGGGCACTAGGACAACATTTTTGGTTTTCAAGATCATTTCCCTAAAGTCGATGAAATTGAAATTAGAAGAAATACTTTCGTGATTTTGGTACAGTCTCACCGTTGGTCGTTATTTGGACAATTTCCACTTCATCTCTTAAAGAAATTAAGTTGAATTTGTCATTTGTGAAGTGTTAGTAGATCATGTGATAGAATGATGGGGAATTCCATCTGTCTCAAACAAAAGGTTATAAAAGTTATCAAAAATACATAAGTCCATCTATAGTGAGATTAATCATATATGGTTCGTAAAACGGACTTATACTTCATATATCATATTACTTAATATAATAAAACAAGTTTATACTAAATAGGGACTTCTTCTATGCCTGTGGTAGGTGATAAAGGCCAGTCGCACTTCGGTTGTGGGTTCGATTCCCATAGCCTTGTCCGACGCGATGAGATGTCACCCATCCTGCATGTTGTCCTTTTTATAAAACTATGTTACTATAACATCCCATCAACAATATAGAAAAAACTTATATCCTTAATCAATACTAACTTATGTCCAACATAATCCATTCCAATCTTTATTCTTATCCATAATACTACAGTCCACTCTCATATTATAGTGAAAATGATTACTAGAGATTTCATATAACAAGCATGTTAATACCATCGTTGATCCCCATATATCATAATATATGTCATGTTGGTCACATTCCAAACATTAGAAGTCCTTAATCATGTATTCTCTTAAAAATGAATACTCATTGAATCTTATTGAAAAATTGAGTGTTGTCAAAATTCAACTCTTTCCACATACCAAAACCCAAAAATTATATATACTCAAACCATGATATAACGATTTCCTTATATCAGTCATGAGCTCATGAATACTGTCAAACATTTCATTATCTCCTTATCCCTTCACTATACGAATATCATCTTTTTTCCAAAAATATCTCAATCACTTTCCATGGTTACTAGTACCAGAAAATTGTTGAAAACCACAATAGACCAATACATTAAATATTCCAATATTCCACGATACTATATACAAAATTATTTTGGAATCCCATTACATAAACACTTAATCATTCCACCACATCGTTGTCATATTCAACATTGCCAATAGTGATCGCATGTGACTTCCCTTTGTCCTTTTCCTTAAGTGGTTCCTCATGTCGATCATCACTAACCCTTGGATTAGGGCATTTATTATCATAATGCCCCATTTCCTTGCACTTGAAGAATTGAAGTGTTGGTGGTGTGTTCTTTGCAATCATTTCTTTATTCACATCATTAGAAAAAAAAATTCCATTACTTCGACACTCAGATGCTCGATGACCTTCTTTTCCACACTTAAAACACTTTCTAGTCCCTTTAAGACAATATCTACCATGCTTCTTTCCACACTTTGAGCATAAGAAAACATTCATCTTTTTTCACCATTATTATGAGATTTCTCCTTGAACTCTATCTTTCATTTCTTGTCAAAACCATGAGATGGATAAGTAACACCAACTTCCATTTCTACCTTGATAGCACAACGCACAATTTCTTCATAGCTACTGAAGTCTCTTATAGCTAATTCCCTTCAAAGATTTGGTTTTTAGACACTGAAGAATTGATCAACTTTACTTTCAGGTTGGATGATAAAGCTCGATGCATACCCTGCAAGCCTTGTAAAATTCGCTTCCTATATACTAACAGATTCATCATCCTTTTTCTTTAGTTCAAGAAACTCCTTATCCATCTTTGTTCGAAAATTACGAGGGAAGTACATGTTGAAAAATAATTTCTTGAACTCATCCCATTCCATGGACTCAATTTAATCTCTTGGCCTCGTATTCATGATAAGATTCCACCATTGATCAGCTTCACCTTCCAAACAATATACTGCTATGATAGCTTTATCATGTTCAGAACATTGAATAATTGAAAATATCTTTTTAGTGGTACTGATCCATTGTTTAGCAACAAGTGAATCAGAAGACCCACTAAAAGAAGGTGGACATTGCCTCATGAAGGAATCAATAGAATATTGTTCCCTTATCTTCTCATTTGGAAGTCCAGAATGATTCATAGATTGTGTAAGCATAGCAATAAGATTTTTCACTCCATCTCCCATAACATTTGTTTGTTCAGGAGGAAAATCATTGCATTGTCCATTTCATTGATCAACACGGTTCCTTCGGGTTCCATCCATCGTCTAAAACCCAAAAAGAATAGTGTGAGAGGCAAAAATCATGCTAGGGAAACAAAAAAATAAAGGGGGATTACATTCAATATCTAACATCTTAGGTTTAATTATAAGATTGTTACCATAATTCTAGGACTATAACCTATACTTATACTTAACCGTAGGGACATCCATAGACATACCTTAGAAATATCTCTAGGGATCTCACTAAAGTTCTTGCATCCTAGTATCCAAAGGTTGACTAAACCTTTCCTCTGATACCAACTGTAGATACCCAAAGCTTCATGTACATGGACATTACATTACTTTTTCTGAATACATAGTATATAACAAAAACAGACACACAAGGATCGTAATATTTTAGTGTCTTTGGAAACTCGGAATAAAATCTTCTAATCGTGGTGAATGATCTTCAACATCTCCCAATAAATATCTTCCCCCTTTTTTTCTTACCTATAGCCTTTATTTATATCCTGGGGTAAAGAAAACATAATAGGGGTGAGCTCAAATTCCCAGTAAGGGTAAACATAGAGAACATAAAACAATCCATAAACATTTGAATGCAAAAACTTGAACATAAAATTAAACATCAAAATCTAGAGCAAAGACATGAATCTTGGAAGTACGTAAGGAATATATCATAAGGGAATATCAATCATGATAAAATATCATGGGAATAAAACATGTAATTGTGGAACCCATTCAGAAATTGTTTATAATTTCCATAGTAGCTAAGGCATTGCTTCCAAGACCATCTTAGTGGACAAAGTCCCTTTCTAAATCCAGTTCACTCTTTGTTCCAGTCTTGTAAAACTGAACCAGATTAACTTACCATTCCAGCCATGTCTATATCATGAGATATAAATCTTTACCCAATGAATTGGGGGGAGATATAGGTCACACACATCTCATAATTAAATCATTCTTACTTGTGCCACAAAATAAACATAATCATTCATAATAACCCAACAAATAAAATGGGTTTCATAAACATAATCCCATCACCACATAATCCATATAAAAGAAATGGATATCATTTCATAATGAGAAAAGTGAAACCATATAAATAATAGAGACATTATACTTGAAACATACACATATGAAATAATTTCATCTTAGATGAAAAATGGTTTTGATAAAACACTTGAAATGAATTCTTGAGGAAAATATCATTTCCTCTTCAAAATCATTTTCTTTTCACAAAATGTCATGCAATTTTAAAAGAAAAGGATTTTGCTGAAAATAGTCATGAAATATTTTGGAGGAAGCATTATGAAAATAAGGCTTTATAAAACCATAAAAATCCTTTCATGCTGTATAATTTAAAAAAACATTCTTCTCATACTTTTGCAGGAAAAGTCAAAGTGTGCCTCGTAAAAGAAAGATTCCATACATACCATGTAGTAAAAGTAAAAATTGTTAAAAAGAACATTAAACATACATGAATATTTTTTATAAAACATAGACATGGATGATAAATATTACCCCAGTAAATACTTACATATAAGAAATCTCAGATAGAAAACAATTGAGATTTCAACATTATCCCTTACCTTAGGTCTGATATGCTTCGTACGTTTCCGAACCTCTTCTTCTTTGAAGCGCCACTTTGAGACCTCCTCTTAGGGAACTAAATTTGTCTTTGAAGAAGACCAGAACCTCTAGGATGTTCCTATGGAAGTGGAGAAGAGAATTTGGCAAGGTTTGGCCGATCTTGAATGCTCAAAGTGGTGTGAGAAAGAGAGGGAGGAGGTGCCCTTTTATAAGGGAGGAGAGGGTCACCTTTGTAAAAACTAAAAATATTATTTTATTATAAAGTCATATTAGGTTTTTAATAGCTCCAAATTGAATTATTTTGAAGATATGGTGGGGATGGGTCGATATCATTTCATCCAATAGAATTTAGACAAGTTTAGGTTTCTATTTTAACATTATCATTTAGATTTACCCTTAAGTTAAATAATTTTACATTTATCGTGGCTTCTTGTTTTCTTACACTATAAGGTTAATAAACATAGTATAACAAGCCAAACGAACCCCAAGTTGTTTATTATTAATATATATAACATTATCTAAGTCATTTGGACGAACCTTAGATTTATAAGAATAAAATAATAATTAATAATATAATATTTGTTTTAGAAACTATTTTATGTCAATTTTGACACTATTTGAAAATTGATTTTTATGAAACATATAACAGAATGATTAGTTTGAAAAAAGTTAACTAAATCAATAATAACATGTCATATTAACCTATAAAATTAGTTTAATTCATAAAAAGTCTCAAATTACATTTATTTGGGTATTCATAACATCAATTATGTCAATATTTCATTAATAAGATAATTACTACGTCATCATTGTGTCATAAATAAATTATATTATTTAATGTCTAAAAAATATAAATAAAACACCACTATGTAGGAAATAGTTTTATATTTCTAATGAATATTTATAGTCTAATTTATCTTATGTATAACCCTATATTAAAAATGATTTAGTTATTAAAAATTGATTTTAACTATTTTAACCCTTCTTTAAATCAATTAATAATAAATGTCCTAATCTAATATAAGTGGGCCTGAATGGTCATATATTATTCCTAAGGTTGTTTTTGGTCGAATTACACTTATCCAATAGAATTAGGACATGTGTTAGGGTAATAATAATATCAATTTTACCCTTAATTACCCTATTTACTTTTAACCGTGGTAAAAAAAAGTAAAGAGTTACTATTCCCCAAAAATTATTTTCATATCATTGAACCACATTTTAGTCCTTGATATTAACCGTGTTTCTCATATTTTTGAAATTCCACTAACAGAAGCGGTAAAAATATGTTTTATGTGAATTTGCAAATTCTCCTAGGTGGTGGGTAAAAGACGGTGAAAAATTCAATAAAATTTTTATATATCTAAAATTATTATAAAATGACTCCAATGACTTAAATTGAACTTATATAGGTATTATGTATCAATTTTTTCCTAAAATAAATTTAAATAAAATAAATAATTATTTAAATAAAAAATCAGTTTTTGAATAGTAACCCACTGTTTTCACTATTCATCAATTATTGAATGTTTTCAGAAAAATACCAAAAATTCACCGTAGGTCAATTTCGATATTCTAAATTCAAAAATAAAGTCCATTTTGAAGGATTAAATTTATATAATTTCAAAAAGTTGGTATTACTATTCATAAAGGCTCATTTATATAACATATCGTTGTTTAGTAAAACTTGGTATTGCATACTACACACGCTATCGTGGAAGGTCACACATGCGTGTAATGCAAGCCAAGTCAGGGATTCATGTTGTGCAAGCTCCTTTTGGTGTAGCGTACAACAAAAGACATTAATGAAATTAAAAAGAATGATTTTCATAAAATCTCGTGGTGTTACATAGATAGCCCACCCACCACCACCCCTTCACAACTCACCCCCTCCCTGGATAGCCCCCCCTGACAGCCCCTGGACAGCCCCCCACCCCCCGAACAGCCCACTCCCCCCACCCAATGGACAACCTCCTCCCTCCTTGGACATCCCATAACCCACCCCCCCCCCCCCACCAAGACAACCCACCACCTCCTGGGCAACCCACACCCCCTCAACTGCCCCCACCCCCACATGGACAACCCCCCACACCTGGACATCCCACCCCCAGCCACCCCATGGACATCCCCCCCCCCAGCAGGACAGCCCCCCCCCCCCCCGCACCTGGACACCCCCACCTTGGCACCCCTGGACAACCCACACCCCTAATTGGAGAATCCCATAACGCCCTCCCCCACACCCATGTATCCCCCCCCTACAGCCCCCCTACCCCCTAGACAACCCACTCCCCACCTGGACAGCCCCCCTACCCCTCCTGCTAGACCCCTTAGGGTAATTTTATTTAGAATCATTTTTTCCCTTAAGAAAGCCAAACCATCATGCATTAGCCATTTTTTCCCAAACAACCCACTCAATTTATCAAATCATGACAAATTCAATTTATCAAAACATGAAAAAAATCAATTTATCAAAACATGAAAAAATCAATTTATATGGCTCTATGGGTCACTTAGAAAATGTCATTGAGGAATGGAGAAATCAACTACATTGTTAATTACAATTTAAAAGTTGGGTCTGCCACTTAGGATGTGTGGTGGAGTCTAGGAGGTGTTGTGGTGTCCTAGTGGGATGTCTACGAGGGTGGGGTGGGGGCTATCCAAGGGGGTGGATGGTGTCTAGGGGTGGGGTTGTCAAGGGGTGGTATAGGTGGGGGGTATGTCCAAGGGGGTGGGGGCTATCCAAGGGGGGTGAGGGATTTCTAGGGAGGGTGGGGGTGTCGGTGTCCAGTGGGGTGGGGGAGGGGGATGTCCAATGGGTGGGGTGTCCAAGGGGGTGGGGGTGTCCAGGGGGTGGTCTATCCATGGGAGGTGAGGGGTGTCTAGGGAGGGTGGGGCTAGGGGTGTCTAGGGGGTGGGGAAGGGAGTTGTCCAAGGGGTGGGGGTGTCCCAGGGGTGGGGGTGCAGGGGGATGGGGGCTAGCCAATGGGGGTCTAGGGGTGGGGGCTGTATAGGGTGGTGGGAGGTGTCCAAGGGGTGGGGTGGGGGTGTTCACAATTCGAATCCATCACCCAACCAACGCCAAAATCCAAATCCAATTTTCAATTAAAATAAAGCCTATAGAAAGTACCATATCACCCCAATAAACAAACCCTTTAACATGTTTCAAGTGTAGAACAAAAAACATAAATCAAATCAAAGGGATCAGTACTCCAAATATAGCATGAACTCTAATTTTGCCAAAATCGGAAATAAAAATAGAAAAAAAAGAAGAACACTAAAAATAAGGTAAAACATACTAATTTGAAGTTTAGAAATAAAAATTAGTTTGATTGAAGATGGATCTATGGCTGGAAGTAGTTTTGCTGCTGAGAAGACTTTGGGAGGAGCTCTGGATTAGGGTCTTCCATATGGTCGAGTGAGATCAGGGGAACTAGGTATTTGGGGGAAAACTTTACCAATGGTTTTAAAAAGCCGTTGGGAAAGCCTCTATTTACCAACGATTTTGATAAAACATTTTCATATCTTAGAGAAAATAATTATTTCCCAATGGTTTTGGCGAACCGTTGGGAAATATTAGGTATATTTACACATTACAAATGGTTTGAACAATCCATTGGAAAATGTTTCTTTCTTTTACGCTATAAAAACATTTTCAAAAAACTTTTGGTATATTACCATTGTCAAAACACCAGATTATAGTAGTGATATCAGTGATTAATTTCATATTATATTTTTTTAGATACTATAAGGTATTATTCTATGTGAATTAAAGGTAAAAATAGTTTTTAGGATTTCAAATTTATGTATTCTGTTATTGAAGTCACTTAACCTAAGTCTCACTTATTATAGGATTATGTATAGGTTATATCATTGGAATAACTTCTTTCTCTTCACCAAAAAGGAACCTTCAATATTTATATTGGTAGCAAAATCCCTCTCCATCTCTTATTCATAAAGGTATGGGATAGAAATGGTTTGGGGATGAGTGAAATGAATTAATTTATAATGTTTTGAACAAATTAATTCTTTTCTTAATTACATTTCATATTTTTCATTTCTTCTATAATACTATATATTGTACATGTCATGCTAGAATGTGGGTAATACATAGTTAATTTCTTGATATTTTATTATGTGATTCCATATCATCATGAAGGCACTATACATGTTATGAAATTAATGATATTACCATTTTCTCAATTATTTTTCTCTAACCTCTATGATTTATAATACGTTTTTGGTTGAATTGTGTGTTAAAATATTTTATATTTATTTACCAATGTGGTTTTAATTGTTAAATATGTTATACCTATTATTACATTTAATATTAAGATACTGTGCCCTGTGATTGAAATTCATGTTTTATTATTTTTTGGAAGGGTTCGTATGTACACCAATTGTTTACAAAAAAGGTTGATGATGTGTAATGGGGTCATAATAAATTGAAAATAATAAAAACTATGACCTATTCCACATGTGATGAGCTAAAATATTTCATGGGCATGGTATAAAATATTTCCTTTCCCTTAAATTGGAAATGAAGCTCACCTTTAATCTTTTATATCAACCATCATATATTTTTTGAAAAAACAAAAAGTATGTATATCATATATTGATACTTCAATATAGTGGGGTTTTCAGTGTCATTAATTCACATGTTATTTGAATTTGGTAAAGCATGTGTTATATGTGTCTAAAAATTCCTATAAACTTGTATTGTTACATCATACACATTTGAATATGAATACTCTGCTAGGGGTGTGGTGGTGTCCAATTAGTATGTATTTTATTATCTATCTAAATAGGTGTATCACTAAAGACTTGTGTAAGCCTTATTTTATATGATTTATTTAGGGATATGGTGTTGGAGAAGGAGATTTAGTTCGACATGGATATGGAAGAATTATTGGAGATTCATTAACATTTGAGGGATGAGTAAATCAGATGCATAGGGGTCTCCATATATTTTAATGTAGGAGATCCCACTAATAAGACCTCAATATTTGGTCCTTAGTGTGAGTTTTGTATTTATAATGTGTTCATATGTATTTTTTTGTGTAAACTCATATATTTTATAGAATTTTTTTATATTTTTATAGTAATGATATAGAAATACTTGTTCATGTAGCTATTTGAACTTGATACCATTTAGGTAACTATGGGTGACATGTCACTTAAATGACAAATAGGATGTGATTTTGTCTATCTAAAACATATTTAAAATCAGATCCCAAATCTATATAATTCATACCCTAACATTTACACCATATAGTAGTGATCAGGTGGTGTGCTAGATGGTGTTGTACAGACAAGGTCCAATACTATTTTGGTTATTAATTCATATCCATTAAAAATGAAATTAGATACCACTAAGGGAACATGGGTATGGGACTATGTTTAACCATGATACATGAATGTTATGACTCAATAAGAATTCATTAAATATAATTTTCCATCATAATTATGTAATATTCTTAAGTTACTACTAGTATTATGCGATTAATGTTTCACATTTGTTTCATAGATGTGTCTTAATTCCTCATGTCTTGCATATAATAGTTTATATTAGTAGTTAAGAACATTTAGAGTTTCATTCCAAACTTATTTAACATTGGTATCATTTTATATAAATTATTATTAATAAAAATTAATGATTCATATTAATGGAAAAGTCAATAATAAATAATATTTTATTCTTATATATTTATTAGTGATATCTTGGTTAATATGAGTCCATAATTGACATAGTTGGTTAAAACCCCTATTATACATTGTTGATATTTTATTCATTAATTTTTTTATCATATCATGTAATTATTTATTTTTAAATGAGAAAATGATCTTTTATAACTTTAAAAAAGTCTTGTGAATGGTGTTCTAAAACAGAAATTATTTTGGAAAAAAAGTAATGTGGGAAGGGAATATGTTTATACCTATAAAAAATATAATTATGAGATATACCTCCATTATTATTGAAATAATAATTTAATATTATTATCTAATTTAGGTAATTTATTCTACATAGATTACCATATCTATATATTATTGAAGGAGTTGATGTGCTTTCACCACCTGATCGTCTTGAATTTGATCCTCAGGTTTGGAAATGACTTGGTCATATAATCTTGGATACTATTTTCTAATATCCTAAAAGAGATCCCATGATCTAAAATATCAAAAAAGTCTTTCCACTTCAAAACCCAATATATTTTTATGATTTATGCATCTTTTTATGATTCCTAGGAGTAGATTGACTATATCCATCAGAATATTAAGTCCATTGTAACCCCAAAACATAACATAGTCGGGTTAGATACATATTATTATAAGGTAAATCATTCCAAAGTTGGGATTTCATGATTTCAGATAAGAATGATTATTTCCTTAATTGTAATAAAATTTAGGGTCCCTTTTTAATAAAAAAATTACCCAAATACTCCATGTTCGGTATAATCACAGTAGTTTATAGACATGTGGATTGGATTAGTACGTGTCATTGAGTATTCCTGTAAGATTACTAAATGAATTTTCTTCCATCCTTAAATGTTTATAGATGAGGATTCAATGGTATATCAAATTGAGAGGGTATTAAAAGAGACATTATATACTCAATTCATTCCTCCTAATCACTAATAAAAGGATATATACCAATAGAAATTTATTTCTAAATAATATATCTACTATTAAAAATGGGTAATTCCAACAAATATTAACTTTTATTGGAAATAGTTTTAACTACAAAAAATTATTTTTACAAACATATATATATCACTTGTTATTGGTCATTCAATACCGTGAATTTTTTAACCAATGTTTAAATATATTACTTTATCATACGAATACCATCAATATTTATACCAGCACATGAAATTATTAGTAATAATAATGTTTTGCAATGAATAATTTTCCATTAATAACCATATATTACAATAATAACAAAACATATTTTTTCAATAACAAATTAAAAAAACAAACTTTTATATATTATTATTTTTGTGAACAAATTAAGTATTCATTTTTTGAGGCCATATTAAAAATATATCATTCATTCATTTTAAATTTTAAATTTCAATAAATATGAATAGTGTTTGTATTTTTTTTAATGTTGTTCATTTAATAAAAAATTATATAATTTTTCAAAAAAAATAAATAATTACGTTATTTAATATATTTATATATATGTTTCATACTATCTATATATGTGATAGATTAATTTTTATGTTAAAATTTAATAAAGAAACATTAAATAAAACCAAAATAATCTCAAAATTTTAATTATTTAAGTTTAATAAATATGATAAATAAAAAACTAATTGATTAATATTATTTTATTAAAAATTGATAACCAAATATTGAAATTTTATTTTTATTTATAAAAAAAAATTTCTATTTTTTATAAATTTCTATACATTTATTCAAATATGTAATATATTTTTAATTTTACCAAGTGAATGATATTATTTTTTTATTTTTTTTATTTTATTTTAAACAAATCACTACCCTATCTGAATCCAAATTCATCATCACCCCCAGCATCACATGATAACAATATCCTCCACTACCATCCCTACCTCTGTGACACACTAGTTACCCTGCGACCCCCACTTCATTATCCATCACATTCAACTGAGTCCACCTACCTCCCCTACAACCCAGACTATATCATATCTGTCCTTTATCCTTTACTAATTCCCCCCTTGACCACGACATGCCGCTCTCTTTCATCAACCATCATTTCGTCCTTTTTTCCCCACTATACGACCCAATGTTCAACCCCTACTGTCACCAACCTTCCTTGCTCGACCCACACCATCCCCCAACCTTCCCCGTTGGACCCCCACCATCATCTACCTTCCTCTCCTTGTATCCCACTCCCTCATTGTGTAACATACCATGTAAGTAATGGATTATGTATTATCATATCTATGTATATTTATGTATTATATATTGTTTTAGAGGATTAAAATGAGAATAAATCCAATCTTAAGCATAGAATTCTCTAATATTTTTAAAAGATTGTTTTACCACCTTTTGATGGAGAACCATTTTTAAATCTATCTTTGTACAATTTTATAATATATATTTTAAAAAATAAATTTATTCCTTAGTATATGGACATTTAAATTTACTTTGGATAAATTTTGGGTATTTTTCTGACAATGTTCATTTTTTAATGAATAGTGAAAACTAATGCATTTTACTTCAAAACAGCTTTTTCATCTAATTTAATTATATGGATAGATTATCCTTTTAATTGGTTTTTAAGTTTATATATAATATTTTTTACCATTTAATCATATTGTGGTCATTGGAATTAATTTCACTTTGAAATTGGACATAGACAATTGTCAAACTTTTGATAGATATTGTTTCTAAAAAACCCGCTATTTTTTCACAAAAGGATTTATTTTTAAATTAATTACTAAAATTTATGTGTTTGGAATTTGGTAAAATGGATTCCATATTTGGAATAATAAGGTCCAAATTATGTAATTAAGATGCTTTTGTTTTTGGACATTATGAATTGTAACGACGGTAATTATCTTTAATTATCGTGATTAATTAGTAATCGGGTAGTTAAAGGTAATAAAATAATATCATAATAAAATAAAATGACCCAAAAATGTGTCCTATTGCTAATTTTTGTCTCATGGCCGACCATGGGATTCCTTGTTCTAAACGTAGGGACCACATGGAATCACTTTTTGGTGATAATGACATTTTATTATATTATATTTTTAAAAAAGGAAAGTATAACCAAAGTATGTATCACCCAAGTAAAACAATTTTAATGTTTTCTACATAAATGATCTCTTAGACTATAAATAGTAATTATAAATATATAATGATTTAATACATCATGATATTTTTCATTATAATTTTTAGACATTAAATAAATTAAATTTTTTATGACACTATGATGATGCAGCGATTAACTCATTAATCAACGATTTAAATAAAATGAAAAGATAATGTAAAATCTAAGACTTAAATAGGTAAAAGACCTATTGGATGGGTGTATTTCGAACCCTTATCACCTTATCCTTGAAATATATAATTTTTGGACCTTTAAAATCAGAAACTCATTATATAATAAAGTAACATTTCTTGAATTTTCAAGAGTGCCCATCCTCCCTCTTATAAAAGGCCCCCACCTCTACCACCTTACCCACACCTCTCAAGCCATTTTCTCGGCCAAGATCTTCTCATTTTATCTCTGCACATCCCTCTCTTCATCCTAGTAGCCTTAATTTAGGTAGAAAGCTTTTCAAGAAACCCTTTTGGTTCAACCCAAGAGGAGTTACCTGGTTTAAAGGTAATGTCTTCTCTTATGTTCTTTTGTTTTATTTTTGTTTCTCTAACCCCCGAAACGCCTTTTATTCCTTTCTTTTGTAACAAAACCAGTATAATAAATATACTAAGATGTTGTTATGGGAATAATTTGATTTACACTTACACACACCTCCGTCTAATGGTTAAAGAACATACTGTTTCTGTGGTTGGTAAATTTCTGCCTCACGAAACCATGATTGTTCAATATTCTTTTAACACCATTAATAGTGGACATTAATATGTCCCAATATTTATGTATGATATATATTATGTTTATGTTTTCCTTATTCTTCTGTATTTTTTCATTTATGGAATTCCTTTATGGTTTCTATTATGGGTAAACGTAATATCTTCATTTTAGGAAGTGCGTACTACCGACCACTCAAAGTGATTTGATTCGTTAATGAAATATGTGGGATGTATAAAGGTTTGAGTTTATGATTTTATATAGGATATTATACTGGAATTATAATATAACTTTATATAATTATTATTTCATTCCAATAAATATGAAATAGAAATCAATGTAGCGTTCATGCTTACGTACGACTTACCATCTCCACGAACAATGCATTTCATTTCTTTCCTCCAAAGGTTAGGTAATATTATAAATGCATATATATACTGGATATATATGATATATATGATATCTGAATAATGAATATAATTCTGGATATAATGGATATTTTATCACATGAACAACTTGTAATTATAAGAAGTTTATTTTTGGCTCAAGTACCAAAGATCGACAAAATGACCATTATTAACTAAAATAATTACATAATGTTCATAACATGGTAATAAGTGATATAAAATGAATAATGAACTTGAAAGAGGTTTTTAAGAAAGTATACATTAACTCTTGTTTACTATTCAGGAGATTAAATAACGATCGAGTCAAGTCGGAAACGATGTATGGGACTTCGCCTCAATCTCCTTTCATTGAGGAATATTTTTTTTATACACAACTTTATTTTATATTGTGTATAAACCAAACTGACTTTTACTTTTATTCAAAAGGAATATTTTTTATATGAAGCGTTTTACTAAATGAATAAAGGGAAAGTTTTTGTTGTACGTATGCGGTGACAACGACTTCTTCGCCGCTGTGACCATTATTTGAGTTTCGGCTTCCTCTACAAGACATAACATTTTTTAAATGAAAAATAAATACCATGTTTTACTTTTTTTCTTATTTTTATATTGAACATGGTTTTGATAATGTTTTGATTATATCAATGTGTTTTTGATATCTTGTTACTGAAATGTGGAAATGTTATGTTTCCTTTATGCATGTTTTATGTGATACGATTATGTTATGGTTCATGGGCATTGTTTATGAAGATGGGTGGTTCCATGATATAATAATGGTGGGTGAGCCCGATATAGCTATCCAATGCATTGGGTAACGTTAAGGAGTTAAACACTAAGGTTTCTCCGAAGAGATTTAGGGAAAGTACTATGATGGGTATTCCAAACGTAACCATGCGGGTTACTCCATACGTAAGAATGTTATGAATGCCTCAAGTTACCTTTATGTCTTATGATTATTTTGAGTTATTCATGAATATTACAATTTCATGAGGTATGTTAAAGTTCTTATATTTTATGAGTAAAGTATGATTTTATTGATTCTTATGTATACATGGACTAATGTTTTCATTCCGTATTTTTATATCCCTTGCTAAGATTTTTATGCTCATCCCAAGTTTTTGAAATGTTTTTCATAGGTCAAGGGAAAGGTACATGATGTGATGATAGTGTCTAGAAAGTGTCAAGAAAGAATTCGTGTTTTATTTTAAATATGTCTCCTTTGATGGGAAAAATGAATATTGACTTTTATGTAACCCCCTAGTTTAAATGTGGAATGTAATGCATGATTTATGATCTAATTCTGTAAAACACTAAACCTAAAAAGATCCTCAATGTGTATTCTTGAAATAACTCAAGATTATGTGATGATTAAGGATTGGTCTTTATAGTTGCTATCAAAGGTCGGTTTAGATAACTTTATGAGTTAGAATTCTATTAAATTAATATCCAAAAACATATTTTTTTTGGTCAAATTAAAATGATATAGGATTTGAATATTTCCATATTGCTTCATCTAAGACATGTTTGTTCAGAATGGTTTTCCGTAGAGGAAATAGGGAAGCAGTGCTAGGAAGGCATATAGAAGGAAATGACCTTCCGAATCCGCATCCTATGATGGTCAGAATTGGAACTGAATAGTTTGTTGCAGTAATGGAGTAGTTGAATCAAGCGATAAATGGTGGTGGTATCCATGCACGAGATCATCCAGATCAACCGCAGAGGAACATTAAAGTGGTGGAACATTTCATGAGACAACATCCCCCATCATTCAGAGGATCATCTGAACCTGTGCTAGCTGAAGTGTGGATTAAATCACTGGAGAAGATTTTCTATGTCATGTGGTGCTCAGACAATAAAAAGGTTAGTCTTGTTGTTTACTATTTGGAGGGTGAAGTAGATCAGTTGTGGTCGATGGTTAAAAATATCAGGGACGCTGATGAGATTGATTCTCTTGACTGGGATTAATTCAAAGGTATGTTTCATGAGAAATATTTTACTAAGGCTATTCAACTTAGGATGGAAAAACAATTCTTGGAATTGAGATAAGAGGAAGACTCCCTGGATGCTTATGAAGAAAGGTTCACTCGATTTGCAAGGTATGCTTCAAATTTTATCTGAGGCTTTGATAGTAAAATCAATCGTTTTTACACAGGATTAAAGCCAAAATATGAAAGGGATTTAGCATATCGTGAGTTAAAATGTTATGAAAAGCTTGTTCGATTTGCTAAGATGGTAGAAATTGAGTTTTCCAATGATCAAGTGTTCTATAACAACCAAAAAAATAAGAGACTGAGGTAGCAGGAGGAAGGGAAAAATCCTTCAAAGAGGTCTGATGGTAAGAAAACTAAGTATTCAGTTTGTGATAAATGTGGTAAAAGGCATGCTAGGGAATGTCTTCTAAATTCTAGAATGTGCTGCCAATGTGGTAATATGGGACATAAGGCTTGGGATTTCACTAAAAAAGATCAGGGTGATGTTATGACAAAATTTGATTTATAGTTAGTGAAAAGTTTCAAGTGCAATGATATGGGTCATTATGCAAACGAGTGTTTGAAAAAGGGCTCAAATGATGGGAAGTAATAAGACTACTAGTAGAAAGGTGTGGTGAAAACCTTTGAAACTACTTTAGTAGATGTTGGGCTATCAAATGAAGTGGTATCAGGTACTTTGTTTGTTTTTTCAGATTATGCCAATGTGTTGTTTGATTCGGGGTCTACACATTCTTTCATCTCTGAAATATTTTCTAGTAAATTGGGAATTCCATCTCAAGAATTGCCTCATGAACTTGTGGTAAAAACACCTAGGGGAAATGTTGAAGCAAAATGAATTTATAAGAATATTCCTATCCTTATCTGTGGAAAAAACCTACTTGAAAACCTTATTTTTTTACCTCTAGTATAGATTGATGTTATCCTGGGTATGGATTGGCTCTCTGTTTACCATGCTAAAATTGATTGTAGATAAAAAGAAGTTTAATTTCAGAAAGTATTTCAGTTTGTGTACAATAATGAAGCCATACTGTTGATAACATATCAAGAGGCTGATAAACTTATAAAAGATGGAAATTAATATTACCGTGCAAATATTGTTCAAAACCAAGGAACCATTCAGATTAATGATGTGGTAGTGGTAAATGAGTATCCTGGTGTTTTTCCTGATGAGTTTCCTGGAATAATACCATATCGGGAAGTTGAATTTACTGTTGACATAGTTCCTGGTGCTAATCCAATTTCAAAACCCCCTTATCAAATGGATCAAATTGAACTTTTAGAGTTGAAGGAGAAATTGCAAGATTTGTTAGAGAAAGGTTTCATTCGACCTTGCACATCACCATGGGGTGCTCCTATATTATTTTTTAAAAAATAAAGATGGTTCGTTGAGACTTTGCATTGATTATAGATACTTGAATAACATCACTGTTAAGAAAAAATATCATTTTCCTCCTATCGATGATTTGTTGGATTAGCTCCAGGGAGCTTAGTATTTTTCAAAGATTGACCTGAGATCGGGGTAACATCAGTTGAAGGTAAGGGAAGTAGATGTTCCGAAGATCGCGTTTCGTACAAGATATGGCCATTATGAATTTTTTGTAATTCCTTTTGGGATAACCAATGCACCTGCTGTATTCATGGACCTTATGAATAGAATTTTCCATGAGTTCTTGGATAATTTTATAGTTGTTTTCATTGATGATATTTTGGTGTTTTATAAAAGTAAAGAGGAGCATGAAAAGTCATTTAAGGGATATTTTGAAAACCTTAAAATAAAATAAATTATATGGGGAATTCAGCATGTGTGAGTTTTGGTTGCAACAAATTTCTTTCCATGGTCACATTGTTTCTAAGGATGAAATAATTGTTGACCCTGCAAAAACAAAGGTTGTTAATGAATGGCCAAGACCCCCAAATGTAACTGAGATTCGTAGTTTTCTTGGTTTGGCAGGCTATTACTGAAGGTTTGTTAAAAAAATTCACGGTTATCTAGTCCAATGATTAAGCTAACTCGGAAGGGTGTTAAGTTTATCTAGACAAAAGAATGTGATGATTTTTTCAGGAATTGAAAAGAATATTGGTGAATGCTCTAGTTTTGGCACTACCTTCCAAGAATGGTGAGTTTGTTATCTACAGTGATGCTTCATTGAAAGGACTTGGTTGCGTCCTAATGCAGAATAATCAGGTAATTTTTTATGCTTCACATCAGTTGAAAACTCATGATGTAAATTACTCTACACATGATTTGGAATTTTCTACTGTTTTATTCACTTTAAAAATTTCGAGGCATCATTTGTATATAGTAAAGTATGAAATATATACTGATCACAAAAGTTTAAAGTATATATTAACTCATAATTAATTGAACATGAGACAGAGGAGATGGCTAGAATTAATCAAAGATTATGATTGTACAATTCATTACCATCCAGGTAAAGCAAATAATGTGGCTGATGCTTTGAGTAGAAAAAGTAATGCTTCATTAACCATGTTACATTTGGAATGTGACCCTTTGGTTAAGGATTTTATAAAATTTGGCATAGAATTTTTTGGTTTAGTAATTTCTTCAATTTTGTTTCAGGTATCAGTGAAATATTCTCTATCAGACAGAATTAAGAAAGCACAGAAGCAAGACAGTGAGTTGTAGAAAAAGGTAGATCTAGTTCAGAAGGGTAAATTTCCTGAATTCAACATTTATAATGATTGTGTTTTGAGATTTGGGAAGAGGATGTGTGTGCCGTGTGATTCACAGTTGAAGAGAGAGTTGTTATGTGAAGCTCATAGTTCTCCGTTTTCAGTTCATTCCTGGCAGTACTATGATGTATGGAGATCTTCGGTAGTATTACTGGTAGGATGGAATGAAAATAGATATTATAAGGCCCCATCCTTAAACCTTACTTAATCTTGGGTTATTACAAGATTACACCTTGAGGATCTTTTCAGGTTTAGAGTTTTAGAGAATTATAACATAAAACTTGCATTACATTCCACATTTAAACAAAGTGGTTACGTAAAAGATAGTATTCATTTTTCCCATAAATGGAAACATATTTAAAATAAAACATGGCTTCTTTCTGGCCACTTCATTGACACTATCATCATATCATGTACCATTCCCCTTGACCTATGAAAAACATTTCAAAAACATGGGATGAGCATAAAAATCTCAAAAAGGGATATAAAAATATAGAAAGGAAACATAATTTCATATATACATAAGAATGAAATCATACTTTACACCTAAAACATATGCACTTTAACATAGCTCATAAAATCATGAATAAATCATAGAAATCAAAAGACATAAAGGTAACTTGAGGCATTCATAACATTCTTACGTAGGGAGTAACCCTCTTGGTTACGTTTGGAATACCCATCACAGTATATTCCCTAAATATCTTCGGAGAAACCTTAACGTTTCACTCCTTTGCGTTACCCAATGCATTGGAGAGCTATATCAGGATCACCTGCCCTTAGTTTATCACGGAACCACCCGACTTCATAATAATGCCCAAGAACCTCAACATAATCGTATCACATAAAAAATGCATAAAGGAAACATAACATTTCCAGCTTTCAATCACAAGATATCAATACAAAACATTGATATAAAAACATTATGAAAACCATTTTCAATACTAAAATAAAGGAAAAGTAAAACATGGTATTTATTTTTCTTTTACAAAAAGGGATGGCTTGTAGAGGAAGCCGAAACTCAAATAATGGCCACGACGGGGGAGAAGTCATTGTCGCCGCATACGTACAACAAAAACATTCCCTTTTGTCGTTTAGTAAATGATTCGTATAAAAAAGATTCCTTTTCAATAAATGTAAAAGTTAAAGGGTTTTATAGACCGTATAAAAGAAGGTTGTGTATAAAACAAATTATTCCTCAATGAAAGGAGATTGAGACGAAGTCCCATACCTCAGGTCCTACTTGACTCGGTCGTTTTTTAATCTCCTGAATAATAAACTTGAGTTAATTTATACTTGTTTAAGAAACTTTTTAAAGTTAATTATTCCTTTTATATCACTTATTTCCATGTCATGAACACTATGTAATTATTTAAGTTAATAACGGTCGTTTTAACGATCATTGCTTCTTGAGTAAAAAATAAACCATTTATAATTACAAGTTTTCCATGTATCCATTATATTTATAATTATAATCATGATGTATATATCATATATATCATATATATCCAGTATATACATGCATTTATAATATTTCGTAATCATTTAGAGGTAAGAAATTAAATGCACCGTTCAGGGAGACGGTAAGCCGTACGTACGCATGAACGCTACTTTAATTTCTATTTCATATTTTATATAATGGAATAATAATGATATAAAGGTATATTATAATTCTATTGTATATATAATATCATAACTCCATCTTTTATACGTCCCACATAAGGTATTTAATGAATCAAATCACTTTGAGGGGGAGGTAGTCCGCACTTCTTTAAATGAAGATATCACGTTTAACCATAATGGAAACCATAAATGTATGCCCAAAATGAAAAAAAAAGAAGCTTAAGGAAAATATAAACATATTATATATCATATATAAATATAGTGTCATCTTAATTTCCACCTTTTAACGTGTTTAAATAATGTTGAACAATCATCGTTTCGGGAGGCATAAATTCACCATCCACGAAAATAGTATGTTCTTTAACCATTAGATGTAGGTGTGTGAAAGTGTAGCTATAATCCTTCTTATAAAAACATCCTAGTATATTGAAGATACTTGATTTTTTACAAAATAAATGAATAAAAAGAGTTTAGGGGGTTGGATAAGTAAAATAAAACAAAAGGACTCAAGTGAAGACATTACCTTAAAATCGGGTAACTCCCTTTGGTTAGAGCTCAAAGGCTTCCTTGGAAAGACCTATGCCCAAATTTAGGCTTCAAGGAGTAATATAGGTAAGTGGAGAGACACAATGGGAAAGGTTTGGATGAGCCAAAGGCTTTGGAAGTGTGGGTAAGGAGGTAGATGTGGGGGCCTTTTATAAGAGGAGAGGAGGGTCGCTCTTGGAAAGTAAAGATATTATACTTTATTTTAAAATGAGATTCGGATTTAAGAGGTCCCACATTGATATAATTATAGGATAAGGTGATAAGGGTTCGAACTATACCCATCCAATAGGTTTTGGACATGTGTAGGTCATAGATTTTACATTATCATTTCATTTTATTTAAATCCATTATTAATGAGGTAATCACTGCATCATCATGATGTCCTCGATATTTTAATTTATTTAAAGTCTAAAAATTATGAAAAAAATACTATGATTTAGGAAAATCTTGTTAGCTTTCCAATGAATATTTATAGTCTAAAATATCATCTATGTAGACAAAATTAAAAATGTTTTATTCAGGTGATACATTCTTGTTATATTTACATTCTTTAAAAAAAATTAAAACGATAACAAGTCACTTTCCACAAAAGTGATTCCATGGGGTCCCCAAGTTTGGCACAAGGAATCCCATGGTCGGCCATGAGACAAACAGTAGAATTACGACACATGTTCGTGTAATTTTGTATTATTATGATATTATTTTATTATCCTTAACTACAGGATTACTCATTAATCAAGACAATTAAAGATAATTACCGTCATTACTATTAATAATGTCCAAAAACAAAAGAGTCTTGATTAAATAATTTGGACCTTCTGATTACAAATATGTAATCCATTTTACCAAATTCCAAACACAGAAATTGCAATAATTTATTAAAAAATAATTCCCATTGGAAAAACAAATAGCGGGTTTTTTGAAACAATATCTATGAAACAATTGGCATTAGTTTATGCCCAATTCCAAAGTAAAATTAATCCTAATGATCACCATTGGATTAAATGGTAAAAATATATTCAAATTAAACTTTAGGAGAAATTAAAAAGATAATATAATCATATAATGAAATTAGATGAAAAATCAGTTTTGATGTAAAATGCAGTATTTTTCACTATTCATAAAAAAATGAACATTGTCAGAAAAATACCAAAAATATACCCAAAGTAAATTTCAATGTCCCAATCATAAATAATAAGTTTATTTTGACAAATAGATCTTATAAAATTGTTAACAGTTTGATTTAAAATGTTTTTCCATCAAAAGTTATTAAAACAATATTAGTGTATTCCATGCTTAAGATTGGATTTATTTTCCTTTTAAGCCTCTAAAACACTATCTAATTCATTAATAGGAATAGATTAAAATATTTATTAATAATTACTTACATGGGATGTTACATCCTTCCCCCCTTTATAAAATTGTGTCCCCGCAATTTGTTTACTTATCGAATAAATGGGGGTACTTATCCCTCATTGCATTTTCATATTCCCATGTTGCCTCTTCCATCATGTGGTATTTCCACAAAACCATTACCTGATTAATCACCTTATTCCGTAACACCTGCTCCCTGTGGTCAAGAATCTGGACCGCTTATTCCTCATAAGATAGGTTCTCTTCCAGCTAAACTACCTCTGGACTCAAAACAAGAGATGGATCTGGCATATACTTTCTCTGCATCGAAACATGAAAAACATTTTGTACCTGAGATAAACTCGGAGGTAATGCCACTCTGTATGAAACTGATCCAACTCTCTCCAGAATTTTATATGGTCCAATGAACCTTGGACTCATCTTTCCTTTCTTACCAAATCACATCACACTTTTCCATGTAGAAACCTTGAGAAAAACATGAACACCTACCTCAAAAGAGAGATCTTTCCTCATGTTGTCCGTATAACTCTTCTGCCTGCTCTGAGCTGTTCTCATGTGTTTCTATATCAGTTGATCTTTTTTTTCCAACTCTTCTAAAAATTATGGTCCCATCAAATTCCTTTCACCCACTTCATCCCATAATGTTGGAGTTCGATACCGCTTCCCATATAATGCCTGAAATGGTGCCATCTGTATAATGGAATTAAAACTGTTATTATATGAAAACTCAACCAAAGAAAGATGTTGGTCCCAACTTCCCTGATAATCCATCGAACAAGCACGTAGCATATCCTCCAATGTCTGCATTGTTCATTCTGACTGCCCATCTGATTGAGGATGAAAAGCTGTACTAAAATTTAGTTCAGTACCCAACGACTTCTGAAGGCCTTTCCAAAAGTTAGAAGTGAACCTAGGATCACGGTCAGATACAATGGAGAGAGAAACTCCATGTAACCTGACTATCCCTTTAAGATAAAAATGGGAAAGTTGATCTAGGGAAAAAGTATCTCGTATTGAAAGGAAATGAGAAGATTTAGTCAAGCGGTCAACAATAACCCAGATTTCATTATTACCTCGAGGGGTCTTCCACAATCCCACAACGAAGTCCATGGATATATTCCCCCATTTCCACTCTGGCACTGGTAAAGGCTGAAGCATCCCTTTTGGTAACTGCCTCTCTACTTTAACCTGTTGACAAGTCAAACACCTCACAGTAAATTCAGAAATATCTCTTTTCATTCCATCCCACCAATAATAATCCAGCAGATCTCTGTACATCTTAGTACTGCCAGGATGAACTGAAAACGGAGAACTATGAGCTTCACATAACAACTCTATCTTCAACTGTGAATCAAAAGGCACACACAATCTCTTCCCAAATCTCAAAACTCAATCATTATCAATGTTGAATTTAGCAAACTTACCTTTCTGAAGAAGCTCTACCTTTTTCTGCAACTCATTGTCTTGATTCTGTGCTTACTTGATTCTGTCTGATAGAGATGATTTCACTGATACCTGAAACAAAACAGAAGAACATCCGGCACCAAAAACCTCTATGCCGAATTTCATCAAGTCCTTAACTAAAGGATCACGTTCCAAACACAATATTGCTAATGAAGCATTACTTTTTCGACTCAAAGCATCATCCACTTTATTTGCTTTCCCCAGATTGTAATGAATTGTACAATCATAATCCTTGATTAATTCTAGCCATCTCCTTTGTCTCATGTTCAATTCATTCTGAATGAATATATACTTTAAGCTTTTTTGATCAGTATATATTTCACACTTTACTCCATACAAAAGATGCCTCCAAATTTTTAAAGCAAAAACAACAGCAGCTAATTCCAAGTCATGTGTAGGGTAATTTACCTCATGAGTTTTCAACTATCATGAAGCATAAGCAATTAACTGATCATTCTTCATTAGGACGCAACCAAGTACTTTCAATGAAGAATCATTGTATATAACAAACTCACCATTCCTGGAAGGTAGTGCAAAAATTGGAGCATTCACCAATCTTCTTTTCAATTCCTGAAAACAATCATCACATTCTTTGGTCAAGATAAACTTAACACCTGTCTGAGTTAGCTTAGTCATTGGACTAGATAACTGTGAAAAATTTCCAACAAACCTTCGGTAATAGCTTGCCAAACCAAGGAAGCTACGAATCTCAATTACATTTGTGGGTCTTGGCAATTCTTCAAAAACCTTTTTTTACAGGATCAACAGTTATCCCCTCTTTAGAAACAATATAACCAAGGAAAGAAATTTGTTGCAACCAAAACTCACACTTGCTGAATTTCCCATACAATTTCTTTTCTTTTATGGTTTGCAAAATAACCCTTTAATGTCTTTCATTCTCCTATTTACTTTTAGAAAACACCAAAATATCATCAATGAAAACCACCACAAACTTATCCAAGAACTCATGGAAAATTCTATTCATTAAGTCCATGAATATAGAAGGTTCATTGGTTAACCCAAAAATCATAACTACAAATTCATAATGTCCATATCTTGTACGAAACGCAATCCTCGGAACATCTGATTCCTTTACCTTCAGCTGATGGTACCCCGATCTTAGGTCAATATTTGAAAAATACTGAGCTCCCTAGAGCTGATCAGACAAATCATCAATATGAGGAAAAGTATATTTGTTCTTAACAGTGATGTTATTCAAGGCTCTATAATCAATGCAAAGTCTCATAGAACCATCTTTCTTTTTAACAAATAAAACAGGAGCACCCCATGGTGACGTGCTAGGTCGAATGAAACCTTTCTCTAATAAATCTTGCAATTTCTCCTTCAACTCTAAAAGTTCAATTTGAGCCATTCTATAAGGGGGTTTCGAAATTGGCCTAGCATCAGGAACTAATTCAATAGTAAATTCAACTTCCAGATCTGGTATTATTCCAGGAAACTCATCAGGAAAAACATCAGGATACTCATTTACCAATAGCACGTCATTAATCAGAACAGTTCTTTTATTTTCAACGATGTGTGCAAGGTAACATTAATTTCCATATTTTACATGTTTCTCGGCCTCTTGATATGTTATCGACAGTAAGGGTTCATTATTGTACACAAACTGAAAGTCTTTCTGAAAAAAACTGTTTTAGCTCTACAGTCAATCTTATCATGGTAAATAGAGAGCCAATCCATACCTAGGATAACATCAAACTCTACTAGAGGTAAAACAATAAGGTTCACAAGTAGGTTCGTTCCACGGATAAGGATAGGAAGATTCTCTTTTTGCCTCAACATTTCCCCCAGGTGTTTTTACCACAAGTTCAGGAGTCATTTCTTTAGATAGTATTCCCATTTTACTAGAAAACGTTTTAGAAATGAAAGAATGTGTTGACCCCGAATCAAACAACACACTGGAATAATCTGAAAAAACAAACAAAGTACCTGATACAACTTCATTTGATGGCCCGACATCTGCTGAAGTAGTTGAAAAGGATTTCACCACCCCTTTCTGCTTGTAGTCTAACTACTTTACAGCACTCAAGATCTTTGTCGGACACTCATTTGCATAGTGACCCTTCTCATTGCACATAAAACATTTCACTAAATGTAAATAAAATTTGGACTTACCATCACCTTGATCCTTTTCAGTGCAATCACGAGCCTTATGTCCCATCTTACCACATCGGTAGAACCATCCAGAATTCAGAAGACATTCCACAGCATACCTTTTTCCACATTTATCACAAACTAGAAACTTAGTTATCTTACCATCAGACTTTTTTGAAGAATTCTTCCCTTTCTCCTGCCACCTCGGTCTCTTCTTCGGTTGGTTGTTATAGAACACTTGATCATCGAAAAACTCCATTTCCACCTTCTCAGTACATAGAACAAGCTTTTCATAACTTTTAAACTCACGAGAAGCTAATGCCCTTCGATATTTTGGCTTTAATACTGAGTAAAAACGATTGATTTTACTATCATGGTCTCAGATAAAATTTAGAGCATACCTTGCCAATCGATTGAACCTTTCTTCATAGGGAGCCACTGAGTCTTACTCTTTCCTCAATTAAAAGAATTTTTTTTCCATCGTAAGTCTAATAGCCTTAGGAAAATACTTCTCATGAAACATACCTTTTAATTCATCCCAGTCGAGAGCATCAATCTCATCGACGTCCCTGATATTTTTAACCATCGACAACCATTGATCTGCTTCACCCTTCAAACGGTAAATAGAATGTCTAACCTTTTGATTGTCTGAACACCCCATGACATCGAAAATATTCTCCAGTGCTTTAATCCACCCTTCAGCTAGCATAGGGTCAGATGATCCTCTGAATGATGGGGGATGTTGCCTCATGAAATGTTCCACCACTGACATGTTCCTCTACGGTTGATCTGGCTGATCTCATGCATTGATACCACCACCATTTATCGCTTGAGTCAACTGCAGCATTACTGCAAAAAACTGTTTAGTTCCAATTCTGACCATCTCAGGATGCTAATTCGGAAGGTTATTTCCTTCTGTATGCCTTCCTAGCACAGATTCCATGTTTCCTCTGCGGAAATCCATTCTAAACAAACATTTCTTAGATGAAGAAATATGGTAATCTTCAAATGATATTTCATTTCGAAAATATATTTTTGGATAATCATTTAATAGAATTATAACTCCTAAAGTTATCTAAACCGACCTCTGATACCAACTATAAGGCCCTAGCCTTAAACCTTACTTAATCTCGAGTTATTATAAGATTACACCTCGAGGATCTTTTCAGGTTTAGAGTTTTAGATAATTAGAACATAAAACATGCATTACATTCCACATTTAAACAAAGTGGTTACATAAAAGATAGTATTCATTTTTCCCATCAATGGAACCATATTTAAAATAAAACATGGATTTTTTCTTGACACATCCTTGACACTATCATCATATCATGTACCTTTCCCCTTGACCTGTGAATAACATTTCAAAAACATGGGATGAGCATAAAAATCTCAGTAAGGGATATAAAAATATGGAAAGGAAACATAAGTTCTTATATACATAAGAATGAAATCATACTTTACTAATAAAACATA
The DNA here is from genome assembly GCA_963277665.1 of Viscum album. NCBI lineage: Eukaryota > Viridiplantae > Streptophyta > Magnoliopsida > Santalales > Viscaceae > Viscum > Viscum album. The sequence continues at coordinate 988,729,410 of OY728135.1, forward strand.
AGAACTTTAACATACCTCATCAAATCATGAATAAATCATAGAAATCATAAGACATAAAGGTAACTTGAGGCATTCATAACATTCTTACGTATGGAGTAACCCTCTTGGTTACGTTTGGAATACCCATCACAGTATATTCCCTAAATCTCTTCGAATAAACCTTAACGTTTCAGTCCTTCGTGTTACCCAATGCATTGGAGAGCTATATCAGGCTCACCCACCCTTAGTTTATCACAGAACAACCCGTCTTCATAATAATTCCCAAGAACCTCAACATAATCGTATCACATAAAACATGCATAAAGGAAACATAACATTTCCACCTTTCAATCACGAGATATCAATACAACACATTGATATAAATACATTATGAAAGCCATTTTCAATACCAAAATAAAAGAAAAGTAAAACATGGTATTTATTTTTCTTTTAAAAAATGATATGGCTTGTAAAGGAAGGCGAAACTCAAATAATGGTCACAGAGGTGGAGATGTCGTTGTCACCGCATACGTATATCAAAAACATTCCCTTTTGTCATTTAGTAAATGCTTCGTATAAAAAAGATTCCTTTTGAATAAATGAAAAAGTAAAAGGGGTTTATACACCGTATAAAAGAAGGTTGTGTATAAAACAAAATATGCCTCAATGAAAGGAGATTGAGACGAAGTCCCATACCTCGGGTCCGACTTGACTCGGTCGTTCATTAATCTCAAGAATAATAAACATGAGTTAATTTATACTTGTTTAAGAACCTTTTTAATGTTCATTATTCCTTTTATATCACTTATTTCAATGTCATGAAGACTATGTAATTATTTAAGATAATAACGGTCGTTTTAACGATCATTGGTACTTGAGTCAAAAATAAACCCTTTATAATTACAAGTTGTCCATGTATCCATTATATGAAGAATTATAATCATTATGTATATATCATATATATCATATATATCCACTATATACATTCATTTATAATATTACATAATCATTTAGAGGTATGAAATGAAATGCACCGTTCATGGAGACGGTAAGCCGTACGTACGCATGAACGCTAATTTCATTTCTATTTCATATTTTATAGAATTGAATCATAATCATATAAAGGTATATTATAATTCCAGTGTATATATAATATCATAACTCTATCCTTTATACATCCCACATATGGTATTTAACGAATCAAATCATTTTTAGGGGGCGGTAGTCCGTACTTCCTTAAATGAAGATATCGTGTTTACCCATAATGGAAACCATGAAGGTATGCCCAAAAAGAAAAATACAGAAGATTAAGGAAAACATAAACATATTATATATCATATATAAATACAGTTTGATCTTAATGGCCACCTATGAAGGTGTTAAAATAATGTTGAACAATCATCATTACGGGAGGCATAAATTCACCATCCACGGAAATAGTATGTTCTTTAACCATTAGATGTAGGTGTGTGTAAGTGTAGCTCGAATCCTTCTTATAAAAACATCCCTGTGTATTGAAGATACTAGATTTGTTACAAAAGAAATGAATAAGAATAGTTTAGGATGTTGGAGAAGTAAAATAAAACAAAAGGACTCAAGTGAAGACATTACCTTAAAATCGGGTAAGTCCCTTTAGTTTGAGCTCAAAGACTTCCTTGGGAAGACTTCTGCCCAAAGTGAGGCTTCAAGGAGTAAGATAGGGAAGTGGAGAGACAAAATGGAAAGGGGTTGGATGATCCAAAGGCCTTGGAAGTGTGGGTATGGAGGTAGAGGTTGGGGCCTTTTATAAGAGAAGAGGAGGGGCACTCTTGGAAAGTAAAGAAATGTTACTTTATTTTAAAACGAGATTCAGATTTAAGAGGTCCCACATTGATATAATTCGAGGATAAGGTGATAAGGGTTCGAAATATACCCATCCAATAGATTTTGGACAATTTTAGATCACAGAGTTTACATTATCATTTCATTTTATTTAAATCCTTTATTAATGAGGTAATCGCTGCATCATCATGATGTCATAAATAATTTAATTTATGTAAAGTCTAAAAAATATGAAAAAAATATAATTATGTAAGAAATACTTTTAGATTTCCAATTAATATTTATAGTCTAAAATTTCATCTATGTAGACAAAATTAAAAATGATTTATTCAGGTGATACATTCTTGTTATATTTACTTTCTTTAAAAAAATATAACAAGTCACTTTCCACAAAAGTGATTCCATGGGGTCCCCAAGTTTGGTACAACTCATCCCATGGTTTTCCATGAGACAACCATTAGAATTAGGACACATGTTGGTGTCATTTTTTATTATTATGATATTATTTTATTATCCTTAACTACCTGATTACTCATTAATCAAGATAATTAAAGATAATTACCGTCGTTACTATTCATAATGTCCAAAAACAAAAGAGTATTGATTACATAATTTGGACCTTATGATATTAATTATGTAATCCATTTTACCAAATTCCAAACATGGAAATTTCAATAATAGATTTAAAAATAATTCCCGTTGTCAAAAAAATAGCGGGTTTTTTGAAACAATATCTATGAAAAGTTTGGCATTAGTTTATACCCAATTCCAAAGTGAAATTAATACTAATGGACACCATTTGATTAAATGGTAAAAATATATTCAAATTAAACTTTATGACCCATTAAAAAGATAATATGACTATATAATTAAATTAGATGAAAAAGAAGTTTTGATGTAAAATGCAGTATTTTTCACTATTCATAAAAAAATGAACATTGTCAGAAAAATACCATAAATTTACCCAAAGTAAATTTCAATGTCCCAATAATAAAGAATAAGTTTATTTTGAAAAATAGATCTTATAAAATTGTCAAAAGGTTGATTTAAAATGTTCTTATATCAAAAGGTAGTAAAACAATATTAGTGTATTCCAAGCTTATGATTGAATTTATTTTCATTTTAATCCTCTAAAACAATATCTAATTCATTAATATGCATAGATAAAAATATCTATTATTCATTACTTACTTGGGATGTTACATCCATGCTTAATATTGGATTTATTTTCATTTTAAGCCTCTAAAACAATATCTAATTCATTAATAGGCATAGATAAAAATATCTATTATTCATTACATACTTGGGATGTTACAGATATTGCTGATCTTACTGTGAAGTGTTTGACTTATTAATAGGTTAAATAAGATCATCAGTTACCGAAGGGGATGCTTCAACCTTTACCAGTGCCAGAGTGGAAATGGGAGAATATATCCATGGACTTCATTGTGGGATTACTGAAGACACCTCGAGGTAATAATGAAATATGGGTTATTATTGATCTCTTGACTAAATCTGCTCATTTCCTTCCTATACGAGATACTTTTTCCCTCGATCAACTTTCTCGGTTGTATCTTAAAGAGATATTCAGGTTACATGGAGTTCCTCTCTCCATTGTATCTGATCGTGATCCCATGTTTACATCAAACTTTTGGAAAGGCCTTTAGAAGTTGTTAGGTATTGATTTAAATTTTAGTATAGCTTTTCACCCTCATTCATATGGGAAGTTAGAATGAATAATTCAGACTTTGAAGGATATTCTACATGTTTGTTCGATGTATTATCAGGGAAATTGGGACAAAAATCATTCTTTGGTTGACTTTTCTTATAATAATAGTTTTCATTCCAGTATACATATGGAACCATTTGAGGCATTATATGGGAAGCGGTGTCGAACTCCAGCTTTTTGGGATGAAGTGGGTGAAAGGATGTTGATGGGACTAGAATTCGTAGAAGAGTTGGTAGAAAAAGTTCAGCTGATACAAAAACACATGAGAACAGCTCGGAGCAGGCAGAAAAGTTATGCAGACAACCTGAGGAAGGATCTATCTTTTGAGGTAGGTGATCATGTCTTCCTCAATGTTTTACCATGGAAAAGTGTGATTCATTTTTGTAAGAAATGAATGATGAGTCCAAGGTTCATTGGAACATATGAAATTCTGGAGAGAGTTGGATCATTTTCATAATGAGTGGATGTACCTCCGAGTTTATCTCAGGTATACGAGGTTTTTCATGTTTCAATGTCAAGGAAGTACATGCCAGATCCATCTCATGTTTTGAGTCAAGAGGTAGTTCAACTGGAAGAGAACATATCTTAGGAGGAACAATTGGTCCAGATTATTGACTACAGGGAGCATGTATTACGGAATATGGTGATTCATCAAGTAAAGGTTTTGTGTAAAACCCACATTATTGAAGAGGCAACATGGGAATCTTAAAATTCAATGAGGGATAAATACCCCCACTTATTCGATAAGTAAATAAATTGTGGGGATGCAATTTTCTAAAGGGGGGAAGGATGTGACATCCCAAGTAATTAAAAAATTGTGGATTTTAATTTCTATATGTTTTTATTAATTAGATAGTGTTTTAGAGGCTTTAAAGGAGATTAAATCCAATCTTAAGCATAGAATTCTCTAATATTTTTAAAAGATTGTTTTACCGACTATTAATGGATAACCATTTTTAAATATATCTTTTGAAAATTTTATAAGCTCTATTTGTAAAAATAAATTTATTCTTTAGTATTGGGACAATGAAATTTAGTTTGGATATATTTTTCATATTTTTTCTGACAATGTTAATTTTTTAATGAATAGTGAAAAATACTGCATTTTACTTCAAAGATGATTTTTCATCTAATTTAATTATATGGATATATTGTCTTTTTAATTGGTTTTAAAGTTTAAATAGAATATATTTTTAACATTTAATCCAATGGTGGTCATTGGAATAAATTTCACTTTGAAATTGTACATAAACAATTGTCAATCTTTTGATAGATATTGTTTCTAAAAAACCCGATCTTTGTTTTGACAATGGGAATTATTTTTAAATTAATTACGACAATTTTTGTGTTTTAAATTTGTGAAATGTATTAAATATTTGGAATCAGATGGTCCAAATTATGTAATTAAGATTCTTTTGTTTTTGGACATTATGAATAGTAACGACGGTAATTATCTTTAAATATTGTGATTAATTAGTAATCGGGTAGTTAAGGGTAATAAAATAATATCATAATAATTGAAAATGATCCCAATATGTGTCATAATGCAAATGGTTGTGTCATGGCCAACCATGGTATGCCTTGTGCCAAACTTAGGGACCCCATGGAATCACTTTGGGGTGATAGTGACATTTTATTATATTATTTTTTTAAAAGGAAAGAATAACCAATGTATGTATCACCCAAGTAAAACAATTTTAGTTTCGTCTAAATAAATTATATCTTAAACTATAAGTATTCATTGGAATGCTAAAACGATTTCATACATCATAGTATTTTTTTATAAGTTTTAGACATTAAATAAATTATATATTTTATGACGCCCTTATGATGCAGCGATTACCTCATTAATGAACGATTTAAATGAAATGAAAAGATACTGTAAAATCTAAGACTAACACTTGTCAAAGAAATACTAGATGGGTGGATTTAGAACCCTTATCAGCTTATCCTCGAAATATATAATTTTGGGACCTTTAAAATCTGAAACTCATTATATAATATAGTACACTTTCATGACTTTCCAAGAGAGCCCCTCCTCCCTCTTATAAAAGGCCCCCACCTATACCACCTTACCCACACCTATCAAGCCATTGGATTGGCCAATATCTACTCATTTTATCTCTCCACATTCCTCTCTTCATCCTATAATCCATACTTTAGGCAGAAAGCTCTCCAAGGAACCCTTTTGATTCAAACTAAGAGGAGTTACCCGATTTAAAGGTAATGTCTTCTCTTATGTTCTCTTGTTTTATTTTGCTTATCCAACCCCCTAAAATCTTTTTATTCCATTATTTTGTAACAAAACCCATATATTATATATAATAATATGTTTTTATGAGAATTATTTGATTTACACTTACACACACCTCCGTCTAATGGTTAAAGAACATACTGTTTCTTTGGTTGGTGAATTTCTGCCACACGAAACGATGATTGTTCAATATTCTTTTAACACCTTTCATGGTGGCCATTAAGATATAACACTATTTATATATGATATATATTATGTTTATTTTTTCCTTATGATTCTTTATTTTTTCATTTATGGCATACCTTTATAGTTTCCATTATGGTTAAACACGATATCTTCATTTTAGGAAGTGCAGACTACCGCCCCCTCAAAGTGATTTGATTCGTTAATAACATATGTGGGATGTATAAATATTGGAGTTTATGATGATATATATGATATTATACTTGAATAATAATATACATTTATATCATTATGATTTCATTCCATTAAATATGAAATAGAAATGAAAGTAGCGTTCATGCGTACGTGCGGCTTACCTTATCCATGAACGGTGCATTTCACTTCTTACCTCTAAATGTTATGTAATATTATAAATTCATGTATATACTTTACATATATGATATATATGATATCTAAATCATGAATATAATTCTGGATATAATGGATATTTTACTACATGAACAACTTGTAATTATAAGAAGTTTATTTTTGGCTCAAGTACCAAAGATCGACAAAATGACCATTATTAACTTAAATAATTAAATAATGTTCATAACATGCTAATAAGTGATATGAAAGGAATAATGAACTTGAAATGGGGTTTTAAGCAAGTATAAATTAACTCTAGTTTATTATTCAGGATATTAAAAAACGATCGAGTCAAGTCGGACACGAGGTATGGGACTTCATCTCAATATCCTTTCATTGAGGCATATTTTGTTTTATACACAAATTTATTTTATACGGTGTATAAACCACTTTAAATTTTAATTTTATTCAAAAGTAATATTTTTTATATGAAGCGTTTTACTAAATGAAAAAAGGGAATGTTTTTGTTGTACGTATGCGGCGACAATGACTTTTCCGCCGTTGGGACCATTATTTGAGTTTCTGCTTCCTATACAAGACATAACATTTTTTAAATGAAAAATAAATTCCATGTTTTAGTATTATATTATTTTGGTATTGAATATGGTTTTGATAATGTTTTAATTACATCAATGTGTTTTTGATATCTTGTGATTGAAATGTGGAAATGTTATGTTTCCTTTATGCATGTTTTATATGATATAATTATGTTATGGTTGATGGGTAGTGTTTATGAAGACTGTTGGTTCCATGATAAAATAAGGGTGGGTGAGCCCGATATAGATCTCCAATGCATTGGGTAACGTGAAAGAGTTAAATGCTAAAGTTTCTCCTAAGAGATTTAGGGAATATACTGTGATGGGTATTCCGAACGTAACCATGAGGGTTACTCCCTACGTAAGAATGTTATGAATTCCTCAAGATACCTTTATGTTTTATGATTTCTATAAGTTATTCATGAATCTTATGATTTCATGAGGTATGTTAATGTTCTTATATTTTATGAGTAAATTATGATTTCATTGAATCTTATGTATACATGGACTAATGTTTTCATTCCGTGTTTTTATATCCCTTACTGAGCTTTTTATACTCATCCCAAGTTTTTGAAATGTTTTTCACAGGTCAAGGGAAAGGTACATGATGTGATTATAGTGTCGAGGAAGTGTCAAGAAAGAATCCATGTTGTATTTTAAATATGTATCCATTGATGTAAAAAATGAATATTGTCTCTTATGTAACCGCCTTGTTTAAATGTGGAATGTACTGCATGATTTATGATCTAATTATCTAAAACTGCAAACCTGAAAAGATCCCCAATGTGTATTATTTAAATAACTCATGATTAAGTGATGTTTAAGGCTAGGGCCTTATACCTTGCTCCTCACTTCTCTTGAATTTATTGACACTTTCTTATTTATTCTTCTGTTGTTTTTCGGATTCGGTCTTGTATAATGATTTCGGTGCTGTTTACGATTACATTGGTGTTTTCTCTATTGGATTTCTACCCTAACGTTTTAGATAGACCCTCTACTGGATTTTATCTTCAATGTATCTTTTTATCATTGGGGTATGTCTATTTATGCTTCATCTTATTTCAATTTTCCTGTTTCGTATAATGTTTCAGCAGATAAATCTTATAGACAGACTTCATTAAGGGCGGACTCAGTTGTTGCCTTCAACAGCCTTGTTAGGTCTTGCATTTGGTCCTCACAACCCTGTGTGGTGTTGGCCTATCCATCATTATGCTTCTTTAACCAAAATGATTTAATTTTATATAGGTTTCCTTTATTTTCTAGATATGTCAATGAGAAAAATTAGGATAGGGGCAATTTAAAAATAGAAGGACGCATGGTTCATCATTTTCTATAGGATAACACCTTATCATTATAGGGAATTACATTATTAGTTTTATTCTATTTTGAATCGAAAATCTCATTAAATTTTTAACTATAGTGACCCCTGTATTTATGATTACTTTGTGTCACTCCCTAATATTTTCATTCAAATAATCATGACACTAAGTCTGTACTACTTAGTTATTACAAAACTACTTGGTTACATGTAAAACATGTTGGGTGTTGAGACCAAAGGCATGATGGTGTTGGTTTGACATGTTTTTATGAGTTTTTTGTTGAACATTATATCGAATATTCATTGGATAAAATTAGGTACACTAAAGTTACATCATATAAACTTTTATATCACTATGACAAGTTTATTTAATGTGATATGTATGGTAAAGTGAATTTCATGCATGATCAAGCTTTCTGGATATAATTTGAGCTATTGTTATAAGATGAAATATTGTCCTCAAATTATTTTCTAAACTATATATGGGTTTTATCATTATAGATTATTTTGTGCTAAATTTGATCCTGAATTAATTGAAATGTCTGATAAATTGTTTCTAATGAATGATTCTTACGGTTTTGTGAATCAGGGCAGCTTTAAAGATCATTGTGTCTTATCCTTGATCTTTATTCTCATGGTTTTAGAAATCTTAATGATGAAAATAATTCATTCTATCATCTTTATCTTTTATGTGTTCAATGTAACAATTTGGTTTAGCCTTAGGAAGTGGTGGTGGGGATGATACTCTTGGATTTAGTTCAATGAAAGAAAAAAACCCCAGTGTTTGGATTAAAGCTAATAATTTCAAGAGCGTAATACATTATTATTGTTTTCATAATTTTTTTGAGCATATATGGTTAAAATACAGTTGTGTTTATCACCTTTTTTCATGCGGGTTAACTAAATGAAGTTTCTGCTAGAAATTTTTAGATGGAATAGTTGGTGAAGTCTTTATTTTCATGCTATTTTTTTTATTCTATTCTAATCTGTTTTTTATTTTATGTGTTCTGAGATTGTAGTTTTCATTCATTTATTTTTGGTCATTTTTTGTTGATGGTTTTCCAAAATATTCTGGTTTACTTGTTTATCTGATCTGTTTCTATTCTTGTTTGGGTCAGTCTTATGGGATGCGTCACATGATTTTCATTTTATTGTAACATTTTTAAAATAAATGAAGTTGGTGTTCTATGAATATCTACTTTTATAAGGGCTTAATGATCATCCTTTTTCATTTAAATAATGTTTTTTTAAACATAAACCGTTATCACTATGGATGAACTAGGAGGAACAACATCACGTATAAATTTGTTCATTGTATATTTGACTCTTAAAGTAGCTATTGGAGCTCATCTTGTATTCGAGCCTCCTTCTAATGGTAAAATTACATATCATACTGGATGAACTGAGGGTATACACTATTTTAACCTCTATGGATTATATTGAAATTCTTGATGACTAGTTCCTCTATTTAGAATTCAAGTTCCTATAAGAAAACCCATTTATGTTAGAAGTATCCCTCTTAAACTTGGACAACTATTGTGATCAATCCCTAGATACTAGTGTAATCTTTTAGGATTCGATTTCCCATTTAATTTTCTACAATGTTTTATTCATTTATTATGTACTTCTTGGTGAAATTTAATTTTTTCAACACTCTATTCTGTAGGTGATTTGAAGTAAGAAAGTAGGATGTATCTTTCCAGATAAAGGAGTATGTTTTTTTGCTCAACCCGGAGGACAATGTTACAATTTTTTAGGGGATTTATTAATTTTTATGTACCCTTTTATTTTTCCTACTAAATATCTTAAATCTATAGATTTCCTTTTTTATGATTTTTTATATTTTTTCTTTCAATTCATCTATATATATTTCTCTTGTTTATGGGTATTATTTTTTATTGTGTATGGATTAGATCTTTGATCTTAACGGTATGGAATAACATCAAATTGAGGTTCTTCTATGGTACTAGGGTTTATATGATTTGTTTCGTATGGTGGCCTAATTGGGGGTGATGAAAGATCATTGATAGAAGTGTGTTGGAGGGTTACAGTAAAGAGATGACAGTGACAAAAGATTGTAGTCCAGAGACAACATATGCGGTGAGGGTGTCGTGGCATCAAATACATCGATGGATGTTAGTGTTTTTTGTAGTATTATAAATAAATATCAATAATGTATTGATTCATTTTGAATTGAATTCCATTATTAAAATGATTATTAGTATTTTCTGTTCGAACATGTTTAAACTATTCTTCTTATTGATAATTAAAATGCATGTATTGTATATGATTAATTAATAAATATAATATGAAATTCTAATATATATTAAAATTTATATTTTTTCTTTAAATTTATTTTTAAAAATTAAAATATATAGGTAATATTATTAACAATATATATATTTCATATGAATCCATTTTTAAACACTTTGATCAACAAATATATTATTTGTTGTTATGATTATAACAGTAAAAAACTATTTTATATATTGTAATAAAATTTATAGATAGTGTTTTTAACTGAATATTTAATGACCTGAAACTTTTTCATGGTAAAACCTTTTACCAATAAAAATTAACTTCTTCCAATAGATATAACCATGTTGTAAAAAAGATAACTAAGTTTTAGGGAATGTACCATCCTTGTAAATGTTGATAAATAAACCAAATATTGATAGCATATGATCTTAGGGAGGCTCAAAATTGATTAAATAATTACCTATATATTCAATTAATCAATAATTTATGGACTGTTTTTGTATGAATTTTTGGGATGTGGAATTATTGAAGGTGGGATAGATGATTGGACGTACTATAAGAGATGATGTTTCAGGAGGGAAGAAGGTTCCCTCGAATGTCCATGGGATGTACACCATTATGTTTTGTATGTATGATATGATAGTTTTATAGTCAAGTGTATCAAAAAATGATGGTATGAGTAAATGCGTGGTTCTGGTGTCATGTTAAGGGGAATATGTCATTAGATTTAGGTTCCACACAATTTAATAGAGGGAGTATGGCTACGGAATGGTGGTTTTTTTCATAGTGTGTATTATTTGTTTGTGAAATTATGAAAGGTTGAAACAATATATTTTAGAGGAATCAAAAACCTATGGATCTATTAGCCTTGAACAAATTGTTTTATTCTTTTTAGTTTAGGGTGTGAGTGTTTTATGTCATTAAGTAATGGTCCTTGGAGAGTTTGTTAAATTTCTTATGAGTATGGATCATGACAAGGCCACAGATGTCACTTTGTAAACTCTTTCAGTTTTATTGCAATTTAAATAGATGAATGAGATTTAAATGGGGTAGATAACATTGATAGTGATTCTATTTTTAGATATTCATTCGATTTAACCCTATAATGGTGTCACCATGACTTGTCATATTGTGACTCTATATCATCAACAATAAGAAACTATACGTGAATACATTAATACCATTGAGTTACATTTGATAAAAATTGGTTGTTAGGTTTCATAAATTAATATGTTTTGTCTAGGGTGAGTTACTCATTGTTTCTAAAATATTACCCACTTACCTTTAATCAAGGGTTGGATTTGAAAACATATTATATTCAGTTAGTTTGGAGTTGTGTCATGGGTTTTATAGAGTTCATTGTATTCTTGTCATTTTATGTCTTTATTATCTAATATTGGAACTATTATTAGGTGGAACACGATACCGAATTACTCAGATATAATTATATCTGATAGAAACATGGATGTAGGCACACCATCGTATATAGGAGAAGCTATTGAATAGTAATTAGGGTAATATTTGGTATGTTGGAGAAGTTATACTCTTATACCGTAGTATAATAATATTTAAAAAATTACAATGACATAAAACTAAATGGATAAAATATCATACAACAAAATAGGTTCCAATAAATCAAAAAAGTATGGATATAACAAAATAAATATATAAGATAATATATAAAAATCCAAATTATAAATAAAATAATATAAATATAAAATTCCATAACATAGGCCCCATATCCATGCATTGTCCCATATCCCATAATTTACACCAGCTTTCAATCAAGAAAATTTAATAGGGCTATTTCTATATTTCTATCTTGTAACCATGAAGTTTTGTCAAGTTCTAAAAACTATCTAGGTAGTTTGTGAGTACAACATAGTATTCTAGAGAAATTCAAATCTTTAAAAATATCTATTATAAGTAACAATACAAGATAATGTTCATAATAAAAAAAATATAATTATAATAATAACACCACTATCTATCATTGGGTTCTATATTGACACTCTATATCGACCATACCAACTTTGGTTAGTAACAGGTGAAACTAATAAAAATACACCATGTTAATGGGAACAAATAGAAATCAATTGAGTGTGTTTAAGAAATTCAATATCCCTATTCCCATGGAAAAAACACCGGATAATTTAAATGGAATTATAAATCAGTAGGTGAATATCCAAATCTATGTAGCATATCCTCGCCCTTCTGAGTAATTGCTCAATGATAAATGTGAGGGGTATTTATAACTCATTTTATGTCAATAGGAATCTACTAGAATCAAATGGGAATGTAAAAGGAATTCAAATTAACTAGGAAACTATTGAATCCAAGGATCATATCCCATGAATTCCCAATCAATTCCATAATTTCTAAATTCAGACAGTACATCTGATTCATTCCATGTATGTTGTCTCAAGGTTTTATCCAAGGAGTACATCCAAAGAATCCATAGTCAATGTTTCAATGACATATATTAGGTGTATGACCAAGGCATTCCAAATTACTAGTCACATTTCTTTATTAACTATATTAATTTTATTATTTAATGTATAGTATAAATTGTTCCCACACAAGAACCTTGGATATTCCATAAGTATCAACTATAGTACACTTGGTCATTATCTCAAGTCCATGGATCCATTAAGGTATCCTATTAATTTTTATGTGAATTTGAAGGTCATCACACATCAATCTAGGGGAAAATGTTTGGTATGAAATCACCAATGAACTACTCAAATTCCATTATGATGTTAAATTTGATGGATTAAAGCCAAAAATTGGTTATTAATATATTTTTACTAATTTAAAATGGTGTCTATGTGAAATACCTTCACAAAAAAGAATATGATGTGGTTTTAAGTTATATATTTAATAAAACCTACCCTTGACATGTATAATCCCACTCATTGAAAACAATCTATGATTTAGTTTTATTAGGAAAAATTATGAAAAGAAAGAGAACCCATGAAATAAGAATATCATATATAAATTTTGATAGAAAACTAAATAAAAAAATAATCCCTAAAATATATATATATATATATATATAATGGATGTTAATAATTTCTTTATACAGTCCATCAGGATAAACATCAACTGAAACCAATAAGAATCCTTGAATAAGACACAATAAAAGGGATAATAATAAGGGAGAGATAACAATGGCATATTGGTTGAACATAGGTTGTGCATAAGGGGTTTTTTGGTGTTTTAATTCAACAAGTAAATTTTCAAAATTCCACAATATGTTGGATTTCAAGTTGGTTTCATATTTTGGCCACATGGTTTTGTATACAGTATTCCAACTATGGGTTCAAATTGTTTATGGAATATTAATTTTTATGGTTAGTCTACACAATTTGGTAAACTATATTCTAACCCTCAAAAAATATAAGATTTATTTAATTTTTTCATGGTTAATTCTAAGGGTTTACTTGCACTGTGAAACTATAAGTCCCATTATCTCTCTTATACAGTTTAGGGTTCCCAATTAGCACAACCATTTCAAAATAGTACACACTAGTATGTGATGCCCATATTCATATCCTCGGGCCTCAATCTCATGAAACATCTAAATAAAAATTATAATACACCATAAACACTTCCTTGGAATTATAAATATTGATGGATATAATATATTTATAAAATTAAATAAATTATTTCCTTATGAATGATCTATGTTTTACAACCTCACCACTAAATCAATGTTCATAATTTAGTTTCCTTCACATATGCATTCCTCAAAAACAAATAACTCCAACCACTGATCACACATATTAGACTCTAACTCATGGTTCTCCTCCTGTATATTCATATACTCTAAAAACACTCATAATAGAGGAACTATCTTACTGTAAAGGGTATTCTTCCTCCAATTCCTGATATCAAATGTAAACTCATAAAAACAAGATTTTATATCAATATCAATTCAATCAATGTTGACAAAATGATAAGGATATGGATAGTGTCACTTAACCTGTGATACATGAAATAAATCATGTATAAAACTGAAACACTGAGAGAGGGAGAAAGATAATACAGGTATTCCACTATAAATATATTATTTATAATCTAAAATGATCTGACATTCCTTTCCACTATATTCTTCTACAAATGAACCCAAAATTTTCCCATTCATGGAGACACCACAATGAACACTCAGTTTCCAACCTAAAACTAGAGAAGATGGTGATTCCATTAGGCATACTACATATACATGCTCTGAGTGGTTTCCAAATACATCAAAAAATTTATATACTCTAATGTATCAAATAAAATTTTTGTCTCCCAAATAATAGACTCACCAAACTCTATATAACAACCTATTAAAAACAAGATATAACATACTATGCATAACATAGGTCAATCAAAATCAATGACTAATAGATTTTACTTTATTTTAAATCAACTAAACCTATGTGGTTCACTGAGGAACCAAAAAAGTATGGGATACAAGCTTGATGAAAGACCTCAATTATTAGAATAGTATTATTATACTATCCATTGGTATATGGAAGAAAGTTAATGCTTAAATGCACCTATATTATAAGATATTTCCAGAGAATCTGATATAAATAAAATTTAAATTGAATATCCTTTTCTAAAACAATACTCTATGTAATCATATATTATTTAATATTCGCTCGAACGTTTATCATCCCTATCTCAATCACTTAATTGGTTTTTAGAATCATTAAAAATAAACCCAATTTTGTAACATAATCCATAATCAAGTATATTATATCACTACTTTAGTACATCCATTGAATCCATATAAAAAAATCCACAGTAACATCAACATATTAATGCTTAGTAATTGGTAATGGATAAAATATGATAATGTGTCGCTAGTGGTCAGCCATCACTAATTGATGGCGGGGTCATAGAATGACTAAGCTACTATGCCGATATTTATCCCTATCAACCATTATTATCAGTCTGTTTTATAATTAATATTCAGTATACCTTTGTGTATCTCCCATTTCAAGGTTCATGAATCCCTTATTAACTACTCACACTTCTTCGTGATGTATATGATATGGCATCAAACATGATGGATCTATTTTTTTATTAAGGTAAAATTCTAAGAGTGGATCCCCACAATATATATTAACTAACAAAAAATTGGAATTAGATAGCTATATCATCTTCACCCCACCATGGTGTGATGACATGAAATTCATTGATATAGGTGTCACTTGACCCAAGTACTCTTGCATGTCAAGATATATCTCGTTGGAAAGGGAAATTAACTACCAATACTTACCAGACTCCTAAATTAGCTAGTCATGTTTATTATGGATCAATGCATTAGTAATCACATCACACAATATAGGGGAGTAATCCATATCAATGCCAAAATTCTTTACATACATGACCACATTCACTACAAAAGGTTTTACTCTTATAGAGATAATATATACATTAGTCTCTTATTGTCTATATACACCAAAAAAAATCTCCTAATTGGTATGTCCACTAATAACTCAAGGAATAAACCATATCTTCTAGCTTTGAGTCAAGTGTTAGATATTTCTTCTCATGTGACCTAAACCGATTGAGGACATAGATGACCTCGTGGTTTTTTTCTTCAAGACTAATCCCATCCGGAATCCTGATGCATTATAGTAAATAGTGTACTCCTTACCTATCTCATGAAATGTTGATCATGATGCTGATATCAATATCCATTTATACTCCAAAAAATAAGTCCCATGATAATTATGTTAGATAAAACTCAACCATTTCATTTTTTAGTAAATATCATATTAAAAATGTGAGAAGTATTAGATTAACAATTGGTATTAAACTTTCAGTCCCTAAAAGTTTCGTACTGAAAAACCATTCTATGGATACTCTGTAGAAACCATTAATCCTATCATAGTGGGATCTACTAATACTCTATCTTAATATATAATATTACACAAGAATTGTACCTAGGTAGGGCCCTTTGAGTGCTTTTCATTCAACCACTACTCTAGAAGCATGCCTAGAATGATCTCTAAAAGTCGTATGTGGTCCTCCCTCAAATTGGAGGATATGAGAATATAATCAATAAAATGACCATCATTGTGTCTCGATAAGGGTGGAAAAAGTGATTCGTCAAATATATAAACATAATTTTGTTTTTAATTATAATGAATAAGTTCAAAAAATATTCATACAGTACTTACCCACACATAAATGCATTATGAGGTATTTTTTAAAGAACTTTCCTATGGTGGGTGATAAACCAATCTCAAGAAAATATTACAGAAGAATCATGTGCCTATAAACTAAATGATTAATTCATAAATATTAGAGAGTGTATATCAATTTATAACTATTAAGTTGTTCAAATTATTTTAGTACACACATAGTCTCAATGAACCACCTACCTTCATGGAAAATATGACTCATGATACCCAAGGATATATACTCACTAGTATGAATCCATTAGCTTTTAAGTCCTCAAATAGAGACTTTACCACATGAATCTCCACTGGATAAATCCTATATAATATAATATAAACTATCTGTTCCACCATTATAATAAACATAGTAAAGATAATTTCCATTTTAGGTGGAAAACCAGAGAAATCATTAGAAAATATATCCTTGAACAAAATAACAATAGGAGTAAAATCACATTGTCAGGTTCCTCCGTAATCTATGATAATGCTTCCAAAATGGGATGTGATTCATCCAAGTTTCAAAAGATTAAGACATTCACATCTAACCATAAATTCACACTCTGTTGTATTTATATAACCATAACCATTGGGATATGGGGAATTAACCTAAAAATAGTAAGAGTCGACTTGGTCATCATACAATACTAACTATTACATCACAAAAAATAAAATTTAAGTTTTCATATTTAATAAAAAGATATCCCATGGAAATATTAAACCAAAAACCTCTAGTGAAAAATTAAAATGCTATATAATTTCAGAACATATTTCAAATGGTGTATCAATGAAAATTACTAAATGTAGATAACCTATAGATTTCCCTAGTCCCTCAATTATGTTTTTAAAAACAAAATTATGTCATGTTCCTATATCAAATTAAGTAAAATCAAACATATTGATTCCCAAAATAGTTCCTCAAAATATTGAAGGTTTAGTAACATGATAAAAATGGTAGGTTGAGCAACATTTAATTGGCCTATTCCATTATCCTATGTCCTAGTTACACCCCAATATTTCATAGTACATTATCACTTCAGTGGAATTCAATAACTGGCGCTACACGCAACACTGAGATCGAGCACACCACGACTTACCAAAAGAACCATTAAAAAATGGTTAGGAATATTATTAACCACATTTTGAATTTTAAATATATACTATATAATTTTAATATTCATTTTTTGTGTTTCTTAGACATAATATAATGGAAATACAATTTTTAAGATAAAAGATTTATTTTTCAAAAAAAATGCAGTTTTTCCACCTTTTAATGGAGAACCCTTTTTAAATCCATTATTTGAAAATTTTATATATTAAATTTAGTGAAATAAAATTCTTTTTTAGAAGAGGGACATAAAAATTTACTTTGGATAAATTTTTTGTGCTTTTCAAAAAACATTTATATTTTGATTAATTGTCAAAAATATTAAATTTTAATTAAAAGAAACTTTTTTATCAAAACAATTTATATTGTTAAATTATACATTTGAGTTGATTTAAAGAATAATTAAATTATATAGTTACCATTTAATCCAATTTTGGTCATTGGATTTAATTTCACTTTGAAATTAGAGATAAATACATTTTAATTATTTAATAGTTTTTACTTTTAAAAAAAACCTTCTTTTTGGGTTTGACAATGGGAATTAAATTTAAATTAATAAATAAAACATAAATGTTTTCATTATTGTAAAATATACTTCATTTTTGAATTCAGAATATCAAAATAATCTTAGAGTGAACTTTTGGTATTTTACTAAAAACTTTTAATTTTTGATGAATAGTGAAAAATATTGCGTTGCCATTTAAAACTGACTTTTTATTTAAATAATTATTTATTTTATTTAAATTTATTTTAAGTAAAAATATTTGTATAATACCTATATATGTTCAATTTAATTCATTGGAATCATTTTATAATAAAATTAGATGTATATAATTTTATTGGATTTTTAACGTTTTTTACCCACCTTCTATGAGTATTTGCAAATTTGCATAAACCAAAATTTTTCCGATTCATTGAGTTGAATTAACAAAATATGAGAGATATGGTTTACATCATTAAGTAAAATTTGGATCAATAAGATGAAAATAATTTTTGGTGAATAGTAACTTTTGACTTTTATTTTCCACGTTTAAAAATAAATAGGTCTATTAAAGGTAAAAATGATAATATAATTACCCTAACACATGTCAAAATTCTAGTGGATAAGTTAAGTTCTAACCAAAACAACCTTAGGAATAAAATATTAACCTTTAGGTCTACTTGGACTAGATTAGGACATTTATTATTATTTTATTTAAAGAAGAGTTAAAAGTGTTAAATTCAATATTTATTAACTAAAACATTTTTAACTTAAGGTTATACATAAGATAAATTCGACTATAAATATTAATTATAAATATATAAATATTTCCTACATAATGGTATTTTATTTATAATTTTTAGATATTAAATTATTAAATTTATTTATGACACAATGATGATGTCGTAATTACATTCATAATGAAATATTAAAATAGTTTGTGTTATAAATATTAAAATAAATAGAATTTAAAGGTTTTGAAGTCATAAAATAATTTTATAGGATAATATTAAATGATAGGGACGATTAGATAAACATTGTTCTAAGTGATATGGTTGTTATGGATTTTACAAAAACAAAATACCAAATAGTGTCAAAATACACATAAATTAATTTCTAAAACAAATACTATATTATTGGATGATATAATATTACTAAAAATATAAGGTTCTGACATATGGATTAAATAATATTATATATGTCAATAATGAACCACTTTAGGATTTCTTGTATGTTTAGAGAAATTTTATTTACCATATAGTGTAATAATACAAGGAGACAAGGTAAAAGTTAAACAATTTATCTAAGAGATAAATGTAAATGATAAGGTTAGAATGGTAACCTAAACTTTTCTAAAAACTATTAGTTGAGAAGATTTTGACCCATAACCTCCTAAGGCTATAAATGAATCCATTTTGAGCCAATATAAAGAGAATATGATTTTATAATAAAGTAATATTTGAATCTTTTCATAAAGTGATCCTCCCCCCTCTCATAAAAGGGCACTTCCCATTCTCTCAAAATCACACCTCCAAATCCTTTAGGATAGGAAACATCCTTCCAAAATATCCTCTAAAAAACCCTAAAATAATCATAGATTAATTAATATTATCAGAAAGCCATCCTACGGAGCCCTTTTGATCAACTCAAAAAGGAAACACCTGAAGAATAGGTAATAATTTTACCACCCTCTTTGAATTTCTTTTCTTTTTACACTTTATATTATTTTGTTGTTTCAATAAAAAATAATAACTACACTACCTCCTAAATACATCAATGTTATTATAAATATGTTAATACTATATTATTTATTTTATCCATCCTATAAATGAAAAAGTCACCATACGTGCGTACGTACGGCTTACCAACTCCACGTCGTGGTGTAGTTTGTTATTTAAAAACTTCATTGTTTGGATTGGTATAATAATGAGTATAACAGATTTAAATAATAAATATAACATGTTAATGATTATTTATATATGGTATACCATCCAATTATATACAATTTCATGATCAATATAATGATATTGTCGCTCGTACATACGTACGGATTACCGTCTCCACGAATGCGATGATATTCATTCCCCATCGTAATCATTAAAGAATAATTTTCAATTTATGATTAAAAATAATGTTTATGAACTTTATATAATTATATATATTAATCAAATACATCCTATCCATAACAAACATGGCTTACTTAATGATGCATATAAAGGATAACAGATCAGTTAACACTCAAAACGATGATACTACTAAAATATTAGTAACAAATCAATATTAGAAGATCATATATGATATCATATTTTTGTTTGTGATTATTGAATAATTTAATAACAATGATTTAAATTTTATATAGGAATAATGTGATATAATTATATCATACTGAAAGGACGATGGGAGCTCTTTAAGCGCTCTGCAACGGGTGACTGAAAACCCTAAACCTTCTCACTATATCTCACTAAAATTTGCTGATGGCCAGCTTTGATCCGTCATGGGATCTTCCCCCTCCTGCTCCAGCTTCTTCTGATCCTGCTTCTACAAAAATCGATGTGGGAAATCTTGAAGTTTCCCTTTGTTCCTTACCTATCTCCTTCCGCGACGCCTTGCAAGGATCTGATCTCAGTAGTGCGAAGGTGTGCAAACAACCGCTCTTTAAAAGGCTTGAAGATGGAGGTTTCATGGTTGATGCAGATCCAAAAGCCTTGATGCAAAGGAAGAAAATGTGCAAATACTCGGTTCTCGGACGAGTTTCATACAACACAGGTGACCTGCCCTATCCCCTATTAGAACTAAAGAACTGAATTGCTCACTACTGGGGCTCGTCTAAATGTAAGATGGTTCCCATAGGCCAGGGATATTATCATATACTCCTCAACTCTCAGGGTGAACTTGATCAGGTATGGAAACTCGAGAACCTGCAGCTTAAACCTGGTTTTCATAGAATTTTAGATTGGGATTCTACTTTTAACCCATACACACACAAATACTATATGGCGCATGATTGGGTTAGAATTCATGGTCTTAATTGGTTCTTTTTTCACCCAAATATTCTAAATGGCATTACTTCCTACATAGGGACCCCCATTAAAATTGATCATAGGACCTTGAATGGAGATCTTGGCCTATATGCTAGAATTATGGTTGAGGTGAATCTGTCCAGTGAACTCCCTTCTAACATAGGTTTCAATGCCCCTGAATATAGAATAAACCATATAATTGAATATGAAAAAAAACCACCCTTTTGTGAGGTGTGAAAATTGATTGGACACAACCTCTCCAATTGTAGGGTTGTTATGAAACAAATGGATCCTCCAATTAATAATTATTTGTAGGAAGTTAAACATGGTAAAAAGGGGTTGAATACTATAGACAAATCTGAGCTCCCCAAAAAGAAAAAACAAGATATTTGGGTTAAAAAACCAAATATCTTTACATCTCTAGAAGGTAAATCTTGGGGAGATTTCGTTGAGGAATAAGAAGCTCTTAAAATTAATGACAACACTGTCACTGGATTAGAATTAATAGTGGTTTAAGTTAATGGAAATAATCTGTACATGAGTATTCCTTCCACTATTTCCAATTCAGGTACTGTTGCTTCTACCTATGGTACTTTAACGTTGATTGATCGTGTTAGTAGGGACTTGGAGAAAGCTACCTTGGTTCATTTGGATCTAAATGGAACCTCTGATGCTTCTAATAAGACACAAGGTGAGCTGGAAAAATCTTCAAAACCTGGTCTCTTTGTTCAATCTACATCTGCTGATAAATTTACTTTTGCTATTCCTAAAATGGATGATATGGTTACTCATGTTGTTAATGATGACATTGCTGCTACTAATATAGCAGATAGCATTGCACACACTCCTGTTTCTGTTTCTGTTCAATCTGCATCTACTGATAAAATTTCTGTTTCTGTTCTTGAAATTGCAGTTCTGGTTCCTCATGCAGCTAACATTGACACTGCTGCTACAAATACTGCACACAACATTGCACACACTCCTATCCTTGATTCTGTTTCACACCCCGAGTCTCCTCATACTGCTGTTATATATCCCGTTAATAGTGTGGTGTTTACACCCCTGTTGACAAGCAGAATTCTACATTGATACAGTCTCCTTCTGCTAATACTATTCCCACTTCTGCTGATACAATTTTTATTCCTGGTACTGCCACATGCACTACCACTGTTTCCATTCCTCATGGCACTTCTCAAACTCCCCAGGCCAGTACTATCCCCCAGGACTGTATTTTCCTTCTTCCAGACTCCATAAACCCACCAGCAGAACAAACTCTTGCTCAAGTAGCTGTGAATGTTCCTTCTCTAGACTGTCCTGCCATTATTGTCACTCTAGTTCCTAAACCTATTTCAAAATCTTCTTTGAAAATTGATGCCTCTCCAAGTTCTGAATCCCATGAGGCCAAAAAAAATCCTTCTTCCTCCCCTATGGTTATGGGTTCTCAAATGAAGAAAGAATCTAGAAAATCAAAAAAAAAAAAGGGTTCTAACCCAAAACACAAACAGAAATGAATTTTGTCTATTGTAATTTCAACGGATTGGAAAACAATGACACCTCCACAACTCTTCAGAGGCTTTTAAACACTCATAAGCCTCATCTCTTTTCCATCTCAGAACCTAAAGTCAACTTCACAATGAACATCAGGAGTTTTGGTGCTCTTAATTACAGTTTTCTAGGTTCTTGTAAAAATTTTCCTCAAACTAACTCTATGTGGCTATTTTATCATAATACCCTTCACAATATCAACATTTTTAAAAATAATGAGCAACAAATTACCTCTTATTTATTGTTTAATGGATGGCATACCTTTTACACTATGGTTTATGCCAATAATAGATATCAATATAGAAGGGTTTTATGGCATGACCTTTTTGATATGGCTAACTTCATTCAGGACCCTTGGGTTGTTATGGGAGACTTCAACGCCATTCTTAACCCTTGTGAAAAAAATGGTCCCTCACATCATTCTATATCCTCCAGAGAATTCAGGTCATCTATTGAAGACTGTAGCCTTTTCTAAGTCACTCTTACTGGTGCCAAATATACATGATACTGAAAACACTATAACAAAACTGTTTCTAGTAAGTTCGACATGGCTTTTGTTAACATGAAGGACCTTTATATTTGGGATAATATATCTAGTATAACTCTACCTAGACTTAATTCTATCCATCACCCTATTCTATTTAAATTCTTTATGAATGACTGTAAACTTGTTCTTCCTTTAAAATTAAATATTGGTTGGTCTTTGAATCCTGATTGTGTCACTTTTATTCATAACACTTAGAACTCTATGAAACACCATCAGGATTCTTTTTCCTGCATGTCCAAGTTGAAAATCCTAAAACATACACTTAAAGGAAGCTTTAAATCTTCAAAATATCAAATTGATCGAGATATTTCTTCTCTTGAAAATGAACTCAACCGCGTTCAAACTCAAAGTAATATTTAGGATTTTAATATTGATCCCCAATTGGAAGCAGATATATCCATTATAATTAATTACATGACCGTGTTTAATGATAATATTCATAAGAAAATTTTTAGGGCTAAATGGATTGCTGATGGTGATCATAATACTAAATTTTGTAATTCCCTCCAAAGAATCAGAAAGGCCAATCATCCTATTTCTAAGATTATTAATAATGATATGATCATTGATTCTTCAGAAGCCATAATGGATCACGTCATCTCATAATTTTACAACATTTTTAATGGCCCAGAAATAAATATTGATCTCAGATCCGATATTATTACTTTAATGGTGGATGAAAGAGACAATTAATCTCTTTTAAGTACTCCTCTTGATCATGAAATTCATGATACAGTTTTTGGCCTTAATCCAAATAGTGCGCCTGGCTCAGAAGGGTTCAACAACGGATTCTACCAAAGGCATCGGGACACTATCCACAATGATGTTTGTAACCTAGTTAAGACCTTTTTCATTCATGGATATCTACCTCATGGAATCAATGATCAATTTCTAACCTTAATACCTAAGGATGAAAATTCCTCAAAGATCCATCAATTCAGGCCTATTTCTCTCATTAACACTATTTATAAGATCATTACCAAAATTATTGCGAATAGACTGGCCCCTATTTGCAATAAAATAGTCTCATGGAATCAGTTTGGTTTTATTAAAGGAAGTTCCATTCATGACTGTATTTGTCTTGCCTCCAAATGTTCCAATAGTCTAAATAAAAACACAAGAGGGGGGTGTGTGGCCATAAAACTTGATATTAGAAAGGGTTTTGACACCATAGACTGGAACTTTATTTTCAAAGTCTTAAATAACTTTGGATTTCATGATTATCTCATTGGAAGACTTAAAAAATTATTTTGCTCTGCTTTTATTTCTATCCTGATAAATGGCACCCCTAAAGGTTTTTTTAAATGTTCTAAAGGAGTCAGCCAGGGTGACCCTCTTTCTACCATCCTCTTTGTTATCGCTGAGGATTACTTAAGCAGACTTCTCAATAATCTGATCGCTCAATGCAACCTTAAGCCGATACAAGTTTCCAAAAACCTAAATACCATTACCCACCTTTTATATGCTAATGATATCATCCAATTTCTTAATGGGGATCAAAAAAACATTCATGTCCTTAAGAAATATCTTTATCACTATGATGATGTCTCAGGACAAGCTTTTTCCTAGAATAAATCGTATATTTTTTTGGAAAGAGCATTCATATCAGAAGAAAATCTAGCATTACTACCTATCTTGGAATTAAAGAGGGCCTCTTACCTTTAACTTATTTGGGAGTCCCAATATTTTGGGGTCATCCTAAATCAATCTACATTTCTAATATCATTAATCAAATCATAAACGAACACTCTACATGGAAGGGGAAGTCTCTCTCCATGGCTGGAAGGATACTTCTGGTCAAATCGACCATTGTCTCTAAAATGGTCTACTCTCTTATGATTTATAAAATGAATGTCAGCATCTTCATGAAAATTAATAATTATATTAAAAACTTCATTTAGACGGGAAGTATCCTTGAAAGGAAACTTGTCACTATCCCTTGGAAATCTTGTTGTAATCCTCTTGACAAAGGTGGCATTGGTATAAAAAATTTAATGCTTTTCAATAATGCTCTTCATGCCCATCTTACATGGCATATTATTAATTGTACTTATAAATCTTCCAAATTCTTGAACCTTAGATTCCGCTCTAAACTCTTAAATGGGAATTTTAATTACATCAACTCTTCAATCTGGCCTTCTATTAGGGACTCGTACCACAAGATCATGGAAAATTCAAGATGGATGATTAGTACTGACTCTAACATCAATTTTTGGTGTGGAAAATGGTGTGGTAACCCCTTGATATCATTGTTACTACATAATATTATTCCTGAAGATACTATTATTTCTATAAAGGATGTCTTCCATTTTTATAGACATGTCCTCCCTAAAAATATTGCCCAGATTATTGATAACCACCCTTTTTCATCTAATGGTGACTTCCTTGTTTGGGAACATGCTCCAAATGGCATCCTAGAATCTAAAAACATCTATAATAAAAACTTTTCTGGAAATGAATCTAACATAAATTGGGTGAGTCAATTTAACAAGCCTTGGATCAAACCTTATAGGCTCACCCTCATTTGACACATTGCTCATAATATATTACCTACTGAATCCTGTCTGCAATCTTTTAGCATACAGCTCTGTTCTAAATGTTGCTTGTGTAATCAACATAGGGAGGATGCTGATCATCTTTTTTTCGTGTGCGACGACATATGCTTTATGTAATTATGTTCTTGAATTGTTTAATTTCATATGGCCCCTATCTTAATCAACTTGTTTGTTTCTTAAAAAATTCATTAGATATGAAGCCTCTCTCCAGGTTAAAAATATTTTCCTTACAGTAGTGGAAAAACTCCAACATGAGATCTGGTACGTTAGAAATGATCTTATTCATAATAAAAACTCACTTAGTCCCAATGCAGGCAAGTCTCGGATTCTTATTGAGATTCATGAAGCTGCTTCAATTCAAAAAGACTGTTGCAACAACTTTGTTGGAAACTATGAGATCCTTTGTCATCTAAGAGTGCCTGGAATTTTCCCAAGGACCAAACGTTCCTTTGAAGTATTCTGGAAATCACCGATGCCCGGATGGATCAAAGTGAACGTTGATGGTGCTTCTAAAGGCAATCCAGGCCCTGCCATTTGGGTTGCCATCTTCAGAGACTCTGCTGGCCAGTGTCAGGGTTGCTTCTATACTGGATGTGGACATTCTTCATCCCTAGACTCTGAAATATTGGGGGTCATCCATTCAGTTTATTTTTCCCTTCAAAGAGGCTGGTGAAAGCTCTGGATTGAAAGTGACTCTACCACTATCGTACATGCCATCTGGAGTGGAATCATTCATCTTGCTTGGCCACTCCCCACCCTTTAGATGAATTTTATGAACTCTTTTCATGGGTTTGATTACATAGCTACTCATGCCTACTGTGAAGCGAATTCTATTGCAGATGCTCTTTCCAACAATGGTGTTCATCAGAGCACGACATGGAAGGAAACTCTACCAGCTGACTTATTATACTTTTTTGACAGATATTGTAAAAAAATACCATCTTTCCGTCTTTTTAATCTTTTTCTTATAAATAAAATTTTCTTTGGTCTTTGACCAAAGCATTGCCTTTTAAAAAAATTAACTTTTATACATGAGTTTAATGTACCCTCAAGCAAGGAAAAGTACCAGGTAAGGGTCAATTTCTCAATCTCATTATTATCTGACTTTGTTTATGAATAAGTATTTACTGGGAAATATTTTTCATCAATTTCCATATTTCATAAAAATGTTTTCAAAGGAAATCATTAAATGTTTAATGTAAGGTTCTATTTAACTATATCATAATTTTAAAAAAATTCAATATTTATTTTTCTAAATTTTTTTAATTAATGTCTATGTTTTCAAATTGATTTTAAGGATTTACTTATACGGATATCATTATTTTAAAATGTTATTTTCTTTCAATGTTTAAAAGTGGTATGACACACTTTGATTAAAAAAATGTCTTTAAATGTCATCCTTTCAAAATTATGTGGATTTTAAATGATTTCAGAATAAAATCGAAAGAGATATTTCTCTCAAATATTTTTAATTTCATCTATGTCAACATCCTTTGATGGATTTTACAGTTGGTTGAAGTTGATCCATTATGTTACAAATAGTCCATATTGTATTGAAGGTTTTGTTATATGTGTGATTGCGGATGTGTTATTTTTGTACCATTCATAGTTTATGGTAAGAGAATTAACATTTTGTATTCTAGTTTTAATACGAATGTTTATGTTATGTTTCAACCTTTCATATGAGGAATTCATTGGACATAGTAAGTGATGGGTGGATCCCTCAATATATCCTTGATTCATCGGTAGGTCTAATGAGACAAACTAGTGTCTTGGAACAAGGACATAACAAAATCTTATTTGTATTTTTGGCACAAGGCCTTGACTAGGTCGTTATAAAGACTGGCATTATGCATTCCATCATTATGAAATTGGCTATTTATATTACATGTGATTATTCGACTAGTAGAATATCCATTATTTGATTTATATTTTCCATATTATAACAAAGTTTAAGTTTAAAAGTCTTTTGTTTTAGTCTTATACATTGCCTTTAATTTATATGCTTATTTATGAAAGTTTCCTTTATATTGTTATCCTTACAGAGTATTTGAGTTCAACCCATTATTATGTTTTATTTTCCCAGGATCCCAACAAGTGTATTATGATTGATAAGAATGGTTGAGATAGTGTATTAGTGGCGTTCTAAAAGGATCATTTATGTTGGGTTTTATTTTCTAATGTGTAATGTAACATTCATGTATGTAATCTATTTCCAAATATTTCTAAACTGATCGGTTTTTCGGGACTTGATTCCATGTAATCATGTTAATGTATTTAAATAACGCACCAACTCTGGGATTTTGGGGTCAGGGATTTACTGTTGGTATCAGAGGAAGTTTAGCAACATCCTTGGAAAAGGATTTAGATAAACTCTGATTAGAGAATATTACACTAAGATAGACTTTTAGGATTTGTATAGAATAACATTCTAGAATTTTCGTAATGTAAATATTTTGTGTATTTTCCACACAATGAATCCCTGTCTGGATACGAGCTGGTAAAGGCGGTTCTGGCATAGATGTACCTAAGAGTGAAAACTATGAAATTGAGTTTTGAGCATGACTTGTGGTATCCTGGTACACGACAGCTGGACTTGCTGCACTCTTGGTTACGACACTCCTGAGGGATATGCTTAGGATAATTGACATTTTTTACAAGCCATTATGAAGGATTTTGAAGTAAATACTTCCACAAAGAAATTTTTTTTTGATTATAGATTATATGCATAATATTTTCAATTTATGTTAGGTATTTTAAATTTTTGGAATTATTCATTGTGATTTATATACTAACCTAGTGTATGCCATTTTATAAAAATGGCGCCCAGTAGATGGAATGAGAACTTCAACAATACGCATGATCCAATGATTAAAAAGGATCATATATTTCATGGTATTAAGGAAATGTTTAGAAAGTAAATAGTCTCCCATGTATTATCATCATATGAAGAAATAGTATCATGTATTAATAAGATAAGTAAATAATTCCTTAAGTCCAATGGCTTTGAAGGGAATCCAGAGAAGAAAAGGATGGTAGAGAGAAATATGGATAATGGGAATAAGGGAAGAAAGGATTTTCCCATATGTTATAATTGTAGAAAGAATCAACTTGGTAAATGTTTTAAGGGAATGAGAGTTTTTTATATGTGTGGAGAAAAAGGACACGAAGTACGTGATAACAAGGGTAAGAAAAAGGTTTCAAATGTATAATTCTTCATCTACAAGGAGGCGGGACACTACGTGAATCAATGTCCAAATAATTAGATTATAACACAAATGATGTAGTTGGATAATAATAATGTTATGATATTACCATAGATAATGTGTAATGACTATTTTTCTTATGTTGATATTATAGAATTATGTCTATTGAGTGTTGTATCAATTATGTACTGGTTATAATAATTATAGAGAATATGGATTGTACTACAATACTATTTCATTAAGGATTTGAGATTACGTGGTACCAAGAAAAGTGACCTGATAAAAAGTTAAACATTTTCTAAAATACATGCTTGAAGGAAAGATATACATTAATATGGTTATGATACTGTGGTATTGATTTTGGAATAAGATATGATTTATTTGGATAAATTATATTTGATATTCTCGACTACATTGAAACAAATTAATTGTTTGTTTATTCCATTATTGATGGAGTTTACATCCTTTTTTGGATATAAGGAGTATATATGGTATTCTATATGGAATAAGGGTGCATGAATGTATCCAATAAGGTTTTATGGTAATTCAGGGTGTTACCAAGTTTTATGAAAATACTTGATGAACGTATTCACATGTTGTTATGTGGAAAAAAGATATCATTGTTGTGTTTACCTTCCTTATAAATTTTGGACTGTGAGTTTGGACAGAAGTATTTTGGATAAGTCTAAAGGTTGTAATGGATTAGGTTTGACATTTGATAATATTTTTAATGTTAAATAATTTCTTAAGATTATTTTTGTATAGTAATAAAAAGGACAAATCGAAAGTTGGGTGACAACCCGTCACGTCCAACAAGGTTGCGAGACTTGAACCTGCAACCGAATGGAAAAAAGGGTGCATCACCTACCACTGGCTTATGTGATGTCCTAGTTTTTATTATGTAGTTGTTTTAAATAGTCTGAGAAATGAATTATTAATTAAGTATTTTTGGAACCCTATATGATTTGGATAAATAGAATATTTTTAAATTCTATTATCTTTTGGAGTGAAAGATGAGTTTGTGGTAGGAATTAGTTAAAGGATGAAACTCTACTTGTCAAGTATATTTTTTCCACTTATTCTATCAATAAATTAGTTCTCAAACATTAGGGAAGGGATATTAAAACAGAAAATGTGTTATCATAATACCTTAATTTTTGTTGAACCGATGATATTTTAAATCATCATAGATTGATGTCTTTGAGGCCCTCAATTTTACACTTCTTTGGGATTGATGAACTCAATCACTCCCAATAAATATTTAAGTTTTCCCCAATTATGTGTCTCTAATTTTCACCGATGTTCTCCTAATAGAGATCATAAATTGGTGGTGACTTTTTCATTTCCCTTTCACTCTTATTAAGACTAAATTTTATTAAATCAATTTCCGATGTTGGTTTTCCAGAAAGGTATTTTTTTTATTTTTTACCTTTTATTTTTTAAGAACAATTTCAAATTGTGAGGAAAAAATTTATTGAAGGAGGGGAGAATGTAAAACCCCAATATTTCATAGTACTTTATCACTTTAATGTAATTCAATAACATGTGCTACACGCAACACCGAGATCGAGCGCACCACGACTTACCAAACTAACGGTTCAAAAAATGTTTATGAATAGTATTAACCACATTTAAAATTTTATATATATATAATATAATTTTTATATTTTTATTTTGTATTTATTATACCTAATATAAGGAAAATACTATTTTTACGATAAAGGAGGTATTTTTCAAAAAAGGCAGTTTTCAGCCTTTTAATGGCGAACAATTTTTAAATCCAGTATTTAAAAATTTTATATATTCAATTTAGTGAAATTAAATTCTTTTTTAGAGAATGGACGTAAAATTATTGTTTGGATAATGTTTTGCTAATTTTCAGATAACTTTTATATTTTGATGAATAGTGAAAAATACTGAATTTTAATTAAAATACATTTTTTAATAAAAATAATTTACAGTGTTAAATTATAAATTTGAGTTGTTTTAAATTATAATTAGATTATATTTTTACCATTTAATATAATTTTGGTCATTGGAAATAATTTCACTTTGAAATTGGATATAAACACATGTCCATCATTTGATAGTTTTTACTTTTTAAAAAATCCGCCTTTTTTGTTTTGATAACGGGAATTAATTTTAAAATAATAGATTCAACTTATATGTTGTGAATTTGGAAAAATAGACTTCATTTTTTAATTCAGAATATCAAAATTACCTTAGGGTGAATTTTTGGTATTTTTATGAAAACATTCAATTTTTGAATAATAGTGAAAAACACTGTGTTATTATTTAAAACTGACTTTTTATTTAAATAATTATTTATTTTATTTAAGTGTATTTTAAGTCAAAATAGAAATATAATACCTATATAAGTTCAGTTTAATTCAATGGAGCCATTTTATAATAAATTTAGATATATAAAATTTTATTGAACTTTTTAAAGTTTTTTTACCCACCTTTTATTAGCATTTGCAAATGTTCATATTTTTTTTTTCAATTCTGTGGTTTAATTTTAAAAATCAGAGAGACACACTTGATATAAGTTAGTAAAATGTGGATCAATTAGATGAAAAAAAATTTATTTGAATAGTTACTTTGACTTTTATTTACCACTGTTAAAAGTAAATAGGGTAATTAAAGGTAAAACTGATATTATACTTACCCTAAAACATGTCCTAATTCTATTGGATAAATTTAATTCGACCCAAAACAACCTCAGGAATAAAATATAATCCTTTAGCTCCACTTGTATTAGATTAGGAAATTTATTATTATATTATTTAAAGACGAGTTAAAAGTGTTAAATTCAATGTTTATTAACTAAACCATTTTTAACATTGGGTTATACATTAGATAAAATCGACTATAAATATTCATTAGAAAGATAAAAATATTTCCTACATAAGTGTATTTTATTTATAATTTTTAGAGATTAAATAATTAAATTTATTTATGACTGAATGTTGATGTAGTAATTACTTTCTTAATGAAATATTAAAATAGTTTATATTATAAATATTAAAATAAATAGAATTTAAAAGTTTTGATGCCATACACGAATTTTATAGGTTAATAGTAAATGTTTCGGTTGATTAGATAAATTTTTTTCTAAGTGATAAGGTTTTTATGACTTTCATAAGAACAAAATACCAAATAGTGTCAAAATTGACATAAATTAATTTTTAAAACGAATACTATATTAATGGTTGATATAATATTCCTAAAAATATATGGTTTGGCCAAAGGGATTAGATAATATAATATATCTCATTAATGAACCACTTTAGGTTCACTTGGAAGTTTAGATTATGTTTATTAACCATATAGTGTAAGAAGACAAGAAGACACAGTAAAAGTTTAACTATTTAACTAAGAGTTAAATCTAAAATATTAGGTTAAAATTGTAACCTAAACTAGTCTAAAACCAATTTTATGAGAGGATTAAGACCCATAACCACCTAAGGATTGAAATAAATTCATTTGAAGACATTATAAACCGAATATTATTGTATAATAAATTAATATTTTAATCTTTTCATAAAGTGACCCTCGCCCCTCTTATAAAAGGGCACTTCCCCTTCTCCCAAAATCACACCTCCAAGGCCATTTGGATCGGCCAAACCCTACCCAAATATCATCTCAAATTCCCTAAAATCAACCTATAATCGTTTATTTGATCCTAAATCCAACCAATGGATCCCTTTTGATCAACTCAAAAGTAAACACTTGAAGAAGAGGTTATAATCTCACGACTCTCTTTCAAGTTATTTTCTTCTTCCACTTTCTCTTTATATATTGTTTCCTTACAAAAATAATAAATCCAGAACCTCCTAATTACTATGATGTTGTTATAAATATTTTGTAACCATATTAATTATTCTATCCATCCTATAAATTACAATGTCACCGTATGTGCGTACATACAGCTTACCATCTCCACGTCGTGGTGTTGTTTGTTATTCAAATACTTCATTATTTGGATGGGTATATTAATGAGTATAACTGATTTAAATAATAAATATGACATGTTAATTATTCTTTATATATGATATATCATCCAATTACATTTTATTTCACTATCAATATAATGACATTGTCGCTCCTGCGTTCGTACGGATTACCGTCTCCACGAACACGATGAGTTTCATTCCCCATCGTAACCATTCAAAAATAATTTTCATTTTATGATTAAAAATAATGTTTAAGAACTTAATATCATTCTGGATATGAATCAAATACATCCTATTCGTAAATAACATGACTTATTTAACCAAACATATAAAGGAAAACGGATAAGTTAACACACAAAGTGATGATACTACTAAAATATTATTAACAAAGCAATATTATAAGATCATATAGGATATCAAATTTATGTATGTGGTTCTTGTATTATTTAATAAAAATTATTTAAATTTTATACAGGAGGATAACGTACCCTCGACCAAGTAAAATTACAAGGTAAGGGTTAATTCCTCAATCCCATTATCATCAGAGATTGTTTATGAGTAAGTATTTACTAGGACATATTTATCATCAATATCAATATTTCATAAAAATGTTTTCAAAATGAATCTTTTAAGGTTTTATGGAATGGTCTATTTAACTATATCATCATTTCAAATGTTATAAATATTTTTTTTCTAAATATTTTTAATTATTTTCTATGTTTTCAAAATGATTTTATGGATTTATTTATATGGACATAATTTTTTTTATAATGTTAATTCTTTTCAAATTTTCAAAGTGGTATGGGAAACATTGAATAAAAAATGTCATTAAAAGTTTTCCTTTCTAAATTTTGTTACTTTTAAATGATTTCAAAAAAAAGAAAGAGGTATTTTTCTTAAATAGTTTTGATTTCATCTATGTCAACATCTTTTGATGGATTTTACACTTGTTTGAAGTTGATCCATTCTGATACAAATCTTCCATATTTTATTGAAGATTTTGTGATATGTTTGATAGTGTATTTGTTATTTTTATACCATTCATGGTTTATGGTTAATGTATTAACATTTTTTACGCTAGTTCTAATATGAATGTTTATGTTATGTTTCAACCATTAATATGAGGAATGCATTGGACTTAGTTTGTGATGGGTGGAGCCCGCTATAGCTCATAGATTAATCAGTAGGTCTCATGAGACAAACTAGTGTTTGGAACAAGGCCCTGACAAATTATTATTTGTAGTCTTCACACAATGCCTTGAATATGTTGTTATGAATTCTGGCATTATGTATTCCATCATTATGAAATTGGTTATTGATATTACATGTGATTATTCAACTAGTATAATATCCATGTGAACAAGTAAATGTAATTATTTGATTTATCTTTGTCATATTATGATTAATTTTAAGTATAAAAGTCTTGTTTTTTAGTCTTAGTCATATCCTTAAAACTTTATGCTTATTTATAAAAGTTTCTGCTAAATTTTTATCCTTACTGAGCATCTGATCTCATGCCTTTCTTATGTTTTATTTTCCCAGGTTTCCAAAGAGGTGTATTATGATTGATAAGATGGGTTAATCTATGAGATTAATCGCTTTCTGAAAGGATAATTTATGTTGTGTTTTATTTGATAATGTGTAATGTTACATTCATGTATGCAATCTATTTTACAAGAATGCTAAACTAGTTGGCCTTTCGGGACATGATTCCTTGTGGTCATGCCAATGTATTAAAATAATTCACTAACTCTGGGCTTCTGGGGTTGGGGCGTTATATCCCCTACTGAATCCCTTGATCTGTACTGCCCTTTTGGCATTGGATTTCAAGTCCCTGGGAACCACACCCTCCCCTTGACCCAAATAGTTAGTGGTGGTCTAATTAACCAGCTATGTAATTCCCCTATTACATTTCAAATATCCTTGATCCAATCAAATATCACATAATATCTACTCAAGTGTTTTATTATTTTAACTAAATTAATCATGCACAATATTTATTTTTTGTATGAGATCTTGTTTTCCATTGGTAGGATGTCACTAGAAAAAACTAGTGGAACCTTGAATTTGAATCAAATTAATGGGATGTGATGTTAAGATCACCGAACCCATTTTTGGGGGAATATTTATTACACCTGAACTCACATATATATGTGATGCATTATTTATGAAACTTACCCAGTAATTTTAGTTACACTATTGGTTACAAACTTAAATGATGAATGATTACACAAAGAATAATTTTTTAAAACCACATTATCATGTTAATATAGAACATAATTTCATACTAAAATAAAATTGGTACATTGTATTACATATCCATAAAATGGAAATAAAATCCCATGTAGATTGGGGCCTCTTAATGGGACACAACATACAATTTATGTAACAAGTACCAATCCATATAGTTTAATGTCATCAGGTAATAGAGACTTAAAGGAATGCGAATAATAATGGTTGGTGTTTAACTTGTACATGAAAGAACCATTATCTATTTTTAATGGGTTTGGTTAACCATTGGGGATGGATGGGATTGATTAATAGAGATATAACCTAATGAAATAAATTTGACAACTAAAGTGTATATGGAACTCCAGATGAGCGTATGATGTTATCAGGAGTATTCCAGTCAAATGAATATGATAATTCTGAAATTATGTCTAAATATGGGGTACTTATGGTGTAATGGATATATAATAAAATATTATTTAGTCCATAAAATTGTTCTTAGGTATCACATAAATTTTATGAATTAGTTCTCACATAGTCCGAGTAACAATTTTTTAGGTGATATGTAAGGATTTTACCATGTATTTTAACATCATATAATAAGTGATTTTTCATGTAGTTTAATTTAATGGGACTAGGTTTTTTATCCAAATATATAAACATAATGCTATGGGGATACCTGTTTCATGTAGGGTATGAAAATAGACTTAGTTGGGGGATTATACATTGAACCAAAAATAACAGATAAATTGGGGAATACACCTATTATGAGGCCTATTAAGAGAAATGTTTTACTAATATCCTAGAAATATCATCACTAATCTCTAATTACTTTTAAGAAATGCTCAGTGTAACAAAATGGATAAATCATTAGATCAACCAAAACTCATATTTACACTCATAGGAAACCCAAACCAAGAATGGAAGCACGAGATTGATCTTCCTTCCTTTAAAAATATTTTTGGGGATGGGATATGATAGTTATGTGAGATATGAAATCCATTAAGAAAAAAAATGAATTACTCAATGAGGGATTCTAAGAAGAATATTCTCATCAACCACTAATGGATGAGGGTGGGGTTGTGAAAGGCTCACTTATCAAAAAGAGAATAGGATTACTCTATAAAGTATTCTCATTATAATCTTAAAATATATTATTTAACCCTATACTGATGCATACACATAAAATTATTATAAAAAATGTCCACATTCCACCAAATTATCATCACATATTTCAATGATTTTGAGAATTAAGTAACACTACCTGAGAGGAGAATAATTTAACCACTGATTCCTATATTAGGGCCCTAATTACTAATTGAAATAATGACTATAAAAATCCTTATTATAATAAATATTGTGGAGGTTAAAATGGGGACATCCTTTTCCAAGGGAATTCATTATCATGATGGAAAACACTAACATTCACTATATATATATCATGTGGATATGGTGGTTATGAAATATGCATTGAGTTTTAATTTTAGTGGTTTTGAAACTAGATAGTGGAGTTAATAGAGTTAATGAAGAGGTAGATGTGAAACAAAAAGGGAGGAGCCTACAAAAGTTTTCTTCCAAAGTGTGACTATTAATTGATTAATCTCAAAAGGGTGTGTGATCACATAATCATGTGATTCATCCTTTTATTATCCATAAAAAGACAACCAGATCATGATGGATGGTTCATGTGGGATAGATCTTATGGGATGGTTCACACATGCTAGACCTTTTATGATCATTATAATGGGAATTAATCACATGCCCATTTCACATATGATTCTTATTTTTTAAACTCCAAGATTCTATTTATATATATAATCCTTCTTGTTCGACTACTGGTTTCTCTCACATTCATTATTTTCCATCTCATTTTCTATTTTTAGATGTGGGTATTTGTAGTTGAACCTTAATGATACAATAACATAGACATGAATTAATTTCCTAGACGATCTTGTGTCATGAAGGTTGATCGACCATGGAGGAGGCGCATCAATGAGATGAAAAATAGATAACCATTGTTTGTGGTCACATGATTGGCCCTCCATAGGAATTTAAAATGAGAAATGTTGGTGTCACATGGTATGTTAATCATAGTTTGGTCTTATCTATGATCCGCATTAGGGGAGGTTCCTCTCATAGTAATTAGAATGGTTTAGGGAATCTAAATTTTCTATTTCTTCATAATTTAGTCTCGTAATTATGATTTCCCTTTGAAATTTCTTAAGAACTATTATTTCAAACTCTAGCTTATACAGAGTCATATTCTATGAAACTATCCATAAGAAAATGCCACCACAAAAAATTGGGTTTTATCAGCTTATAATTAATCTATTTGAATGAATTTTATTTCTTAAATGACTTACTTGAGGACTAAGGATGGTCATACAATATTAATATCTTGAAAATGGGCCCCTCAAAATTTCCAATAAAATTTGGATGAAATCTATAGACAGTGTCATCTTCCTTCTGAAATCAAACACGTAAAGCATTTGTATGATTGAGCCAACCGAATTTAGTTGTGTGAGATAAGTTAGGTGGATGGGATTTCATATCCCTAACATCATATTTTTAACCACGTAATAATATAGGTATCATTCCTTATTCTAAAGTTTTGAATCTCATGACTATAATGATTCCTCCGCATGATAGTCACATATGAAAAAAATTGATTTTATTTATTTAACTATTTTTTAAGTAATTATATAATACAACCCCTTTTGTCAATAATGGATTCAAAATGTGATAGTCAAGATATTGTAATAAGGAGGATGGATATTATTATGAGTGTAAACTATAGTAAATGAAAGCATATGAAACTTTCTCAAACATTTCTTTCCATCATTTTTAGGATGAATCACTAGTATTATATATTATCATACTCACTTCCATGATATGTATTTATACATATAAATGAAATCCATATCCCACCAGCTCTAAAAGGGAATAATTCTCCAGTTTGAATCATCATGAATTAATAAGTGATCATTGAAAAAGTATCACCAGTTAGATTCTTCATCAGAGAAGATGAATTCACCTAACACATTCTGTTGGTTACACTCCCCTAATATTTTAAGAAGATATCAACAAAAAGGTGATTCAATTTAATTTCTATTGATCTATCATATGTCTATCTTCCACTTATGAAAAGTTCATCTAGTCACCAGACTATGATTTTTGGATGGGAGGAGCATTCAAAATGTACTAAGGATTGAATTATTTGGTCCAGAAAACATTCCACGACTTTGAGGTAGAGATAATGGTTATGTAACTCCATGAAGCCATTTGGATTTATTCAATATTCACATATTTCAATACCTACATTTTCTATGAAATTTTTAGAGTATATAATTTGGACAAAAAAACGTTTCATTTCATGCATGGAGAAGTCAGAGTGATCTGTTGTTATGTGTGAATGATCTACAATGATTCAATATTAGTGGATATGTATGATTAATATTTCACTTTGACATTTTAGTGGAGGAAACCATAGTGAACCACTCTTCATTCTAGGGGATACTTAGGAAATAATGTTAGCTCATTTTAATTGATTTTCACCAAATGGTCTATATCCACTTTTATGTGTGGGCGGGTCGATTTTTTAAGAAAACTGAAAATTATACAATTGTGGGAGTCCCTAATTTTAGCCTACCAACATATCCTGTGGGGAAAATGATACTTACAATCCAACTATATAATAAGGATGGAAAAATATTTGTTGAAATAAGTTCACATATAAATATTTTCATTTGGTCCAATTGGTGGATTTCATAGCAATGGTCCTAGGCGGAAATCTACTCCAAATTTGAAAATCATTGACTAGTGGAGAATTATTACATGTTAATGGTGTTGAAACTATAAAGTGATATAAAAATCAATTAGGATATCCTATTTTGGACAAATTTCAAAGGACAATCCCAATTGAGACTTATCAAAACCTTCCATGTTTTTTGGGGATGGATGGTGGACACATGAGATGATATTAATTATTCAAAATTCAATATATTTTTGGATATTGGTTCATTAAATTTCTCTAGAGAACAAAGTAGTTCCATAACATACCATAGGATACTAAGAAGATTTGAAAATGTTGAATCAAAATGAATAATTTATCTTCACTTCTCTTTAGTTCCCATGTCGTAATATTTTTGATGATAAAGGGTGATCAGAAAGAATATTCATAACTAAAATCTATTCAAGAAGTTTTACTAGATTCTTGTATAGACTATAAGATTATTTTTTTAGTGAGATGATCCCCCTAGATTCATTAGGCAATTCGGATGCATCCATAAGAAGTATCTAGTTTATCCTATGAGTACGTGATGTGAGAGGAATATGATGATAATTCATTGATTCTGGATAACATTAATGAGGGATGAGTTCAATATCTTAGTGTTTTTTCAACAAAAAGGTTCTACCATCATGATTAAATCATATTATATAGAGACATGGATCTTCAGATATTATAGTATGAAACATGAATAATTTGAATCAGTGGTTTAGGATGTCTCTATTCTAAGGACATAATTAGTGTCACAAAATCCACAAAAGAGGCCCCTAATAACGAAGTCTCTAGCCATAGAGATTACAAGAATGTAGATATGGAAATTATTTCTAGCTTATTCATTGATTGAAAAATATTCTTTACAACATCAACCTACTATAATAACATTTCTAGATGCTATGATGTTGTGGGATTCATGTAGGATAAATAATTTTGTAGAGGAGATCAGGTAGATACTCCTTGTAGAGGAAATTTACCTACAAGGTATCGGTTTTGTAACCTCTCATGAGCATATCACATTTCATGAGAATCCTAATAAACTATCACTTTATCATTATTATATTTAATATTCAATTCACTCTTATAAAGGGTTGTTTTGTCATCATACAAAGTAATTGATATTTTGAATACAAGGGAATAAGTGACTGATTATAATGGGGTTGTGGAATAAATTATATCACCTTTTTGTAATAATTCTATTTAATATTATTATGATCCTTATCTTTATCACCTTTTTTAGGAATATAAAGATGAAAAAATCCCAGTACATTTTTTTGAATACTAAAAAGGGGTAATAACACTCATGGTGTGTTCCCTTGATGATAGAAATAAATAATATATTTTCCCTAGTGTAGCATAGCACATGAGATAGGTGAATGTCAATCCTTTAGGATTATTCAATGCTCCCCCAGCACCATCAATTCCATCAATGGAATTTTACATGTGGTAGACTATTCAGAAAAAGCAGGATACAGTGATGAGGATACATATCCATTCGAGTGTGATAGGTGGGTAGTATAGTTCCTCAAGAAATTTTTATATTTTACAAATATTTTAAAAAAAATATTTTTTCAATTATCCATCTGATCACTATATATATGAGGGAAGGCTTCATAAAAAAAGATGAAGACATTACACCTTCAAAAGGGTGACCCTGGTTTCTAGGATGTTAGGGATATGAATGATCTAGGTTTCAGGGTTATTCCCCTTCTGATGAGGACTTATTTAGAGGTGACATTAAATGAATCTTTGATGATTTTAGTGCCAAAATCATTGAATATCACCTAGAATGAGATATAATTGGAAGGTGATACTTTAAAAAACCAAAGAGTACTAAATCATGAAGATTATAAAACATATATAATTCCATAGGGGGTATCATATATATGGTGTAGGATAAATATGTATCAAATGAGGGGGTTGGAATGAAATTTGATCTAAATTCCTTTTTAATTATCCCCTTCTAATGAAGGTTTAGTGGAAAATTTAAATAGGTACTATATAATAAATTATACCACCATTAAAATAGTTAGGGAATTGTTTCAAGGAAATTTATATCCCTAAAATGTTAGAAATTTCAATTTTAATTTCACATTAACTGATTATTTTCACCACATGTTAAACATTAGGTGCAGATATTGAATGTTATATACCTATTATATTTTAATTGATACTAACTATTGATCCTATTTCCCTTTAAGAGAATATAGTTTTGTTAGAGATGGAGGAAGTCATATCACAAATTACAATAGTTATAGAAACATATGAAACATCAAAAAAAATTACATCATGTTGATCGACTAACTAGACCTAGTATTGGGGATGTACTTGTTATAATGGATGAGAGTATATATTCATATTTAAAGATTCTTCTCCTATATTAATGCTATTGAAAAACAATGGATATCTACATCATAAATTCCTATGAAGGTTCTCAAAATTCAAGAATTAGATCACACAGTATCTGTATTAGGGGTGGATAGTGAGACACTAATGAACAAAATGTAAGATTCATTTAGCAATCCAGTTTTGGTGTAATCTCGCTCTGATGTGTTTGTCTCTTAATCATTTCCTTGTTAAAATATTTCTTTTCATGTTTCCCTTCATTTCATATTTTGGTACATGAAGAGGTTATTCTCAAATACTTATCTATATGATTTTCAATTATAGATCCACTAGTAGTTAATCATGTTTATGAAAATTTTCTATTCTTGATTTTAATATAATTCCCTGAAATACACAGTAATGAGAAAAGATTGATGGTGAGAACAATAGTATATGTAACAAAAACTTCTCATCATGGAGAGACTGTTAGATAAATTTTCTACCCTTGGAGATATGGTTTTTCTAGAAGAATATTATTATGTAGAGTAAGTGGCATAACATCAAATACAAATCAATTAGGAATCTCACATGTTGGTTATTCTTCATTTATAGTTGTATGCAGCCAATAAAAATCCCCATGTATACTATTTATTAATTAATGCATCCCACACATGAGGGAAGAATTTTATTAGTGTCGTGGTTTAAATTATTCACATTTATTAAAAGGATGAAGTATAAAAATTTCCAGGATATAAAATAATGTTTATGAAGCCTAAAATTTAAATAATCAAGTGAAAAAAATATATTCAAAAATTAATATAATGTCTTTAATTACATAGATATAATTAATTCATCTGAGATTCCATTTTCCTTTTCTTCTTTGAATGATAACCAATTTTTCATTTCTTTATCCATTTATCCGTTGAGTTATTTCCCAACATAACTGTCATGTCATGATATCCTATAAAATAATCAATGATATAAATTTCGATAACCATGATTTTGATAAATAAAAAAAATGAAAATTGGGACTTTAAATTTACTATTTATAGGGGTATATTAGAGATCTAATGATTTAATTTAGTTATTTTTTCCTTTTTTTCACCATAAATTTTTCATAGGTCTCATATAGGGATATCCAAGAGGGATTGAGCAAATAGTTTTCTCTATTATCCCTATATGGGTTTTTTGTTAAGATAAATCTTATGCTATTTTCAATAATAGTTGAAGGTCAAATATTTTAAACAAAAAACTTTCAGTTGCAGATTGTGTGATGAAGATTAAAGGTTCAATAATGACTTATCATATTCTTATCCTAAATATGAGTGTTTTTCGTGATGATATTGTTTTTAGGATATCAAATCCATTTGAATGGTTTTATTTTTGGTTGTGTAAATCAAACCCCAAAAATTTTGATCCAAGGATAATAAAATAGTAAAAGATAATTATGGATAAATTCAAGTCATATTGGGATGATGGGTTACATTGGGATGTATTCAATGAATATAGAGGATAGAATTATCTTTAATAAACAAAATAAAAAATTTGTTTAGTGGTTAATATGAGTGTTCATATGCAGGGTCAAATGGGTGACTATATGCATAGTCAAAAAAGTGTCTCTTTGTGTAAAGAATGTCATCCATTTAAATCCATAAATAGTTATGACAAGACATTAATGTGGATATTGGTGGACGATTATCAATATGGTTTTGGGAATCCTAAAAGATATGTTATTTTGTACTTAATACATCATCATGGTAAACTTACTATAGAAATAATTTCTATAACTTCCACTTGGATCAGTATATCTCAAAACCACAACTATTCATTGGATAGGGCCATAAAATTGACCATATATAACTTGAGTATATTATAGTTTCACTTTATCATTTTCCTTATCCTTAAAGATTAGATATATAGTTGGTGGATAGTAGATTTATTTTTATGATTCCATTTTTGATGGATTTCATCATGATATGTTTTATGTCCATTTCACTAGTCTATTATTTTAATTTAATTTGGAACCTCACTATCTTGTGTTTAATGTCAAAATCAATTACTCAAAATTAATTCATCATAGATCAAGGATTTTGATTCATTGATCATGGTCTGGAAGGGGTGGAAACACAATTTTTGTATGGGGGGATCAAAACACTGAGAAAACCCAAATATCTCTAAGATAATGGATGATGACCAGAATATATTCCACAAAATGAAGATCTCATATTGGATATGATGCGATCAACCAACTATATGAAGGATGACTAGTGGTCATGTTGGTATAATGAGTTTAATTTTGATGTTGGTAAAGAATATGGAGGTTGGAAGTCTCATCCCCTAATATGAGATGCTTTTGGTAGATAGGCCATTGTGAGGGCGCATATACATGGCTAAATTGGGGTATTTAATCCTAGTAAGAAAACATTATCCCTAGGAGTTGGGAATATCTACAACTAAAAACCATGGATATTAATGAAAATCTGAGAAACACCAAGTATATTCAAAACAGGTAATGTAAGATCATTAATGAATTGATCATATCATATCATGATTTCACAACCATACGTTATGGTATGGAAATGAATGAAATTGTGTGTATGGGAATCTAATATATGGTCTATAAATCACTAAATATCCTCAATAAATTTGGAATCAATCCACATGTAGTCAAAAAAGATGTCCCCTACATATATTGAGATGGTATTTAGGTGGAAAGAATTTTTTATTGGTGGTAATTATGGTTACGAGTAAGATAAGAGGTAATAGGATCCTAAAAAATCCAATGGTAATAAGATTTAATCTATACATAGCTCTTAGTGATTGTCCCTATAAATATCTAATTCTTAAATAGGGATGGGGGGATTTCAATTTCTCTATTGATATGGATCATGTATAGAGAAAAATCAAATTAATGATCTAGGATGTTGCTGGATTTTGTGACAGAAGCATCTAAATAGGTCATGTTATAATATGGGAAACAATGTGTCCATAGGTAATGGCCCACTCCATGCAGTTTAGATTCAATCCAAATAGACTTCCACTACATATTTTATTGGAA
Organism: Viscum album; assembly: GCA_963277665.1. Classification (NCBI taxonomy): domain Eukaryota; kingdom Viridiplantae; phylum Streptophyta; class Magnoliopsida; order Santalales; family Viscaceae; genus Viscum; species Viscum album. The sequence continues at coordinate 988,773,887 of OY728135.1, forward strand.
AGAGGCTAGGAAATAACTCCCTACATACATTTCACCTGAACTATACTAGATACAATGATTCACTAGGACCTCTATGCTTACTTGATTTATGCTTGGTATGTAAAATTTGTGATCACTGGAAAATCACCCATGTTATTTGAAAATTGATGGAAAAGGAGAAATTGAAATATAGAGGGTATTTTAACACCCTGAAAGATTAGTACATTTGTATTTTCTTCAAAATTTAATGGGATGGGTATCAATATAGGCCAATATTTTGATCTACAATCATTGATTAAATATGTCACCCCATATCCTATGGAAATAGGAATTACGATACAAGTAGTTATTATATAGATAATGGGCCTAAATATAACACATATATAAGGGATGTAAATTATTGGTGGTTGCAAGACTAAGCCTTAATATTATAATAGGATAAGGGACACATATGTAGATCAAGATCAATTTAGGGTTGGTAAACGTTCATTCTATATTCTTATAAAGTGATACAACATGTAATCCTATCACATATTTATTAGTGGGGGAAATTTCATGTACCCATTCATTGATCTAGTTATAATGTGCGTGGCAGATCCCATAGGATGACCCACTCTAAGAATTTTATAGTCTCTATATGATAAACCAAATTTAATGCAGTATATTTTCATTGGATAATGACTATGTCTATGAAGTTTAACATTATAGGGGAGGATGTATTTGAGATAATGAGCTATAGATGGGGTATATATCCCAATGAAATACATTTCCCTTATGGATAAATGATATGAATATATGTTTATATGAAAAAATCATGTGGATTGTGGATAAAACTGGTGTTCACCTTACACATATGGAATTTATTGGTTAAATCAACAAAATTTCATGCTGTTATTAGCCAGTTGTTACCAACTCTCCTTTATTTTATGAAAAATATAGGTTCCTGATTAGGGTGAATTTCATTATCATACATCAAACTCTTCCATGATAGAAATCATATTTTCTCCTTTGATACATTTGAGGAGCTCCACATTGAAGATCTATTTATAAAGGAATCCCTGTGAATTTTAGTTGTCTTGAAGTATGAAATTCACTAACTAATTAAATATTTATTCATTCTTGGATTGATCTAATGTGAAGGTTGTGCGTCTATTGAATTCTGGTAAGGGTGAAATCCATCATATGGAGGATACAATTGAAGAAGATATTAGGTCATCAAGACCCAAATCATTGATATTCTAATTGATTTCTCCCTTGTTATATCTAATTAATGGAAAATGTCCTTCAGATACATGATGTTAATAATAGTTTCATCATGGTTAGGATATTCAAAGACTGTGATATTGTATGCTAAGGAATTGTCCCAATCACGTTTCAATCATCATATATGGTTTAGATTCATCCTCCATAGGAATTATACTATTATTTTACAAACAGGATCAAACAATGTATTCAAATATTCTATTTTAAAAGTATATTAACCCTTGACAATATTAATCACCGACTCTGAATCACCATTAATGTGAAGAAACACTACTAAAAATGAATAAATACTTACAATCCAATAATAAGGGATTCAACTTCTACCTCATTACAAGTGAATAATGTTGAATGTAGGAAATAATATGATAATACTTATTATATGGGGACACAAACAAGACCCCTAATATGATCTAATTTTCATTAGGGTATTTTATTATTTTCCCAGTGGAAATTCTATAATCTCTATTAATATGTATCTCCCACATTTGAGAGTAATATTGATTTATAAGTATTTCTTCATCAGTTATCTTGATATCTATTGGAGTATACGTCATAAGTGGATATGTTCCATGAAAATCATTTTACACTAGTCACTTGAATACTTTATTTGATATGAACTACTCATAAAAAAACTGTAGTATTATATCAAATTGAACTGGTCATCCTTATGAAATTTGGTGACTGATGATATATTTTAGTGGATCAATGTGGGGAACTAATAAATCTTCATAGAGAAATAAATAATTCATGATCCATATCAATGCAATTATTAACCAATAGATATTTCCCTCGATATCAGATTATTGGGTCTCTTCATCGACAAATTTCCGACTATAATAATACCTGTTGTTTTCTTTTCCTTCCTTATTCTTCATGGAATGTATCATTCCATGTCATTTATCCCATGATCCAAAAAATTGGATGAGTTTATATCATTGAATATGTGGTATTAATAATGTAATAATATAAAGATAATACTTGAAGCTCTTGTAATCTTGAAAAAATAATTCATCCATTTCATTAGGTATTAATTTATTCATCAATTTTATGAAAGTTAGACACTTCCACTCAAAAGGGTAATTGAATATCTAGATATAGGAATAAACCCCCTAACACCCCATTAGATCTCTATGGGTTCATAGAGGGGGAATATGGATTATAGCCTCTATTTTCTATCGATCAATCTCAATACCATAGTGGAATGAAATGAAGATGAGGAACATTCCAGATGTTAAGATGAAAGTGAATTCCCAGCAGTGTATTTCCTAATTTTGTTGAGATTGATTCTTGAATATTATATTGTGATCATAGAGGTAGTCAGAGTGCTTATAATACAAAAATACTATATTAACAACAAATAATCCTACAATCATTCCCAAAACAGGCTTGAGTATATGGTTCCTAGATTTTTAATACAAGATAGACGAATTTTTCAAACAAACGGGAATTATGTAATAGAATGAAACCCCTTAAGGTACACTAAAGGTAGTGGACTCTCCATATTATTAGCTCATCAAGATTTAATTATAAACCTATTATCCACTCATAATGGAAGGCCCCTCAACAAAAGTTGTCATGTCGATCAATGATTCTATTATCAAGACCATGAAATATTATTTGGGGAAATACTAGTTATAATCTCAAAAATTAATACAGACCCATATTTTTTCATTCTTTTTCATGATAAGAAAATTATAATTAGCCACATCAGGAAATTAAATATCTGAATATGATCATTCATGATGGGATTATAAACCGTTTTTTCTACAATGGAAGTGAGGGTAGGATGAATTATTCTTTAAACTTACTTATATCAATGAAGATCCTATGGAATCCCTATAAGTTGGGACGCTACCATAGGTTACAAGACATGAATCTTAGTACAATTATTTAAATAAGCACCTCAATGATGCTCAATTATAGTAATAGATTACTCATATTTTTAAGGGTCATGGAGGAACTAGTGAAAGGGTGCCTCAATTTTCCATCCATACCTAGGATTACCAATTTAATTTATTCTACTATAGTTGACACCCCTTCCCCAATCATTTGATGGGAATCAGTAAGAAATTCATAGTATTCCCCTCCCATTCACCTATTGTGATCCTTGAGATGGATATAATAGGGATATATTGGGGAAATTTTCATTACCTAATATAATTGAAACATGCCTTTTGATATCCAAGACAGAACAAGGGTGTAATAGTATTCTAATAGTTATATCATATAAGAAACAAAATTATTGAAAATCCATGAAATACCAAGGATGTTTGGTAATCTTTTATCTCAATAGATGAGATGACTAATATCATGAAAATCAAAGCATTTGTACTCTTGTAATATTGTCTTTGATTAGCTGGATATGTTTCTTGGGTTAATATTGTTTCCTTAATTTGTTTTATGAAAAATATGTAATCATCCCAAATCTAACTCCATGGATTTGGAGGAGCATATATAAATCAATTTAAGGATGGGACCTGGTTAGAATCTCTTATTTTTAAATTCTTTCCTTCCCATTTTTAATATTTTACTTCATTACACTGAGCCTCACATGTACCAAATGCGTAGTCATCACCATATAACACTTTTTAATTTCCGATTAAATTCATATTTAAAATATTTATTATGTGTTGAAGGAATTGAAACACTGATGTAAATCAATGGACATCCTAAAAGGACACTAAATGAAATATCATGGTGTCCAACCATGAATTTAGGAATATAAATCTGATTCCCAAAAAACATTTAGATTGATTATTCCAAGAGGATTTGGATATGTTTTATCATAACCATGAAGGTTTAATTGGTTGGGGACAAATCCTTCTTGCTATGACCCAAATGAACAGGGTTTAGTGTGAAATTAATTTAATTAGAAACCCATTATCTAGGAGAATTCATTAGAACCCAAGATATTTAAAATGGATAGCTTGGTACATGGGTTTTATGTACCTACATATGACATTATCTTGATCTTATTTGAAAAATGAGGTTATTGTGTGAATGTTTTCGTGATCATTCAACATTCGTTAAATCAAAATTATAGAAACTTCCTCCATTAATTCTTGATGACTAGTGAAGGCCTTAACCAATTCCTATTGATGGTACTTTGAGATGTGAAGGGTATCGAAAATTGAGAGCATAGGGGTTACTACAAAATATTGTTTTAAAATATTATATTACAGATCTAGGGGACGTTATTTTTTTGGAAGGAGTTATTATCTAGGGTTAAGGCCTAGAATTTAATGCAATTTTTACAAACATATTTTGTCCAACACTCGAAGATGCCTTCACTTGTGGGTCATAATACGCTACCCAATTTAGATTTTTGTGAAGATGAACAATTAATGTTGAATCCACTAGTATTTATTTTTTATAACAGAAAATTACTAATTTTTAGATGATTCAGAGTGGATTGATGGTCATTATTATCCTTCTAAAGAACCTATCAGTGAGTATCAGCTATAAATATAGATTATGTGTTGGGTACCGGGACTGCGCAGCGGAAGCCGATGGGCCGGGATTTTAAAATTTTTCTACTTCACCAGAGTGACATAACCCTGTCAACTATGGTGATCTAGTCCCAGCTTGGTCCGAGGATCTCGCAAGGTTCTTTAGGAGCACAAAAATTAAACATGAACATTTACCTTGTTCAGAATTGACGTGCAAGACGCCGGTGATCGTTGCTCGAAGGCTCCGATGTCAAAGCCCTCTATATTGTCCACACATGCCATGCAAATATGCTCGCACGCCGTTCATCAAGATCCGCATGGTAGAGCGGATCTTCAACGCACACTTTGACACAATGATGATCACCACAAAACTATCGTCTTCGATCCGTGAAGGCGGAACTTGAATAACTTGATAGTTTTAGAGAGTCTCACTCTAGAAATGAGGAGGAGAGAGAGGCTCTCAATTCCCATTGATGAATAGTCCTCAGAAGAGTTCTTCTCTCCTACTATATATAGGGAATATCTAAAATACATTGTAAGGGTTCCCAGCCTTCATGTATTAGACATTCAATATATTATAAAAAATTATTTATGACAAATTAAATTATTCCATAAGTAATATTTATTATTTATCACTGAACTGCATTATATATATATATATATATATATATTACATGATAAACATGAGTCTAAATCGACTCGCACCTCCTGATAATATTTGAAGAACCCAATATATAAATATATGTCTGATTAATATTTATCCATGTATATACTTAATCACTCGTAAATACATGTTATAAATAAATTCAAAAAATTATTCCAAACATGAATAATAATAGAATTTATTTATTAATTGGTGATCCATATGACTTGGATAATACCCGGACCCCATGGTGGGGCCCACCAAGTCCTATAATCCTATTCATCAGAATAGGGATGATTCTCAAAGTGATGTTGTGTGTGTCCCACTAGGACCTTTTCTCAATAGCATTGAATAATATCACTGACCTAGAGCGGGGTCTAGCAACCCTTTGAGACCCCTATAGAGATAAAGCCAAGTCAAGCAACAACTTCCTTCCTACAAACACGGTCCGTGTAATCTAATCTCTTCGTCATCGATATCTCAATAAAGCAGAATTCATACTTCGTGTCACTATTATTTATTTTCTTTATTTTGTTTGTTGATTTTTCCAGACGGTCTTACCTTCCACTACCATGGCCGTGGATTTAATGAAGGTGAACCCATCCTAATTAACCAGGACCGAGATATCTCTTCCTAAACTCAGAAGTGACAAATCCTTTCTTGATCATTCAATCAATTCCATGCCATTAATGACGTACCTGATGTAAACTACCTCACCACAACTTGTCTCCATGTTTTTCACCTTATATCAAATGTACGTAATTAAATGACATTCATTGAAAATGATCTCATGTCAGGAGACCATTACTCATGTCTGTAGATAGGAATGACCAATTACACCAGAAACATGTGGTGTTCCTATTAAGCGGGTCTGCCCTCATGATTTCGTTAACTAGAGATCATCAAGTGCGAACTTTATGAGATGAAGTCTCGATGCTTATGAGCCCCCAGGACCTGATGGTCACACATCATCTGTGTCCTTCCATAATGATGTAACTGGACCATAGGATGTTACTTTAATATTACTGTCATGGAATCTCAGGGTTATGATTATAGCTTGGGACCTGCTATAACCATTTGATGTGACAGGTAATCGAAGGACATTTCCATTAATAAAGTGCATGCATAAGTATCTACACTATCATGGAAATATAAACACATGTATAAAACAACCTAAATACATGTAATAGTAATAAAAGTACAATATAAGTTGGGTCTAGGGCACCCACTTTCAACATTATGCGGAAACACCTCTTGCATGATATGTTCTACCATTTTTATACTCTAACAACCACATCATCCTTTTCTAAATCCAGTCATTTGGCATCTATGGACTAGGATAATTTTTTATCCTTCCATACTATGCATGGAAAATTCAGACTCATATTCTAATATAGTATCTACATCTGAAAAAGGGTCGGTCTAATAATGGCTGTTGAAAAAACAATTGGGTGATTCTTTGTCTACACGGTGTTTTTTTAGATTGATCAATGGAAATTAGGAAATTATGAATGGGAAGTTTCTATCCACATAAGGTCAAATGATAAAAACTTTTTGAGTTTTCATAATCTTAGTAATGTGATAGGGTTATTCCTTATCATCCTAGGATTTATTTCTCTTCTATTGAGTATGTTTTATCCAGGATAACTAATGTCTGAAACAAGTGAGTTATTTATCCCTGAGGGAATTGTGGAAAAAAATATTTTATTTAATTTTTCATGGATTATAGTGTTCACACTATAGATGGTTTTCAAGGATATCCATCCATAAAACATATATGAATGTCTTACTGGGACTTTATGAAATACTCATTTCCCTATAAAAGAACGATGGAGACACATGCCAATAGCTTTGGAGGTGTACCTAATTTATCTTATCTAGAATTATTTATAATTTGGAGTATTTCATTGATGTAAAATAAATCTTGAATATTATTCCACAATATACAATGATCGTGGAAATAATATGGGTGATCATTAGGACCATCATCACTTAATTTGTTTTATTTGGATATCAATGTAGATTTTTTTCGATGGACATGATAGAATATTGTGGCACCAATTCCTTCATTAAATAATAATTTTTATTCTCTGTAGCATCATTCCCCTACTAATTGGATTTAGTCAAGGTGGAATTTCTATTTAGGCTCATGTGACATCCGCAAGATGCAAATGGATGGAAATAAATGTTATGGGATTCATAATAGTTGTGTGATAATTTTCCCTTCCAAAATAAAACTACCACAACCTGGAATATCATAACAAAAAAACAATATGATGCATGATAACAATGTAAGATAACTCAACATATAACACCTAAACCAACTATATCGGAGTAAAAATCAGAAACTAATATCAATATTAACTAAAATGTGGAGGAAAAGACCAAAAACGTTAAAAGACACCATGAAACCAACCCCACCACTCCCACATGATCTAAGATCCAACTCCACAATACAACCCACGTATCAGATACATCACTTAATTAGTGGGATATATTCTCTTTAACTATTCCTCAATAAATAATATCTACAAAAGAACCAAATTTTCAAAGAAGGGGTGAGTGTTGAAACTCATTGGGTTTTCCCCAAATGACTTCCACACTCATTCTAAAAGAATAGAGCATGATATCACATTTATATAAAAATTATATATAGAATAACTTAAATTATTTTATTACTTCCTAAAAAAGACAAATAGTCTCACCCAAAAGTAGTTTTCATAATAAATTAGTTTACAAGGAAATAAAAAACAAGTCATTTAAACCATTTAATGAATTCATTTTCACTTTCCATTTAATTTCACATAACCACATAGACATACTCAACCATCAAATCATGGTGTTAACATTGATGGTGGAACTTTAGGTCTATACTCCATCACATTGGTGGTGGTACATCATCCCCATTATCTATCGCGTTATACTCACAATTATACATTTAATCCAATATACATGCCAAATAAATTGTTCATAACCAATTAAATGAAATCATAATTTTATTAGAAAAACATTTCCAACCAATTTTCATGCATCCAAACCAACAACTCTTGTAAAATTTTCATTTTAAAACGATGTTTCCAATTTCAAGATCCACCAAAATGCCCAATTTTTATAATTCCATAAATTATCACTAGAGGGTTTCAATAAAATATTTCATGAATAAATTAAAATAAATTTAAATTAAAGTAGTAAATTTTAAATCAATCCTTCATGTTCTAATAAGAGTCTCGAATGAAGAAACATAACTTAAAAATTATCGAAAAAAGAACAATGACACCAATTCTTCAACAAAACATATGTAAATCTAAAAAACACCTTAGATTCTTTCCCTAACATCAACATAGCCACGTATCATCATGTTTTTTATAAAAAATCATATATCTTTTCCAAACACACTAGATGAAGGATTTAAAGAGATTCAAGGGAAGTTGATCCAAGAAGAAATACCACAAACGAAGACTTACCAAGGTAATCAGGCTTCAACAAACTAGTAATTGCCGTTCAATTTCTTCTTATTCAAAACTGAGAGATTCCAAAACCTTTGGGAGGATAAAAATTCTAGTTATAGTCAAAATCTTAGAAAAAAGATAGGGTTTGACATAAATCTTAGTGATATGAACTTATATGTGATATGGCTTTTCAACTGTGTGCGGTTTGTCATACAGTTAGGAAAATAATGAGCTAATTATGAACTAGAATCTTCCTCAAGGTGCAACTCGTACAATTGGACAACAAAGTTAAAATAATAGTGTTCCAACCATTCCTAAGCCCTCTGTCCCACATCACATAGTTACTCCATGGCGGTCACAATGTTTGGAGAGACCATGTGCCAAACTGTGCACCTACCAATATGCACTTATCTCATTATATAGAGTTTCCTTTAGGATTTTTATTGTTTCTATGAACCATTCTCAGGCATTAAACCGTTATTAAACTGCTATAATATTTTAATAGTCATCCACTATCTCCCAAACTTTACCAAAACAGTTTATATATAAATAAATAAATAAATAAATGGTTTCTTACTTAAATATAGGGGTGATACATTTTCAATCCCTATCAAATAGAACACCATCCATTCTCAGAAAGAGTTATGGTCATTTTCAATTATTTCATTCCCATGTTCCCATGTTTCATCCTAAATTTGACCATGTTTCCCTTAAAACCACACTATACAGATGAATGTAATATGCCCAACCTTATATTTTATATCCACAATCTGTACTAGAAAATGCACTAATGAAGAATCCAACTATAGTTCAACATGATCCCATCTAATCACATGGTTAGGATCAGGATGATACATTTTTAACTGAGCTAAATGAGACACATTATTCATTGCACTAAACTGTGGGGGAAAAGACAACTAATATGCCACCTCAATAACTCATTCAAGTATCTTAAAATAGCCTATGCATGGAAGAGATACCTTGAAATTCATCCCAAAACGATGATCCCCAAGCCTTACAAAGATTCTCAAGAGAACGTGATCACTCAAATTGAATGAGAACAACCATCAATGATGATCCTCATATGATTTATGATGAGTTTGATCTATCTCCATTTGTTTCATGATCAGCTAAATGTTCTCCATTATCTCTTAGATAATGATTAGTCCAACCAGTGAAGTCTCACATGATTCCACCCCACATAAAAGAAAACTAAAAGGAATCACATTAAATGATAAAAAAGGAGCCATATGTATTGAGGCATGACATGTGTTGATATATGAGAACTACACTAACAGAACACACTATTCCCATGACCACCATAATCCATTACACAAACCCACAACACATCTTCCATTGTTTGTATCATTCCTTCAGGTTGTCATTCTGTTAGAGGATGATATGTTCTACTCATTGTCAAATGATTCATAAGATATTTCTATATGAACTTCCAAAAATGAAACATAACCCTCATATTTTGGTCTAATAATATTAAAAATTGTACCCCAGGATTTTTTAACACAATTCTAATACTGATTTTAGTCATGTACTCCACTATATGAGATAGATAAATAAAGATAAAATAGGCCGGCTTTGTGGGATGATCCCCTATCACCGAAATGGAATCATGTTTCCATACAATTGATGGGATACGTGTCACAAAATCTATGTCTACCTACCCCCATTTACAAATAGGAATAGCTAAGACTACAACAAATTTATTGGTCATGGTTGATCTTCCTTATCCTACCGAGGAGTTAATCAAATCAAAAAAACATAAATACATTCCTTTTCATAACGAACCAAAAAAAATATGGTTTCAGTGCCTTATACATATTCTATTTTCCAAGATGAAAACACATCTTGAATGTTGGTAAACATGATGATGTTATTCTGGAATAGTCACAAGTGTGACCATACAATTTTGAAACCACAGAACAGAACTCCCATCCTACCTCCATCCCACAATGGTCTCCCAACCATTTAGTTGAAACCTCAAAGAAACAAATTTTGAATTGGTTTATTTCCCTATTTAACTATTACAACCAAATTATGAACAAATTGGAATAGAAAAAACCATAACATCACCTCAGTCCTCACATTCGAAGTGCATGTTGGTGAGGACCAAAATCAACTACCACTAAACTAAAACTTACTTTTCCAAATGATCATGTGAATTTTTTCTTAATGAGTCTTCCACTGAATTTCCTTTACCCAAAATATACATTAAATCAAATTAAAACATTTATAGATACTCAAACCATATTCTTTGTCTCAAATCGAAATACATTTGTGAGAAGATATGTTTCAAGGTCTTATGATTAGTAAACACTATAAATTTATCACTATTGAGGTAATGATGCCATGTATTTAATGCATGGACTATGAAATCTAACAAAAAATTATGTGTTGGGTAGTTCCTATCAAGAAACTATAAATATTTTGCACCATAAAAAACAAATGATCTCCCTGTATGAGAACACATTCCAACCTAGATCCCAAATCATCACAATACACCACATACCTTTGTCCTGATTCAACAAATATAAAAATTAGTATTAATGTATGGAAAACATTAAGATACTTAAAATACATACAAAATTCCTCATTCCATTGGAATGAGAAATTTTTACTTTTCAACATTTTTATTGGTGAAACAATTACTGATAATTCATGAAAAAATTCCTTTAATAACTAGTCAGTCCATGGAAACTTTGTATCTTAATGATATTATTTTCTGGTTTCCAAGATATAATAACCGCAATCTTTTATAGATCCACATAAACCCCAATTTCAGAGATTACATGAAAAATGAATCATCCCTCTTGTATCTAGAAATCACACATTGAATGTTTGGAATATAATCGATGCTCCCAAAAGATTCCCAATATGGTCATCAATAGATGCTGATGTCCATCCCTTGTCTTGTAATACAACAATTTTTCATCCATAAATAACACTAAAAAAGAATACTTATATCTCTAAAATAGAAATTCTTCATTGTGATATTTACTGATGGTGCATTCCTTAGATTGAAAAGATTCACAACTTTCTCATAATCACCATATCTACTCCTAGAAGTTGTATCAGGAATATTATCCTTCTGAAAACTCAATTGGTGATATACTGATCGAAATTCAATTTTAGAGAACTAATGGGATAAAATAAATTATTTAAATAGATCATAAATACATGGAAGTGGAAAACTATTATTTGTTTTATCTAGGTTGTGCTAATAATAATCCACACAAAACTGATGAGTTTCATCCTCATTTTTTCACAAACATAACCGGTGCTGCCCGGGGAGACATGCTAAGAGAATAAACACTTTACTTTCCATCTCTTCCAACTGCATATTCAATTCCCATGATTTTTTAGTTTCATGGGATAAGATGGTAGGGAAATTTTAATTGTCCCTATAATGAGATCAATCATAAAATCCACTTCTATTATGTTTGGATATCCTATGAAATTATCATGAAAGACATCCTGAAACTATGAAAAAACTATTATATAAATGAAATTCCATATCTCTCCCATTTATTCCAAAGACGATGTTACCAACTGTGATGAGATAGTACCAACTTCTTATAATAAAAAAAACTTTTCACCCTCTTTACTTTCAATTCCCCATTAAATATATGTGTAATTCCTTCCTGAGTCATAAAACTATCCCATAAATTTTGAAATTCGAGTTGTTCCTTGAAAATTTTCAACCAATACACCTCGGATTATGTCATATACATCCATATCTAGCACTGATAAATCCCATATAAACTCAACTCCATTTGTAGATATAGAAAATTTTTTACACAAAAAGGCTAGACATTCTTGTTTTTGAACTGAATTTTGACGTTTCCAATATGAAGGCATCATCTCAACATTTAAACCCTTAAAATAAATAGGATAAGAAGAAATAAAGGAATGGGATTCACTTGTATGAAAAAAATATTTCATAGGGGTAGTTAAAAATAAATATACATCTCACCATCAATGGACTAGATTGATCATCTACAATATATTACTTAACGTCGTGCAACTTTTTACTCGTTATAATTTGATCCTTATTTCTATAATGAAAATTCCCTTATTGTGGAGTTATGGTATTACTGGAATAAACATCGCTAACTCTATTCTACTGATTAAATTTTTTTTACTCCCTTAATCTGTCAAATCATATGATGTATGTGACACATGAGATGATTCCCCAAGACCAGACCATAGATAACTGTAACAATAGCATAGAACATGCCACATTATATTTCAATTGTGGATTTCCCTAGGTCGAGTTGTACAATCTCACTTCATGTGGTTCAATTTACCACATTGTAATCATCCTATATTTCTCTTAGGATTTGACGGTATATTCACTGATCCATCTGAATTATTCTAATCCATCCCCTACATTGGAAATATTTTTCTTTCTTCCACTTTCTTGTAGCATTAGAGTTTGTAATAGTTCCATCAGTATCAACATTCCCCCACCACCCATAGATCCTAAAATTTTCCTTTCCTCCACCATTGCTCTATTAATAATATCTATATAATATGTTATAAAAATCACACCAATCTTTGAGTGAATGTCCTGTCTAAAACCCAATTCAATAATGTGTACCATCAAGGAAGAACTAGTAAAAACATTTTTGTAAAAAAGTAGACTAAATTCATAAATTTAATTGCATATTATATTACTGAGATATTTTTATGCTTCAAGATGCAAAATTATTTCATTTATGAAATCATAAATGTATGGGGATTGAATTTTTTGTTGAAAAATTCTTCAAAATCATTCTATGAAATTACGTCATCTAATATATCATAAAATCCTAAATCCCACCATTGGCGTGAAATATCTTCCTTCATATACATCGCTAACTTGACCATCAGCTCTACTAGTGTGCCATGAAAACTAAAAATTTTATTCATCCTATTCACCACACCTATGCCTTCTCGGGTTTTGAATCACCTTGATAGATACATGTATTCTACATCTAGAACTAATCAGAATACTCTACTTTAATTAGTTTATCCCTTCAGATACATCTATCCACAACCTAAAAATATAATACTATACTTAGAACCTCTTTTTTCACTTATAGCTCCGGTGAAACCACATTCTCTATACCCACTTCTAGTTTGTTCCTTCTACATGTACTGGGTTCCCTTTTCAAAAACACAAGAAATTTCATATGTATCCATCCCAAGCAGATGAATACTTAACAATTTCAAATTCTACAACATCACAAATATCGCAAGAATGATTTCCCAAAATTCCTCATTTTTAATGTTCAACAATTTTTTAAAATTTCACCATCCATTTGAAAATTAACACATTTTCAAAATACCCATACCATTCCTTCTTTATAATATCACATTTGAAAAATAATCCAACAGTTTTCAAAAATCAACATTTCTTTTCACAATCATAAATAATTACAAAAAAATAAATATGTTCACATTGTGGGAATTCATTTTTATAAAGAACGGCATGCTTGTCTCATTGGATAACACCAAGATAATGACATTACAACACCTATAAGTGCCTCAAGAACACTTATTTACCCAAATACATAGTAAATTGATGTTAATCATAAATATGTTATCTACAACTATTTATTCTCGGCTTTGCAAGTATATACAATCCCAATCCTTTATAAAATCCTCACTCAAGAACTAAAATAAAAGGAATTTCAACTCCAAGGCCAACATAACTGATATCCAAGGATTTTATAATATGATACCACTTGATCCATAATTATATTTAGACCAACCAAGACAGATACCCCATGAAAGTCAAGGACCAAAAAGGATTATACCATTTGTAGCATCATGTCCCTCCTCATTGGCAATAATGGGGGAATAATTGCAACTCGGGATAAAGCAACATTGATAAGGATGGAGGTTATCATAGCTCTCAATATTACATTTATTACCTATAATAGTTTGGTGGTGTAGGGACGAACCATAGAGAAGCAGGTGAGTGCTCTAAGGGTTTATTGAAAACAAGCCCTATTGTAGTCAGTTGTGGAGGTGGTGAACATAGTTATTAACTTTTAATGTTTTTTAATATTTTTTTTATTTTTATGAGCAGAAATTAATCAGAAATTTTAAACTAATAAATACATTAAGTGATGATAAAACTACTGGAATGCAGTAAACTAAAACAAAATAATAATGACTAAGGAGGAACAGATCAATAATTTACTCAGGAATTCTAAACTACTAGTTTTTTAAAAAAAATTGTATTTTACACAACTATTTATTGAATCACACCACAAAAAAATGGTGAGGAATCCCCCTCACCAAGAAATTCAACACACATAATACTAACCCTAGGATTTCACCACTCAAAAATCAATCGAACTGCTTGAAAGTATGATAAAGGAAACAGATGGAATAAAACTCACCATAAAACTCGTATTATTGACGATGTTAACGCTCTGATAAATGTATTCATGATAAATCTCACCGATTAAACTTGATGATTTTAATTTTATAAGTAAATGTTTGAGGTGTGAACAATTAAAATGTGAATCATAATCAATCTTTCCAATTGATTCTGATTCTAAAAAATGAATGTGAATGAAGAAATTAAAAAAGATAAACAAGTGGGTTTCAAATTTTTGAGCTAAGAAAGTGTTAGACTAAAATAATTTTTATTTAAAATAATAAAAAATACAAAAATAGATTATTATACTTAATGATGGAGGGAGAAAGAACTCCTTTATTTCTTCTCTACTCTCAGGATATTTCGTATCTAGTAGTGCTCTAAGTGTCTCTCGGGATAATCCACTCTCAAATGACGTGTGGTGTCGAATGTTATAATCAGAGTCCCCCTGAATTTTTTGGCATTTCTATTTTTAAATTCCTTTTCATCTGCTGCAAAGTCACCAATGTATTCCACTGACACTGTAACTGAAACATAGTGGTGATGCATCGGTCTCACCGATAGTTAAGGGAAACTATCGGTATGAAAAATATAATGGGTGCGTCCATGATACCTCTCACCAACAGTGCTAAAAACAATTGCATAACGCTGACTAAAAACAATTCTGCATAAAATAATATTTAAATAGATAATTAAATGATGCTAAATAACATGCACATATATTATTTATAATAATTAATCAACTCATTAATAATAACATAAAACTAAATATTTAAATCAATAATTAAATACCAAATAAACTAAACTATGACATAAGAAACTGGATTATTATTTAAATTGAAATAATACATTCAATTTACAAAATTAAATTATTCTTAAAGTCATTAATTGGTAAACTTTTTTTATATTAAACAAATTTAAAAAGATTAAAATAACATGTTTAAGATAAAATTTTATTAAAGAAATTGATTAGAGGGATAACAATGAGTGAGAGGGATTTCCGTTGGTTACCCATTGAGTCACCGATAGTGCAAGAAAAATGAAATGTCATTGAGATAGACATACAACAATTGTTGAGACAAAAGTTAATGAAATATTGGGAATGTATGAAATGACTCGCCGACATCTATTTGCGACATAAAATTTCTAACGCATATATAAATGTATAATTTTTTGGAAATTAATGATTTAGTAATCCAAATCAATTAATTAAATAACTAGCTGAAGACTAAAAATTAAAAATACATTATTTTATTATGTTAAAACTTATGTAATAAACTTATACTTAAAATAAATAGAATAATTAAACATAATAATAAATATATTTAGTTTTCTTATTCAATACAATTTAAATGTATAATATTAAAATAGAAACTAAGTTAATTAATATGAAAATAAAATGATTAAATTATTAATTAGTATAAATGTCATATTATTAAAAAGTCAAGCAGATTAAAACCACAAAACCTGTTTATGAATTATTAGTAAAAAAAAATTTACTTCTAAATTAACTATTTTAAAGACTAAAAATACATAATTAATTATAAAAATTTATTATTTATTAAATTTAATTAAAAATTACAAAAGAGTAAATATTTATCAAAAACATTAAAAATACTATAATAAATTATTAAAAACCCAATAAAAATATGAGGAAAACTATTTCAAATAAGATCCACAACAAATTCAACCACACTTAAAAATTATTTTTCCCAAAAAACCCCCTGTTTTATTAACTTTAAAAAACAAAAGTATATTTTTGTTACTCTTTTCAAAATGTAACATGCCAAACAATTTCAAAATTGTAGACTAAAAACTATATATAAGTTTTTGATAAAAAAATTTCAAAAGATGACTTTCCTAGAATAAATCATTACTGATAAACAATAAATCAATGAATCATCTACCAATGAAGGTCTCTTGTCTCGTATGTGAAACCACTTAATGAATTACTTCTATTCTAGTTCAAGTTCTATTTACAAAAGAGATAAAAATCAAAAAGCAATTGGAATTAAAAATATGACCAGAGGAATCTTGTACTTTGACTCTCACCTATGTTCAAATATATATATATATATATATTGAACCTACTAAATGATTCAACCCAGATGGTTCCATAAAAAAAGATTTTCCCCTTCCTCATCTTGCATTAATAATTCACCTCACCTTAATGAACTCAATTTCGACCCTAAGCACATTATTTAATTTTTTTTCCAAGCCAAGTAACATGGGATAAGAACTGTGTATATGCACTTATTTAATGTGTAAATAGGGATTTCATTTAACAGAAATGCACCCAGCCCCGAGGTCTTAGAGAATCGTTGTGGGATCCAAAAATCCCATTTTACTCCGGTTCTAAGAGATTCTAATGAAAAACTTTCATATTATCCCACTAAGGTGATTTATTTTACAATATAAATAATGTGAGTCCATAAAGATCAAGTTCAAACTTCCTATTCCTAAAGCAATGATCTCAACTCTAATAACTAGTATCATATATCATTATCAAAAATAGTTCCTAAACCAATAAAATCATATATTAACTACGCTTATTCACTCAGCAATCATCCATCCTCATAAGCATTATATTCAAGGTTACTAAACTACCAAAAATGGAATTGTTCCTTAGCATGACACAATTGAAGTACAATGCACAACCTAAAAAACTGAAATTGTGAAAGAAATTTGAAAACATTCAACATTTTATAAAAAACTTATGAAGTAGCATTAGGAATTTATGGGATTACAATATAGAACAGTTTAGTTTAGATTGATCTAACCCCCTCCCCGATACATAAAACCCAAATTTGTCCCCATAGTTGAATTAGAATATGGAAAAGAAAATTTTAACACTTATAATTCAAATCATATTTTCAATTTTATTGATTAATGACCTTTTTAAAGGGTCTCATTGGAACTCCCAATAATGTGGTTTTCTTGAATATTTTTTTTATAGCAGGTTCACAGGATATATCATTTAATGTTGGGAAAATAAATTTCTATTATTCTCAAAAATTGAATGTGTTACAATTAGGTGCAATGTGAATTACATGAAATCATGTTTAATATATTGGATCCAAAAAGATTTTTATTAAAGTATAAAAATTCATGCTAAAACACCCTCTCTATAAAAACAAGAAGACTCAATGAAAAAAACAAAAAACCAACCCGCATGCACCCCCCACACATAGTTTCACAAATTGAAAATTTTAAACCAGTGATTTTCAATTTCTTACAAAGTGGTACATGTATATTTTTTTAACACTCAAACTGAAGAAGAAGAACACATATAGAGAATAATTTTTCAGAATAAAAACTTGAAGTAGATTCTTCAAGCCAATACCAATGAAATAGAATATTTTTTTAGAAAAAGAAAATGTAGAATAATATTTTAGTAGAAATACACATATATATCAGAATTTTCAAGATACAGAAATTCTCTGACAAACTAACACTGCTTCTAGTGGGTCACTGTTATGATGACTCCCAAACAGTAGTGGAATGGTGGGTCAAATGAATTTTTAGTGACATATTAATATTTATTCAATTAAATTATTGGAAGAATAAAAATATAATATTTAGAGTAAAATACTTCCCTAAAAAGGTTTTCCATTTATGCTCTAGAATGGGAATTAATCTCCTTAATAAACACCAGTAGAATCAAATGTATATTATAAAAGTAAGAGACAACATGTCCAATGATACATATAGAATATTTAGAGAATACAAAGAACAACAGGAAGCATCATTTTATTCAAAAAAAAACTAGAACTATAGTATATAAAAAAAATAAACCATTGGATGACTCCCAAGAAGTGCTGAGGTTTTAATTTTTCAATTATCAATTATTTAATTAATTTTTTTTATTCCAATGAAAGCAGTAGAATCATAGGTTTCCTCCCATGTAGCGCTAGATTTATAGTCCCCACCTAAACTCACCTATAACTAACTGAAGTAACTAGTTGTGTGTCGTTTCCTCAATTAAATCCACCACATATTAACAACCCAATTGTTTTTGATGAAGAAATAAGGTTTGTGGGAACTCAAGTTCTTAATGGATAACTTGAATCCATTCAAAATTATTAAGACCCCAAAGGAATACCCTTAAACATTAATGAACTACTCTAGGTAGTAATCAAGTAAAGTAGATAAGTCATCACACTAATTCCATTTTTTAGTATTTTAAAAATATTTAAGTTTAGGTGGAAAAAAACTGACTTCTTCAAGATCTACCACGATAATTTTAACTTTAGACTCACCAAAGTAACTCTTAGAATATGTGTTTTATACTTCTTGTATAAATTCATATTTTTATAAAAATAAATTTTTATGAAGGGAAAAAAGTGAAATGGGTGCTTTTATGGGTATCACATCATCCACACAATTTTTCCTCTTTTATAAAACAACAACATAATAAAAAAAAAGGGTGATTATTAGTGTGTTATGAATAGAAGGGTCAATAGTGTATTTAATACTATGTTTAATAGAATCATGAATATTGGAACTCAACCATGTATCCCCTAATAAACTACTATCATCATCAGTAAGATCTTTTACACCCAACTCAGTTGAGGATGGAAGTGAAAACATGTAAGAGAATTAAATCAACATTTAACAGAATCAGGATTTACAATGCTATAAATTTCTTCCAAAATATCCACATTAGTTAATAAGAAATCATTATTTACTGGTTTTGAAAAATCATTTTTTCAACCATCACCTAGTGTGTGTTCCACCTATATATCAAGTTCAAGTACAAAAGGATAATTCTCTAAATCAATGCCAGTTGAATTTTCTAGAACGATCAGTTTATGGGGAGAAATTTTCAATTCAGATTCAATAGATTCAATTTCTATATTGATCAAATTTAAACAATTCTCCCAATTTTGGTGAATAGTTTTTTCATTTTTCTCACAAAATGTTTTAGAAAATAATTCAATATTATAATATTAAAATAAAATCTCATCAGTTGACCTTTTATCTAAATCTTTTCCCTCATCATTATCATCCAACAACAATTTGGAAATTATTGGGTTTGTAATTTCAAAATAGATAAGAGTGGTTAACAATTCAGGTTCAAAATTTTCAAATTCTATGATTTCCAGCATATTGTACTATTCCATAATAGTTCCCATTTCTAGTTTAGATTTATTATTGATGATTTCATAAAATTTGGGTGAATAATTTTGAACATTCATGATTTCAACATCCAAATTCTCTTCAACCCTATTGATTTCCTTTTAAAAAATCTTACAAAAAGGAACCTTATGAACAGTTGGAACCATGTTCATGACCTATCATTATTTTTCAATTTTTTAAGTTGATTTTCTTAATTATCCACCTCAGCTACATTTAGGTTATTAATGGGATCTTAGATATTTTTATTGATTGAATGAGTCTATTATTTTCAAATTTGGTTCATCATATTCAGATTTTTTTAAATAAAATTTTTTCTATTCTGGTTCAGAATCAATTTCCTCTTCAACATAATTTTCAAATCAACTGTACATGTTTTCATTTTAACTTATTCCAACCTCTTATTGTACTTTAAACCTATTATTAAATTCTAGGAGCATGTTTTTTACACTTCTAATTTTTTTATCCTACTCTAGAGAATATCTAACTTGGATTTAATATGATTGGTTTAACCATGTGTAACAAATATCCTCCCTGTCATTAATTTTGGATTCATCTAGGTCAAGTTTAGTGGGGATATTAGGATGAGACTCAAATTTTTCATTTTCTTTAATGTAATCAATCTATTGTGGAATGTTATAGACACACTGTCAAGCAGTGCGCCCATAAGTTCCATAATAAACACATTACAATTCTCTATGGTTCTATTTCTCATGTATTTCAATTTTATAAAAAAAATGAAAAAATATTACACACACATTCAAATTAATGTTTAAGTTTAATTTAAAGTTCAACACAAGTAGTAGTGAATTTCACAATTTTTTTTAAAGAATCCTCTTTTAGTGTACTATTTTTTTATATTTATTTTTTTCATATTTCTATCATTGGACACATAGCACTATCCTTAACTATAAACATTGCCAAATGTTGGTTAGGACTATGTTCGTCACGGACCTCGAAATTACATTTATTACCAACACTAGTTTGGTGGTGTCGAGTCGAACCACAAAGAAGACAGGTGAATTCTGTAAGGGTTCATTGAAAATAAACTCCACTATAGTAATTAGTGGAGGGGGAGATCATATTTATTAAGTTTTAATATTTTTTAATATTTTTTGTATTTTAATGAGATGAAATGAAACAAAACATTTAAATAAAGGAGTTTACTAAGTGATGATAGCCCTAGTAGAATGTAGTAAACTAAAACACAACATCAATGACTAAGGAGAAACACATCAACAATTTACTCAGGAACTATAAACTACTGGTTTAACAAAATTTCTTCTCAGTAAGTCTAAATAGGGTGAAGAATCTCCCTCACTAGGAAATTCAACACACAAATACTGACCGTAGGAGTTCACCACTCCAAAATCAATCGAAATGCTTGAAGGTATGATAATGGAAATAGTTGGAATACAACATACCATAAAACTCATACTATTGATGATATTAAAGCTCTAAGAAATGTATTAAGATAAATTCCACCAATTGATCATGATGTTTTGAGTTTGACAAAATAGTTTTTGAGGCGTGAACTATTAAAAATAGAATCATACACAATCTTGATTATTCTTTACGTTTCTGAAAAATGAATGTGCGTGAGGAAATTAAAAAAGATAAACCAGTATGTTTCAAATACCAAACCAAGAAAGTATTATCCTATGATGATTTTGATTTTAAACACTAAAACATCCAATAATAGATTATATTAATCAAGAATATAGAGAGGAATACCTCCCCTAGTGCTGCTCAACTCTTGGGCTCCTTCGTCTCGAGTACTGCACTTTGTGTCTCCTGAGAGAACCCGCTCTCATATGATGTGTGTTGTGGAATGCCATAATCTAAGTCCCCTTGAATCTTTTTTCTACTATGTTTTTAAATCCACTGTCATATACTGCATATTCACCAATGTTCACCACCGACATTGTCATGTATCTCTGGTACACACCATAGAGGTACATTTTTCTATGCAAGACACATCACTATATTTTTTCCCACGTAACTAACTCATGACCAATTCGTTGGAGTGAACCTATTCGGTATTCTATAACTTCATTGAAAATGTATAGTAAAATAGAGTATATATAAAGGGTAAAACATTTTCAAAAAAAGGGAAATAATCTTAATTTATGAGTTGGATAAATCGTTAAATTATTATTAGTTGTTTATTATTAATTTAGTTAATATTAATTTTTGTATATTTATAACATTTATAATAGGGATCATAATTAGTATTATTATTTTACGATTAAAAAGATTATTATTATATTAATTCAATTATTAAATAAATTTTATTATTATTATTAGTTTATTATTGTAATTTAATATTTATTTATTCGATAATTAAATGAATATTTTTAGTAAATATGTATTATATTTTTATTATACTCGATTATTATTACTTAAATTAGTTAATTTATTTTATTTATTAATGTATTATTATAAGTATTTTATTAAAAAGATTAATAATAATGTATTATTTATTTACATTTATTAGTTTATTTTATTAATATTTTAGGTTTAAAATATTCTTTCCAATAATTAGTTTTATAATTAGTTTTATTATTATGAAATTTTATTTTATCAGTTAATTATTTTTTTTATTAATTGAATATTATTTTTTTTAATCTCATCTTTCTTCCCCCATCATTTTCAAGGGTTTTTTATTTAAATGGGTTTTTGAAAAAAAATTGTAGAAAATGATAGGGTTTCAACTATTTTTAAAAATGGTTTCAAATATGTGTCAACCACATTCACGCATCTTCGGTGTGGAGAGATGCATGAAAGAGGGTCACGCGTCCTTCGCATAAGTCATAAAAGATGTGTGAACCCCGTTCAGGCATCAACCCATGCCGGGAAGCATGAACGGGGTTCACGTATCCTTTGTAAACTTTATGAAGCATGCTTGAACCTCGTTCACACTTCCTACAGATTGATTTTTTAAATTATTTTTTGTATTTTTGTATTTTGTTTTTTTGTTTTGTTTTGTTTTGTTTATATATATATACATATAACAAACCAATTTAGCATAATTTATCTGCTATTTAAATTCTATAAGTACTGCCATTACAATAGTCTGGATTCTGATAGAAACTATCATTCGGGACTCTCTTTTAAAAGTGGACTTTCCCTAGAAATCATTCTGCATTTTGGATGTAGCATTTAGGTTCTCTCTTTCCTACACAGTACATTCTGTATTTCCGATGTGGGATTCTGTTTCAAGTACCTGAATATGAATGAATATAAAATACAAACTATAAGAACAATATAAATGACCCATAAAACATGAATTAAACATATTAGAAATAGTTGAAAATAAAAATAATTTCAAAAAAAAGTTTATGAATAATAATTTATATGATTTCAAAACAACTAACTTGAATCTTTAAAATGTATCAAGTACATGGCTTTAAAAGACTATAAAATAAAAACTATACGACCAATATAAATGAAACATAATATATGGATTAAAAATACAAGAAATAGTTGAAAAAATAATAATTTATTAAAAAATGATGATGAAAAATAATTTATAAGCATTGAAAACCACCAATATAAAACGTAAAAATGTTTCAAGAACGTGGTTTTGAAAGACTCTAAAATATAAACTATAAGGCCAATATAAATGAAACGTAAAACATGGATTAAATATATAATAAATAGTTAATAATTAATTAGATAATTAGTAATATAATAATTAATCATTAATTATAAGTTACTAATATTCCATAATTAATTAGTTATTTAGTAATATAATTATATAATAACTAATTGCTGCAAATCATTTTTTTTCATTTTCCCAAGTTGGTTTATGGGTTCCCGGTACCTGAAAGTTTACAACCACAAACTCAAAACAAAATAATCTAAAAATCAAAGAGAAAAACTAACACAGACTTATATATCATAATAACCATACTCCCCTCCGTCTCCCATCTATGATTCATCTTCTCCAGTAGTCGTAGCTGATTCCCATTATGGCGGTCTCCAGTAGCTTTCACTTTGAACCCGACTCCTTCGATGATCAAACATTGGTTGTTCCAGAGATGTCCTTTTGACCACGCTACCCTTCTTAA
This sequence comes from Viscum album, assembly GCA_963277665.1. Classification (NCBI taxonomy): domain Eukaryota; kingdom Viridiplantae; phylum Streptophyta; class Magnoliopsida; order Santalales; family Viscaceae; genus Viscum; species Viscum album. The sequence goes on from OY728135.1 coordinate 988,798,267, forward strand.
AAGCCACGTTCACCTAAATATTCCACTTAGAGGTAGAAATAGTCCACATTGGCCACAGAAGGCATGAATAATCTCTCCTTTGTCATCTTCTTGGAGTAGCAGATAAAGGCCCCTCAATTGGATCCAATATATGCTTCCAACTTTGAACAACATCCCTAAAGTAGCGGCCAGCAGTGCCACTCAAATTCTCTTTCCCTCCCCCATACATCTCCCTTCCTTTACCAGTTTTCTCCCCTAGACTCAAACTAGGATTCCCTACATTGTTTCCCCTCTGTTGGTCTGGAATTTTATTCTCCATTAATGGTGGACATTCATCCTTAGTGGTCAGCCTCCCCATAGCTACGACCTACACCTCCTTCATGCCACCACCATCCTGAAGATCTTCCACCATCAAGGTTTCCTTCCTGGTCACATTGAAACTATCTTCCATTGAAAAAAATGGAACTTTCTACATATTTGCAGTCTGTCGGTCCTCCATAGCCTCCATTCCAACCATAGCAGATATATTTTCCAATCCTTCAACCTACTGCCTATGAAGGACCTCCTTGCCATCATCCCTTCCTCAATGATCAGCCTCCTCTAGCCACGTGGCCAATATACCATTAGATAAACCATCAAACCTATTACTCAGTGAAATAAATGGAGCATCCAATGGATCCATACCTCTAGAATCCTTAGCGCCCACCGGGACAACAACCTCCACTGCATTAAAGACCCTTTCATCCCCAACCTTCCCAGCACTCACACAACCTAGTGAGTCCATATTATCATTATGCCTCTTAACGTCCGAAGCTCTAGAATCCCTTCTTCTCTCAGTGGAAACCTTAAGAGACCCAGAAATTTTACCTTCCAAATCCAGACTAGCCACCTCAGAACACCTCCCTCTAACCGCAGCTCCTGTCAACCTCTCTTCCCAACTCAACACCAAGGCTACTTCCAAACTATTACCATTAGTTGTTCTCATAGGAGAAGGATGCCCAATGTGACTGGTCCCCCTCAAACGTGAATGGAGTCCCCTACAATATACCCCCGCCGAATGACTAATCCTCTTACAAGAACCACAAAACTCGATCCAATCTCCATACAACACTAGCTTCTTGGAACGATATTCTTCTTCAATAGTTATCCAAACAAAGTCAAAAGGAGTGCGAGATGCATCAATTTCAATACATACCCAGGGGTTCACCTGATGGAAACCGCCTTGGTTCGACTATCCACACAAAGAAATCTACCTACCATGATGCCCAACATGCGAATAATTGAGGGGTTTTGAAACAGTAAATGGAGTGTAGGGAAACTTACCCAAACCGTGATTCAAGGTGAATCATAGTTCATATGAAGGTTGGAAGACCATCGCAGAAGAAGAAAAAGATAACCCTTAATGTAGCAGGGAGCCCTCGACCACGCCTGGACGAGGTCTACCTCTATCTCAAAGGGAATCATAATTTGTTTATTATCGAGTAATCCAACCACCGCTCGCTCCTGGAGATCCCCAGAACTGAAGATGAAACGATCGAAGTCCTCCAATGAAGGCCTCTTGGGCTTGAACGGAGCCACAAGGGTGAGATTCAACAAGATGAAAGATTCTGTAAACTTGAATGAAGAGAGTTGAAGATTCGGCACCCCATTGACCAGATCTGGAACCTTAGGGTTTAAAGAAGCTCTCGAAAACGGAGGAAGAAACTCCGGATTGGAGAAAGGTAGGAAGCCCATAGCCCTCCTATGAGATGGTGATTCTCGCTTCGCCACCAAGGGGGGAGGAGTCGGCGCGGGGGCCGCTGTCCTCACCGGAGGATGAAACGGGAAGGGAGAGAAGCTCCTAACATGAAGAGAGAGAACTTCATTATAATTATCAATTTATAATTATATAACAATTAACTATTTATTTCGTAATATAAATATTAAATATAAAATAAATAAATAAATAATTAGTAATATAAATCGTAAGTATAATTATTAATTATAATTATTAATTATTAATTATTAATTATATAATAATTAATTAGTTTATCTGTAATATAATTATTAATTATATAATGATTAATTAGATAAGTTGTAATATCATTATTAATTATAATTAGTAATATGATTAATAATTATAATTATTAATTATTAATTATATAATAATTAATTAGTTAATTAGTAATATAAGTATTATTATATAATGATTAATTTATAATATAATTTTTAATTGTAGTTTTTACTTTTTAATTTCTAATTTTTAATTATTAATTATATTGTAATTAAATAATTAATTAATAATTTCATTATTAATTATAATTAGAAATTATTAATTATATAATAAGTAATTAGTTAATTAGTAATATAATTATTAATTATAATTATTCATTATAATTTTTAATTTTTAATTATAAATTATATAATAATTAATTAGTTAATTAGTAATATAATTATTAATTATATAATAAATGATTAATTAATAAGTAATATAACTATTAATTATAATTAGTTATAAAATTATTAGTTATTATTAGTAATATAATTATTAATTATAATTAGTAATATAGATGTTAATTATAATTATTAACTAATAATTAACTAATAATTAATTATTTAATTAGTAATATAATTGTTAATTACTTAATTAATAATTATAATTATAATTAGAAATTATATTACTAATTAAATATTTACTTATTATATAATTAATAATTATATTAATAATTAACTAATTAAATATTATATAATTAATTATTAAAATTCAAAAACTAATAATTATAATGAATAATTATAATAATATATTATATTAATAATTTACTAATTAACTAATGAATTATTATAATTAATAATTATATTACTAATTAAATAATTAATTATTATATAATTAATAATTATATTGCTAATTATCTATTTAATTATTATATAATTAATAGTCACATTAAAAATTTACTAAATAATTATTATATAATTAATAATTATATTACTAATTAATTGTTATATAATTAATAGTGATATTACTACTTAACTAATAATTAACTAATTAATAATTATATTACTAATTAACTAATTAATTATTAACTATTTCTTATATGTTTAATCCATATTTTTTGTTTCATTTATATTGGTCTTATAGTTTGTATTTTATAGTCTTTCAAAGACATGTATTTGAAACATTATTATGTTTCAAGTTGGTGGTTTTAAAATCTTATAAATTATTATTCATCTACATTTTTTACTAAATTATTTCTATTTTCAACTATTTCTTATATATTAAATCTATATTTTATGTTTCATTTATAATAGTCTTATAGTTTGTATTTTATAGTGTTTCAATGTCATGAACATAATATTGAATCCAACATCGGAAATGCAGAATGTTCTGCGCAGGAAACGGAGAACATGAATCCCGCATCGAAAATGCAAAATGATTTTCAAGGGAAGCCCTCTTATAAAAGAGAGCCTTAGATGAGAGTTTATGTCAGAATCAAGACTGTTGTAATGGCAGTACTAGTGGATAATAAATTGCAGATAAATTTAGCTAACATTTTTTGTTATATATATAATATAATATATATATATAAACAAAACAAAAAAAAAACAAAAAAATAAAAATTTAAAAAATAAAAAAAAAATTAATTAAAAGATTCTATAAGATGCGTGTACCCCATTCACGCATCCTTCATGATGTTTATAAAGGATGCGTCAACAGGGTTCACGCATCTTTCATCGTGCCTATGATGCGTGAACCTCGTTCAAAAATCTTCTTGGGATCAGGGATCCATGAATGGGCTTCACTCATCCTGGGAACCATTTTTGATTATATTGGTTACCTACCCCTTTTAAATAAAAAAATAGAAAAACCTACAGTCTGTTGGATCATCTCCTCGCTTACGACGATGCACGAAAAGGGTCCTCAAATGTTTCCCGAGCTTGCAGCAACAATTATTCTGCCCCCCTAGTTCTCAATGGAGCAACCACCGTTGGAGGAACCTCTCTCTTCCTCCAATACTACTCCACCCTTAGTCTGGTTGATCGTCTCATCCGTGCTTATGACGACGCATGAAAAGGGACCTCAGATGTGGTGTCACGGAGAACTTCTTCAACTCTAGTGACTCAGACTTAATCCTTGTGGGCGAATAGTGGCCCCACATTTCGGATCTCAGTGTTAATGATGTGGTCATGTCCTTCGCCTTTGCAAACAAATCTGCGACATCTGACGTGTGAAACTCTGAATTTTGAATTTTTATTGAACTGGTTTTGGTTTTTGTAATATGTTTCCAATTTGGTTTATTGAGGCGTTGTGGTGTTTTTGAGGTATAAAGAAAAGTATCGTTGAAGTGTTGTGGCGGCAAGGGACTTTTCTATGTTAGTATGAAAGATGAGGGTTGTCTGTAGAAGGAGATGGCCATAATGTTTTGTTTTCAGTCACAAAGAAGGGATGTTGGTGATAATATGAGGGAGAAGAAATTGGGGATGCATCGGTCTCACTAATATAAGGAAATAGGTGTGATTCTGGCGAGATGAAATAGGAAATGTGGTTGTGATGTGTCGGTCTCACCCATAGTTAAGGGAAAGTATCGATATGAGAAATATAATGGGTGTGTGGGTGAGACCTCTAAGAAACTGTGAGAAAAAAATAGTGTGATGGTGAGTAAAAAAAATTCTGTATAAATAAACATTAAACAATAAATTAAATGAAAATAAAAACCTAAACTGAAATTATTTAATGTAATTATTCTACTCATTAATAATAAACATAAAACTAAAAATCTAAAACTAAAATTAAAAACTATGTGAAGTAAACTAAAAAAATGAAACTGGATTATTATTTAAATTGAAATATATACATTCAATTGACATAATTAAATTATTCTTAGACACATTACCTAATAATAATTTTTGTATTAAACTAATTTTTAATTATTAACATAAATAGTTAAATTTAAAAATTTATTAAATAAATTGATTACATGAATAACAGTGAGTGAGAGGGATTTGTGTCGGTGACTCATTGAGTCACTAAAAATGAAAAAAATGAAGTGTTTGTGAGATAGATAGACAATTGTTAATATGTAAAAAGCTACAGAAATATAGGGAATGTTTGAAATGACTCAGAAACATATATTTCCAACTTAAAATTTTTAACACATACATAAAATTCACATTTTAAGTGTGTTAAAGATTTCATAATCTAAATTAATTAATTAATTTACTATATGAATACTAAAAATAAAGCCACGTTATTTTATTATGTTTAAACTTAAATAGTTATTGTACACATAGAACTAACATAATAATTAAACATAATAATTAATAAAGTTAATTTATTTTATTCAATATAATTAAAAGATATACTATTAAATTAAATACTATGTTAATTAATAATCAAATAAAGTGAAAAATTGATTAATTAATATACAGGTAATATAATTAAAAAGTCAATTACAATGACACAAAAACACTAGTTGATGAATTTTTAGTATATAAAAATTAGTAATACTAAACTTACTATTTTAAATACTAAAAATGCATAAATAATTATTGAAAATTGACAAATTAATAAATTTGAATTTAAAAATAAGTAGAGTGAATATTTATAAACAAAAATTTAAAAATAATATAATAAAATATTCAAAAACTAAAAAAAAGATGAAAAAAAATATGTCAAATTGGAGCCACATCAAACATCCCTAAGATGCCTATGGATGGAAAACAATTCCCAGGGTTTCATAAAAGTTAGGGGAGAATTTTAAATTTCAAAATAAAACCACCACAAACAAGCATAACATAACCATAATTACAATATTATACTTGATACAAATATATGAAAACTTAATGTATACCATCCAAACCAACTATATAGGTGTATAAAAGGGAAACCATTATCAAACTCAACTATAAAGAAGAAGAAAAAACCAATAACTCTCAAAGACACCAGGACACCAACTCCAACCACTACAACATGGTCCATGATCCAACTCCATAATACATCCCAAGTATCATTAATCACCACTAATGAATTGTGATAAATTCACTTTACCAGTGTCTAAATAAACAATATCTAAAAAATCACCAATGTGACAATGAAGGGGCGTGTAGTAAAATTTAGTAGGTTTTACCCAGTATAATAACCTACTCACAACTCTAGGATAGAAAAAGTTAACAAATTTATATAAGAAAATTATATTAAATAACATAAAACATTTAAATAGTTCATACCAAATACAAGAATTTTCACCCCAAAATAATCTTCCATAGAAACAATTTCATGGAAACAAAAAAAATGCATTCCATCCATATCATAAATTCATTGGAACATTCAATGTCATTTCACACAACCACACACACATACTCAACCACAAAATCTTGGTGTTACCATTGATGGTGGAACATTACATATATACTTATTCCATTTGATGGTGGTACTTCACGACCATTATCCATATCATCCAACTCATGCTTAAGAATTTATTCCAATGGCCAGGCCATTTCAATTGTGCCAAACAAGTTCAATCAAACAACCATTTTATTGAAAACAATTTTTAAACAATTTTCATTCATCAAAACTAACAACTCCTTTAATATAATCTTTTTAAAACCATTTTTTCAATTTCACATTCCACCAAAATACCCAATTTTGAAAATTACAAAAACCTTCACTAAGGAGAGTTTCCATCATAAATTACACAAAATTTTCACCATAAATATCAGGAAAAATAATAAATTGAAATCATGAAAACATGTTCTAATAAGAGGAGTCGACGATGAATCCACCCACCTTCAAAATTATGGAGAAAACGAAGTTCAGCACTAATTCATCAACAAAATCAAGTTGAATATCCGAAAACCATGATTAGATCTCTATTTATACTGTCAAAATATTCATATCTAAAATTTTTTAGCATCCTAAACCACATATCTATCTACAAAATTCTATATCGTGGGTTTTAAACAAGGTAAGAAATGTAGATCTAAGATAAACTACCAAAAATGAAGACTTACCAAAGGAATCAAGCTTCAACGCACTAAGAATTGCCTTTGGATTTCTTCAAATTTTAAGGGGAGTGACACCACAAAATTTGGGAGAATAGAAAATAAAATTATGGTTGAAATAGATCAAAAAAATGGGATTATCGGTAAATACTAGTGATATACACAACTTTTTTCTGATACTTTTAAATAGTGAACGATTAGGCATGCAGCTAGGAAACTTCTGTGGAAACTGTGCTCTAAAATAGTTCTCAATGGGCACCTTGTAAGGTTGGAATGCACTATTAGAAATACTGTGTGAAAAAACTAATGAATTCCTCAACCAAACGTAAGAAGGATACTCTTATGTGGTTGTATAGTTTGGAAAAACCATGTTCCAAACCGTGCACCAAACCATATGCCCTTACCTCATTATGCACAATTTCCTATTGGATTTCCATGGTTTCTACTAACCATTCTCAAATATTTAACCTTTTGAAATCCTCATAAACATTCCAAAATTCCTCCAAACTCTCCCAAACTTCACCGAAACACATTAAAATCTTAAAATACCTAATGAGATTTTTAGTTTCATGAAATTATTTGTGATACATTCTTTCTATCTTAAAATATCATATCACTCTACTCTCCCCTATACTCCGGTTGATGAAATTTTTTCTGATGTGTTCACTCAAGGGCAGGATCCTTGTGATATTGGATGGGATTTAGTGGCATAGATGTCACCAAACATGGTTAGAGTATGAATGTACATGTTTCTACCATAACTGTTTTTCTTGGATAGGTATATATAATATTCCAAATGTTATACCTACTATTGTATATTCATTCTTTCAACTGTTATGTTGTATAATCAAATTCTCTGAATCCATCAAGATGTTTCAATGGGATGAGGAATGTTTGTAAATAATCACAAAGAATCTATATGCATAACAATACAAAAAACTAATGAGGGATGTATATATCTAGAGATCATGTGATACCCTTCCACCTAGTAATAAAATATGAAATTATTTCTTCATCACAATGTTTTTAATTTTACAAGTTAGTGACCATAGTATTTCTCACTGTGGAACTAAACCGAAATTGAAACTGGTGATGTTGATCCTCCCAACTAGAAATTTACTACGTATGGAGGTTACAATACCAAAAAAAAAAAGATGACTCATTTATTGTTTCCACTAGACACCTAAGCTTAGCTACATCTTGATTCTCAATAATTCAAATCATGTGGGAAAAAGTGACACAAAAGGCAATAAATTTTATTTTGAGTCACAAAAAATTTTAAATTCTGGGAAATTCGGACTCCCAATGATTCGAGTATTAAGGGATATGTTCACCCATTCTAGGTTGGGATTTCTCACTAGCATTATTGGACCACGACTCCCCTAAATGGCTGTTATCTGAGTGATGAGGTAATGGATGGATCTCAATAACTATAGTGGTATTACCGAGAAATGATAATTTGGATTATGGACTATAGGTGACACCCGATATAGAAAACTTATTTCTGTCTATCAGTATAACCAAATTAATGTGGGTCTATAATGATGAAGTGAAGATCCCTCAGGTTCAAAATTAGAAAAATATTGATAATAAAAACCATTGGATCTATGTAAAATTGTTGTTTAGGTGTGATATTGATAGGATGAATGAATCCCTTTCAAAATAGTGGGATGTGTGTTTCTAAAATTGATGCTCCTTGAGGAGGTGCCACATTGGTTACCACATTAAAATTTCATTCTATAAGAATATTTCCCTTATGTATCATAGAGTTGAGATATATTTAATATTATATCTGGTCATTATATTATGATAATATATCCTTGAGGGAATATGCATTATCTCATTTGAGGGGATCATGGAATGAAGTTATCCCCTTTCCCTTATCCCTCACTAATTCACAACATGGGGGTGGGATTTGATTTTTTAGGGGAAACTTGTTCTTTCTTTCCTCTTAATTTGAGTATGTACACTCCACACATTATGTAAATTAGTGTGATTTTCATGCTAAAAATGCTTTACTATATCTTATTCTTCTCGATTAGTATAATATGATTCCATATTGGTGTATAAAATATTAAAAAACACAGACTTGATTTTTGACATCATATCAAAATATTTACCTAATATGTATAGATCCAAAACATTCTATATATATTCAATGACAGATACCCAATGTTTTGTTCTATTAATGTCATTATTTGATGTTCATTTGGGGTTTATGGCCCCCCTTGGATTTAATATTTCTCCCAACTTACCTTCTCTAGAGTTGTCTATAAAGAATATCCTATAAGGAACTGTCAAAAAATCATATCGATTATGTACCTAGTGGGGAAGATATGTCATGAATTTAGAAGAAGTGAAAAAGTTACATTATATTTGGATTATCATACCCTAATTGAGACTAACTTTATTTTATGGTAATGTGATAATGGTATAAATTCCCCAAGCCCTATGTGAGGGGGTTGATTTTTTCTAAGAACCGTAACGTACTGGATATAATAGGGAATTTATGATCTTATGAGAAATGGAGGGGGTAAATTAAAATACTCAAATCCTTGTGGTATGGTATAGTTCCCTTATTTCTATTGGGGAAATTCTATGGATACATCTCGGATTTTTCATGATTTAACATGTGTATGATCCGAGTAAAGTACATATTTTAAGATACATGATTTGTAGGAATTATCCCAATTCAATAAGCTACATATATCAAATTTGAAGTCATTTAGACTTTTTTAGGATTTATTTAGTAATATACTAGAAGAATATTCATGGGGAGTACAATATATCTTGTATTTAAAAGGGGAATAACTGTGATGGACTGACCACTCGCCATATAATCCTATAAGCCCTATGACCATGCTCGGGGGAATAACATTGAAGGATCCCTAACACAAGGGGATTTTCTAACACTGGAGTGGAGTAAAACATCATTACCCATATTCTCCCCATCCATGAATGTGAAAATATAAAGGATAAAATTAAATAATATTTTGATGTGTGTTCGAACAGTGAAAGTAAATGTGTTACAAATTCTTAAGATGTTCCTCATGCTTTCTGACCTGTGCTAACGATAAGGTTGTTGACTTAATCTAGTGTAAAATATCTCCTACTATCTTATTATTAAAGAAATATATCCAATAGGGAATATTTTTTAATCTTGGGTGACTAAAGGTCATTCAGAATATGGTGCAAAGGTAGTAATCACATTATATTTCTACCTATTAATAGGGGTCACATTGTGAGGTGGTTGTGGGACAAAACAATACTATAATATATATATAAGATAGTTCTCTACATATATCAAAATTGTCTTCGTTGTTCTCATTTTCATATTTCTATACCTGATCAGACCAAAGGGGTAATTTTTTTGAAGGTGATGACACATGATATGTGATATGAAGAGTTGGTAAATACTACACAGAATTTCATCGTGAATGTGGGGGAATATATTTGGCTACTTATGGGTAATTAAATGTTGTTCACCTTGATTTTTATATTTTTCAACTTAGAAATAGGTATGAATTTAAAATACCTATACTATGTTAGTCGATATATATAGAATATTGAGCATGAAATTTAGTTGGGAACAAATTTTTAGTGAAGAACCTATGTGGGTCAGTGGGAATTATAGTGGTGTGTGAAATGGGTCCTTTGTAACAATTCATAAATATATACAAGGCTTTATCCAATAATGAGTTACTGAAAAATGGTGAAAGAGCATAAAATAAGGAGGAGTTATATACTCCTTGTGATAGAGGTGTATGAGTCTTCATGACCTAGGGATGTTAAAAGGAAGGAATACTAATTATAGATAGGGCCTGGGTGAATGAAACAAGAATAAAGAGCGGGAATAGGTCAATTTTATTTATTAAATAAATAAAAATATTTTAACGTCTATTAATTCAGGGTTTTTATGTAAAATGGGTTCCAATGATAGATGAAATGGACAGTAAAACCCTAACATTAACAGAGGACTTCTACAATAATCAGGGTTTCTTTCCGAATGTTTGTGAGGATGAAATTTCTAGTCAATTCCTAAGTGATTGTACAGATGGATTTCAAGGAAGAAGAATGCACAATCTAAGGAAGAGGAAGTTTTTTAAAGGTAAAAGGGACTCAAGTAGGTGCATTTTACTTAAGGAAAATAAGTCTATATGGTTTAATGATCAATCATGGTTACCTAAGATGATGGGAAAAATGTACACTAACGTAAAAATGTGATTGTCTATGAATCCATGGATAGTGAAATAAGAGGTTAATAGAGTTTAGAAAAATTAGAATGAAAACCTAATGGTTTAGAGTGGTGATGTTATTGAACAAGATATTGATTGTGGTATAGAATCCTAGATTTAGGATTGGGGTGGATCCATGGTTAATAATTGTATTTCCTAGGATGAAGGTACAGAGGTTGAAAAAAAAGTTAAATAAATAGATATTATTCACTCTAATGAAGAAAAGTTTGAGGAGGAATTTTTTTATCAATACTACATGGGAGGTGGTTAATAGGATGATAGAGAGAATTATTCAGGAGGATACCAATAAGAAAATGTATGCTTGGACAATTAAGAATTATTTCATTTTGGAATCAGCTATCAATAAAAAAAAGATTAGCATGGAAGATTATATCCATATATGGTACAAGATTTATGACCATTTTGAAAATCTCATCTAGGAAAATCCAGATACAAAGAACACTACTCATAAATGGATTTTATAGAGGGAATTTTTTTTGAATATGTTTAAAATATTAAGATATTATTTTATGATATCTTATTCTATAGTTTGATTATTTTTAGGTTTCCTACTTTTTCAATGAAATTTCTTATTAAAATAAAAAAAATTCTTTCAGTTATGTTCTTTCATTTTCAGGCATCATAGAGATTTAGGGACACATAAAATTATCATGAAATAAATATCATCCACCTCTTTACCTATAAATGATGGCTGAATATGTATCACTATAGAGACTACTCGATATGTTATTGACGTTATATTGTTTTGGTTGGAACAATAATATATTGAGATCATCCTAGACATCCCTTATTTCAACAGTTGAATATAGTGATAACGTTATTTGATATTTGTGGGGGTGTGTTCACTCTATTTTTTGACCACATGAATATTCCATGAATTAAATGGGTCCTAATTTTCATTATTCACTATGATATGATAGTGACCCTCTAGATTGTGAGATGAAATATTTCCTCACACTTATATTCCCTTTGAATGGTATTGATTTTCTCATACATTTGTGAGAGTAATAATATATTCCTAATTCTTGTTGGCTATTATAATATATTAATGATCCCTTATTATTCATGAAACCCGACTATTCCAAGTATCATGAATTATATTGTATGGGATATGTTCCTAACCAATGCTCACCTTTAAAAAATGTCATTGTCTCTCTATTATATTGGTGATAGTGGGTAATATAGTCTTGAAGTGATTTTTTTAAAATTCTAAATAACCAAAGTTGGTATAGTGATATGAAAATGATCATATACCTTATCATTTACATAGATATATTGATTATCCTCTTGAATGAGAGTATATATATGGTCTTTCTCTAGAGTGTCTACCTAATTGTGAAGATTATTTACTATGGTGGGGGTATAATGAATAAGTGTCTATCCCTTTATGGTTTTTTACTATAATGACAAGATTCATATACAGATTCTGAAATATTATGGTTGTTTTCAATAATTTTAGAACAAATATATGATTGATCCTTTGATAGTTATAGATTTTACTAATAGATATATTTGATTGATGCTTGAATATACATCCACTCTTTTCCTCCTCTTTCCAGGCTACGCTAACTAGCTTCATATGTGGGATAAATAATATAAACATTCCCTCGAGATACATCCATATACAAGAAAGATCATTCGATGGGATCTTTAATATGATAATGCACCTGATATTCCACCATGATATATAATGGTGATGTTTTTTCTATATAAAACAAAATATTTGTCATATCCATATTAAATAGTAATATATGATGACTGGTTATCTCTAATGGAATGTGAGAATAAAATAATCTTTTAGGTGTTGTAGCCCATAGCCCATAGTGAGACCTTAGATAAGCCCAATTGGGGGAAGATTATGAATCTTTTTGTGGATAAAATTACATGTAGGAAATAAAAGAGTATATATTTAATGGTATTGGTGGCATCAAATGATAAGGAGACCACTCTTATACACCGCATGGAGAGTGATGTTGCTGAGGGGTTCCTCTATTACCCCCATAAATGAGAGGCATTAATTGTAAAATTTTCATTAAGGACTCATAGAATGTTTGAGAGGGGATAATGGTGTTGATGGTCTAGTCATTAGCTTCCTTCGATGAGGAGGATTGAAGAATTTTAGGATGTAATTATTTTCCCAAGCACTGTCCAACGTTGGGGACATACCAAAGCAGTAGTATAACCTGACAAAGATATTGATGATATACTTATGGAGAAATTTATGGGGTGATAATGTGATAACAACCCAAAATAATGTGAAATATATTTCCTCAAATGATTTTTTGTTTCTCTATGTTTTTATTTTCATGTAACATTGGGTTTAACATATGTTACGAGAAACATTATGTTTAAACGGAACATGTCATATTGTTAAAATATTATTACAAGATTGTCATTACCAAAAATTGGAATATTTATTATGACGAAGATTAAGTAAATTATGAAAATATATGGTTTACAAATCTATATAAAATAAATTCTTTCATGACTAATTAATTAAAATTTAAGATAATGAACTATTTGAAAAGAAATGAAATCTTTTTTTTTTGAAAAACAATTTTTATACAAAACGACATGTTTTACCATGTTAAATTAAACAAATAGATGATATATTTTAATTAAAGTAATATATTTCATAAATAATCATCTTTTTAATAATCGTTATATTTTATTCTAGATAAGAGACAAGATATAATCATCTGTTTCACTTAAAAATGTATTTTTATAAAAAAATTGTTGTCATCTCTTGAAAGATTATTTTAAAAATAATTTTGACACTTTTTTAAATTTTATTTGATATGATAATTCTCATTTTTAATTATTTATGTAAAAATTATATTAGGGTTTTTTTTTGATAAATATCTGAAAAGATATCTTTTTTGATGAATCGTGAAAAATACGGAATTTTAATAGAAAATAACATTCCATTTAAATTATTTATAAAGATAAATTTTTTTAAAAGTTTGTTCTAAATTAGAATTACACCATATATAAATCTATTAAAAAAACTTAATTCATTTTAAACTTTTTAATATTTAATTTTGATATAAACCCTTTGTAAACATTTGACCATTTTATCTTCAAAAACCCTACTTTCTCTTCGTATTTTTGGGAATAATTATAAATTATCATTTTACCCTTATCCGGATGGAATTTTGAAAATTGGATTCCATATTTTCAATAATAATAATTTATAATTTATAATAGGTTAAATTTTTTTTGATCAATATTGACAGTTAAAATAGTAGAAAAATAATTACCACAGTTAAGGTAAAAATGGATTTACCAGGCGTTAAACTAAAAAGATTAGGGTCTAACTCACCCAATATCTAATATGATTTATTTTATATGGAGATATTTTTTTGTTATATTATATATCAAGATATATAATAATCCATTTTATACCCTTTTTTAGGTGAATAACGCAGACACACATTTTCCTTTCTATGAATTATAAGTGTTTCACTCACCACAATTATAAAAGGCCACTCCTCTTCTACTCTTCACACTTTCAAGCCCTTTTGGTTTTGTGAAGACAACCCCAAATAACTTCCTGTGTTACCTTATCTCATACTATAATCCTTATTTTGGTCATAAATACAACCTATGAAGTCTTTTGATGCATCCCTATGGATGATACTCGAAGAAGATGTAACATTCCTCAATGAGGGTTTTTATTTTATTATGTCCTCCACCTCCTTAATTTATTTTTAAACCACGATGAAATAATAACTTCAATATATTCCATATAATGGGTAATTTTATTTCACATTAATGAAATAAATCCACCCCACTTCCATCAAATGGGTTACAAAATCATTATTTTTGTGTATGGAAGACTACCATATCGCGAACCGAGTCATTCATTATACCATTACCACCACTAATGGTTTTTTATGTTGATAGGTATAAAATATATATAGGATATTTATAACATTATAATACCAATAAATTAAATATATAATATATATAAAAATTTCTCTCTATTTCATAGGGTATATGATAACATCTTTCATGTGTTCAATGGACCATTGCCTCATGGAGCAAGGTGATTTGTTTTTACTAACAGTTTACTTGGAAGATAATAAGTATACTATTAATGAATATATGTGATATAAATTAAATTTTTATGATATTAATTAAATATTTATAATTATTAATATATAATATATAATTATATATCTTACCTTTTCACTTACTCATAATAGATATCATCGTTCGTGTGTGTGTGGACTACCACCTTCATGATGCAACGTGACTCTCTATTTTTATTATCCCACGACATAAATGATATGTATAAGTACATTTAAAGGTAAAATATGTTATTAATTACATTATAATTCTTTTTAAAATATAAAATGTTACTCAAATCCTTTCCATATGATTGTTGAAAATGGAATCAATACTCATGCGTGCGTATGGCCTATCGTCTCCATGATCATAACAAACTTCATTTCTCAAAAAAACATTCATGATTTTAAAACAAAAAAATTATTAATAAATACTTTATTTATGTTATTATTATATATCAAAATATTATGAAACCATTATAAAATTAATTTGATCACAACTAACAAATAAAAACAAAAATTAAAAACAAAGTAGTTATTAACAAAAAATTGATTTTAATGAAGAATTTTTAGTAAATTTGTTATAAATATTCATAATTTAATCATGTAGGGTGAGATATATATAATTATGGTTATATAATTAATATATAATAAATATATGTTTATTATATATGAGTTTAAAACATGAAATATTGAGGTTGGAACTTATGGTAAGGGATTTTATGTATTTCTTTTATTTTTGGGAGACATATGAAAATTCAACTCTTGTTTCATATATGTGGTGTATGTAATGTCCCTATGAATTTTTTTATCATGAATATTCCCTTATCATTGTATTTAATATTTAAATATATGTTATTATTTACTTGGGCTCACTATTCTTGATAATACCAAAATAGTACGGGGTTTTTACCTCACTTATTACATTCGTGAGAAACATTCCATATTCACCACCAAGTTAATTTAGGTGATTGAATAATTACTATAAATCTTTATTGCTATTTTTATCATGAAATGTATTCTGATTTATATTTCTATTTTTTATTCTCATTTTCTAGAGTATTTCAGTTCAAAATTTACCACAGTTGTGATGGATTGTTTTTCTGAATTTCACTTCTTTGAGACATATGTCATGTTATGCACCAATATTCTTTTATGAGGTGTATATGTATTCATTTTTCATGTAATATGAGGAATTTATTTATTCTCATGGTACTGTATTTTTTATTTAATGTTATTCTTTTTTTGGGCTTATGATTCAATGTTACCAAAGTGTAACGGTTCTATGATACAATCTCATCGTTTTTCGTGATTGTTTATGAATATGTTTATGATGATAAAATAATATAATTAATTTCTCCTAATGCTCATGAATATTATTATACTTTGATTATTTCATGATATTATATTTTTTACTTTATTTTAGCTTTTTTATGTACACAATATTTCTGAAAAATATGTTGTGGATAAAAAATGACTATTGAAATCTTCGGTCGAAAACATGTTTTCCTTCCAAAACCATATTTTCTATTATTTTGAAAAATATTTGAAAATTAATCAAATTATGTTATAATGATATTTTTACACATGTTAGGGTTTTTTAATAAAATGATAGGGGTACTCATTCCATTTTTCAAAAAAAAATTGATTGTCTTTTATCTAAATTGTGTAAGGAATCATTTTTTAATGTATATAACAAGAACAAAATTTTCCACAGATATCACCATTATTTTCTCTAAAGTTTCATTCATAAATTTTCATATTATTTATAAATAAATATATTTCCAATATATTTTATGAATTTTTAAGTTTTAAAATTTGGTTTTCAAAGAAAACTTCTATTCCTCAATAAATATTCCATGTTATTTGTCTTTAAAAATTATTCCCCATTTATTATTACATCCTATAATATAATTTATGTTTGTCTGTGGATATAGACCGAGGTTTCCCTTATGATTCATTATTTCAATAAATTATTATTTAAATATGTTTATGAATCCTATGTCTCTTCCATAAGTTAAACCTTGATAAAATTATTATGTAACCGTCTTCTTTTATCCCAAAGATATGCAATGATGAAATGTAGAAATGATTATAAAACATAACTCTTCAATATAGTTTATGAAATGATGAAATGTTTAATAATCACTTTTCATTTAGGGGGTTATTATATGATGGATGCCTTATGATTTATTATAACACAAATATTGTTGGATCAAAATAGTTAATAATGGCTACAAGAGAGAGGTATGTTGTAGTTAAAAACATTATTTAATTAAAATTATCAAACATATTACTTAGTTATTAAGACTCAGTATGCAAGTGATGATCATGGAAACTAATATTATACTCAGAATACATCTGGTAAATCAATGTATAGACAAATTTATTAAAATATCATTTTAAAAGAATATTATAATTAAATGAATTTTATACAATAGGTAAAAAGAAAACATTATAATGTTCTGTAGTATAACTAAGAGAAATATTTTAAAAGAAATAATTACACATTAACCATCATAATAAATATAGAAAATAGCATTACGATAAGGTATACATAGTTTGAAAAAGACTTTCATGTCTTCCTTTTATTGAGATGAAATTCATCAATCAGAATGCTAATAATCTGCTTTTTCATTATATCCATGAAATCCCATGATCATCAAGTTTAGATACCACTACCTTCATATTTAATTAACACCTATATCTTAACATTAACTAGACATAATATATAAATATAAAAATCCTTATGATTTTTCAAACATAACAAAGAATTATTAGAATAATAAAATCCCTTAGTAGATTACAATGTGGTTATAAAGAGAAGTTAAAACAATAAAATCATCAGACCGATTTAGCTCACAAAATGCATTGGTATGAGCTCCATGAATACACCTATATTTATAGGAACTCAACCAATGGTCATATTTCTATGATTATGAGATTTATTTGAAAAATCCTTGGATAAGATCAATCTTTATAGCTTATCAAAAACATATCTAGCTGATTTCAATTTTATATCAACACTGACATGTCTTTAAAAATTATGTCGAATAACAAAAATAATTTCTAAATATAATAACAGATATTAATAATAAAATTAAATAATAATATGTTAGTATGATAGACCAAAATCAGTCACACTAACATAATAAATATAGTCACATTGATAGACTAAGCTCGGTCATTCTGATAGGAAGAAATCATTCATATTGATAAACTAAACATTTGTTAATTTGATAGACTTGACATTAGTCAATATTATTGACTGGGCATTAGTTAATCTAATAGAATGGACATTGGTTAATTTTAGGGACATGAATTTGGAAAATCCTATAGTCTGGGCTTTGGTCAGTCATATAAAAGAGTCTTTAGTCAGTCTAATGGATCTGAGATTAGTCAGTCTAGTGGATCAGAATATAGTCTATTCAATGGTTCAAAATAATATGTAATGTTTATATTATCATTTTATAAATATTTAAAAAAATTATATTCAATTTAATTCAATAAAAAATTATTATTATTGGAAATATAACTTTTATAGACCATAGTATTAAAGAAGATGTTTTTATTTTCCAAACTAATGAAATAAGGTGTATAAAAGAAAATTTTTTACTCTATAATATTCCCCTTTATGAAAGGAAGAATTGAAAACACTTCGCGATAAGAATAATTAAATTTAAAGGATTGAACCCCACTATTACTTTAATAATTTTTAACCCTTTATCTTTTTTATCACCTCTTTATTCGGAAAACACTTTTTGGTAATAAAAATTGTCTGAATGAAATGATAACATAACATTAAAACTCAGCCAAATAATATGTTCCGGAATAAAATCTCTGATAAATTATTCCTTAATATATTCATTAATAAATTCTCCCCATTAAAATAATTTCTACCTAATCCATAATTTCACCCACTTTTTATTTTAAAAAATAAATATAGGATGAAAAATGTACCTGAAATGAGAGTGATAACTATAAAACATAACAATTTATGAAAGATAAGAATTCAATCAATATATAATATAGAAAGAACATTTATCCAATAGAAATTGGAAAAAATTAAATCCAATATTTCTATGTAATAAAATTCAATAAAAAACATTCACTCATAAATATTTTTGATTAGTCTAACATAAAATATATTTTAGAAAAAAATGATTCTTTCATTACAACTTTTTGTTGATTACATTAATCTATTATAACACTTCTTAGTTCTTCTCATATTTTGGCATTATAGCCTCCATCTTTGTACGACTTCCTTCAAGAACTTATATCCTTCTTACATCCTTATTTAATCTGTCTACATCTTCATTTAGATACTAGTTCTCAGTATTCTCATCTTTTAATTTCCATACTTCTTCTCCAAGTGACATGTTATTCATCATCAGTTCAATAATTTCATCATCTTATGACTTTGATAAATAGTTAAACTTCTCAAATAATTCAAATTTCTCCTAAACATTACAATACAACCCTGGATGAGAATCATCAATTTACCAGTAATTATTCTATACAACCTTAATTTTTTCATCACGATTCTTCAATTTTATTTTGGTTCCCTTTATCTAATTGACATTATACTTTACCCTTATTATTTAAAAATCTAACTCAACTATAAAATAGATGTATTTCACTTCATTATTCACCATCGTTTCTAATAATTTATTTATATCACCCAATTTAACTAACACATTAAACTACTTATAAATATTCTTATATATGGATTCTATATTGGAATATAAGGAATGAAATCCCATTGTATGTTTAGAAATTCATTGAAATGTGTAAATCTAGATTCCATACATTGATCTGATAGATTTTTATCGAGAATTAATTGAATACAATAAAAAATTAGAAAAATGTCTCATTTAGGGTCTAAAAACAACATTCTACTCCTTTTTCACTTTTTCATCCTTTGAATCTTTCACTACATAATCACTTTTATAGTTCCCAACATTTCTGATCCTCTTGTTCGTGATTTATGGTTGGAAATAATTTTTTTCAAAACATTCCTTTTTCTTGAAAACTATTAAATCATCATCTTTCTCTAACTTGGTACTTTATAATGATATTCATAATGAATTTTTTCTTCTTCTTGTTATTCTAATTCTTTTGAATATTTTCTATTGGTATTATTATTCTAACTATCTTTCTAATTATTTTAATTACTTTTCTTTAATTATAAAGCATTATTTTCCATGATTCATCACACTTTTTTAGAGTTTTAACATTAACTTGTTCAAGAACAGATTACTGAATCTATATAACATCCCCTTTTTCAATAATAACTTGATCCTTTCATGATCCAAAAAATTATTATTTTGAAGGAATATATTTCTAAACAATTTATTAAAAGGTTGGATTAATCTGTTAGTCCACAGATTACCCAGAAAGTCAGTCAGAGGCTAACCTCTGACCATTTATTAAAATAAAAGAAAAGTTCAATATAAAAGAAAACAATCCCAAAAACAAAAACTTGAAACCATTAGAACCATACCCATATCCACAACCATGATTGAAATCTTCCTCTGCAGTGGCTGATTCCCATTCCGAGATTTCATAATGCTTCAGTATTTTGGAGTAATTCCTACTCAAATTCAACCGCTCAAAAGAAATAAATGCATTAGCAGACTGCATACCTTTACATAGACCTACCCTGCCTCCATTTTTTTTCGATGACCTACTAGACATCGGCTTTGGGAAAGTGGAGTAATCCTTCCTCAGCCACCTTCGTGGTGAGTCAATCCTCACCTCCGGGTTCTCAACTTCCTTCACCTTCCCCCTGGGCAATGTTTCTATACGATGGCCTCGGCAATCCGCCATTATTTTCTATATCACTCTCAGTGACCTCCCCCCATTTCCTAGGAATAACCACATTTTTATAATATGCTGACTGATTCGGCTAATACTGATAATTAGCATCAATTAATGCTAAGCATTTCAGCTGTTCAACTATTTCATGATCTTCATACAACAACATCCTCATTTCTTCATTTTCATTAGTAGCCTCTTGAGATCCAGTCTCCGCATTGGCACCAGTATTTCCTGGGTTAGTCACCTCTACATCCTCTTATTCCAAACCCAGAAAACAGTTTCTTATCGGAATTGTAATGAGGACCCATCCATCATCTTTATTTCGGCCACTTTTCTCAACACATCCCTCCGAAGCCCCCACAACAGGGCCATCATGAGATGCATGACCTATTTTCTCCAATGCCACAGGTTGTACCCCCTCAACCCTGCTTCTAATAGCTTGGTCATTATTTCCAGCCTGCTGGTCCCCCACTTCCTTACTCGGATCGAAATCAGCTTCTGCATCTTGAAGATTTGCAGCAATGTCCTGGACCAGACCAGCATTAACCACAACACTCTCTACCACTGCATTTCAGTTTTCCAAGCCATCATTCCTCCCAACCTGTAGAGCACCACCATTCTGTGAAACCCCTGAAACCTCAGTAGCTCATAGAGGGCCTGTCAGGTCATGTCTCAACCTATTGAATATTTCAGTGACCCTCAGTTTAGGTGGAAACATCCCTGACTTCTTTTTCATAGCTGGTACACCTACAGAACCATCATACGCTGCACTTTCAACTTCTCTAAACCCATCCTTTCAATTAAGCTTCGGTGACTTGATACTCCCAACAGTGGGGCCAACTGAGGCCTGAGACACCTAAACAGTTGATGGGGTTTGGTCACCCCTTTGACCATCACCTGGGGTAGCCTCACCACCTGTTAATGAGACAACATTTTTTACATCTGGGATCTCAGCAGGTCGGACACCCACTGCCTTCTTGCGACAACTAGATTCATCATGTCCCTATCATTGACAACAGGAAAAGAAGGGAGTCCAAGATTTACAAGCAATAGAATGAGCATACCTATATTCATTTTCCACAACAATCCAGACAATCACTTGTTGAACTCTTGAAATATCCATTTGAATACAGATTCTCACAATCATCAGATGTGTCATCGATACCATCATCTGATCACTTCATATGAATCGCCCAATGGAATTTTCAATTGATCTCAGCAACCCAAGGTTCTAGAACGGAAAGGGAAGACCAGACAGTTGGATCCATATTGCTATATTTGGTGACTCGCGATTCATATTAGCATCAAAAGACCACTGAAGAATATGGAAAGAGGAACCAGAGAACTATTTCCTACTTTGAGACCAAGCCCTACCCAGGTCTTCTTCATCAGCAAAGATAATGAGAAATTGCTGCGGCCACAGAATACCGACAAGCACACGATGCTTCAAACCCCTTTCTACATTGATGGACTTGTCAAAATCCTCCACAAGTGGTTGCCGCCACACGAATCTCATAATTAGATCCATGGAGAGTAACGAAGATGATTTATAGAACTCCTGCACTGTAACCGGAACAACAGGCTGACCTGCGATGCATCCGGGGAACTTTGGATCAACTTGGATTTTAGAGAAGAAGAAACCTGCATTAGATGAGGACTGAAATAGATCACGATTACTCATTTTCACAGATCCAGAATCATGATTAGGAGGCAGAGACCCCCCTCCTCCATGGGAGGAGGGGTCGCGGCGGTCCTCATCATCATAAGGTTAGAGAATCACCATCGGGATCCTGCGCGAGATCCCTTTACAATCAATAATAGTCCATAGAATATGAATAAATTAAAAGTTCTCTTTATCCTTCTACTATAGTATATTTAAATTTTCTATTTTATCTTTAGAACCCATTCATTAAACACTCAACTACATGGTCTTCCTGAAATAATTTTTTTCTGTTTTCTCTTCTTCTACTTTTTTTAGAACTTATTCATTTTTTTATTCAATGTTAAGGTGTCTATGTAATCTAAACAAACATCAGATCTATATAGTTACTTTCTTCTCTTCACTTCATTAAAAATGACAGGCTTCGTCAAAAAAAATCCAAAATTTATTCTTTAGATTGGGGTGATGAAATTAATTTTGCCTTTTATTGTACAATTTCTTTCATCATTATTACATCATCATCGTAAAAAAATTCTGATTTATTAATTAATATCATTATCGTAAAAAAATTCTAACCTCATCCTTCAATGGTTATTAATTATCAATGAATATTTTTCCCACATCGATAGAGCCTGATTTTTATTCTTCATTAAAAACCTAAAATTTGTCAACATCTTATTGATAAAACAAGTAAAATAATTAATTCTAAACATAATCTGACTTTTCTTTATAATTAAATCAAAAAAATGACATACATAACAAATATTATTTTCCTTATATTCATAATAAAGTAAAAAAAAAATTTATAATACAATTATTGCATTTATGATTCCTATTCTCCGGACAAGGAAACATTGCATCCCTATGGAATAAATTATTCCATCTAGTTTTGAATGATTAACCTTCCATATCTTTTCATACAAAAATATATGACTCTACCTTGATTTTTTTAATACGTCATAACTTATTTGGAATTGTATAAGAAAAAATATATTCTTCTCCAACTAATAGTGCTTCCAACGGTTCTGGAACATGTTGAATAATTATCTTCAAAACTCATAAAGATTAATTATATAACCTCCATATCATCTTCCATACTATACTCAATAGATAAGTAAAATTACTTAAGAATATCCAAATAATGATGATTGATGTCTTCTTTACTGATAAAAAAATTATCATCCTTGGTATCTTATAATATCCTTCAAAAAGAATTAGTTTTCTCATAAAATTTCTTCTTTATCATCCTTTTTTTAAACATATCTTTTTCAATATCACCAAGGTTATAAATTATGAATAATATGAACTAATTGATATTATATGATCAAATGAGGAATCTTTATATTGGTCGTATGGTAAAAATCATACTATCATTGAATATAAGGGTCTAAGAACAACAAATATTAGAGAAACAGGTGTGGGATGTAGTCACCCACTCGAGTATTTATTGGACAGAGGTAATGATTCCACTTCCTCTGATATTTATCCATATATTAAACCCCATATATGATCCAATTATTGAAAATTAACCTCACAATATTTAAAAATATTTATAAAATATTATTTTTTTAAAAAAAATAGAAAATGATGGAATTGTTTGATAAATTTTATAAAACCAATTTATAAAAAATTAATGTTATCAAAAACATTTATACAACTTAAACATATTATAGAAAAAATAAATCATTAGAAATCACCTTATTATAGTATAAAAATATCATTTTTAGAGAAATTATTTCTATTAATTTCTCTCCTTTGAAATATAATAACTATCTAATTAAGAAAAATAAAATATTTTATAATCAAAACTGGTAAATTTTGAAAATTATTTTTTTAAATAAAACTAATTTTTTTAGTAAAAAAAATTATTTCATTAAAAAAATAAAGTAATGCATAGTTTTTTATGAAAAAAAATGATATATTAAATCTAATGTCATTAGAAAACAAAAAAAATAACAAATTTTATTTTATTTTTTTAAGAAAAATAAATTTTTTTAAAAAAATGATTTAGGAAAATTTGATTTTTAATAAAATGAAAATATATAAAAGATAATGTTTTTCAAAAACCAAAAACATTTTTACTCCCCAATTGAAAATGGTTTCATTAATGTTAGGAGAAATATAACATGAAGTTGATATGAATGATCACTTGGTATTGACCATTCTGAGATTTTTTTAATATATTGAAATATACCCAAACAAAGAGGTTTACCGATAATATCATCAAGTTTTTCTTAAAATACAATTAATTATAACATAATATCTTTATTTTTTGTGTGATATTGATGTAAATTGTGTCTTATATATATTATTTCTCTCATCGTTGATGTGAATGAACCTTACATAATGTAATGGAGCTCGTGTTATCACAAAAAATATTTTCTACTAAAACTCAATCCATAGTCAGTGAGTCTTTGTTGTATGTACAACACATGATAACAAAAAATTCCACCATCCACATATTCAACCTCAATAATGTAAAGTGCTACTGAGTGTGGTTTCTTATGATACCAAGTCAAAATATATTATCCTAATAAATTAAAAGCCACATATATAATTTTTGTATCCATTTAACATCAACCAATGTTAGTATCAGAAATAAATCATAATTAAAAATAATTTTCAAAAGGTTAAACAAAGACTTCATCCATAGTTCCCTTAGGATAATGAAAAATTTATCTATCTTACATAATATGAGACCCATTTTTATTAGATTTATATTTTTCTAACATGTATAATGAAAACAATAAATATGAAGAAATTACTATTAAGTAGAGTAAATTTTCAGTCATTCCTCTAAAAATAATTTGATCTATTTATTTCCCATATTCATCAAAAATAATATTTTTTTATGTTCATATAAAATTAGTAATAATTTTATTAGTTTTTATAAAAAGTTCAGATGAATATATTTTATATACTAATTTTGAGATATAAAAATTCCATCGAGTTCATGTGAAATTTGAAAAGCTATAGAATATGTAATCCCTCCCATAATTATAATTTCAAACTCAGATTTCATAAGATCTATAAATGAATCTATTAATGATAGTTTAGTTAAACCAAATATAATGTAATCGAAATAAATTTTAACAATGATGAATTTCTTAGAACCGTCATTATAAAATGTTATAGATATGCAGCTCCTTTTACATTGTTGTTTTGTAACAAAAATCTATTAAATCTATCATTACAAGATCATGGGGAATTTTCATATCCATAAAGTTCCATAGTATGTCCAAAACCAATTGTTATACTTTTAATTTTCAAAACCAATGGTTTTTGCTACATAAAGAACCTCTTAAACACCTCAATCTATAAAAATCACACTCCACATCTATTTGTAAATGATTTAAGTGAATAAATGATGCATATTATAAAAAAATATGAATATATTGTAGTATTACTAATATATAATATGTTTCAACATAATTAGTACCATCTTATTAAATATAACCATTCATATCAAGCTTATCTTTATTTCATACTATAATTCCATTTTCTTCAAAATTCTTCTAGAAGACCTATTTTACACTGATTAGGGTAGTATATTTAGTTTATTCATTCAAATTCCAATCACAATTCCATTAAAATTTGTTGATTTTAGTTGTAATATATTTTATCCAATATTAATCTCCTATATATATAGTAGATTTTTAGGTACTAATTGTGTTAAAAATGGAAAAAAAATCAATTCAATTTCTTATGAAACATCTATTTCTTATAGGTTGATTTGAACCATCAATGATGTTATCACAGGGATTATTCCTCAGGATCAATATATTCCTTGGGTTTTTGAAATTATGTTCACAAAAATATTTTGAAATTATTATTTATGTACAAAATTAAAAACTAAATCATTAGTTGTTATATTATTATGAGAATATTCCATCGTTGGTTGAAAATAAGTTATTGATGTAACATCCTATGATGTGTGTTGTTGTTTTACAAAAACAAAAGGATTGGTTTCATCAAAATTAACATGTATTACTTCACCCATTTTTCTTTTATTTTTCTTATTAAATTTATAATCTTTACTATCTATATAATAACATAAAATATCACTCTATCAAATTTTGGAGAATGTTAAGGTAAATTTTATTTATTATAAGAATAAATACATTGAATACAAAAAAATTAATGTATTAATTTTATTGACTCCTTATATCCTACAACTAATAATATGTTATATTTTTTAGAAGATTAATTGAAACCCGATTTATAATATAAAAGGTCCTACTACCTTATTTAGTTGAAAAATCATTTGCAACTGAGTATTCAATCAATATGGTTCTTGAAATATCCAAATAAATATTTTTCTTCTTTTATTAAAATCATTTTTAGATGGATTTATAAGTCATAAAAAGTTATGTATTATACATTTTCTTTAATAAAATATAAATTTTATGTTAGAAAATCTCCACTGTGTTCACAACCAATAGTTACCAAGGATAGATTTATCTCATTTTTAACATGGAATACATATGCTTTAAAATAATAGAAGGCTTAAATATAATTTTCTAGAAAATGTACTCTTGTATATAAAGCATAATCATCTACTAAAAAATTTCAATTGTATTATCCAGTGATACTTGAAGATTGTGAAAGAAAATATAGATCTATGTGCAATAAATTGAAAAAAGTATATGTTGATACTTCCCTAATATATTTAAAACATGACTATTGTTTCTTTCCAAAATGATAAGGATAAAAAATCATTGATGTGTAAAATAGAAGTATTGATTGAACATTATTTAATACATTCTTATATATTTAGGATAATTTTATAACATAACAGTGTCTTAATATTAAATATATTAAATTCCATAACATAGATTGGTCTTCATTTACAAAAAGTCATGATTGATCATGAATCATAGGGTATACTATGATAATTCTATGAACATTCTCTATCCAATTGTCATAATGAATACATTATTTGTTTGAACTAAAAAATAGTAAATTTTTCAATCCCAAATTTTGAATGATATCCATCATAACTTAATTAACATATACTGATAAGGTTATTCTTAATTCCAATAATAAATAAATCAATTTATATTAAATTATTTCCAAGATGAATTATATTACCTAGTCTAATGAGTTCTCATTGATCATTGTCACCAAATATAACATTTCAAGCTTTCAGTATGATAATATTCTTGAAAAATAATTTGTTTCTAGTCATATGTCTGGAAGAAACACTATCTGTGTACCAAATTCAATTTTTGGTACATTTTATATTTTCCTAAAAACCCAAATATTATAATTTGGAAACCCAAACATGATTAGATCTGGTCTTTTTAGAAAATAATATCTTCTGATCCCATATATATAAAACTTTTCAATATTGTGTAAATGGTAATTATTTGGAAAATTAATCAATATGAAAACCTAAATATTAAATATTATTTAAAGAACAATTGTTTTTCCAATTAATGAAACATTTACATTTTTTAAAAATGGAGTAGTTCTTTGAATTAATTCATTTTTTTAAAATTGTTTTCATATTAATATACAACATTACAGATTTATCTTTATAATGTCTAATTAGTCTATAAATCATATAAAAGTTTTCATTATTATATTTAAATGTTAATAAAATATTTTACCTACTGGATATATATATTTATTTTAGTAACTAAATTCATTTCCTTAAATTATTTTTTAATTAATATTTTCATGATCTTTTCTTATAATAGTTTTCTTGAGGTAATTTTTCCTATATTTTTAGAAATAATATATTTCAAAAACTTATTATTTTATAATTTTTTTAAAAAAATTTCAAATTCCATAAGTGAGTGGATAAAATATTGAGTTTTCATTAGTAATTTTTTCTCCAGTAATATCATGTACTTTTATTAATTTTATAAATATTGTTTTTTAATAGTTTTAAAGATCTAAAAAATAATCAAACCTATGTAAAGAATTATTTTATATTAATTAAAATGATTTATCATTGGATGATGTTTAATTATTATCATTATCACTTTTAGGATATTTAAAATTTAAATTATCACTGGATAAAGATTCAACAGCTACCTTTTCCATAAAAGAAATATTTTTCATCAAAATATAAACTTAAAAACCAATATTCATCGAACATAAACATTCACTACATAATCAATTTTATGATAAGATATATCCACCATTGGAACTCTATGTGTTTGAATCATTAAAATATTTATTATTAATTTTATTTTAGTATCTATTTGAATTATTTTCTAAATTCCCATCCTTCTTATCTCCCTTATTATGTTTCATATAGTCAGGATTGAAATGACTAGGTTTTTTAATTCATATCAAATAACTTATGAAGAATTATTATTATCACATCTATTCTTATGATTAATATTATAATTATACTGAAATTCCCTTTTCCCACATATCATGTTAATTCACATTGAAATATTAGCTAAATCATTTGTATTATATTCTAAATAAACACATTTTTTCAACTATAACTCTTGTATTCATTGATGAATTTAAAACCGTCTAAGGTGAATGATCATAATTAGAAACATTTGACATAGTTGGAAAATAAACTCCCCTAATTGTTTCCTTCATCTTCTCATGATACCTTTTTTATTTTACACTCATATTTTATAAGAGTACAAATCAAATCATCCATATTTAAATGTGTTATCCATATTGTGTCATCTAATGATGTTCACATTGATTCAATTCATTGGGATTATCTCATTCATCTCATCTACCAAAATATAATCATTTAGATCATTATCACAAATATATTTAATTATATTCCTGACCTTCAGGAATATCTGATTCATTATTCCAAAATATTCCCTATCTAGTAAATTTAATGATTGATAGTCTTCTAGAAGAATTTCTCTTATAGTATTAATTTCATTTAATGTTCCATAATTAATTAAATATATTTTATGCAACCATTATTAGCTTATTCAAAAGATGATATTATAATATATATAATCCATTACATAAAACATAAAAAGTTATTCTTTACGACGTAGTATAATTGATATTAGAGTTTTTCTTGGAATACAAATGTAGAAATTTTTTTATCAGGAAACATGTTATTTCAAGTCAATGTAAAAAAATTATCAACACTGGTATTGATAAAAAAAGTTCTACTCTATATCCATCCATTACTCAAAACCAATAAAATCAATGATTTTTGGTTGGATAGGATTTATATTTTCATGTGTAACAATATATAATCCAACCATATTATAAAGACATTAACTCATTATATGATATAAAAGTTTCTAGAAACAAATTAATAAAGAATATAATATTAATTGATAATAAACATCAAAAACATGATTAAGATTTAAAAATTAAAAAATATGTAGTCATGTAGTAGAACCTACTCTAGTTATAATTTTTGTATCATAAGATGTTATAATTCCTACTATAGGTGGGTTAAACTATTGTTAAACAACATAAATTAAATGAAATATGTAACGTATTAATTAATTAATTAGATTTAATTTTCATCTGATAATCAGATTAAAAATATCAGACTCATGGTATGTACGATAAACAATTGTACAGAAAAATATAATAAAACATATATTCATTTTAAATTCATTGTGTAATTAAAACAACTTGCAGAAAAGGTCAAATAAAAACATTACAATTTTTTTAGTATAACTAACATAATATTTATAAAATAAATAAGTAGACATAAACCTTCATCATAAATTAGGTCAAAACAATGACTTAAGGTAACCATATTTTTAACCAAACTCTCTGGTCTATCATTCTCCAAGAAAATATCCATCAATCATGAATATCATAATCATATCAATCATCCTATAGTAGGAATCCCTCAATCATACTAATCATGTTGAGCAGTCTTCCCATCTCAGAAATCCCTTGAAGAAAAGCTCGATTAGCCACATAATACAAATGAAAAATGTTGTATGATTTTACAAACCATACACAGACTCCCTAAAACAAAAAATCTCTAGAAATATTAAAAAGTGTTTCTAATGAGAAGTTACATAAAACAAATCTTTTAAAAGGTCAATTTCAGAAAATTTATTTGGTGATTTCTTTTAGAGTGAACTTATCTTTATAAAAAAATCCTCTTATTGTAATATTTTTGTTATTCATGTTAGATTCAATGACATTATATGAACTCCATCGTGATGTCCAATCATTCACATCTCTATCTGATGTCATTTCAAAAGAAACATTACAATGCAATTAAAAAGTACTCCAACCAGTAAAAAAAATTATTACTGTGATTATAAACACAAATATTCTAATGAAATTTAAAAATTCAGATGGATGGAATAAAATATATCATAAAAATAGAAAAAAATTCATCATGATAATAGATTAAACTCAGTGTAATCTGTAGAATGAACTAAATCATACCAATAGACTAAACAATGGACAATCAGATGAACATGTCTTTTAGCAATGCGATAAACATTAATTTCATCTATATGATGGACTATAATTTGGTAAATATGATAGACTAGATATTATTACCATCTATTATATTGGAACTTGGTCAGTTTTAGGGGATGGAATTTGGACAATCTGATGGATAGGGCTATGGTTAATCCAATGGATTAGTCTTTAGTCAATCTGATCGATCGCAATTTATTCAATTAAATTGATCAAAATATATATTTTTAATATATCAAACTGATATGTAATGTTTCTATAATTAGTTTATAATTATTTATATATTTTTTAGAATCAATATATTTTGATAGAAACATATTAAAAATAAGGAAAATATTAGGTTAGTGGAACACAATTTTGAAGAGTGTGTTTTGATTTTAAAATTTAACGATATAAATTATAAAAAGTTAAAATTTTTACTCAACATATGTATGATTTTATTTTTGTGAGGGTTGAGGCCTCTATCAACCTTAAATACATTTGAAACTTCTTGATAACAAATGAGTAAATATGTTATGTGTGAACATGATTAGTTGTTCATAATGTTATGAAGGAACCCGGTTAAAAATTCACAATGTCATGCATAAACCTGATTACTTGTTCACAATATTATAGATCGTCCATATTTCATGTTCACAATGATATCCATGGACCTATATTTTATGTTCATAATGTTATGTGTAGACCATTTTTCTTGTGTATATGTATTTGTGAGGACTTCATTTCATTTCAATTAATTAATGAATTAAATTGTCTCTGTTTATACCTATTTACAATGTTTTGAACTTATGTTTACACTAAAAATATATTTCTTATGCAATTTTTTTTCTTTCATCGCTCAATTTCTTTTAATCCCTTATGATTATTTCCTTATTTAGTTCTAATAATTATACCATTAGTAAATATTACGATCTTTCATATGAAAGGTATGATTTTCAAATGTTCTGTTCAGGTTACAATACACATAAATTAATTTTATGCTTATGTATCTACCTTATTTACCCTTCTTTATAATCAAGTATAACCCTTTTTTACGTTTCATTTCCTTTAGGATTTGAAAATTATTTTAATGTAGGGTAGGTTTCTGAATATAAATGAAGGGAAATATCTTTATCGGAGATGTTGAACTTAAATCAACAAATTATAATATTGTTTTCCTGGTATCCAAAGACACTAATATATTATGTTCTTCAAGTATGTATTTATTTAATGCATTGAATATTCATGAAAAAAGATGTAATATCTATATTTGGTAATTCTGGGTCCCTGTAATTTGTATCTGGGAAATGTTTTAGTTATCCTTTTGAATATAGCATAACCTAACAATAGTGAGATTAATAGATATACTTCTAGGGATATGTATAGGTATGTGTCCAAGGACAAGTGTAAGGATGAGTCATAGTATAGAAAAATTTCATTGAAATTTGGTAAAGGATAGATCACGTTGTTTCCATGAAATTGCATCCCTTCCATGATACTATAAGTGGATGTGGGGCTCTATAATAGAGATACCTAGTGGTAATAAATTCAAAAAGGGAACATTGATATTTAATCGATCATCACATGTTGTATGACAATGGGCCTTGATACACACCTTGTTTGAAACTCCTAAGGGATATTTTGTTATAATTAATAAACACTTTATGAACCATCATGGAGGATTTAAATAGATGATGAATATGAGTGACTTCAGATAAACCTATGGTTTCACCAATTAAAAAAGAACATTTCATGATTTATAAATCTTTTAAGTGATTTTATTCAAGATTATGTGGTTTTCTATATGACTAGGTTTTCGCAAACAATGATTTTTGATTTTAGTAAATTTAACAACCCTTAAAAAGATGGGTTAACATTGAATGTGAAGGGAAATTTCCTAATGAGATGATAATTATGACAGTGACTGGTGTGAAGAATATACTGATTATTACTATCCAATTGTCATAGAACATGGTAAAAAGTGAACACCTTAACTAACACTCTAAATCATAAAATAAGGGAATGATATAGCTTGTTTAGGGTTTGGGTTGTCAAGATCGTGATGGAAAAAATATTTATCTTCATATGTTTTGAGAACATGGGAAGAAGAACTCAATGGAATGTCACATAGGGATGAGAAGATATTTGGGGTGTAAAAAAGAAGGGCACAAGGAAACTGTCTCCAAAGAAAAAAATGAATTGTTTATTTGATGAATGGATGAGAATAGTGTTCTCAAAAAGGTATCATAAAATTTTGAGTGTTTTAGATGTGTCAATTATGGAAATTTTGAGAATCTATGTCCTAGGGTAAAATCATATGAATGGTATGAGAATGTTTTTATTAGTAATGGCTATATTATTAATGATGAAGATAATAAAAATGACATATGAAAGGAATGAAGTGTTAAAGAAAATGATGATGAAGAATTGTTAATGGATTGAGAAGGATATGGAATTATTAATGTATAGATTTATTTGAATTCATGGATTATGTTACATGAATACTAAAACATACTTGAATTTTATAGTATAAATTATTAATTATGGATTTTCAAAAATTTGTTAAATGGTAATGATGAAAAAAAACGTTATTTAACGTTAAGGTATAATTTTTTTAGTTGATGATATCAATTAGTATGTTTTGGAAGTTGAGATATTGATTATGGGATAATGTGATGTTGTACATGTATATGTAATTTATATAGTAAAAGTTACATTTAACATATTAAATATTTTTTGATAGAGGGGTTTATGATATCCTTCACGGAGTTTATATCATATTTTATGGAATATATCAAATATCATGTGTTTTATGTAATGAATGAGGAATAATTTATGTTTTTAATTACGTATTATAATATTTTAGGTTACTATCATGCTTCAATTGAATACAAAATAAATGTATTTAGATGTTTGGTATGCGACATTCAAGTGCTACATTGTGATATATATGGGAGTCATGTTATGTTGATTTTGAGAAATTAATTTTCATCGATTATAAATTCTGTTTTTATATGGGTTATAAGGTTATAAATTTATGGAATGGTTTATGTTTAACTTTTATTATGTTTTAGTTATTTATAGATTACTTCGCAATATGAATATTTATATATATTGTATAACTACTATTAAATTTTTTTAACTAGAAGTACAAAGAATGACATATCGTTATTTTATGAATTTTATTTAGTGTTGTAGAAATAAAAAAATAAATCATCCTCTTAAGGTTAGAGATAATATTGAAATTGCTTATTTCACAACCAAATGATGAAATTATGCCTTTGAAATAAAAAGATACCCATTACATACATTTTCATATGTTCTATTTCGAGATGTAAAATGAAATCCCCAAAATTAGAAAATTGGTATTAAAACAAATTGTGTCCTTCTATCATTATTTTTTATGATATCAATGTACTCTTTAACACCTCATTGGTTTATAGTATTCTGGTTGTTAATCATATATGTATCAATGATGATATTTTGGTCAATGATCTCCATCACACTATATAAATACTTACACATTTCCTCCATGTAACATATCACCACATCCCTATTATATTATCATGTTTGGAATCATAGTCTCTGTTATTCCTGATGATTTCCTTATATCCCTATATCTTTTTCAAGATGTTGTTTATCATCCCTCTTTACAATGTTGGTTTTTATGAATTAATTTTTAAATCATAAACCTTTGATGAACGATATGAATTTAGGGGGATAAATCTATTTTATGGGGGTAGAATGTAAAACCCCGACATTTTGTGAAGTATTTTATTTCATGTGAATTCAATACTATTGATATTTTTCATGACACAAAACTTTGTTTTTATCTAGTATTACATAGAACACTATGATTAAAAGCAACATGTCGCATTATTAAAATAATTTTATAATATAATTACCACATAGATGATGGAACGGTGGGTATGAATATGATTAAATAAATTATAAAAATGTATTACTTAAACATGTGTATAAAATTAATTCTTTTACTACCAATTAAATTAAATTATATATAGGGAACAATTTTGAAATAAAGGAAATATTTTTCTGAATAACTATTTTTATGCAAAGAAAAAAAATTAACTCAATAAATTAAAAAAACCAATTTTGGTGAATTATTTTAATGAAATTTATATATATTATATATTCAATAAACCTGTAAAAATTAATTATATGACTTTTCTAGAAAATATTAAAAAAATCTAATTTTATACTTAAAAACAATATTTTTTTAAAAATTCATTGTTCCACCTTTTTCATATAAACATTAAAAATATTTTTGATACTTATTGTAAATTTATTTGAAAAACTAAATTTCATTTTATAAATTCATTATTTCAAAATTTTCTTATGGTTTGTTTATGAAAGATTTTAGATACATTAATGTTTTTATGATTAGTAAGAAATGCTGAATTTTAATTGAATACATCCTTTTCATTAAATTATTTATAATGTTAAATTATATTTTAAATTGGTTTTAATTTAACATTAGTTAAATTATAGATATATTAATATAATTTGTTAATTTAAATCATTTACAAAACAAATTTCGATATATAGATATTGTAATCCTTTTTACACTTTCTCTTTGAAAACCTATCATTCTCATCACATCTATTGGATGAATTTTAATTTCACTATTGCCTATTTTTTTAGTGAAAATTATAAAAATAGGATTCCATATTTTGGATCACCATAGTTTATATTATTATATTTTTTAAAATTAATTAATGACCAAAATTAATAGTGAAAATAATAAAAAATAATTTCCCTGGTTAACATAAAAATGGGTTTACCATGGGGTTACAATAAAATGATAAGGGATTAAATGAAATAAAACTTCCCTAAAATATTTTTAATAAATATATTTAGACCATATGATATATAATTATTTATAATAATTATTTTTATACCATTTCAGAATGTAAAAAATTTAGTGACACATTTTCCTTTTAAAAACTAATTGGTGTGTCACTCACCTCACTTATAAAAGGACACCCTTACCCTCTCATCATCACAACATAGAACCCTTTATGTCTACCCTAGACTCCAAAAATAACATCCAAAAAATTTCCCCATAATTATACAAGCCTTATTGTTTCCATAAATCTAACCTAATATTGATGTTGGTGCAAACCTAATGTCGATACATGAAGATGAGGTAAAGTTCATCAATGATATTTTTTATTTTATTTCTTCCTCCACTGATTTAAAATATTATTAAACCACAATGATATAAAAACATCTATATGAAACATTTATAAAGACTCTTTATCTTCAAAAAAGGACCTAAAACCTTCCTCACATCTATTATAAGGGTTATGAAATCATCATTCGCGTGTATAGAAGACTACCACCTCATGTATCGATGCCATACATTTTTTGATTACCTCCTCAAATATTTCGATATGATAATGGATATAAAGTATACACGTGATATTAATAAAATAAGTATACATGTGGATTAACAGTATCATATATATTTTTTTTCTATTCATTTTGTATGGGATTTGATAATATCCTTCATTTTCACAGTGGACAGCCACCTCGTGAAGTGATGTGATCTGTTTTTACCAGTACTCTAGATAGAAGATAATAAAGATAATATTAATAAATATATGTGATATAAATTATAAATTATTGATATTATTGAAACATTTATCAGTATTAAAATACAATATATCATATTTATATTACATTTTAACTTGCTGAAAGATGAAAATGTATTCTTCAATGTGTGGACTAGCGCCTTCACGATGGGATGTGAATCTCTATTTTCATCACCATACCACATGGATGATATGTATAATTATATTTAAATGAATAATATTTTACTTTTAATATTATTATAATTATTTAAATTGAAAATATTACATTCCACCATTCCATAATGATCATTAAAAAATAAAATGTTACTCGTGTGTATGTATGACAAACAGTCTCCATGATCACAACGTACTTAATTTCTCAAAAACCATATTTCATGAATCAAAATATGAGTATAATTGGAAAATAAATATGATTATTATTCAATTATTATTATTTTGGGGATTTTTTATCCATGATCAGATTCATAGGATTGAATATAACAAATCAAAACATATATGAAAAACAAAGCGGTTAATACCTGAAATGTGATTTTAACAAGGAATAGTAAAAAATGCATAATAAGAAATCATAAATAAATCATATTTGGTATGATATATATAATTATGGTTCCCTAATAATATTTTAAAAATCTTATATTTATTAAAAATTAATTTAGAATGTGTATGATGTAAGTCAAGATTAAGGGGAAGATATTTAGAGTCTCTCTTTTATTTCTTAGAGATATATGATAATTTACTAATCGCTTATTTTATGTCTTTTATATAAAAAGACAATGATATGATATATCATTAATATAATAATTTTACTTATTTTTTAATATTCATTTTGATGTTATGCTTTATTGGGGATTACGATACAAAATATTATCAAAACATTAGAAATTTCCACCTTACATTTTACTTCCATGAGAGACATTCCATATTCACCACCTATTTCTTTTATGTGGTGTGAACATTAAACAAGAACTTATTTTTTTATTATTATCTAATACATTATTTGTAATTACATATCCCTTCTATTACCACCCATTCCAGAGGATTATAGTTCAAAAGTAACCAAAGTGGTAATAGATTTTTACACCATTCGCCTCATATGAGAAATATGTTAAGTTATGAACCATTCCACTTTTATGAGTAATATATATATCCCTTTGAAATGTAATATCATGAATATATTTATTATTAATATATTTTATGTTTAATATAATGAATTTATTTCATGGGTCTTATGATTCAATGTTTCCAATGTAGTAATAATTTTTTATACAATCCCATCATTTATTGAGATTATTTATGATTATGTTTCCAGTGATGAAATATTCTGATCCATTTTTCAAGAAAATCCTGAATTTTCATATACTATGTTTACTTCATGATAATATATGTTTTAGTTCTTTTTCCACTCTTTAGGTACTAAATATTTCAAATAAATTTTTTTAATAAAAATATTTTTTATTTATCTCATCATTCGAAAACCCATTTTCCATCCAACACAATGTTATCAAAAAATGATTATTTTTTTGAGGAAAAAAATATTCAACTTATTTATTATATATATATATATATATATCAATTTTATAATTTTTTAAAAATAATTAAAAGTGATATTCAGGTTTTTTTTCAAAAAAATACTTTTTTTCTATTACCAAAAATGTAAAATGAATCTTTGTTTTTAACATGAAAAGAATTAATGAAATTTTATGCCATCAATAACATTATTATTTTTTTGATTAAATTATTTTTTTTGGGGATTTTTTTAGGTAAATTGATTTATAAAAATATCTTAGGAATTATTTACTTCTAAAAAGATAATTTCAATGAAAATTTATCTTCCTCCTGAAATTTTCTATGTTCTTTACCTTTGTAAATTATTATCCATATATGATGACATATCATGATGTAATTTTTGATATAATGGTGATATGAACAAAGAATAACATTTTTATTATTTATTTAAAAGGTTTATAATGAAAAGAAGATTTTGATACCCACTTCTCATCAATAGGTTATACCATTATAAAATTGTAATTAAACCTCCTTCTTTATCCATGGGTTATGAAATGATGAAATGATAATAAAACCAACATATTTTCCCAAGGTCATGATATGATGAAATGTATATTAATTGCATTAAATTTCAAGGGTTAAGATATGATGAATGTTTTATGATCTTCTGGTACACATATGTATGATTTTTATAATCATATGGGTGTGATCTATATGTATCTCTAATTCATAGGGTCAATATAGAAAACTCATGAGTAAATATGTTTTGACTATACATGATTACATGTTCATTGTGTTATGGATGGACCTAATTAAATGTTCCAAATGTTATGGTGGAACCTGATTACTTGTTCACAATGTTATTCATGAACTCGATTACGTGTTCATTGTGTAATTTGTGGACCAATCTTTAGTGTTCATAATATTGATCATGAACCTAGTTTCTTTTATATAAGTTTATGAGGGGTCTTGATTTTATGTATTTATCTTAATTAGTGATGCTTTATCCAGTTATACATGTGCAAAATGTAATAATAAAATGTATATTCCACAAATCTATGTTTTATTCCAATGTTATGCTCTCATGGATCATGTTATATTATTACATTACTTATAATGTCTTATAAACCTAAAATATTTACACCATGACTCAATATTATGATCTTTGACATCCATGTTTTGCGTTTCTAATGTCATGTTAGTGTTATCTATGCGGCGACTCGTCATCTCCCATGCGTGGTGGCTCAAAGGGTGGCCTCCTCTTCTCTTCTCACTACAATGCACCCAGGCCACTTAGCCATCCCCTTGCCTAGGTCATGGTGCCCTGCACTAGGCACTTCCCATAACTCCTCCCTCAGGCAAAGCATGACATCCCCAGCGACCACCTCCTCCCTCCATTCTCTATTTAGTTGGTATCACTACACCAGGCGCTTGTAGAAAACACCCCCCGCCACCTCACTCAGGCTACACCTAGTGCCTCCGACCTCCTCTCCCCAAGCCAGCCACTCAATAATTCCTGCTGCCCCTCTGGCCACCAACTTTGGTCTTCCGAACCAGGGCAGAACCCTGGTGCCCCCATCCTGAGGTGTCCTCCCCGTGCTCCTCTCGGTGGTATTCCACGTAGCCTCATGGTAAACCAAGCTGGAGCCACCGGGCGCACTACCTTCTGATCACGCAGTAGGACCACACCAGCCAAGCTGGACTTCCTCCTCCCCTAGCCGACTAGGCTTCCATGCATCAGATCGGCCGTCTCCGGCACAATCGTGCCTCTAATAGTGGCTTCATCTTCCGGTCGCACCTCCCATCCACCAGGATGGCCGGCCCTTCCCTGGACTGCTGTATCGGCGCCCCCACAGTGCCCCTATCAGCCACAAATAGCCCCACTGGGCTGCCTCCATCCATCAGCATCCTCCCACTTCATCCCCCACCACTGCGGCAGAACCGTCATGACACCCTGCTGTCGCTTCCTTCTCTCATGGGTCTGCGCACTACCATTAATTCTTGTTTGAAGTCGTGACATCCTGTTTCAGTCCAGCGCACCAACTGACAACAACCCCCTGGCGCTGCCCAGTCCTCATAGTGGGCAGGTGACTTTCACTTTCCCAAAACGGACTTGGGTGGGTTAGTCCAGCCTGAAAAGGGCTCAAGCAGACCTACCCATCCTGGAAAGCCCCTGCACAGAGTCATTATCACCAAGAATGGGCCTGCATAGGTTTTCCCCGACATACAATGGCTTTACCTGACGTTTTGAGGGCCCATGTGTTTTAATTTAATCAAAATTAATTTAATTAATTTAATTTTAGTTTGGAAGTAAATTAATTAAAACTTAATTTTATTTCAATTAAAATTTTGTTGTGGATAAATTAATTTTATGGAGAGATTAATTAAATTATTTAATTAATTTAATTTTTAGTTTTAAAATTGAATTAATTAATTAATTTAATTTTTAGTTTTAAAATTAAATTAACTAAATGGGACAGAACAACTTATTTATTGAATTAAAAATTAGAGTGACATTTTCCATCCAGTTTAAATGCTCTCAAGTTTTTTTTAATGCACGTTTAATTTTATTCTGTATTTAATTTATATAAGTTAGTTTAATGTGTATGCTGATCTTGAGCTAGAGACCGACCAATGCATGTCTAGTGGTAGTTTATTTATTTTAATTTAATTTTTTATTTATTGCATTTTTTTGTAATAATTAGTTTAATTAATTTAATGGAGACCTGCATATCAACTTAGTGTCATTGTATGTTTAATGTCATGCACAACCACTCTGAGAGATTTATTTTATACCCTGAGACCCCCTAACCTATGTGTGGGTTCAATTATATAATGACGAGATGATGTATGAATCACTTCGTACCAAGTGATGGTGACACACTAGATATGAGATGGTTTCATTGGATGGGAAGATGTTGTTGTTCATGTTGCGAGCCACATGACAAAAAGGTTCTTACCCCTAAAGTTTCATTTTTCCCATTATTCAGTCAATGTAAAAACCAATAGTACCGGATCACGATCAGTTTTTTCATTTTCATTATGCAAGTTTTATTATTTTTTGAATGTGTTTTTATAGCACACTCACACAGATTAATAATTAAAAAGAACGCAAGATAAAATGAACATGTAACGCTATATATTTTTCTATTTCTTGCATGGTCATATGTGAGTGTGACCATATAGTACGTTATTATAATAATAGTAAATTATTTCTTTCTTCACATTAAAAATAATAAAACCCTCAAATATATATTAAGTCATAACTGCCTTCCGTCATTAAAAATTGGACAAAACCGGCTGTTTGAGGTGTCGTTCATGCCATAGCTGGGGGTGCCTCTTATTATCGGGGAGTCCTTATAAGAATGATGGGTTGAATTAATTAAAATTGCAACAATGAAATATCTATATCTATCCTATTGTAATTTTATAGGTAAGCGTTGAGTAAATCAAATACTGATTTTAAGAAGCTCGGACTTCACTCAATAGATCAAGGAACCGCATGTTAAAGTAGTCGGCCAACCAAAAGCCTACCTAGAACCCTCCAAGTAGTGGCATAGCCATAGCTTGTAGACTATGAGGGGTGGTTCTGGAATCATTTCCACTACAATAATCTAATGATAGTGTATTCCTATTATAGAACAGATGGTTCCTAGAATATGATAAAATTGTGGTAGACATTAAATGATTTAAGTAATTAATCAAAAATGTATAAACCGATAATCAGATAAAAGGAACTAATCTTCTAAAATTCATTTTTTGTAGAAATTTGAATGATATACCATAATATTTAAAATACAATATTATATTAGACAAAGTAAATTTCCATACTGACATGAGTATCCATGAATAGTATAGGTGCATGTGCATAGTACTGTGATATAGGAAATTCAAGGTGCCAGGGTCCTTAATACTATTAAACTACCTCAGGAAGTGAGGGTGAAAATGTTTATAAGAGACTATTGTACAAAGAATATGATTATTATATCATTTTGTATTCGTCAAAATTCGATGTCTATTGAGGTCACTACACGAGGATATAGATGATGTAACATAAAGTCTCATCTCCAAAATGTTTGCAAGGAGAAAAAGAAATAAGGGTATGAATATGGCAATGGTTGCACCAACATGTGTAATTTGAAATATCGATTATGATCATTAAATTGGATCCCTTTCTTATATCATTTTCACACCTTTACTCAATTTTAGTTTTACGTTATAAATAGAACAAGTACTGAGTAAATGCTTCATTAACTCTCTAGGTAAGGCTCGCCTTGTGAATAAGAATAAAAGATAGTTATGTTTTAATTGTTATGGTGAATAAATTTAAA
The DNA here is from genome assembly GCA_963277665.1 of Viscum album. Classification (NCBI taxonomy): domain Eukaryota; kingdom Viridiplantae; phylum Streptophyta; class Magnoliopsida; order Santalales; family Viscaceae; genus Viscum; species Viscum album. Next base: position 988,840,861 of record OY728135.1, read on the forward strand.
GACAATGTTGAATGTTCAGAGGAATTTAATTCTAATGGAACATTCGTGACATCCTTCAATTAATGAGGTATTAACAAAGGATATTTCCATTGGATATTATAAAATAATACTATGGAATATTAAAAGAAATAACCTAATTTAAAGGATTAATTTATTGCTTCAACCTCAGGGATATTCATCAATTGTAATGCTTCAGTTTTACTACATGGGTATTAAATAGAATATTATAGTGAAATATGTGTATTCTAATATGATAACCAAGTTATTATAGAAACATTATTGGAATTTAGGTGTATTCATGGTTGTGAAAGGGTGACACCTAGGCCAATATAGTGAGGAATTTGACTTCTTAATTTTCATGTGAAAGACTCGGGATGAATTATTTTTTAGTATAACCACAAAATTTAATCTCTTGTGTCTTTGGATGCAAGGCTATGCTCTTTCAGGTTCTGGAATGAATGTTGTTTTTGGTAAACTCAATCAGTAGTTCCATAAAACAAGAATCAAGGGCAATTATTAATGAAAATAGATGTAAGACGTATACCCTTTTGTGACAAGATAATTATTTTTTCAAGTAATAATAAAAGTAGATGTCATGAATATACCATGGATGGTATTTAGGCTCGGCATAGCTAAATACATTTGGTATTATCAACGTCTTTAGTTTGGAAAAAAAGAACCTTTTGAAATAAAGGTATGTCACAAAGATTTTGGAAATAGTTCAACTAGTAAGAATGAACTATTATAAGTATAATCTAGAGGAATATATACATTATGAAAATATTTTATGTAATTAATTAATAATAAAGTGAAGTTTATGTATGGTCAGGAGATATGAGTTGTTTTGGGTTGAGATACAAAAGAATATCTCGGCCAAGCATTCATCAAATCTTGATAATGTTGCGTGGTGTAATTCCTAAACACACATTACCTTATCTACATCATGAAATTGATTTTAATGAGGAGGATTAATGATGAAGTCTTACATAACAACATTGATCAGAAAACATATTGCGTGGATCAATTCCTAAATGCATATGTTATACCTCAAAATATTGATGTAAGTAATATCAATGTTGAAACTACCAGAAACATCCATTATATTTTATGAAATGATTTGTAAATAACAGAGATATCCCCTAACCATATGCCAACTAAAATAACAAATTGATATTATAAAATTAATAGTATGATGTAAATCCATTATGTTATAAGGACTTGTGTTTTCATGTAAATAGTTTGTTCGGATTCGAACAAACATGCATCAAGATAATCACATTGTGCATCTATTGTAAATTATCCTAATACCTTATTAAGATATTACATAAATCTCAATCATAGAAAAGATATAGTCATGTTATAGATTGTATTTATATAAAAGGGTACACATCTTTATAAGAGATAGTGTGAGCTATATTGACTTATGTTTAGTCAATGCTCAAAAAACACAAGTAGTTGGCATTGGAACTAGTTCTGCAAGCACATGTGTAATAGAGTATGTTCTAGAGACGCATATTGTGAATAAGGAATAAAACCATGGAAATGGTTTTTTTATATTCACCACATTAGATGATCTATTATTCAATATGAATAATATTTTTAAATGTAATAAGTATATAGAAATTTTCTAAAATTGATAAGACCAACTAAAATTTAATTAATTCATTCCATGTATAAAAGTGAAAAGGTGGTTTTTATTATGAATATTGTGGTGGGTATTCAAGTGAAATTATTCATTGATTGTTCACGTATAGTACCAATAAGGTTTGATTGGTTTCTCCAAGTTATTATTCCTAAATCTATTATAATTCTACTTATCATGGCTAATATCTATGATCATGTTATTTAGAATTGGATTTCATGACCACCAATCAGGGATGGTGTCTATACGACGCAACCAGAAAGGGATGGTCACATCACAGAATCCGAATAAAGATTTCAAGTTACTGAAATCCAGTTTAGGATTAAAATAAGAAACATGATCATAGAATATAAGTTTGAAACAAATGTTTTCCATGTGTCTACCAGAGGTTAGTGGGAGCATCAATGGTTTCCAAGAAAAAATATGTTCAGAAACATAAGGAAAACATACATTTCTCTTACAGTTAGTTAATACAAAATTAAAATTTATTTTCTAATGATTGACTTAATGTAGAAACCTATGTTCAGGGGAACAGGAACTACTAAGGTAGATCTACTGGTTGCTTGATCCTAGTCTATCGTACATATAATGACATTGTATGGAAAAATAAAAGTTGGAACATTTCAAGTGATGAATTGTTGCCTATTTCAAATGGCATAATATCATTAGGTTGACATGTTCGATACATGGGAAGAGACAAACATGGTGAGTTAAAATCCATATGTCATAGAGATGGATCAATCACGCATGCCATGATATTTATAAGAATCGATAAAGCAAAGATATGATTTATAAAAGGAAAATATCAATTTTATCCAGGAGAACTACAAGTGATGTAGTTGGAACTATCTATTTGTACTTTAGAAAGTACAAAAGATATGTACCTCGTAAGTGCATAAGAAATGATACTTTTTGGGGATACAAACTAGTCATCCATGGTTCAAAAGATATTTTATTTTAGTTAGGATAAGGGTGATGAGAGAGTCAATCTCATATAAGCTATTGGGGGCCATACCTACAAATACCAAGTACTTTGTAGCTTCTAAGGCATCTAAGAAGCAGTTAAATGCAAAAATTTGTTCCAGTTATTGGAATTGCACCTGGTAAGAAAAGTATTATCATAATGTAAATTATGATATTCTAACAATCCATGATGTCATGGTATGAAAGAGGAAAAGTGAGATGTACTCTGGATACCATCTCTTGAGTTGTTTTAATCAAGGAGATGAGGTCACCAAAGCAGAATAGCAACGCGGAAAAACCATGGTCGACCCAGTAGCTAAAGTCATTACTTAGCAAAAACCTGATGTTCATCATGTGAATGGCTAACATGTTTGGTTAGAAAGTTGTCTCTAATGAAAGTAAGAATGTTGATATAGTGGGTTCCCTATACGAAACTATCACGTGATTTTGATTACCATATCTTGTATACAGTTAGCTGTACATGATGTCTTCTTACAATTATTCTCTATACTTTTCTGCTTCAACTATTGAGATTGTAATGTCTAACGATTAATTGTCAAATCGAAAGGTTATGGTAGATGATAGGATATAATGAGAACCTCTTGATACATTGACATTAATCTCACATATATGTTATAAGGTCTAGATACGTCTTTCTGATGGAAATAGTGGATGTTTGAATATCAATTGTTGGGGGATCATAATCATTGAGACCTCTTTTTATGAATTTTTCACTTGGTGATCTCTATTAGTGATACCTTGAGGACTAACCCGCAAAAAGGAATATCACATTTTCAAATGTCATTGGACCTTCCTATCTATGATATTTTATAATGGTAACCTGACTTGATATCATTTCCAATTCATGTCATTTAATTGTGTACTTTGATGCAAGATGAAAACTATGTCAAAGAAGTCATAGTGAGGTAGTTTTTTTTGGGTGCGTCATTGGTGGCATGGCATTGGATGAATGGTCAAGAAAGGATTTTTCGCTTCTGAGTTATGTATATAATATATCTCCAGCCATGCTGATATGGATGGAAGTACCTTTTTATGGCCATGGACATTGCAGTTGAGGGTAAATCTGTCCATTTAAATCAATAAAAAAAGGGCGATGACCTATGAGTGCATCCTGCTTTATGAGATATTTTAGACAAAGAGATTATATTACACAGTGTGTGTTTTTAGGTTGGTTTTCACTGCTGTGAAAATCCTTCTATTTTTAGGGGTCGTGATGGGTTGCTAGATCCCACTCTTGGTCTGTGTATACTATTCACTACAGTAGATATAAGGGCTTTGAGGGTCAAACACAATAGCATATTCAAGAATCTACCTTATTCAGTTGAAGAGATGTTTTGGACATGGTGGGCCCCACCCCCGGGGTCCAGGATTTGTCCAAAGACAAATGATCACCAATTTAATAAATAAATTCATATTATTCGAGGTTAGAATAATGAGTATTGAATTTATTTATTAAATTTATTTATGAGTTTTAACTAAATACATGGAAAAATATTAATTGATGAATATTATGTGTATTCAAGGTACAATTAATATTTATGGAATGAAGATTCATGTTAATAAATTAATTATAATCATGTAATATATTTTAATATATTACAAGTAAATGATAATAATATTTATTGCTCAATTTAGTAGCAATAAAGTGTCATTAATAGTGTGTTAAGTATTGGAGGTCGGTGAGGCGATACCTGGTATTTTAATTAAGCACTATAAATAGAAGAGGAGGATATTTTTTACAATTACTATTCGTGGTGCTCTCTTATCTACCATGATCTAGAGAGAGAGGATCTGGATCTACATAGAAAGGATTGAGATCTCTCTCAGTCATCGCTAGCAAAGCAATGTGGTGATCGTTGGAGAGTCAAAGGCGTCGTTGCAATTCTACTCTAGCACAAATATTACGATGAATGGTGCTCATGTAGATTCCTAGAAGTGTGTGTGGATTATCTAGAGTAAATCTACATAAGATTTCTCTAACAGCAATCACCAACTATGAGCAGACGTCGTTCACAGCTTCAGATCTAAACCAAGTATTTTAAGGTTTATTTTGTACACAAAATCCTCCACATGTGGTCCGCAGCTAATATCGGGCTGATGTTCACTAACGTTGACAAGTTTATGTCGTTTTTTGATGAGAAATTTTAAAAATACCCACCAATTTTTGGCTTCCGCTGTGCGCTCGGCTCCAACAGTAGAGGCATTATCCTTCCTTGACATATTTTATCATCGTGAAGATGTTAAGTTCATCAGTGGTTCTGTAGTTAGTGTTCCCCAGGGTTATAGAAGAGTATCCTAGTTCCTTTCAGGAGGTTGTTTAATTATTTCCCCCAATACAATAGAATGGGTTTGGTATATCTCTATATCTAGGCATGTCTCATGTTTCCTTCTCTCCACATAGGATGACACCATCTTTGTTGTGAGAGCTATGAGTAAAACTTGATGATCTGTTAAAGCATGTTTTTTTAGAAAAGTATGTCACCTTTGGGTGAACCAATTATTTTCACGATGAATGATGATTTTAGTTTGTGTATTTTTATCAATTGTCTTCAATTGAACCATGTGAAAGTGAAGCAATGGTATCTATTTTCATGGATTGATGATTTATTTGAATTGCTTAAGGGATAAATTTGGTTATCGAAAATCAATTTGTTATTAGGTTATCAAGAGATGTATGCGAATGATGATTATATTCAAATTACTGTATTCCATATTCTTCATTAGAATTACAAGTTCATTATAATGTCATTTTCTGTGATGAATGATCCAACCGTGCTTATAGGGTTGATAAATGTAGTGTTTAGAGAGTTCCTAGATATGTTCATATTGGTCTTAATCAAAGAAATAAATTTGCAATTTAACTATAAATAGGAGAATGTAGATTATCCATGTTCCATTTAGGGAGTTATTCACCATCAAAAGTTGTTTGGGAAATTCTCAAACTGTGATTTTTTCACTCCTGAAATTTGTTTCTTGGGGAATATCATGTTCTAGCAGGGAGTAGCTCTGGATCCTTTAAAGGTATTGGTGTTTGTTTCTTGCTCATCCCAAATGAAAATGGTAGAGGTGTAGAGTTTTAATTATCTTGAATGATATAATAGAAAACATATATCCCATTTATCTATGATTATGACTCCTCTCGAAACATTGATTATAAAGGATTATTCATTCCTGGGGAATGGCCAGTATTAAGAATTGTTCGAGTACCTTAAGGAGAAGTGGGATAGTAATATAGTCCATTAGTCTAAAATAGAAGGATTTTATTTTAAAGTTTCTATGATGCTTCACATACGGACTTCTGATGTGTCATGATGTATTAGAGATCATTTTTTTCTTATGGGTATTAGTAGTTATTTCCCTATGGGAGTACCTATGACAACCATAATATTTTGTTGGTGGAAATTTTTTTACCTGAATTTTAGGATACATTACCTCATCAATGATCATTTTGTTTTTTTTTTCTAATCCTAAAAGCATCATGTATATATTTTCCTAGTGTGACTTGAACATGTGTCAGCTTTAGTGGATTGAATTATTATAGTATTTTGTCATAAAAATTTTATATAGTCCACTAACTAGAAATTTTGATGTTGATGTCTTGACAATGAAGTCACGTAGTAATTCTCAGAATGAATCTAGTGATTCCTAGAGAGTGATTTAGGAACTCTAAGTGATGTATCTAGATATTGTAGAAGATAGATGGAGATGTTATATTTTCTAATTGATAGTGCAGTCATATATCAAGTAACTCTTCCCCTAAAAATGATTTGGATGCAGGATTTTTCATTAGTTTTAGAGATATAATTATCTTCCTAATTACTCCAACATCATAAATTATGAAAAAATAGATTTTGAAGATGATTCACCCTTCTAGGAGTAGTATGTGATGATCTAGACCATCCAGGAGAATGTATTGCAGGGCTGTTTTATTCCCTTGGTTTGTGTCTTGTGTTGGAATAGTGTCATGGAGGAGTGAAACTATAAATTTGATTCATATATAAACTTTAAGTACCTCAAAATATATAATGTGTAGTTCGTCTATTATAAATTTTATCATTTTGGGGATGTTGACCATTCCTATTTATGATATGGTTCCTTCTTGTTGATTTTTAGTATCCATTATATCATTTGAGATGTCTCTCCCCTATGATTTTTTATGAGTGGGTTGTTTCTATTGAGTTGATTCACATTGTCCCTCTAATGAGGTGTTTGAACATCTATGATGATGAGATTCTTGATAGGAATCTCCTGTGGTGGATTTTTGGATGGCCCATTTTTCTCTAAATATCTGGTTTATTATTCTTTGAGTATGATAATGTTTAGAGTAGTATATAATGCATGAGCCCAGATCTAAATGGTCTAACCCTTGGAATTTTTCTAATTCATGTGGTGATCAAAATAGATTTAGTAGGCTCTGACAGTGTTGATATTCTTAAAGTTGGAAATAAGAAGAATATACATGGTATGAATGAGATTATGGGGAAGAGGGGTTTATAACATATGTATTTCTAATCTTCTGTTATGTGTCCCATGGACTCCAAGTTGTATACTAGGGATTTATGACATAAATCAATTGGGGTCCTAATGGTTTAGGATTTTTGTTTTGTTTATGAAGCATAAAATTAGTTTCATTTATTATGTAAATGGATGATTTAAGCCATATTTTTCCACTGAAAAATTCATTTTATAACCTTCAAGGTCCTCTTCTTACTCAAACCCCATTTTCCTTTATCTCCCATGGTACTTTCATCTGGATTCTACTACCTCATTTTGAAATGTGATAATGATTTTTCTACATCATTTTAATGTATTTTTCATGGGTTTTATGGTTTTAGTTGGGGTGTTTCATCCCTAGTGGGATGAAACTATCTTGGGAGGGGTGATTGGGATCTAAAACATTTGTTAACTATTGTGTGAGGAATATTATCCCCTTTGAGGTAAGGGACGCATTTCTTAGCTTATATATTTATGTGGAATCTGATCGATAGCATGTTTTATCCTATTGGGTGGAAATTTAATTAACCAAATGATGATTGAAATAGGTTCATAAATAATGGTATAGTGATCGTATGTTGATGTTTTTGGTTTATTCCTTGATAATAGTTTACTTATTATTTTTCTAGATAGTGTTCTATATATAATATTCCTGTTAGAATGGCTTTTTATGTATTGAATTATCTTGTAATTCTATTTTTAAGTGGCTACATATTTAAATCAATAATTTATGGAATAATTGGCTAACAAATTTTAAGGAAATTCATGATTTTAATTTGGGGTTTCTTGTAAATTTTAATTAATCAAATTGAGGAAATTTGAATGATTAAATAAATATGATATTAAAAGTGATAATGGGATTTATATTAAAGATTAGTCATGATAATCCTTGTTGATTATAATAAAAAAATGCATGTTTAAATGATAAAATTACTTCTATATTATCGTTGAAACCATAATTTTTTCTAAGAGAATGTTTATATTTTGGTAGATTATAATAGATTGAAGCCTTAGGTTTTACATATTTGGGACCTGTGAATAATGAATTGGTTAATTCAAAATGGAGTAAAAATAGGTTTTGGGATAAAGATGACTATAGGGGATTAGTGTATTTTTTTCTTGAGATAGATGAGTGCATTGTTCTTGGAGTATGGGAGCTTGATTTTTTGTGAATGATGATTTCAACTTTCTAGGGAAATATTTCATTATTGAATATGAATATTTATTCCACGTTATGATGTGATATCAATGCGAGATTCACTATGTGATGTGTTATGAAACTAGGCTGGTTCATATCGGGATGGTTGTTGTGATATCAGGAGGGGAGGCCCTGGTGGTGAGGTAGAAGTTCACCCCTATGATGGTGAGATGAATTGGGATATACATGTGGGTATATGGGATGAAACCAGATATTTTGGAATGGGTAGAATGTGGGATAACCTGTTGATGTGATAACGATGTTTGATTTTTTGAAATGAATATGGTTAATGGACATGTTTCTTATATTATATACTTTCCATTCCAAACTACTTGATGTAGCTGGAAGTGCATTATTTATAGCTTCCTCTTTCTGTCAGATTTGTATGGTTTTCCAAAAGTACAAAGATTATCGAAAGAACTATTTTTTAAACCAAAACCAAAAACATGGGGTTGGTGTTGATGGAATGAAAATACTAAAAAGATATTTTTCTTGTGAACCCATGGAATTAATTTATCTTATTCATAGAAGGCATGGACTTGGATTTGGATATTTAATAAATTATAATTTTGAATAATGATGTTTGTAAATTAATAGAAAATGAATAAATTAAAATAATTTGAATTTAATAATGAAGAAAAATAATATTATTGTACCTATAAAAAATTAGTTTGTGCTTATGGTATATCTTGTCCCAAGGAGTGAAGAATTGGTGTTTGGGAGATGACAGATAAAGATGAGATTAAGAATATGTTACGACTATAGTGTGGTTCTGAGATATATTTTATATTTTTTATTAAATGATTTCCTATTATACACCAATAATGTTAGATAGGGTGACTATCACCCATTGGACAATGGGATGTTTATTTCCCCAAAATCCTAGGGGAATGATGGATGGATGACTAGCCCCAATGTCACTTCTCTATTCTATTGGTATTTATCTATTATGATATGAATGGTGATTATTTGTCCCATATATGTGTGTAATGTGATGTAATGTGTTATGTTTATTCCCACACTAGTATCCATGTATATATAATCCAATGGATTAATATATGTATGTTGTGTATAGTTTGTTGTAGATTTAGGTATCGTAGTTGGTGCATGGGTTTTGATGGCTTGAGGAATAAAACATGATATATGATACAAATAAAAGGGGTTATGGGGGATCCCAAAAACTAACTAGTAGTTATATAGATATTTGATATTAGATTAGGTGACTATGTGATGCATGAGTTTCATTTTTTAATACATATCTAATGATTTTGTATGATGGATTATCTTGGAGAGAAGGGATCATGATGTGCGATGTTCTGGAAGACAAAAAAACTAGGGAGGTAGTGGTAACATGGTATAGTTGATGATTCAAAATTATATTATATGCTTTCCTATATTCAAAACACTGTGAGATATATGCATAGTGAGCTCAGGAACATAGTATACATATTTAGGGGATGAGTTAGATTCACAATTTTTCTCTGTGAATTAATGTGATTTCATTATATTTTGCAGTAGAGGATCTGGGTAGGATCCTATTGAGTATAATTTTAGGATCACCCAATATATATATATATATATATATATATATTTCTGGTCATCCAGAGTGAGTTTGAGTTTAGGATTTATTTTAACAGATAGTGGGTTTATAGGAGGTGTTTGGGATTCTTCGTCAATGTTGTCTTTTCATTTTTGGTACTTTTAGTTTATTATTCCAATTTTAAGTACTATTTAAAAATAATATTAGCACTTGGTATTTCTTTAATATGTATATATAGGTGATGATTGTGGGATTATCTTATCTCCCTATTCTTTTCATTATCTCTTAAAGGATAATTCCTCCCATATGTATGCTTATTATACCCTTAGTACTAGTTTCCATGATATGGAATACTTGATGTGGGACTTAGGCGGTCACCTTCTCCTACCCTTCATTGCTTTCCTAGGAGGGGTAATATTTTGTGGTAAGGTGTCATGAGTGTGACTGTGAAAGAGAGACCATGTAAGGATTTGTCATTAAAGGATATGAGATAAGAAAACCATATTACATGTCATTGTGTCATCCATAGAATTAAAACTGCTTCCCATGGGATGTTTCACAAGTGAAATATCTCAGAGGATAGATCTAACATAAATCTTATAATGGGATGTTTCACATAGGTTGTATATCTCTATATGTTTCTATTAGAAATGGTCTATGTGACCATATAATAATGGATTCATATTTTTCTTTGATTCTGGGTTTCATTTTACTTTTCAAATCCTTCTATTTCGGTTAATTGATGCTCTAACATTCTTTAATTTTCTCGTTTTCTCATTTTAGAAGTAGGTATTATTCAACGAGCCCTGATTATGTGATAGTTTATACGCGTGGTAGTATATGATAGGATCATGAAATTAAATGGTTGATTAATCATGTATTTGGCCCATCCCCAAGCTACAAGGAGTGAACTATGGGTTGCAACCACATGACTAGTATGACTCAAATCCAAAAAATGAATAATGCCAATGTCATTTTGGATGGATCTCATAGTATAGTCTTTTTATCTATCCACACAAGTAGATATTACATTACAGCTATGAAACCAAAATTTCTCTTTAATCATAATTGATTCTCCCACGGATGATTTCCCTTTGAAATATCTGAGGCACAATTATTACAAACAGTAACTTGATGAGAGTAATTTTATGAAAAAATGGGAATAAAAACTTATAAAACAAATACTTATGTCCCATCCTTCTATAATCAGGACATTGCTGTGGTGGTAGATCACATTCGGAAAATATATTTCGAATAATTATATACTTTCGGAACTGTACAAATCTATCAACCCAAAGATATCAATCGATTCCGAGACTACAATACCTATTCTATCCCTAATAGGGACCATGGAAAGAGTTTTTATGATTGGTTAACGACTAACTACTGATACCTATAGATGATGAAACCTACCCTAATCCATTGTATTCCCTTATTATAATCATAGTTATTAGATCTTGATTACCCTCCTTTGAGAATATTAGTAAGTGAAAATTAATCAATTGAACACTTATTTCATACTTGAGGATATCCTCATAAAACCTTACTATAAAAAAATCATCATCTATTAACCATAGGAAAAAATTATGCATATCAAAAAAATAGGTAGCCCAACCTATCACCCAGATATCTATCTACCCTAGGTCCATTGACTTCATTTCCCTGTCAACTCTACATTTTCAAGAATTAATTGGTAAAAAAATCTAGTTTGAAAATCATTCCATGTCTCCCCCACAAGCTAGTATTCCATGAAAAGGATATCCCATTGATTCTTCACCAATCCTCTATGCATATATATGATGATATTTATCAAACTTTTAGGGGTGTCACCTGATAGTAAATTTATTTATGCATATAATCATCCCAAAACTCATCCACCAAAGTTCCATCCTCCCCTAAGAAGAAGAAAAACTAACAAATGACACTCTCATGTGGTATACAACATTATCATTTTATTTCATAGATATTCCCTATCTATAAACTATATAAATATTAGTAATATCTATTAAAATAAATATCCACCACTTTCTCAAGCATTAAAAAGATTCTACCCAAACTATTGGTGTGATGTTATTATTGATACCTTCCTAAAACTATACCATAATCATTCATGGTTTAAATTCATTAAAATACAAAATACATTCCTAAAACCCCATTAACATAATTGTTCTTGATTTCACTATTAATAGAAGTCAATGAAATACCTAACATCCCTTTATTATTCTCACTTGAAAACATAAGATCTCACATCCTCAGTTCTCCCTCTTGCATAGTCCACTAATACAAAAGTTCATCACCCTATACATTGGATTTATATTTGATACTCTATTATTTTACATTTAACAAAAGTTTTCAAAATATTGGATTGTCGTAGAAAATGGCCAATGACATGTTTTGGAGGAAAACATATTATATGATATATTTTTCATTTCCTTAAATAGATACTCTAAAACAATTAGAATTTAGAAACAATAAATTTAAATTTTTATCCATTTTTTAAAATCAGTTATATAACATGTTACCATCAATTTATATAAGAAATATTATATATATCAATATAGATACTTTAAATAACCGACCCAAATATGTTATCAATGTATCCAATGACATAAATAAAATTTAATGACATGCGATTCCTATATTTTGTTCTTGATTCTTATACACTAGACATCATGGAATTCCAGATAAGTGATAAAAATCCCATAAATCATACCTTTGGAAATAATGTCTTTTGAATGAGGAGAAATTATTCAATAGTAAAATAGGAATCCATAACTATAATATCATCCCTAGAAACAAATACTTTCCCTTACATGTTGGTTATATACTCCCATGCATGAGTTTTCTATAATGTATTGAGAACATCATATATCATATCATCAAATCAATAATCACATGACAAAATAAATTTCCTCCGATATTACTTTGGATACCCCATCATAATTTACTTCATAGAAACTAGATTGGAACTAAATCATACCTCATGAATCTTATCCCATTTTCTAAAGGGTGGTGACTAGAAATAAGGTTTAATGGTTTTATGATGGTCTAAATATACTGTCATATCAATAAAAAATTATAGCATGAATAACTAAGACACATATAACCTAATAGAAAAAATATTTTACATCACATCAAGTGCTTATAAATCATGGAACTCTTGAAATATAAAAATAAAGATAAATTGATTTCATTAGACTAATACATAAAAAGAATATCTTATATACCAATATTCAAACAATGATAAAAATAAAAAAAACATTAAAATTCCAAAAATAGGGTCTATAGTCAACGTCCAATCCTATCTCTCATTCTCGACAGTAGTTGACAATCTGGAATCACTCATATGGGGATTTCCCTGGTCCATTCTTGCAACCATGACATTTTCTATGGTAAATTTTTTTTCTCAAGTAGTATATGGATACAAATTAATATGTCATAAAAAACTACTATATAGATAAATTATTTGAAGAACAGGTCATTATGATGTGAATTATATATAATTATATGTATAATAAACAAACCACCATTAGTCATTGGGTTCAAAGTTGACACTAGTGATCAACTCTACATTCTTCAAAAAATGACATACGTCTCTGATCGACATACATAATGTGAAAAGGAACAAAGATAAATCCAATGAGTTCATCAATGGTATTGAAAATCTCTAGGAATAAGGCCAAATACATAGAGCATGTAAAAGGTATTCCACATCAACAGGCCCAAGTAAAATCATTGGATCATATCAAATAAATTCATATTCAATGGGATCAATGTTGAATCCCAAGGGTATGTCAATGGAATTCCATGTCTATAGGAATCAATTTGAAACAATTTTATTTCAAAATGAATTATATGGTACTATTTTATAGTCGAATTTAGGGAGTATATCCACATAATTACCAATCACTTGTATTAATGCTGAATCTAAGGGTATATCCAAGGAATTTTATTACAATATGCTAAAGGATAAATCCAAGGAGAATATTCTTTAAAATAATAATAAAGGGATCAATGTTGAATCCATACAGTATCACATGTAATTTCAAGTCAATTGAAACAATATTTTATTATCTCACTCAATTTACTTATTTAAGGGATTGATTAGGTGGCACTAACATTATATACAAGGATAGACCCTAAGTATCTCCAATTTCACAAATGATCAATAGATCCATCCCATAGAATCCCTAGTGTCACCAATTAATTTCCATTTATATTTAAAGTAAGATACACCCTAAATAATTTCTAATGTTTAATTATAAACTATTATAAGAGATACTTGTGGCCCATGGTAATGGTTAATTTTATTTATTAAAGCCACATAATGTATATTTAATTTTTTTTGGAAATAAAAAAGTTTCATTGGGTCAAATTGTTAGCACATACATATAGATAATGAAAAGACATTAAGGAATATCATCAATACCGCCTTTATATTATTGATACAAGACTGCTTATAAAAAAATAGGATGTTGATTATGGATGAAATGGAAATAATTTTAAATGAATATATATACCATATAATATGGAATAATATACATAAATAGTTAGAGATGAATATAAAATTAACAAAAATAATAGTGATCTTAGTTGAATATTTATTTTCATATCAAATCTCTCTAAAAGCAAATAAAGTAATAGAAACCACTATGAATTAGAGATGAAATTATACGAAGAAGTAGTGGAATAATGGAGGGTCCGAGGGGGAATTATTTTGAAACAAAGGATAGGAATAAGGGGCCTTGTATGTTTTAATTCAAGAAGTTATTTTTTTTCATTTCATAATATTTTGGATTTTAACCAGGCTACATGGTTGTCCAAACCATGTGTCAACCAGGTTGTACAATTGTTTTAGGATCTATTCATTTGATAGTTGGGACCCAAGATTTGGTAAATAATTTTACAAGCATATTAAAAAAACACTTCAATGTTATGATGTTTATTTATAATTATCCAATTGGGTTATCATGATTTTCAATAAATATTGTCGCCTATATCCCTTATATTCGTTAGGGTTCAAGATTATCATGATCATGTTCTTACCATGTACCAGGGTATATGATCCTTATTTTCATGGATTCTATCCTGGAACCACTAAAATATCTTAAAAACCATTAAAACCCTAATACAAATATCCACATATTACCAAAAATAGAGGGAAATAAGATTTTGGTCAGAATTAAAAAATTGCATACCTTTGCAAAGAGTTTGATTTTAATAATAATTTCTCTAACTATTTTCATTCATAATAAATATTGAATAACCCTATAAGTTGTGGAATAAATACTTCTTCTTCAATTTTTTCAATATTATGGACATTATATGTTGTTGTTTTCATTTCATGGATGATAAATATTAATCTAATAAATTTTTAGAATTTTACTCAATGGAATTGAAGGGGAAACGTGATTCGGATAGATCTTATAAGATTTCATCAATTTGATGATAATGTAGCTATTAATTATTGTAATTGAAGAGGGTTATTATGTGCGGTAGTAATATATATGTTTCTTAGTAAAATATATGTTCCTGAATTATGTTATGTTAAAAGGATAATCATTTATTGATAATATGGAAATTATTTCTTGAAATTTTAATATTTAGAAATGATTTTATTTTTTCAAATAAAATAATCATGTAAAAATAATTATTATAACATTTATTTCATGATGTGATTTTCTATGCGTTTTCAATAGGTTTCTGTGGTTGGTTTTTTTATATTTTTATAATTAGAATAGTTTTTTTATGGTTGTTTTTTGGATCTCAAAATATAATATGAAATTGGTAAGGGTTTTTTCAATAATTTTCATGGGGAAATATTTTTCTGGATGCGTTGGTGGTGGATGGAATATCATGTGGTTTTGAAATGGTGTCATGGATGGTTTTTTGGTATAGAATTTTTATTGTAGCTATTAGTTTGGGATGTGTGGATGTTTTTGTGCGGATGAGTATTGTTGATTTCATGTTACATTATTATTTCCCACTTTAATGAATAACAGATAGACTATAAGAGATATGGTTAGGAAAAATGAATGTCAAACTATGGGATTTAATGTCAATGATTTAAATGAATGGATATATATTAAGATGAAAATGATATAAGATAATGAATTGTTTGATATTAAATAAATATAATTTAAGGGAATAATGAATAAAATATAGTAAATAAACTGTTAAATATATGAATGTATTCTTATTGAATTAAATAAAAAAATATGACTATTGTTCCTACTATTCTAAGTAAATATAGTGGTGGGTTGTGGAAGAGTGGTGGTAGAATTTATTATTTTATAGTAGCCGTGATTTTGTGACTTTTATAGTCCTTATAAGGGATATTTTATTATTAACCCTTTGTCTATGTATATGTTTGGTTATAATATCTGGTATATTTTCCTTTTGAATTCATAGAAACCCCATATGAGTGGGATTAGTTAACCAATGCCGAAATTTTTTGGGGTTCCATGAATTTTTAATAATATCTAGGTCTACTAGTGAATAAGCCAATAACTAAACCTACATCCTCAATCTGTCTTATAAGAACAATATAAATTGTGATGTAATGAATTTATGATGCATGAACTATGATTTCAAGATGATTTATTGAAAAATTAATGCAGTGATGTACGGATGATGTTGATATCATTATGATGAGATGATGACATAATAATTATAGTGTTATAGATGATTCAATACATTGTATAGGTCATGTATTGTATTCATAGGTCATGAGGTTGATTTACTTGAGGTTCTCGATACCCTACTATAATGAGAATATGACTTATAGTTATGATGAGGTGATATGGGGTTTTGGTATGTGTTGTGATGTAGTTTTTTATATTTGGTGATGATAATTTGGTTATGGTTGTTATTCGGTATGTTGTTATATAAAATCTATGGGAGCACTAGGATGTTGGTTATTAGGGCATCAAAGAAATAAACAATTGGAGATGTATTTGTAGGTTTTCATCATTTAATATTATTTGGGTAATATATTATTATAAAAGGATGTGATATTTTTCGAGAGTTCCCTGGTGATGTTTGGAAATATATGATTTGACACGGGATCTTGTTTTTCATTTTTTATTAACCATGGTTTTAATAGGTTTCAACCACATTTTCATGATATATCTTGAGGAGGATCTCCTTGAATATACTTGTTTTATCATGCATATTTATAAATATACTTCTATATTTCAATGATGGATTCAATGATTAATATGAAAATTACAATCTTAATTAATGGGTGGCCGCTGGTGTCACATCCATAATAGTTTCATTTTAGAATTTAATTTCACATATTTAATGATTTATATCATTAGATACATTATAGGAAGTCTCTTTTATTTTATTTTATTTATTCTATTTTCCCCCATATATGATTCAATTATAATTTGGTAAATGCCTCATTTGTTTTGTTTTATAATGTTTAATATAGTGCCAAAATCATGACCTGTTGCTAAAGAGCATCGTGGGTCCCAGTCACATTCAGTACATGATTAGAAGGGGTTCCTAGTAAGATAAGGTCATTACAATGTGGTATCAAATCAATGGATAATATTTACAATAATTTTTTTGAATAATTTTCCATTGGGTATTACATGGTTTGGTATGGATTTTTTTTTATTATAATCTGTTGTATGATTTAACATGGGTGACTAGTGAAGAAATAGGAGATAAAGTCCCCCTCGATCCAATGTGAGGACCTGATGATTATTGAAACCCCTAGGTGAGATAGTGTTGATTATATGTAACACCCTGATATTTGATAAAATATTATTTTCAAATTAATTAAATATTTTTGGTATTTCTCATTTCAAACAACATTGAATATAGCTTTTTAATATGAAAGAACTATGTTTGGATTGCGTTATACACAACACCAAGTAAGTATTTCACTATATGCCTCACGTACAATAGCATGTGGTACACACAACACTGTGTTTGGCTTCTATGAAAAACAATACCTAATCCCATCGATAGCTTCATTTACATGCAAGGTTTAATTTTACAAAACTACACTGCACTATTAATGTTATTATTAAAATATATTTATAGTTACCAACTAAACATTAGAATGGAAGTTAAAAATTAAATTAAATAAATTTTAAAAATATTATCTACAAGTGTGTATTAAATTAATAATTTTTTTAGTTACTTATAATTTAAAGTAAAAACAATTTGAGAATGAATAAATTTATTTTCTAAAAAAAATATTTTTCTATGTAAAAAATAAGTATGATCTCAATGAATTAAATAAACCACTATTGATTAATTTTTTCAATAAAAAATATTTAATATGTATCAAATAAATATATTGTATACTCATACAATATACTTTATAGGTACAAGATAAGAGTGAATCCAATTGTTTTTATAAAAATGTAATTTTCTAAATGGTAATTTGAACACTTTTAATGAAAACCCCATTTTAAATATCATTTTTTACACATTTATAATTTGTTATTTTTTCAAAATAAAATACAATTTTCCAATAATAATAAAAAAATCTACATTTTGTGACTTTTTTTATTTTTCTGGAAGTTCTATTTTCGGATGAATAGATAAAAACAATAAATTTTAATTAGAAACATTATTTGTGTGTTATTTATTTTTATAGCAAAATTATATTTATTTAAAAGTTTATTTTTATCAAATTTTATTATTTTATTTCAATTTAGTTTATTGTGATTCATTTTAAAATTAAATTGGATATAAAACCATTTCAAACAATTAAACATTCTTATTTTAGAAACTCACATTGTCATTTCATCTGTGGGATTAAATTTAAATTAATTTCTACCACTAATATAATTATTATTTATAAAATTTTATTCTTTATTTATAAATATTTATAATTTTTATTATAAAATAAATTAAACTTATTTTTTGACCAAAAATAATAATGAAGGGGATTAAAATTAGTTACAATGATAAAGAGACATATTATCATAACAATGGACTAAACCATAATATTATTTGTAAACATTATATAGAATCTTTTCTAACATTCATTATCTTCACATATATAGAAACTACCATCACACGTAACTTATTTTTACCATTATTGGAGCCACATGGTATGGGAAAAATGTGGTGTTTCACTTTGCATAAATTTACATTAATATCATTCATCCTCCTCTATTAAAAGGATCACACCTCTACAACTTATTCACACCTCTAAATCAATTGGATTTCAAGAAATATACTAATATAATCTCACAAAATACCTCCCTTTATCCTAGAATCATCCCATTGGGAATAAATCCAACCATGGAAGCCCTTTGGTGAAAATAAAGAGTAGTTTCCTAAAGAAAATGTATCATCCTTCCACAAGATCGATTGTTATATATCCATTCACCATCCACTCAAATATTAGCATTACATTATTATATAATAACCTCAATATCATAAATATATAGATTTGTTTTTATTATATGTGTTTTACCAACAATTCCTTCCAATGGCTAATGACCTTATCATTCTTGTGTATGGCGAACTACCGCCTCACGAAATGATGTTGTTCACTTTTCCTTTATAACCTCTCAAGATTCGAAATTATGATATAAACCATATTATTATATTATATATATGATACATATTATTCATGTATTATTCTTTAATTATTATTTAATACATACCTCTACGCATTCTATTTTTTTAAAATAGGATAACTTTATTTTTGGAGGTGTGAACTACCACCTCCTCAAAGCGATGTGATTCGTTCACACTCTACATTGAACATATTAATTATGGTAATAGTGAAATAAAATGAAATATATGACATAATAATCCTACTATAATGATATTATATATATAAATATATATTTTTTACATTCTTTCATTCAATACGACAATAAAATGGAAACAACGCTCATGTGTACGAAAGGCCAATAACCTCTAAAAATGGTGTTAACCATATAATATTTATATTTTTTTATATTATTGTAAGTACATATATATATAATATGTATGATAATTATATTATTTTTTGAATTCTGTTAATATGTGAATCCTGGTATATGTAGGAGGATCAAGAATAACAAACCAAAACATATAAGAAAAACAAAGAAGATATTACCTGAAACGCAACATTAACATGGAGTTATTAATAAATCGATAATATAAATTAATAACCAAATCATATATGGTATGAGATATAAAAATATGGTTTTATTTTATATTTATAATTAAATTATATTTAATATAAATGAGGTTTTAACATGTATAAATAAATTCCTGGATTAAGGTAAAATAATTTCAAACCTTTTATTTCCATCAGATAGATTCCATATTCACCACTTACTTCTTTTGGGTGGTGTATATAATATCATATGAAATTTTATATCATTAATTATTTTTTTCAATGAAATGAAAATCTAAAATTGATGTAATAATTTAATGGGGATCATTTATTTAAATTCACTCAAGTAGTAAGGGTTTTCTTATCTCACTTGGATTTATGCCAGACTTATGCATTATTCACCACTAATTTTTTTGGTGTATATAATTCACATGATTTTATTATGTGATTCTTATGAATATATTTATGGATATATAGATATCACTTTTATGACCTTTCTTTCATGGGGTTATTGGTTCAAAAGTTACCGAATCAGTAAAGTAATTCTGTCTCAATTTGCATTCTTTGAGACACATGCCATGTTTTGCATCTATATTTTTCTATGAGGTTTATATTCTACCATATAACATATTATTTCATGAATATACTCATGTTAATGATATTTCAGGATACATGTTAATTTATTATTTCCATATTGTTATGATTCATAGTTTCTACTATGGTAACGGTTTACTAAAATAATCTCAACATTTATCGAGATTATTTAGGATTATGCATCCATTGATGAAGTATTGTGATCCATATGCTAATAAATATCTGGATTTTCTTTATCCTTTGGATATTCATGTTTTACCAAATTAATGGTTTCATTGTTTACACTCTTTTTTAATTAATATTATTAAGAAAATGTTTTAAATAAACCCTAATTTATTTATCTCTTCAGTCAGAAATCTATGTATTAAAAAACCATGTTTAATATTTTTTTTAAAAAAATATTTAAATGATCTATTAAAATTAATATCAATTAAAAATTATTTTAAACAATTGATTTATGTTTTGAATTTTTTTAAATTTTTTTCAATTCTTTCTTTATATGTTTTCAAATATATTTTCAAGGAAAAAGGATTTCAAGATGGTTTTTATGATCTGTTTTTATCTTCACCAAGTATTTATATGGAAAAGTTTTTTTAGAATATTTAATTGATTTCTTTATAATTTTTCATATTATATTCAAATATATGTGTTTTCAAAAAAATTAAGAATCCTTTATATGTTTTCGAGGAAAATGGTTTTAAAAATGTTTTCATGTTTCCTTCACAAGATTTCAAGTTTATTTTCAAATAATTTTTTCATAAATATTTTTGTTTCACAATATAGTTTTTTCAAAGAAGAAATAATATTTTTCTTTTGAATTTTTGAAAATTATTTTCAAGGGATTCATTTATGAAAACTATTTTGAGTATGTTTTATGTTTTATAAAATGAATTTCAAATACGGGTTATCTTATCTTAAGAAATGTTATATGTGATATTAAAAAATTATTATCCATTTAAGATGGAATCATTGATATAGTTTATTATTTATTAGGGACATAATCATTGAAGAAAATACATACTATTCATGATTTAGTTGGTTAGACGATTTTGAATCCTTATTCTTTTTATGGGTTATTCTTCGAATAAATTCTTATGAGACATATCACTTTTGCATATGTAATAATATGATAAAATATTTATGATAACAATTTCATTTCATGGGTTGTGATATTAAATTTATAAAACCCAACTATTATTTGGGTCATGAAATATTACAAGTGTTATTATATTATGGCACATGTATTTATGATTTTATTGATTAATGGGTGGGGAAAATATCTACCAAAAATTAATTGGATAAATATTTATATCTCATGGGATAATGTTAGAAAACATGTCTAAGGGATTGATCCAAAATGGGAAAAAGGTTTGTCCTTATGAAAAATGGGATACAGGTGTGTCTTGATCCACTATGGAATGATGGGAAAACCTAATCCTCTCTGGGAACATGGGGAGACCTGATCCACTATGGGGATATGGGAAACCTAATCCCTTATAAAGAAATGGATGTGACATGGGATGGTGTGTTGTCCTTCCTAATAGGTGTAGTCCCCCTGAAGTGCCCAAATATTTTTTTTTTGTAAATGAACCTTGACTTTTTGGAAAATATATTACATGGTCATATGATTTCTGAAAAATAAACATCTTATGACTATGTTATGATCACATTTTTCATGTTCTTGGTTATCTAATGATTCTTGTCGCATGAACGTTCAATATTTCTACAATTTTTAATTTTTATGACATTTGATATGAAAGGTATGACCATAAAATGTTAGGATCCTAATCTCATGCCCTTATGTTCCTGATTTTATTATGTATAAATTTTATATACCATCACTTTGAATTTAAACCCACCCCTCTATTATGTTTCCTTTCCCCATGTTATAAATTATGGTTTTATGTAGGTGTACTATATGAGATGATTTTTATGGGTGAGGTTGATGATTATTCACCAAACATGAACAATGTGTTCCATGTTACAGATAAGACTAATCTATTAAAGTTATCATAAATTTACTTTTTTAATGTGAAGAATATTCATCTAAATTGATGTAATATCTGTATATTTTATGCCTAGGTGACTATAGTTTTATCAAAGGATGGGTTTAGTCAACCTTTGGAAACTAGGGTGAGAAAAAATTATTTAGATCCCAATGGATATATTTAAGGATATGTCCATTAATGTATCTTAGGATAATTCAAATGATGACTTAAATTGTAAGAAAATTGTTTATGTTTCTCTGGCATAGATTTAAATTGTGGTAATGTCCTCAAAAACACCACATAGAGCTAGAATCGATTGGGAACTGGTGCACAACAACATGCCTTACTACACACATGGTTTGACACTCCCATGGGATATGCTTTGGGAATTCAAAAACACATTATGAACTATGATAAAGGATTTAAACAGTATATGACATTGAATAACCAAGGATAAACCTATGATTTCATAGATTACTGTAGTTGGTCTCATTATTTATATATCCTATAAGTAATGTTTCCGGATTTTGTTGTTTTCTACAATGATAAGTGTTTCTCACCCTATGATTTCTAGATTTAGTAAATAAAGGGAAATAGAAGGAACTGGGTTAACAATGAATTATTTAAATATGGAAAGTATGGGAATTTTGAAAATCAACTTCCTATGTATAAATCTCATAAAGAGAATCAGGAAGTAACATAGGTATTGGTTATACTACTAAAGATGGAGAGACTAAAAATGACATGTGAAATGTATAGTATATTATTCCTTTATTATTTACATTAAATGTAAGAAGCAAGATTGGATTTATGATAAGGAAACATAATACATGATTCATATTTACTATTATAGTAAATGGGTATTAAATTATATGATTATCAATCCTGAGTAATATTTTAGGAATAACGTTGGATGATTGATTTGTATATGTATAGGTCTTCAATAATTATGATATATGAACCACAAGTTATATATTTTTCATTAATTATTTAAAAAATTATATTGAATGGTTTTGATTAAATAGAAAATTTATTCAATGTAAAAGTGGTATTTTTATTAAGGGAAAGAAACCCATAATGTGTCCCCGATATTGAGAAAAGTAAGTTTTTCCTGGATAAAGATATTATTGATAAAGAAAATGTAAATTGGATATTACTAATTACTCTGGAATATATTATTTATTTTTTGGAAAAGTATTTTATGTCATCATGGATGAATTTTACAACTTCTTGGGATTAATTAATATACTTACTAATATTTGGTATAAGGAAGAATACATTTTTCTCCAAAATGATTTACAGTAATTCTGGTTATTACCATGTTTCAAAGGAATATACGATGAGGGTATTCACATTTTTTGGAGTGTGAAAACCAAGAGAAACATTTTGATATATATGGGATCAATTTTAAAGTTATTTCATGATGTTCGTTCAAATGTTTTACATTTTAATCAGTCATATGGGTTATATGATTAACCAATTATGGAATGTAAAATTTAAACTTTTCATGGTGTTTATGTGATTAATGTACTATCTCAATACATGAGTATTTATGCATATTGGATAACCTGTTATAACCTCTCTTTTCAATGGTAACTAAATACATATGTGATGACTTATCATGGATGTCATGATGTTCAAGTGATTCAGTAATGAAAATTCACCCTCCCTTTTGGAGAAAGAGGTGATGTGGAAATTGGAAAATACATGACCAAAGGGTTAGCTTTTACTTATGGATGTGAATAAAATCAATTAATAATATCTTCCTCTAAAAAAAATATATTCTTCTTTAGTAAATTATCTTGAAATAATATTTTTCCATATTATAATCATTTTTTTATATTAAAGACCTCTTTTAGGCTACTTCACTTTATGGTTTTTTGATTGATAACTTTTTCTAGATCACCCAATTTATTATGATCAGTGGAATTTATCAATATCTAGGATAATTTATAATTTAATTTCACGTACAAGTTTTTAATTCACATCTATGTTCTCTTATGTGGAAATATAGTTATGTCTTACTTTGGGTAACTGTTATCTTTCCAACATTCCCTTTTAATGGATGTTTTAGTATAAATGCTTTTGATGCGGCTTTATATGATTGAAGTATTAAAGTGTTAAACCATTGATAACCCTAAAAATAATCAACAGGAAAATTCATTTTAATGAGGTATAATTTAACACCCTGTGATTTTTTGAAATATGTTTTTTTAAATAATTTAATATTTTGGATATTTTTTCACACAATACTGAATATTGATTTTCTTATCCAAAAGAATAATGTGTGTATTATGTTATATGAAACACCAAGTAAATATTTCACAACATGAAGTAATTATATTGGCTTGTGGTACAGGAAACACATTGTTTTCATGTATTAGACATAATCTTGAGTCCATTTGACGGATTGCATTACATACATGGATGAGTTTTACCATAAAATAGTATATTATTATTATTATTATTATATTATTATTATAATTACCACCAAGTTGTTGGAGTGGAAGTTATGAACAATATTAACTAAATTATAAAAATGTTATCTACACGTGTATATAAAATTATTCCATTGGTCTTCAATTATTTAGTAATGAATTTCAGAACTATTTGAGATCGAAGAAATTCGATTTATAAGTAAACTATTTTTCTCTATAAACCACAATTTTATATCAGTACATTAAACTAACCAATTTTCATTTATGATTCTAATATAATTTTAATATTATTTATTAAATAAATATTTTTTATATTCATCCAATATATTTTGATAGGTATAAGATAATAATATATCCTATTTTATGAGTAAAAATATGTATTTTTCTAAAAGTTAATATTACTGCCTTTTATTGGGAAAACGTTTTTATATGTGATTTTTTAAATAGTTATATTTTTATTTATGAAATAAAATTCCTTCCTAGAATCATAATGTCAAAATTTAATTTTTGTAAATTTTTTTTATTTTTCTAAGTAGTCTAATTTTTTGATAAATAGTGAAATGTAGTGAATTGTAATTAAATAATTCTTTTAATCTAGTTTATTAATATAGTATATTTTTTAATCATAATTATATATATTTTACATCAATAAATTCAATTTATTACATTTTAATAAATTTAAAATTTATTTGGGATATAAAAACATTTGAAGATTAGAACATTAGAACAATTTTACTTTAAAACCCCACTTTGTCGTTTATTTTGTGGGATTAAATTTAAATTAATTTCTGCAAATTCAATGTTTATAAATTGTGGAAATTTATTCTACATTTTTAATTGTACTAATTTATAATTCATAACAATTTATACATGGTTTTTGGCTAAAATAATAGTGAAATTTATTAAAATTAATTACAATGATTAATAGAAAAATTAACATAGCAATGGTCTAAACAAAAATTATAAAAGCCAAAATGACATAGAAACATAACCAAAAGTAATTAGAAGTAAATAGTTTGACCCTCTCCTCCCATGGACCGAATTTTTACCCTTATTGGTGCCACTTGTCAGGGAATAAATGTTGGTGGAAATCCCTTTTCAAAAATGTCCATGAATGTTACTCTTCCTCCACTGTAAAAAAGTCACTCACCAATCCCATTTATTCACACATATAAAGGACTTTTTCTCACAAAAACTTATAAAATATAATCCCATCATCCCTATATTAATTCTATAATCCTCTATTTTTGTGATAAATCCTTCCATGGATTCCCTTTTGTGATAACTAAGAGGAGTTTCAGAAAAAAAGAGGTAATATCATTCATCAGGCTCCATTGTTTAATTTTCATTATCCACCCCATAAAAATTTATTATACTATTATTATATAATAACCTTAGTACATTAAATATAATTATATGTTTTTAAGGGTTCTAGTTATGCTTACACACACTTCTATCTAATGGGTAACAAACTTATCGTTCTGCTGTATGACGAAGTACCACCTAACAAAATAATTTTGTTTGTTTTTCATTTACCACCTATCATGGTTGGTAATTAAGATAGAAACCCTATATTAATTTAATATTTATGATTTCTATGTGCTTCTAATTTTTTTATATAAAAAATATCTACATGCTTTCCATTTTTTGTAAGAATGATAACCTCGTTTGTGGACATGATGATTATCACCTCCTCAAAGTGAAGTGAGTCATTCACACTCTATGGGGAATTTATTATGGTTGTTTTCTTTTAACATATATTTTATATATGAAATAACTATTCTATTGATTTTATATTATAAATACATACCTATATTTCATTTATTATATTTATTTCAAAATGAAAATGAAATGGAAACAACATTCATGCATACATACAACCTACCATCTCTAGGAATGGTGTATTTAATTTAATATTTTTGTATTTTATGTATTATTATATATATATATATATGTGTGTGTGTTATTATAAATATATCATGATTTAAATTCTAGAAATACAAAAATCATGATCTATGTAAGTGGATCAATAATAAAAATCCAAAACACATATGAAAAAATAAAGAAAAAGTTACCTAAAAGGTAACATTAATATGGAGTTGTTAATAAAATGGTAATTAAATTTCATAAATATATCACCCCAGGTTTTAATTAAGTTACCCTTTCATTATGATTTTTATCTATGTAAATTGTTTTGGTAATGTTTGGGAGGCTTTGTATGCCTTTTGGAATATTTTGGGTATTTTTAAAAGGTGGATGGTTGGTGCACAGTTAGTGGAAACTGTGAAACTATTATAAGATACCATGAATGGTTAAACATGGTATTATAGGTAGGATCATGTGTTTGCAAATAGTTTTAAAAAACTGTGTGGTCACCTAGGATAAAATGTGTAATTTTAGGACTATTTGATTTCTCAGGGTTGGTGAACTATTTTTCTAACCATGCGGGCCAACCGTGCAAGGTTCCCTCTAAGACAGAGGATGACACATAGTTTATCACATTTTACCTAAATGTTTTATTAAACTTCAATTTTTTATGTTGTATAACCTAAACAACTTGATCTCACTTGATAATACCTATATAAATCTATTGTTTTACCCTTTTGACACTAACATGATAAATCTTCCTCTCAAAGGTGGTGGAACCTTTTCCCATTAAATCAGAAGTGATCCACAAGCGCTTCATGATGTATTGAAGTCTAATTCCTAATGTAAGTCTCCATTTATGGTGTTTCTTAGTGGTTTTTCTTATAGGTAATTTCATCCCTATATCAGTTTCTTTGATCTAGTCCAATGTGGGTATATATATGGTGTTTGATTCCAATCATGATTGGTTTTTTCCATATTGATGTTAAGGGAATAGATATAAGGCAATGTTTTAAGGGATTCAACCCATTTTGTTGCGTGTTTCTGTGTCGTTCTTTATTTTGGCCATAATTGTCTACATAGGTGGAATAACTCTCAACTCCACTCATTAAAACATTAAGGATTAGTTTCAAATTTGATAAATTTCTTGAATTATACTTTTATATTTTTATGAAATGGATGGTAGAAACATTCTTTAGTGATGGTTAGTTGATTAATTTATTGTTGTAAATTAGTTATGAAATGTTATTGGTTTTATTGATTTTAAAATATTTTTTATAAAATATTTCTATGATGGATTTAGGGAAATGATTTTTTTCAAAGGATTTTTTGAAAATATATTTTTATTGAAATTTTTTGGATTTGTTTATTTGAAATGGGTTTTCTAATACATGGGTTTTATAAGTTCATGTCTTTGATGTGACCCTGAATAAGTGGTGTATACCATTGGGGTATAATTGGATGTGACCCTGAATAAGGTTCATATTCTCTTGGGACTCATAAATATTTTTCACTTTTTGATGACTTAGCGTATGGATTATAAAGCCCACATGAGTATGGAACTATCATAAAAATGTGTATGTGTGGGTGTGTATATAAATCATGGAATTGTTATGCCAAAAAGTAATGTGGAATAGTTTAAAGAAGTGTTTGTTTACCCTCCATAGAGACTATTTTTTTATAAAAATATTTTCATTTTTATGTATTGTTAAACTGTTTAAAATGTATTTTATATAAATTGTTTCATATAAAAGCGTTGACTTGTTCTATGCTATTGGTATGAGTAGGGAAGTAATTTGGGTAAAGTCTAAAAATTTCGTTACTCACCACTACTTTGGATCCATAATTCTTTTGAAAATATTATAATTCAGGACAGAGAAAAAGGTAAAGTATGAAACTTATTTTTTGGTTGCGTCATGATGCTTGGTTTGTATTTTAGAGTTGGTGTATGATGCTTGTTGGGGGTTTTGATTATTAACTTCGGAGTCTTTGGTTTTTGTTTTTTGTGTCTTATACTATGTACTTTATTGAATGTAGTCTTCCTCTATAGTACTCTATTATAGTTTTATTTTGATATCAATTGTATAACATTGAGTTCTTTTAAATTTTTATCATCCATCATGTAGTGATTTTTTTGTATGGAATGTTTAGTGGGGTTTCATTGTTTTCAAAAGGAAAATCATCCCACATATGTTAATGAATCCCATGGAATTTATTTCAATTTTCTGGTACCTTAATGATGCTTCTTAAGTCCATGTAATTTCCTTCTGCTTTCTCAAGCTAAAGATTTGGGGTGGGATGATACAACATGTATCATCTTGTTTGGTCCTTTAGTCACAAGTGGTATTAGTCTTGTTCAGTCTTTGACATGGTTATCTTTTCATGGTCTTGGAGTTGAAATTAATTTTAGATTATTCCTTGTGTTTGGATTATAAAAAGGATTATGAATGTTAGTAATTGAAATGTAGAGCATAATAATATGTGGATACCCTTTTTCTATTTAGTTTTATGTTATAAGTGATATTGTACAAATGTATTTTAGGGAAACATATAGGAATTGGAATTTCAATATCTTAGGTTTATACAATGCGACAAGCATGACATGGATTTTAGAAATTAATTCCCACTAGGAATGAATATTTTAGTTTTAATATTGATATATGATATGGTACAAAAGTGATGATTTTTTAAAATTGATAATTTTTTTCAAATGTGAGTTTTTAAAATGCCTGAAATAGTTATTTTGATAATGGTATAATTTTCATAAGAATGGGTAAATTTTATAAAATGGTTTAATATGGAAAATGTAGAATTTTTGGATCACCTTTTTTTAAAATATTATATAGAAGAATTTTAAATGGTAATCATTAGTTTCAAGATAATGAGAATTATGGTTTTTTGTCTATATAGAAAATGGAACACGATGGGAATCTTAGAAACCAACCAGAGGAAGCTACTGAGAATTTGTTTTCACGTAATCCACAGGTGAACCAAAATAGGGTTTATAGTATAACTCAAGAATTCAAGGATATAGGCATATGGAATAATATGGATGAACTAAGAGAATTTGTCATTCCATTATGTTACAGAAGTATAATCCACCCATCTTTTAGGATGATTTACAACCAGTGAAGGCATAGGTGTTATTGAATAGAATGAATCATATCGTTGATTTTCCCATCACACTTACAGAGACGAATGTTATGTTGGGAGCATATATTCTATTTTACCTTTCATGAAAATGGTGGTATTTAGTTGTTCTGGCTAAATTAGAACAAGGCCTTGCAGGAGTAGATTTTTAAAAATTGTTCAATCGACAATTCACTACACATACATTTAGAATTTCTAGAGAAATGGAATTTTTCATATTGAAATTGGATAGAATCATAGTGACATATTATCAGGATATATTTATGATTTTATCTTAATTTTCACCCAAAGTTACTACTAGTGCATCCTTTAAGACGTGAATCTTTAAATCGGGGCTATGGAAGGAGGTCCACTCATTGATTTTCATGGTTTTTATAATAGACTATAAAGAGATGGTAAAAAGAGAGATAATGATAGAAAGAGATATCTCAAGTTATATGGGTAGAGGGAGCATATTGATACTTATGGGAAATGGTGGGAACTCCAATTATGGGAGATTGTTGAAGAGAGGCACTTGTTGTTAAGGTAGGAGTATGGGTAGAACTAGAAAAATTGATAGTTGAATCTTCCCCCAGGACCCAAGAGAAAAGATGGATTTTTTCAGTGTGTATTCTTTTACCACATGATGTGATAGTGCAAGACACCACCTAAATCATGTCACAATTACAACTATTTGGGGCATCATCAACTCTTTTTTTGTACTGCTCCATTTTTAGGTTTTCAGGACACATATCAGGTGTCACAGACGTTGTATTCTTCAATAGAAATAATATAGGTGAATCCGAATCACTATTAGAATATAACTATCCATGGTTATTCTAGTAATATCATATCTACTAGGAAATTTAAATCTCAAAAGGGATATAATGAACAAAGTGTCATGATCAATATATTATATGGAGCTGAGAAGGTGGTTACAGATGATTATTTTCTATCATTGACCATGAGAGGTACGATTCCTGTGAGTTCTACCCTTAAGTAATATTTTTTATATATGTTCATCCCATTTGTTTTTCATATTGTATTATTAATTTTATGGGTCTAAATATTGAGATCGTTCATTTTTTTTAAAACTACAAACTCCTCTTGGGTATAGAGAATGTCAAGGAATTATGTTTAAAGCATAGTTTGTAATTGTTGATGCAGATGATATGATATGGGAAATATATATTCTTGATATGAATGTATAGTGTATAATCCTAGGTATGGATTGGTTGATAATGTTCAAGGCTCGCATCGACTGTTATAACCTAAGAGTCCATTTTACCAATGATGATGGTGTCAGGAATCTCTTTAGAGGATAACAGAATGTAAATGTAGGTGAAATGGGATTGTTGTCACCATTAGTTAGAATAGTATAAAACTAGTTGGTGGTGTTTAATTTTACAAAAATGTAAGATATTTAGGATTTTTTTAGCGGTGGTTGATCAGTATCTGGATGTTTTTCTTGAAAATTTCCTTGGGTTTCCACCAATAAGGTAAGTGGAGTTTATGATTGATCTCCATTCATGGAAAAGATATATTTCCATTAGTTATTATCCTATATAACCAAAATTAATAATGTAGCTGAATGTGTTGTTGGAATAACTGGAATGAAAAGGGTTCTATAAGGCCCCATCCTTAAACCTTAAATAATCTTGAGTTATCACAAGATTACACGTTGAGGATCTTTTTAGGTTTAGAGTTTTAGAGAATTAGGACATAATTTTTAAATCTCAAAGATTACAAAGTAGACACATCTACTCAGCTTCCATTTTTTTCACAAAATAAAAACTCTTGAAAAAAAGAGTCATGTCTAGTTCCTTGTTTTTGGACATCTTGACATTTCTTGATCCCATCCTTGACCCTATTCAACTTTAGGTCATGTGAAAAACATTTCAAAAACATGGGATGAGCATAAAAAGCTCAGTAAAGGTTATAGAAATATGGAAGGGAAACATGAGTTCATATATACATAAGGATGAAATCATACTTTACCCATAAAACATAGTCATTTTAACTTACCTCATAAAATCATGAATAAATCATATAAATCATAAGACATAAAGGTATCTTGAGGCATTCATAACATTCTTACATAGGGAGTAACCCTCTTGGTTTCGTTTGGAAGACCCATCACAGTATATTCCCTAAATAACTTCGGAGAAACCTTAACGTTTCACTCCTTCGTGTTACCCAATGCATTGGAGAGCTATAACGGGCTCACCCACCCTTATTTTATCACAGAACCACCCGTCTTAATAATAATTCCCAAGAACCATAACATAATTCATAAAACAAGCATAAAGGAAACATAACATTTCCACATTTCAATCACTATATATCAAAACAACACATTGATATAAAAACATTATGAAAACCATTTTCAATACCAAAGTAAAACATGGTATTTACTTTTTCATTTAAAAAATAAATATGGCTTGTAGAGGAAGACGAAACTCAAATAATGGTCAAGGCGGCGGAGAAGTCGTTGTCGCCGCATACGTACAACAAGAAAAACATTCCCTTTCATCATTTAGTAAAACGCATCGTATAAAAAAGATTCCTTTTGAATAAGCGTAAAAGTCAAAGTGGTTTATACACCGTATAAAAGAAGGTTGTGTATAAATTAAAATATGCCTCAATGAAAGGATATTGAGATGAAGTCCAATACAAAGAAAGTATCATTGGTTTAAGGATAAATTAATTACATAATTATGTGTGACAAACGAATACACCAAATATTAGTGGATATTAAGTGTAAAATAATCAAAGGTCATTCACACATATTCAAAGGATAACACATTCAATAACAACATGTTTAACCAAAAGAAATCGAAATTGGGTTAAGAAGTTCCCTTGACAGCCTAACGGCGTCACATCAAAATGAGTTAATGAGAGATAAAAAAAGGGTATCTCATCACATGGACATAAAATTTACATCAATAAGGATATATGAGAACATATACCAACATAACAATATGTAAATTAAAAGACCAAACAAAATAAGTCTTTTAAAAAGAGGAGGGTGAAAGGTTCCCTTACCGACATGGGTAACTTTCGAAGCATACACCTCATGAAAGAAGGACAATACAACATTGATGTAAATACTCATAAAAGAAAGTATATTAAACAATGAGTAAAATAATGGGCAGTACATACACCACTCAAAGGAAATTGTGGCAAATGTAGCATAAATCTCACGGGAATAAAAGTGAGATGAAAAATCCCTTACGAAAAATCAGCAGCCTAACGGCGCCACTCAAAACTTCCAAAATGGATTGATGAGATAGAATAGGGTCTCTCATCACATGAACCTAAAAATTACAGTAAGATTAATATAAAAGAACATCCCAATAACAAGAAATATGATCTTTAAAAGTAATGACATAAAAGAGTGTACTTATAAAGAAAGAGAGGAGTAGGATCCCTTACCTCAGGTCTGACTTGACTCGATCGTTCTTTAAAGTCCTGAATAATAAACATGAGTTAATTTATACTTTCTTATGAACCTTCTTAAAGTTCATTATTCCTTTTAAATCACTTATTTCAATTTTATAAACATTATGTAATCATTTAAGTTAATAATGTTTGTTTTTTTAATATTTGGTTCTTTAGTCGAAAATGGACTTCTAACAATTACATGTTGTTTGTGTGGTAAATGGTTCATTATATCCAGAATGATATTCATGATTTGGATATCATATATATCATATATATCCAGCATATACGTGTATTTATAATATTACATTATCATTTAGAGGTAAGAAATGAAATGCACCGTTCATGGAGACGGTAAGCCGTACGTACGCATGAACGCTACTTTCATTTCTATCTCATACTTTAATGGAAAGAAACAATAATGATATAGAGGTATTTTATAATTCCAGTATAACATCATATATAATAACTTTAAATCCATCCTTTATACGTCCCACGTATGGCATTAACGAATCAAATCACTTTGAGGGGGCGGTAGTCCGCACTTCCTAAAATGAAATTATCGTGTTTACCCACAATGGAAACCATAAAGGTATTAAACAAATGAAAATAAAGAAGCTTAAGTAAAACATAAACATATTATATATCATATATAAATATAGTTTCATCTAAATGGACACCTTTGAGGGTGTTATATGAGTGTTGAACAATCATCATTTCGGGAGGAAGAATTTCTCCATTCACGGAAACCGTATGTTCTTTAACCATTTGATGTAGTTGTGTGAGATTGTAGCTCGAATAAATCTTATAACAACATCCTAGTATATTTATGATACTGGTGTTGTTACAAAAGAAGTAAATAAAAAGAGTTTAGGGGTTTGGAGAAGCAAAATAAAACAAATGAACATGAGAGAATGAATTACCTTTAAAAGTGTAACTCCTTTTGATTTGAGCCTAAAGGTTTCCTTTGAAAGGATTCTGCCCAAAGGGAATCCTCTAGGATGAGGAGAGGGATGTGGAGAGAGTAAATGGGCAGGGTATGGCCGAGCCAAAGGCTTTAGGAGTGTGGGAAATGAGGTAGAGGTGGGGGCCTTTTATAAGAGAAGAGGAGGGTCACTTTTGGAAATCATGAAACTATTATTTTATTTTCAAAAGTGGTTCGAATTTCTAAGGTCCCACATTGATATATTTCAAAGATAAGATGATAATGCTTCGAAATACACCCATACAATAGTTTTTGGACAAGTGTAGTTTTTAGATATTACATTATCTTTCCATTTTATTTAAACTATTCATTAATGAGGTCATCGTTGCATCATCATGATGTCGTAATTAAATTAATTCATTTAATATTTAAAAATTATAGAAAAATACTATGATGTAGGAAATCTTTTTAGATTTCTAATGAATATTTATAGTCAAAATTTGGACTTGGGTAACCCCACTTAAAAACTCTTTTAGTAAAACAACTCATGTTTGTGTAAATTTAATTTTAACATTAAATAAATATATATTAATGTCATTTTCCAACCAAAGTGGTTCCATGGGGTCCCCAAGTTGACCCATGGGTTGTCTGGGTCGGCCATGATTCATCCAATAGTGGTAGGAAATGTGTCATGGTGTTTTCATATTTTTATAATATCATTTTTACCTTAAATTACACTAATTACCTCTAATCGCGATTAATGAAAAAAAGTTACTATTCACCAAAAAATTATATTCATCCCATAGAACCAAATTTTACATACTAATGACAACCATGTATGTCGGATTTTCAAAATTAAATACACATTAGTGGTAAACATTCATTTAACTGAAAAATCAGTTTGCTTGATTACCACTTAGTGGTTTCACTATTTATCAAAAATTGGAGTTTTTCTGAAAATTACCAAAAATTGACCCTAAGCTATATTTGATATTCCAAATTCAAAAACGATGTTTATATTACCTAATTCAAAGAATATAAGTAGAATTAATTAATTTAATAATTAACTCCCGCTGTCAAAACAAATAGCGTGTTTTTAAGAAACAATAAGTATCAAAAGATTGATACTAGTTTTAGTCCGATTTAAAAGTGAAATTAATTCCGACGACCACTATTGGATTTAATGGTAAAAATATTTTCTAATTTCACTTTAAAACCAATTCAAAAGATTATATAATCATATAAATAAATTAGATTAAAAAGAGGTTTTGAATTAAAACACAACATTTTACACTATTCATTAAAAAATGAACTTTATCGGAAAAATACCAAAAAATTACACAAAGTAAAATTTGATGTCCCAATTATAAAGAAGAGTTTTATTTGGTCCAAATGAAGGTATAAGTGTGATCAAAACTATATTTAATGACATTTCTCCATCAAAAGGCGATAAGTGAACCTTTAGTGAAAATTAGGGTATATACGCCTAAAATTGAATTCTTTCCATATTTTTAGCCTTGATCTTTTATTGGATAAATGTAAAAACATTTAAAAACATTTATAATCATATTTTAGTTATTTCTATCCATTCTCGCAAATAAAACGACTACATGTTAACTACCATTTAATATAATATTATTTTATTATTAGAGTGCAACGTAAGATTCCCAAGAAACTCGTTGTTGCGTGTTGGGAACGCCATTGAGCATAGCATCCCCTTTAAAGTCATATTGATATTTCATTCACAAATATGGATAAAAATACAAATGTCATATTCTTTATTTACCTGGGGTGTTACATCCTTCCCCCCCTTTTAGGAATTGCATCCTCGCAATTTTAAAATTGGGCTCAGAAACTTCATTGAAAATCTCACATCGAAACAAGAGTTAATAAAAAAATCACTTTAAAAGAAAGAAAGAGGAGTACAGAGGTCACCCATGTTAACCCATACTAGGATTCCATGGAAGAAAACATGGACATGGAAGAAAAAACAAAGGGTCATGTTCTGAGGGAGAGTGATAGTAAACATGTCTAGGAGAAAGTTAACCACAAAAAATCACAAACTTGTGATGGGTTAAACGGTATTTGATTCCCCTGTAGGAAAAGTTAATAAACAACATTTTTGTTTTACATTACTTTTTATTGGGGAATTTATTCATAATAAAACATAATCAATTATCATGTGGACTTTCAACTTTTATTAGATTCCTTACACAAACTCATATTTTCCCCAAACGACGAGTATTTAGGAAGACTTGTTTGCATTAAGAGTACTATAATCAACTTCTAGAGAATCACCTAATCCACAAAAGAGAACTATATACTTCCCATATCTTTAGACCTTAACCATAACCAAAACCAAAAAGGTTAGTACAAGGTCAGATAATCCAGAAAAGGATAACCCTTTATAAAAAGAAAATCTATTCTTAATCTCCAAAATTTGTCTAACAAAACCCATAGTTCAACAAGGATCATTCGATAACCAATTTGTCCAAAAAATTCTTCAATGTAAACCAATCTAAGATTGAAACCCAAATGTTTGAAGGATTTAGTCACATAGTATTCCAAGTTAAATCGTAACATTTATCTCCAAACAACATCTGTTGCTCCTAAAGTCTTGTATTGAAAAGTAATTAACCTAATCACATATCCTCCATGATAGGTTAATCATTTTCGTAAATAACCCAAAATCAACATACTATTAATTCATAAAATCATATAACTAGAAAGAATTTGTCAAACTAACCAGGGACTTCACGTAGTCCAGTGGTAGGTGATAAATACCAGTCGCACTTTGGTTGTGGGTTCGATTCCCGCAGCTTTGTCTGACGCGACGGGTAGTCACACGGTCTGCGTGTTGTCCTTTTTCCAAAACTATATAATTCTCAAATCATTCCCCAAAAAGGGATAAAATCATCAAAAATGATCATTACATATTTTAACCTCAAGATTATCTCATGCCTTTCATTTTCCAGCATATCATATAATAACCCATAATTACCTCAAAAGTAAGGATCATATAAACTCTAATGGTTACCTTTATAATTATTACCTGAACTTCCGCATCGATTGGTCATCTCGTACATGATGCATTACAGAACATACCATGGTTCAAGTGGTTTATCATGACTCCTTGATATTTGGTTTAGGACAACCACGAGTTTCCTCATTGAATCCTCCATTTTATCTAGTATCTTAATCAGAGAACCACCATAGTTTCCTTCAAACCTGTTGTCTCTTTGGTGCCTACTAGATCCATCCATTCACTTAAAACAGAAATGTCAGTGTGAGTATATCAACAAAACCATCATGTACTAATGAGTAAGGTAAACACTAAGATACACTTACTCATTCACTTTATCTAAAACTAGGACTCTTTCTGAAATCCTAACCATTATGGTAATGTCACTTGTTCTTAGAGAATACCCTAACCTCTAAAGTTATCTAAACCGACCTCTGATACCAACTATAAGGCCCCAGCCTTAAACCTTACATAATCTTGAGTTATCACAAGATTACACGTTGAGGATCTTTTCAGGTTTAGAGTTTTAGAGAATTAGGACATAATTATTACATCTCAAAGATTACAAAGTAGACACATCTACTCAGCTTCCATTTTCTTCACAAAATAAAAACTCTTGAACAAAAGAGTCATGTCTAGTTCCTTGTTTTTGGACATCTTGACATTTCTTGATCCCATCCTTGACTCTATTCAACTTTAGGTCCTGTGAAAAACATTTCAAAAACATGGGATGAGCATAAAAAGCTCAGTAAGGGTTATAGAAATATGGAAGGGAAACATGAGTTCATATATACATAAGGATGAAATCATAATTTACCCATAAAACATAGGCACTTTAACTTACCTCATAAAATCATGAATAAATCATAGAAATCATAAGACATAAAGGTATCTTGAGGCATTCATAACATTCTTACGTAGGGAGTAACCCTCTTGGTTACGTTTGGAATACCCATCATAGTATATTCCCTAAATATCTTCAGAGAAACCTTAATGTTTCACTCCTTCGCATTACCCAATGCAACGGAGAGCTATAATTGGCTCACCCACCCTTAGCTTATCACGGAACCACCCGTCTTCATAATAAAGCCCAAGAACCATAACATAATTCATAAAACATGCATAAAGGAAACATAACATTTCCACATTTCAATCACGAGATATCAATACAACACATTGATATAAAAACATTATGAAAACCATTTTCAATAACAATGTAAAACATGGTATTTACTTTTTCATTTAAAAAATAATGTATGGCTTGTAGAGGAAGACGAAACTCAAATAATGGTCACGGTGGCGGAGAAGTTGTTGTCGCCGCATACGTACGACAAGAAAAACATTCCCTTTTTTCATTTAGTAAAACACATCATATAAAAAAGATTCCTTTTGAATAAGTGTGAAAGTCAAAGCGGTTTATACACTATATAAAAGAAGGTTGTGTATAAATTAAAATATGCCTCAATGAAAGGAGATTGAGACGAACTCCCATACAAAGACAGTATCCTTGGTTTAAGGATAAATCAATTACATAATTATGTGTGACAAAAGAATACACCAAATATAAGTGGATATTAAGTGTAAAATAATCAAAAGTCATTCACACATATTCAAAGGATGACACATTCAATAACTACATGTTGAACCCAAAGAAATCGAAATTGGGTTAAGAAGTTCCCTTGATAGCCTAACGGCGTCACATCAAAATGAGTTGATGAGAGATAAAAAAAGAATATATCATCACATGGACATAAAATTTACATCAATAAGGATATATGAGAACATATCCCAACATAAAAATATGTAAATTAAAAGACCCAACAAAAGAAGTCTTTTAAAAAGAGGAGGGTGAAAGGTTCCCTTACCGACATGGGTAACTTTCGAAGCATACACCTCGTGAAAGAAGGACAATAGAACATTGATGTAAATACTAATAAAAGAAAGCATATTACACAATGAGTAAAATAATGGGCAGTACATACACCACTCAATGGAAATTGTGGCAAATGTAGCATAAATCTCACGGGAATAAAAGTGAGATGAAAAATCCCTTACGAAAACTCGGCAGCCTACCGGCGCCACTCAAAACTTCCAAAATGGATTGATGAGAGATTATAGGGTCTCTCATCGCATGAACCTAAAAATTACAGTAATATTAATATAAAATAAAATCCCAATAACAAGAAATATGAGCTTTAAAAGGAATGACATAAAAGAGTGTACTTATAAAGAAAGAGAGGAGTAGGATCCCTTACCTAAGGTCCGACTTGACTCGATCGTTCCTTAACGTCCTGAATAATAAACTTGAGTTAATTTCTACTTTCTTATGAACCTTCTTAAAGTTAATTATTTCTTTTATGTCACTTATTTCAATGTTATAAACATTATGTCATCATTTAAGTTAATAATGTTTGTTTTTTCAATATTTGGTTCTTTAGTCGAAAATGGATTTCTTACAATTACATGTTGTTTGAGTGGTAAAAGGTTCATTATATCCAGAATTTTATTCATTATTTGGATATCATATATATCATATATATCCATCATATACATGTATTTATAATATTACATAATCATTTAGAGTTAAGAAATGAAATGCACCGTTCATGGAGACGGTAAGTCGTACGTACGCATGAACGCTACTTTCATTTCTATCTCATTCATTAATGTCAATAAACAATAATGATATATAGGTATATTATAATTCCAGTATAACATCATATATAATAAATTTAAATCCATCCTTTATACGTCCCACGTATGGCATTAACGAATCAAATGACTTTGATGGGGCGGTAGTCCGCACTTTCTAAAATGAAATTATCGTGTTTACCCACAATGGAAACCATAAAGGTATGAAAAAAATGAAAATACAAAATCTTAAGTAAAACATAAACATATTATGTATCATATATAAATATAGATTCATCTAAATGTCCACCTTTGAAGGTGTTATATGAGTGTTGAACAATCATCATTTCGGGAGGCAGAATTTCGCCATCCATTGAAACCGTATGTTCTTTAACCATTTGATGTAATTGTGTGAGAGTGTAGCTCAAATAAATCTTATAAAAAAATCCTAGTATATTTAAGATACTGGTTTTGTTACAAAATAAGTAAATAAAAAGAATTTATGGGGTTGGAGAAGCAAAATAAAACAAATGAACATGAGAGAATGGATTACCTTTAAAAGTGTAACTCCTATTGATTTGAGCCTAAAAGCATCCTTTGAAAAGATTCTGCCCAAAGGGAATCCTCTAGGATGAGGATAGGGATGTGGAGGGAGTAAATGGGAAGGGTATTTCCGAGCCAAAGGCTTGAGGAGTGTGTGAAATGAGGTAGATTTGGGGGCCTTTTATAAGAGGAGAGGAGGGGCACTTTTGGAAATCATGAAACTATTATTTTATTTTCAAAAGTGTTTCGAATTTATAAGGTCCCACATTGATATATTTCTAAGATAAGATGATAAGGATTCGAAATATTCCAATCCAATAGTTTTTGGACAAGTGTAGGTTTTAGATATTACATTATCGTTCCATTTTATTTAAACTGTTCATTAATGAGGTCATCGTTGCATCATCATGATGTCGTAATTCAATTAATATATTTAATATCGAAAAATTATAAAAAAAATACTATGATGTAGTAAATCTTTTTATATTTCTAATGAATATTTATAGTCAAAATTTGGACTTGTTTAACCCCGCTTAAAAACTATTTTAGTAAAACAACTCATGTTTGTGTCAATTTAATTTTAACATTAAATAAATATATATTAATGTCATTTTCCAACCAAAGTGGCTCCATGGGGTCCCCAAGTTGACCCATGGGTTTTCGTGGTTGGACATGAATCATCCAATAGGGGTAGGATAAGTGTCATGGTGTTTTCATATTTTTATAATATCATTTTTACCTTAAATTACACTAATTGCCTCTAATCGCAATTAATGAAAAAAAAGTTACTATTCACCAAAAAATTATTTTCATCCCATTGAACCACATTTTACATACTAATGACAACCATGCATGTCATATTTTCAAAATTCAATACACATTAGTGGTAGACTTTCATTTAACTGAAAAATCAGTTTGCTTGATTACCACTTAGTGGTTTCACTATTCATCAAAAATTGGAGTTTTTCAGAAAATTACCAAAAATTCACCCTCAGCTATATTTGATATTCCGAATTCAAAAATGATGTTTATATTACCTAATTCATAGAATATAAGTAGAATTAATTAATTTAATAATTAACTCCCGCTGTCAAAACAAATAGTGTGTTTTTAAGAAACAATAAGTATCAAAAGATTGATACTAGTTTAAGTCCGATTTAAAAGTGAAATTAATTCCAACGACCACTATTGGATTTAATGGTAAAAATATTTTCTAATTTCACTTTAAAAAAATTTCAAAAGATTATCTAATCATATAAATAAATTAGATTAAAAAGAGGTTTTGAATTAAAACACAACATTTTACACTATTCATTAAACATGAACTTTATCAGAAAAATACCAAAAAATTACACAAAGTAAAATTTGATGTCCCGATTATAAAGAAGAGTTTTATTTGGTCCAAAAGAATGTATAAGAGTGATCAAAACTATATTTAATGACAGTTCTCCATCAAAAGGCGATAAGTGAACCTTTAGTGAAAATTAGGGTATATACGCCTAAAATTGAATTCTTTCCATATTTTTAGCCTTTATCTTTTATTGGATAAATGTAAAAACATTTAAAAACATTTATAATCATATTTTAGTTATTTCTATCCATTCCCGCCAATACAACGGCTACATGTTAACTACCATTTAAAATAATATTATTTTATTATAAGAGTGCAACGTAAGATTACCAAGAAACTCATTGTTGCGTGTTGGATACGCCATTGAGCATAGCGTCCCCTTTAAAGTCGTATTAATATTTCATTCACATATATGGATAAAAATAAAAATGTCATATTCTTTATTTACCTGGGGTGTTACAAGTTCATTGGGCCTATCACGTCACCATGGGTAGCACCAGTCTTGTTTGTCAAAATGGCATATGGAACATTTTGGTTGTGTGTGTATTATCATAATATTATCCATGTTATGATAATGAATAGGTATCCAGTTCCACACATTCATGATATGTTAAATAAATTGAGGGGAGCATAGTGGTTCTCTAAAATTAACTTCTCATTAGGATATCACAAATTGTGGGTATGGAAGGAGGATATTCCAAAGACAAGTTTCAAAAGTAGATCTGAACATTATGAGTTTGCGGTAATTCCTTTTAGTCATAAAAATTCAGTAATGATCTTTATGGAATTGATTAATTAGATATTTTTGAGATATAGGGAT
This sequence comes from Viscum album, assembly GCA_963277665.1. Classification (NCBI taxonomy): domain Eukaryota; kingdom Viridiplantae; phylum Streptophyta; class Magnoliopsida; order Santalales; family Viscaceae; genus Viscum; species Viscum album. The sequence goes on from OY728135.1 coordinate 988,883,551, forward strand.
TCTTTTTTGGTGGTGTTTGTGGATGATATATTAGTATAATTACTGACAAGAGTTAAGAATTAACAACATATAGTGATAGAGTTTGGAATACTGTGGGATAATTATATATTTCCAAACTATAAACAAGTGTTTTTTGAAAATAAAAGGTATGTTTACATGGCTATGTGATATGTTAAAGAGATTTTTGTAATGCTGAATAAAAGATAAAGGGATTTATCTCTTGGAGACCACTAATCAATTTCTTCGAGATACGTAGTTTCCTTTTTAAATCTTGTTATTATCAACATATTCTAAATTATTTATCATGAATACCTTCACTAATGAATGATTTGAGAAGGAAGAATGTAGTGTTCTAATGGAATGAGGGATTTTTGATGTCTTTTCAACAGATGAAATTTCTCCTTACATCAGAATAAATCGTGATTTATCTATAATCAGGACACTGGTACATGGTGTATTGTGATGCTTCTGGATCATGGGTGAGATTATTTATCATGTAGGAAGATCATGTTGTTGATTTTGGGCCGTGTTTGTTATGTTCTTCCATATAGGGAGACCATTTTTTTAATGATCAAGACAGTTACAGTTTCATGAGATGAACTAACCAACACTTGATTTGGAGTTTTCGTTCGTAGTCCATGCTTTGATGATTTTGCATTATTACCTCTTTGTTGAGAGCTTTAAATTATTTAAAGTCCATAGAATCTTGAAAACTATTTTCTTGAAAAATTATTTTAAACAAAGACAAATAATATGGATGGTGTATCTCCAAATTAATGAATTTGACTGGATTAATACACTGTATAAAGTCACCATGATGTCACATGAATTAAGAATAAATTTATATGCTCAATTGCAAATAGAATCATTAAAAGAGTGGCAGTTGATGCCACTCCTATGTAACAATAACATAAAAATTGAAGACTGAGGTGAAGTTGTGGTTTTCATTATTGTTTCATTTGTTCCTAATTTTGTTGAGATAGTCAAAAAGGCATAGACACCCCATCCGAAATGTTTTTTTATATGGTCAAAACTCAATGGTAGGGAGACCATTAAGGGATGGAAGATGAATGTGAATTCCTGTTTTGGGTTTTGTGTTTGAAATGTCATACCTATAAGTTATCAGTAATAACATCGTCATTCGTAACACCATTCAAGATAAAATGTTCATCCTAGAATTCAGAAGATTTAGTAGGCATTTAAAGCATAGTTTTGGTTGTTTGGTAAGAAAATTTAGGTGGATGAGTTCATTTCGAGAGGTTTAATGTGTAAATATGTTAAGGCATAGCCTTAGTGATCAGTATGTATTTTGTTGTATTTACCTATACCAGTTTGTAAATGGAAGAATGTAACCCTGGATTGTGTCATAGGCCTTCCATTAATGGTTAAAAAAAGATTCCATATAAGAGATAGTGGATCATCTCACAAAACCGTATCATTTCATCCCTATTTATGAATCTCATATGGTGAAGGAAATTTAAGATTTTTTTTTTCCAAGATATGGTAAAGAGGCATGGTGAAATTGTTTTGACAGTATTGGACCAAGATGCAATGTTTATGTATAATTTCTATAAATACTTATATAAATCCCTTAGGAATTAGTTGACCATGAGTATGGCATGTCATACTCTGACGGATGTACAATCCAAATGGAAAATACAAATATTGGAAGAGATGTTGTGATCTTGTGTATTTGATTATGGTGGCTCATGGGAAGAGAACTTACCATTAATTGAAACCTTGTTGTTCTCCACATTATTGGGTGAAAAAAGTGATAAATCACTAGTGGGGTTGATCCTTCTCCATGCGACAAAAGAGAATATTTATTTGATATGGAAACAGATTGAGACGGTTCAGAGTAGTCCTAAATCATATGCAGATCATCATCACAAACCGTTTTTATTTGAGGAGTGTGGTCATTTCATCATGAATATCTCTCCATGGTATGATAATAATCATTTTTGGAAGTATGGAATGTTATTTTCATGATACATAGGACCTTTGGAGATACATTATTGGGTTGGTGAGGGGTATGTCGATTGGCATTGCTGCCATGGTTAAGTGTTGCACATAATGTGTTTCATGTATCTTATTTGTAGAAGTATTGGCCTAATCCTGACCATGCGATTTGTTGTATAATATTAATCTAGAGCTGGGGGCTTCGTTGTTTCATGAGTTAATAAAAAATGTCAACAGGAATGATTTAGTCTTCCATGGTAAATGTATCGGTCTAGTGCAGGTTTTGTGGCAACATCGTCAGATTCAGGAAGAGACATGTTTAATGGAAAAGGAAATTGTTGATTAATGTCCAAAAATCATTTAGGTAATGGTTGAATTTTTTATTTTTGGGGATGTAAAGGCCAATGGTGTGTAGAATGTAGCACCACTAGTTTCAAATAAGTAACCCTTTCTTTATGATTTATAAATATATAAAGTTATTGGGAAATGTTTCATAGAGTTTGGCAGACTTATAGAAAGATATTGGGGATTTTATAAAGGTTCACAGTTGGTACAAGGTTTATAAAAAATTTTCAACTCCAACAGAAAACATGAAATGTGAAATAGATAATTCTGTTTCAGCGTATGGTCTAACGCACGGTTTTTCCAAACTATGCGGCCATCTATGAGAAACCATTTAGAGTAGGATAGTATGATTTTTCTTATTTGGAGAATAGTTTTTATAAATTTTTAGGCCAACCATGAGAGGTTTGCATTGAGATCGTGGCTGGAACATGGTTAACACATGATTTTCCAACCTGTGCAAATATCCTTTCAGGGTTTAAAATTTAGACACTAAAAAAGATGATCTCACTCGAGAATGCATCTAGGACTCTCATTTTTTGGTCATATAAACTCTAACTCAATATTTATTCCTAAAAAATATTTGGAACCTTTTACCGTCAAATAAAAAATGTTCTAGATGAATTTATTTAAGATTTGAATCCTTGATTTCAATGGTACCTTTTTGTTTATGGTCAATTTTGGTGGTTTTCCTTTTATCTACTTTCATCCCTCTCATTGATTCTTAGTTATAATCTGTTTCTAATATATCAAAGTTGTTTTATTCTAATCATGGTTTGTTTTGGTATTTTTGAAGTCAAGGGAATACATCAAACTTGGTTTCTTATAAATTCAACCCAGTGTTGTGGTTATTTTTGTGTCGTTCTTCATTTGAGCCATAATATATATAGTAGGTGGCTTCAATATCAACTCCACATATTAGAACATTAAGGTTTAGTTTAAAATTTGTTAAATTTATTGAATTTATTTTTCTTAAAATCATGGTAAAAGACTTTTTTATTGATGGTTTGTGAATTTTTGGTTTTATGGTAATTGGATGTGCGATGTGATTTTTTTCATGATTTTGAAATGTTGATTTTAAAATATCATATTATTGGATTTATGAAAATGGTTTCAATGAAATGTTTTCAGTAATAGAATGTTTTTATTGAAATGTCTTGTAATTGATGATTTTTAATGGGTTGGCATACATGGGTTGTGTGATTTCATGCTTTTTCTATGACCCTGAATAAGGGGAATGCACCATTTAGGAACAAATGGACATGATCCTAAATAATGGGCATGTGTCATTGGGACACAAGTAGATTGACCACATTATGAGTACATAGTGGAAGGATGGGGAACAGATCATTTTTATGGAACTGTGAGAAAACAAATCATGTGTGGTTGTGTGTGTTTGGGAGTCATCTAATGGGTATGACAAAAAGAAATATAGAAAGGTATAATGAATTTTTTTATAATCCATGGACATTATTTTGGTACAAAATTGTTTTGGTTTTTTTATAGATTATTAAAAAATTTAATGTGGGTTTTTATATAAATAGTTTTATATAAATGTCTAAAAAAATTATATCCTACTGGAATGAGTAGGGAATTCATTTAGGGAAATCCGACTGGGTTTTGTTACTAACCCCTTCTTTGGTGCTTTGGCGCTTATGTAGATATTATTTTTCATGATTAGGAAATGATAAAGTATAAAACTTAGTTATTGGTGTTCATGATTCATGGTATTTGTTTTAGAGTTGGATAATAGAGCACGTTTGGAGGATGGAGTTATACCTTTGTATTATTTAGGATTTGTTTTTTTTTCTTCTGATTTTTAGTTTAATGTATGTAATATTCTATTATGGTTCTCAAATGTAGTTTGATTTTGATTTTAATGTTATTACATTGAGTTGTTTTTCATTTTTATCATGTTTTTTGTAGTGATATTTTGTTATGGAATGTTTTGTTGGGTAATTTTGTTTTAAAAGGAAAATATCCTCACATCTATTAATGAATCCCTCAGAATATATTTCTAGCTTTTGGAATCTTGTGGGTGTCGATTAAGGGCATGTAATGTCCTTCTTCCCACTCAATCCAAATAGAAAGGTAGGTTGTTACAATAAAAACATACATGGTATGTGATATAATAATATTGTTCTTTTATTGATTTATAGAAAAATATTTTTTTTTTTAAATGAGTTATGAATTTTTATGAATAAATTCAATATATAACACTTGGGAATTTCATCTCACTTTTTATTTCGGTGAGATACATGTCATATTCACCACTCACTTATTTTGTGTGGTGTATATACTTCCCTATGACAAGTGGTATCCTTAATTCACATTATTTAAAGATACTCAAAGATTTAATAATTTTAATTATTTTATAGGGGTCATTGTTCTAATGTTACTCATGTATTAAGTCATTTCTCATCTCACTTCAATTTCATTGAGACTTATGCTTTGTTCACCCATAATTTATTTTTTGTGGTGTATTTATTCCCAATGATTGTAATCAATTATTCATATTATTAAATTTATGTGTATTTATGTATCACTTTTATTATAATTCTTTCATGGGGATTATTGTTCAAAATTTAATAGATCTTTAATATAATTTTGTCTTAATTTTTGTTCTTTGAGACACATACTTTGTTATGCACCTATATTTTTCTATTAGTTGTATATATTTCCCTTTGAAATATAATATTATGAATCTAGTCATTTCTAGGATATTTTATGTTATATGTAATTTTTTAATTCCTTTGTATTAGGGTATAAGGGTTCTAAAGTGGTAACGGTTTATTGCTACAATCTCATCAATTATAGAGATTATTTGTGATTATGCATCCATTAATGAATTCATTTTATCCATATATTAATAACTCTCAAGAAATATTTTCTCTTCTATTTATTCAAATTATATCAAAATAATGGTCCCAATTTCCCAATCTTTTGTACTGAAGATGATTAAATTTTTTTCTATAATGCCCGAATTTATTTATCTCAATGGTCGGAAATGTGTTTACTCAAAAACAATGTTTTGTAAAAATTATCTAAAAATATATTAAATGATCTATTAATATAATTTTAAAAAAAAATTATTTTAAATAATTTTTTTATGTTTTAAAATGTTTGGATTTTTTTTCAAATCTTCCTTTACATGTTTTCAATTATATTTTCAAAGAAGACATTATTCAAAATGGTTTTCAATATTTATATATAGTTGTTCAATGTATTTTCAAGGAAAATTTTTTTTTACAATGTTTTATTTGTTTATTTATAATATTTCAAATTATTTTCAAATAAAATGTTTTTTAAATTTATTTTATGCTTCCTTTATATGTTTTTATGGAAAACAATTTTAAAAAGGATTTCATGTTTCCTTCATACGTTTTAATGGTTATTTCTAAGAAAATGGATTTGAAAAAGATTTATGTTTCATAAATATTTTTTTCAAACAAGAGATTATATTTTAGTCATGAAATTTCGTAAATTACTTTAAAGTATAGCTTTGAAGAAAATTATTTTGAGTATGTTATTTTTTAAAAAACATTAATTTTAAAAAACATTAATTTTAAAGAAAATTTATTTTCCCTTAAGAAATGATTCAAGATATTTTTCTATATCATTCTCCATATAATATTGAATCTTTTGATATTGTCAAAGTTCTATTTCGTACATGATACAATAATATCATTTTTATTCTTTCTTGGATGGTTTATGATTTGATAGTATGGTGTTTATCATTCCTATTTCTCTTCTATGAGTAACATTCTTTTGAAGCCCATTTCTTTTCACGGGTTATTATTTGATGAAATTTTTATGAGGCCTAACTGTTTTCCATAGGTAATGATATTATGAAATATTTATGATACCCACTTCATTTCCTAGGTAATGAAATAATTTTAAAGAAACCGATATCTTTTTATGGGTCATGATATGATATGTGATTTATTATCTTTTGGAACAAGTATGTATGATTTTATTATTTGATGGGTGACATGTATATATCCCTCAAATTCCTTTGGTAATTATTTATATCTAATGATATAATGATAGAAAATAAGTTTATGGGCTTGATCCAAAATGGGAAACTTTTATTCCCTAATTCAAAATGGGAACCAGGTGTGTCCTGATCCACTATGGGAAGATGGAGAATCCCAATCCACTGTGGGAAGATGGGGAAACCTGATACACTATGTGAATATGGAGAATCCCAATATTCTATGGAAAGATGGGGAAACTCAATCCCTTATAAATAATAGACTACCACTAGGAATGGTGGTTTATCCTGCTAAGTAGGTGTAATAACCATAATTTTCCCTAATAGGTTTTTGCAAATAATCATTTCATTATGGGGAAAGATATTAATTTTTTATTTAATTTAAACCCATTTTATGTCTTATACCTATGATGTTATCACATGGTTTGTATTCCTTTTTATCTTATGATTCATTTCTAATGAACTACTAATCGTTATGCCATGTATCATGTTTCTGATCATTGAAAAGAAGGGTACGATCTTAAAATGTTATGATCTGGTTATTTTACCCTTATGTTCTAATATGATTACGTATTTTCTGTCTTTACACATAATATGAATTACAGATCACCCCTTTCTTATTTTTTCCTTCCCCATAATATGAATAAAGGTTTTATATAGGAGTACTATAGGGGAATATCATTAAGAGAGATGTTTATGACTTTTCACCAAACTAAAAGAATGTGATCCCAATTTCCAAAGACACTAAAATATTATGGCCCTTGGGAATATACTCTTGTAATATTCTGAATATTCATCTATATTGATGTAATATCTGTGAATGTCAATCATGGGTCACTATATTATAGGTGTAATACCGTGGCTTTTCATACAAGGTATGAATCCTTTAATTTTCAGTTTAAATGATTAATTACAAACTATTGTGAATACCCCTTGAGGACACTGGGGTATTGTTGGTGTTCAAGGCTTGTTCAGTGCCTAGAAACAAACATTTGGGGAAAATTAAGTAGGCTTCATGGTAAGTAAAAATTTTGTGGTATAAGGTTTAATGGTTACTAAAAACCATGAGCGGTTGGAAATTGGGGATCAAGATGACTCACTATTTAGTGTAACTATGAGGATGGAGGCACACGCCTGTGCCATAGAACTTATAGTTTTTATAGTGGTGTTTTCATGGTTTGTATACTATTAGTCAAACATTGTGCGGCGACTGTGCGGGTTCCTAATTAGCACAAAATTAGGTTCATGGTCGGATCATGATTTGAACAACTATATAGCCAAACCATGTGAGCCCTTACATTTTTTTTGGAAATTACAAAATTTCAAGTAATTAATCATATAACCTAAAAAAATATTCTTCTCACACTAGGATAGACAATATCCTTTTTAGATATCTATTTGACAAGAAATGTAGGATTTTATTGCATTTCATTGTCTGATATCCGAATCGAGAAATGCTCATCTCATCGGATCCATGTTGGGGAGTAATAAATTCCTTTTGTTCTGTTTCTTATACTTTTTGGTATCAGTTGTGCTATTTAGGTGCAAGATAATTTGACTTATTTTTAGGATTTTTATCTATTATTCATTTCTCTCCATATCAAGGACAAATCTGGATATTATACTATACAAAAACCATCCTGTGGACTGAAAGTAAGTAGTGTACATTTTTTCCCTCGAATTTGGTGACTTATAGGGATACTATTCATTGTGCCAGTCGCTGAAAATTCTGATGTGGCCCTAAAATTTAATTCAATAATTAAGTTAAATTAAATGGAACCTATTTGGGATTCCCAGTAGTTCCTTTTATATTTTTTTAGGATCTTCCCCAACCAAGGTTTCCCATGGGGTTTTCCATGTAATCTTCATAAACCAATGCTTTTGATAAACCACCCATCCGGTAGGTTGGCTCTTTCCATGACAAAGGAAGACTATTAAAAATGAAATGACTTGATTTTATTGGTTTGGAGATGGTTTTCCTCTTTAATATGATCATTCATTTAATTTATTGATTTATATATATTTTTTACATGAGTTATTAGACTTATGTAATGTAATTTAATATCAATTGTTGAAATGAGTTGGTTAACTCATGAATTTTGATCGATTGTGAACTGACATATGAGTGGACAAACTCATGGTATGAAATGGTATTGAATTGAATTATTAGTTTTTACATAGGATGACATGTGTTTTATACACCATGGTTCATGGAAATGGTAGAGAATACCTTGGATATGTATGCTCCTTTGATTATTATTCTGTGGGATGCCTTTCTCCTTGCAACCCATTGGATTTGGTTTTTATTGATCTTGTAGTGGACATTTTTGGTAGAAATGATCTATAGACCCCAAATCATCCCAAACCGACTTTGCAGTGAGATTCTCCCAAGACTCGACGATGATACCTTGGTCCACTATAACTTGGATCCCGCCCTGCGGGGTTAATCACTTGGACTCTATTGAACAACCATGGTAAATGTTCCATGTGTGATTATATTTCTCGACTGTGGTTGTTCTGATAATTCTGGTTATGTGGTGAGGTTGTGGATGTTTTTATATATTGATGATATGATAATACCATGGGTGATATGTTATTTTATTAATAACGTATGGTGGTTCTGTTTATTTCTGTTGTATATTTCTACCTTATTATAAGAGATTGAACCATATTTTTTAGGGATCCAACTTGGGATCTAAAGTATCACATGTTTTTTAATTTACATCCCATGGTAAATTTACTTTAATTACTTATTAACTATGATGAATATATTTTACACTATTTAGTTTATATTGAATAGCCATAAATGCTATAGATCATTGGATGATTACCCACTGGGATTATATCTCACACCCTTTTTGAGCCTCCATTCGGTAACTAGATAGAAAATGTGGATGTAGTTAGGGATAGGGGGAAGTCTCCATAGGTATATTCTTGGATTTGTTCCATGATTTGGAGAATTAGAGAAGGAGACCAAGATGAGGTTCATGAAAACAATCATAGATAGTGTTTTTTAGTCTTTTTTGTATTTTGTTACATGTATTATACTAGTTATCTGTATACCTATTTTGGATGATTTGAGATAAATTGAATGACCTCATTGTATATGAGATTCATTTAGGCATTTTTATTATTTTCTATTGTTTTCCTATTGTTTAAATGAGCTTATGCTTCCGTTATTATTGTGTATGATTCAAACCATTGTGTTACATTCTTTTAAGATAGCATAGTCTCCCCACATACAATCCCTAGGCCCAAACTGGTAGTTGTAATCCTTTATAATTGAGGGAGATGAACTTGTTTCTATACGGACAACCGATCTTGGGGAACTATTCAGTGGCATCCATGTCCATTAATTTTCAATAGGATAAATATTTATAAGAGTTTTTTCATCATGATTATTTCATGTGTGATTGAATAAAGTGTTTTTTTGATAATTCAAAATGATTTTTTAGATGATATTTAAAAAATTCCATGTTACCATTCTTAGGGGTTTCTATTATTTCCTATTGAAATGACTTTGGGCCATTATTCATGTGTGGTTTATAATAATGATGGAAAATAGGATAATCTGGATATTTGATGTAGTGATTACCTTGGTAAAGAGGATGTGTCTTTGTACCACCCTACTTTTTTATGGACAATTTTTTGAATAAATTAAAATTTTCATTTATATCTTGAAATTCACTAATAAAAACATTTCTTTCACACTAAAATGACTTATTGTATGATACACACAACACTGAGTTTGTGTATGATACTCCCAACACTAATTATAGATTTTTTTCAATGTATAAATAAATAATGCTTTGATTATTATATATGTAACACCAATGGAAGCTTCAACTACATGAAACAGTGATTTGGCTTGAATTACACACTAGAGTAGCCTTCCTTGATAGGTTTCATCGAACGAAATACCGAGTTTCCAAAAACAATGATATATTATTGAAACATGATATAAAATAGATATTATGAATATTAGTAACTAAATTTTATATTTTCTATAACATTAAACTTATTCTTATGTATGTTTTTATACATGATACAATAAAAAATTCAATTTTAGAAGTATTTTTAAATAAATGCAATTTTGCCAACATTTGAAGGTGCACCAATTATAATTATAGTTTTTAACACTATTATATATTCTATTTGACTAAATAAAATTCCTATTTAGAATTGGGACAGAAAATTTTACTTTAGTTTAATTTTTGGTATTTTTCAGATAAAATTAATATTTTAATGAATAGTGAAAAATACTGCATTTTAATTCAAAACAACCTTTTATCATAATTTATATGTATAGATATATTATCATTTTAATTGGTTTTAAAGTGTAATTAGATTATTATTTGATTATTTAATCTAATTTTGGTCATTGGATGTAATTTCACATTTAAATTGGACATAAACACATGTCAATCATTTAATAGTTTTTACTTCTTAAAAACCCATTTTCTGGTTTTAACAACAGGGAATAATTTTTAAATAATTTCTTCCAATTTTTTGTTTTGAATTAAGAATGTAACACCCAAGCTTGCACGGTACGTTTCCCTTATAATAATACAGTAGCTTGTGTTGTACAGAACTTCCAGTTCAAACACACCACTACCAATCAAATTAGCCGTTATGAATAGTAATACCAACTTTTGGAAATTTTATAAATTTCATATTTCAAAATGGACTTCATTTTTGGATTTGGAATATAGAAATTAGCTTAGGGTGAATTTTTGGTATTTTTCAGAGAACTTTCAGTTTTTGATGAATAGTGAAAACCACTGAGTTATTGTTTAAAACCGAGCTTTTATTTAATTAAATATTTATTTTATTTAAATTTATTTTAGGTAAAAATATATACATAATACCTTTATAAGTTCTATTTAATTAATCTGAGTCATTTTATAATAATTTTAGATATATAAAAATTTTATTGAAATTTTTATCGTCTTTTACCCACCTCCTAGAAGCATTTGCAAATTTGCATAAAACTTCATTCAATCACTTCTATGAAAAAAATTTCCAAAATAAAAGAGAAAAGGTTGATATCAGTATGTAAAATGTTTTTCAATAAGATAAAAATAATTTTTGGTGAATAGTAACAATTGACTTTTATTTACCATGGTTAAAAGTAAATAGGGAAACTAATGGTAAAAATGATATCATTATTACCCTAACACATGTACTAATTATCTTGTATAAGTGAAATTCAATGAAAATAAACATTAGGAATAAAATAGGTTCCTTTAGGTCCACTTGGATAAGATTGGGACATTTATTATTATTTAATTCAAATAAGAGTAAAAAGTGTTAAATTCGAAGTTTAATAACTAAACCATTTATAATATGGGGTTACTTATAAGATAAATTCAACTATAAATATTAATTAGAAAACTAAAAATATTTCATACGTAATGGTGTTTTATTTATAATTTTTATACATTAAATAATTTAATTTATTTATGACACAATGATGATGAAGTAATTACCTTATTAATGCAATATTAAGATAATTGATATTATAAATACAAAAATAAATGTAATTTGAAACATTTAATTAATTCAACTAATTTTATCGGTTAATATGAAATGTTAGGGTTGATTAAATGTATTTTTTTCGAAGTAATAATGATGTTGTGAATTTAGAAAAAACAAAATACCAAATAGTGTCAAATTGACAAAAAAGATTTTTTAAAACAAATATTATATTATTAAATTATATAATATTCCTATAAATCTAAGGATCTTCTAAATGACATAGATAAGGTTATATATATTTATAATTAACCACTTGGGGTTCTCTTGGCTTGTTATAGTAAGTTTATTAACCATATAATATAAAAATACAAAGCGACATGGTAAATGTCTAACTAATTAACTAAGAGTTAAATCTAAAATATAAGATTAATATAGTGACCCAAACCTGTCTAAAACCTATTGGTTGAGTGGTTTTAGGACCATCCCCACTTTATCATCTAAATAAATCACTTTTGAGCCTTTATAATCCTAAAATTATTTTATTATAAAATAATATTTCAATCTTTTCCTAAGGTGCCCCTCAGCCCTCTTATAAAAGGGCTCTTCCCCTTCTCTCAAATTCACACCAGCAAAGCCATTTGGCTCGGCCAAACCCTGCCCAAATATCCTCTCAACTGTCCTCCCTTAATCTTATATTCCTTCTTTTAGTTAGAAATCCAACCTAAGGAGCCCTTTTGAACAAATCAAAAGGAATAACCCAAAGATGAGATAAATATTTCATCACCTCTTCCAAGTTCTTTTCATCTTCCACTTCTTCTATCCTTGTTGTTTCCATTATAAAATATTAAATACAGCATCTTATATATACTATGATGTTTTTATAAATATGGTACAACTATATTCATTATTTTATCCATCCTTTGAATGACATATCATCATACGTGTGTACGTCCGGATTACCATCTCCATGACATGGTGTAGTTGTTATTCAATACATTATTTTTTGGATGGGTATAATAATGATGTATAATTGATCTAAATATTAAATATAACATGTTAATTATTCTGTATATATGATATAAAATCTATTGACATACGATTTTAAATCAAAATAATGATATTGTCCGTCGTGCGTACATACGGATTACCGTCTCCAAAAATGCGATGAGATTCATTTCCCCATCGTAATCTTTCAAGAATAATTTTTTTTATGATTAAAAATAATGTTTAAGAACTGAATATCATTCTGGATATGAATCAAATACATCCTATCCATAACAAACATATCTTATGTTTTAAAACATATAAAGGAAAACGAATCTGTTAACACCCGAAACGATGATAATAATAAAATATTATTAACAATGTAATATTAGAAGATCATATATGATATCATATTTATTTATATGGTTATTGTATTATATAATAACAATGATTTAACTATTATACAGAAGGTTAATGTACCCTCCACCAAGGAACAGTACAAGGTAAGGGCTAATTCTACAATCTTCATATTATCTGATGTTGTTTTTATGTAAGTATCTACTGGGACCTTCTTATCATCTACATCCATGTTTCTTAAAAATGTATTTGAATACAATTTTACTATTTAATTGAAAATGGTTTAAAGTCATTTATACCCTTATTTGAACTTATATATTTTGAAAAGAATATTTTAGTTGTTTTCCAAACAAGGTGCTTTACGACCTTTTTGAAAAAATTAAGGCAAGGATGTCTTTTTTAACTTATACGGTGGGTACGGTTATTCTCCATCGTTATAACATCATTGAATCTTACCTTACAAGCTTATAAGAATATTTTCCAAATTAATGATTCATTTTATAATTATATACCATTAAATGATTTCAAAAAAAAGATTTATTTCTCTCAAATAGTTTTAATTTCATCTATGTTAACATCCTTTAAGTAAATTTATACTTGTTTGAAGTCGATTCATTATGATCAAAATATTCCATATGGAATTGAATGTTTTGTGATATGTTTGAATGTGGATGTGTTATTTTTATACCATTATTGGGTTATGGTTAAAGAATTTATATTTCGTATGCTAGTTTTAATAAGAATTTTTAGGTTATATTTCATCCTTTTCATATGGGGGATGTATTGGACTTAGTAAGTGATGTGTGGAGATCTCTATATTTCCTCGATGAATCGATATGTCTCATGAGACAACTAGACGTGGAATTGGCCGAGGCATTTCCAAATTTGATTTATGGTTTTGGACGAGTCCTTAATCATTTTTAGACGTCTTGGCTATGGCCTTGACAAAATGATTCAGAATGTACAGAATTATACATTCGTTCATTATGAAAATAATATTGATGGTTCATGTGGTTATTATAATAGTAGAATACCCATGACTATGTTTTATTATGAAATTATTTACTCAGATCATATTCCTGCTATAAAAGTGTTCATGTTAATTATTCATAAAGGCATATGTTTTCAATTGTTCACCATGCCTAATAAATAGGTTATCTTCTATTGTATTTATTACCCTTAATGAGCATTTTATCTCACCTCATTCTTATGTTTCATTTTCCCAGGATATGAAGAAGTTAATAATGAGTGTCATTTAGGCATAATCTAGGAGGCTTGGGTGTTTCTAATGGAATAAATTAGTGTTGTATTTCCTTTCAAGTAGAAAAGTTGAACTTATGTAAGAATCATGTTTCCAATATTACTAAACTGATCAGTCTTTAGGGACAAGATTTCCTTGTCATCATGACAATTATATGTAATAATGCAATGACTGTGGGTAACTGGGGTCATGGCGTTACAATTGGTATCAAAGTAAGTTTAGTAAAAACCATGGAAACTAGATTTAGATAAACTTTGATTAGAGCACATTATCTTAAGATAGATATTGAGGATTAGTATAAAATAACTTCCTAGAATTTTGTTATTGAAGAGATTTTGTGAGTTTTCCAAGCAATTAATCCTTGTCTAGATATGATTAGGTAGAGCTGGCTTTGGCACAGATGTACCAAGGGGTAAAACATGAAAACACCACTTTGAGCTAGACTCGAACGGGAACAGGTGCACCACAATGGGCCTTGATGCAATCTTGGTTATGACACTCATAGGGGATATACATAGGATAATTCTCATTTTCTTTACAAACCATTATGAAGTGTTTATGATTATATACTTCTTCAAAGAAATTTTTTTTATGATTATGGTTTATATCCATAAACTGTTCTATTTATGTTATGTTTTTTACAAGTATGGAATAATATATTTCGATCCATAAACTAATCTAGTTAATTAAATTGTTTTGAAATGGAACCTATTGTAATGAATGGAAAACATATCAATGCACATAATCCATTTAAGGATTTCCGTCTTACGTAAGATAATTATAGTGGATCTAGTAATGAAACTGGTGCTGATCAGTTTATCACTACATTGGAACAACTCACACAGGTTATGAATAATAACATTTCTCATATGGAGCACTCTGATCCACAATGCAGAAGATCAACGTTAGACCGCTTCATGAGATAACAGCCACCAACATTTAATGGGATTAAAAATCCATTCGTATTTGAACAATGGATAATTTTCATAGAATAAATATTTCATGCTTTGGGGAGTAGATAAAGGGAAAAAGTTCTCATTGTAGTTGATCGCCTCACTGGAGATCCAGATCAATGGTGGTAATTAATCCAAAACAAAAAGGATGATGAATAAGTATCAAGTATAGAATAGAGGGTCCTTAAAGAACTTTTCATAGAAAACTTCTTTCCTCGTGACCATCGGGCGGATATGGAAAGGTAATTTCTGAGTCTGAGGAAAAAGGAGGATGAGAATGTTACAAAGTTTGAGGATAACATTAGAAGATTATCAAGTCATGATGCAGATTATATATTTAATCCACGAAGTAAAATTGACCATTTCTTTTATGGGTTAAAACCATTTCTCTGTCGAGTCTTAGTATCACAATCCTTCTCATTGTACAAAGATATTGTCTCATGTGCTGTCAAGACAGAAAATTAATTCTCTATGTCTTATGAATTTGAAGAAAATCAAGAGAAGAAGGGACATGTTGGACACTCTAGGAAAAGAAATAAGGAAACAGGGAATAAGGGAATAGTTGAATTTACACCTTGTGATAATTGTGGAAGGAAGCACCTTGGTGCCTGTCTAAAAGGAACTAGAGTATGCTAAAATGTGTAAATAAAGGCCATCTTGCTGGTGATTTTAAGGGAAAGAAAGAAGCTACCAATTTTCAATGCTTCAATTTCATGGAGATGGGAAGTTATGGAAATTAATGTCCTAAGCTCCAAGGAAACATACCTTAGAAAAAGCCAAGGGATCTAGTCCAAGCTTATGTGATCACTACTACTGAGGTTGAAGCTCCGAATGATGTGGTGGAAGGTAATTTAATGGTTTCCTCAAGTTCAGCCAATGCCTAATTTGATTTTGGATCATCGAATTGTCTCATATATTCCCAGATTGCTATGAAAATTAGATATTTCCAATTTGACTTAACAAGGGAGTGGTCAGTAAAAAATCATAAGGGAAGTATCATTGAAACAATGTTTTCTGAATTAGTACCTATTAAGGAACATAATTATTATTTATCTGCAGATCTCATCATCATACACATGATTGAATGTTATGTAATCCTTGGCATGGATAGGCTTTCTGGCCATGATGCAAAAATTTATTGTAAGAAGAAGGAAGTTATGATTTTTTATGATGATGATAAAGAAAACCTTATCTTTAGAGAAGAAACGTCACCACCTCATTCTTATCTAGATCCACCCCTAGTAGATCAACTAAATTAAATTATTAGGGAGGAATAGAATAAAATAACTGTGGTTGAGGAAAATCATGTTCAAATAGAGGATGTACCTATTGTGAAAAAATATTTTGTTGTGTTTCCAGAGGATTTACATAGACATCCTACAGAATGAGAAATTGATTTTTCTATTGATTTAATTCCTAGTTCAGGGCCCACATTGAAGACACCTTATATAATGGACACTGTGTAATTAGTGGAACTAATGAAACAACTAGAGGAATTGAGTAATAAGGGATTTATTTTCCTTAGTGTTTCTCTATGGGGATCCTCTATTCTTTTTGTTAAGAAGAATGATAGATCTATGAGGTTGTGCATTGACTACACGGAGATCAATTCTATAACAATAAAGACCAAGTATCTGATACCTCACATTGATGATTTATTCAACCAACTTCGTGGAGCTCAATATTTTTTAAAGATTGAACTTCGATCTGGATATCATTAGTCGTGTGTAAATAAGGAATACATTCCAAATACATCATTTGGAACCAGGTACAGGCATTACGAGTTTACAATAATTCCTTTTTGATGGACTAATGCAACCTCTATTTTCAGGGATCTAATGAATAGAGTTTTCAAGGAATATCTTGATTAAATTGTAGTGGTATTTATTTATGATATCCTCATATACTCCAAAAGCTATGGAGATCATGAAAATCACTTGTGCACAATTCTGAAAACCCTAATAGGAAATGAATTATACGAGAAACTTAGAAAGTGTTAATTTTGGCTTCAGGAGATTTCTTTTCTTGTAAATATTATCTCTAAGGATGGAATATTAGTTGACCCTTCTAAGAGAACGGTAATCCAAGAAGGGCCAACACCAACAAGTATAACTAAGGTACGCAGTTTTATTGGTTTAGTAGGTTATTATTGACTTTTCGTCCAAAATATTTCTCGATTGGATAACCAATTAACCAAGATCAGAGATAAAGGGGTTAAATTGTTTTGTAAAAAGGAATGTGAAGAATGTTTTTAAGAACTGAATAGAAGATTATTCAATGCTCATATATTGACTCTACCATCGGGGGATGATGGGTTTGTTATTTACAGTGATGCCTCAAAGAAAGGACATGGTTTTTCGCTTATGTAGAATGATAGATTTATTGCCTATGCATCATGACAGCTACAAATTAATGAATAAAACTATCCTACTAATGATCTTGAGTTTGTATTTGTAATCTTTTCTTTGATGATATGGAGACACTATATATATGGTGAAAATTGTGAGATTTATACAGATTAAAAGAGTTTGAAGTATATTTTCTCACAAAAAGAACTCAAAATGAGGAAAAGGTGACGGCTTGAACTACTCAAAGATTATGATTTCACTATACACTACCACCCAGGGAAAAAATATGATGGTATATGCTTTGAAGAGAAAGGATCGTGGAGTTTTGAACAAGATGAGAGTTGAATGTGATCCTATTTACATTGATCTAGTAAAGATAAATATGGGAATAACCATGGATGGTGAAACATAAATTCTTTTTAAAATGGTTACCAAACCATCATTACTATAAAGAATAAAGAGTTCTAAAACTGATGATGAGGAGTTTCAATAGAAGATTGAAGATGTGAATGATGGGAGATTGAGTGACTTCATATATGAAGACATAATTTTGAAATTTGGGAAGATACTTTGTGTTCCCGATATACCAGATCTGAAAACTGAATTGTTAGATGATTCTCATAGATCCAATTTCTCTATACACCCTGGTAACATTAAGATGAATAAGGATTTTAAGGAAAATTTTTGTTGGGAAAACATAAAGAGGGATATTACTGATTTTGTGTCAATATGTATGGTTTTTCAACAAGTGAAAGCTAGAAGGAAACATCCTGGAGGAGTCATCCAACCTATTACCATACCTATGTGGAAGTGAGATAATATTACTATGGACTTTTTTGTGGGACTTCCAAAGACTCCTAGAAGGTGCGTTGAAATTTGGGTCATTGTTGACCGTCATACTAAGTCAACAAATTTTTTTGCTATAAGATAAGATTTACCACTTAAATTTCTAGCCAGACTACATATTAAGGATGTTTTAATAAATCATGGAGTACCCCTATCGATTGTTTTTTATCATGATCCCCATTTAACGTCAAGAATCTAGATAACTCTTCAGAAATCCCTGCATACAGAACTTTGTTTGAGCACTACCTACCACCCTCAAACTGATGGAAAATCAGAACATACTATTCAAATCTTAGAAAACATGTTGATATCATGATCACTTGACTTTCAAGGTATGTGGGATCCATATTTTCCCCTGGTTAAATTTTCCTATAACAATAGCTTCCATTCAAGTATTCAGATGGAATCATATGAAGCGTTATATGGAAAGAGATGTTGCACGCCAACCTATTGGGATGATGTTGGTGAAAGAAAACTCATAGGCCATGAACTTGTTGAGGAAACAATGGAAAAGGTGAAGGTAATCAAAACCCACATCAAAGTAGCTCAAAGTAGGCAGAATGGCTATACTGATAACTAAAGGAAGGATTTTTAATTTCATGTTAGAGATCACGTTTTCTTGAAGGTATCTCCTTTGAAGGGAATTATAAGATTTGGTAAGAAGGGAACATTGTGTTCCAAGTATATCGGACCTTTAAAAATTCTAGAACGAATTGGGGATGTAGCTTACCATTTGGAAATGCTGCCAAGTCTCTTAAAAGTTCATGATGTGTTCCACGTATCACTATTGAGAAAATACATGTCTGAATCAATGCATGTACTCACCTACAAAGAATTAGAACTATAACCTGAACTATATTATTGAGAATATCCTATGAAAATTCATGATATAAGAGAAAACGTGTTGAGAAATCGGATGACTCGTTTGGTAAATGTTCTATAGAGAAACCCTAAGATGGAAGAGAAAACGTGGGAACTAGAGGAACTTATGATGAAGAACCGCCCAAATATTTTTTTGAAGTAATATTATAGAAATTTTGAGGATGTATATATTTGAAGGAGGGGAGAATGTAACACCCCATTCTTCCACAGTACATTTCACTTTGAATAATACAGTAGCTTTTGTTGTACGCAACTTTGAGTTCAAACACACCACAACCAATCAAATAAGTCGTTATGAATAGTAATACCCACTTTCCAAAATTTTAAAAAAAATTTCTTCCAAAATGGACTTCATTTTTGGATTTGGAATATCGAAATTAGCTTAGGGTGAATTTTTGGTATTTTTCTAAAAACTTTCATTTTTTGATGAATAGTGAAAAACACAAAGTTATTGTTTAAAACCGACTTTTTATTTATATAATTATTTATTTTATTTATATTTATTTTAGGTCATAATAGATACATAATACCTATATTAGTTCAATTTAATTCATTGGAGTCATTTTATAATAATTTTAGATATATAAAAATTTTATCAAACTTTTTACCGTCTTTTACCCACCTCCTAAGAGCATTTGCAAATTTGGATAAAACGTCAATTTACCACTTTTATGAAATTAATTTCAAAAATCCAAGAGACACGGTTGATATTAGAAAGTAAATTTTGTTCAATAAGATAAAAATTACTATTTTTTGAATAGTAACTTTTGACATTGATTTACCACCGTTAAAAGTAAATATAGTAATTAAGGGTAAAAAGGATAGTATTATTATCATAACACATGTACTAATTCTATTGGATTAGTCTAATTAGACTAAAAAACCTTAGGAATAAAATATTATCCTTGAGTTTCACATGGATTTGATTAAAACATTTATTATTATTTAATTCAAAGAAGAGTTAAAAGTGTTAAATTCCATGTTTAATAACTAAACCATTTATAATATAGGTTTAAACATAAGATAATTTATACTATAAATATTCATTAGAAATATATAAATATTTATTACATAATGGTATTTTATTTATAATTTTTATACATTAAATAAGTTAATTTATTTATGACACAATGACGATGCAGTAATTACCTTTTTAATGAAATATTAAAATAATTGATATTATAAATACCCAAATAACTGTAATTTGAGACTTTTAATGAATTCCACTAATTTTATAGGTTAATATGAAATTTTAGGGTTGATTAAATAGATTTTTTGTGAAGTAATAATGATGTTATGAATTTATAAATAACAAAATACCAAATAGTGTCAAATTCACATAGAAGAGTTTTTAAAACAAATATTATATTATTAAATGATATAATATTCTTAAAAATATAAGGTTCATCCAAATGACCTATATAAGGTTATATATATTAATAATTAACCACTTGAAGTTTCTTTGGCATGTTATAGTATGTTTATTTACCAAATAATATAAAAATACAAAGAGACATGGTAAATGTCAAACAAATTACCTAAGAGTTAAATCTAAAAGATAAGGTTATTCTAGTGACCCAAACCTATATAAAACCTATTGGTTGAGTGGTTTTAGACCCATCCCCAAATCATCCTAGAAATAAATCATTTTTGAGCCATTATAAACCGAAAATAATTTTATTATAACATAATATATCAATCTTTTCCTAAGGTGCCCCTCACCCCTCTAATAAAAGTCCACTTCCCCTTCTTTCAAATTCAAACATTCAAATCCATTGGGCTCAGCCAAACCCTACCCAAGTATCCTCTAAACTTCACTCAATTCATCCTAGATGCCTTCCTTTAGTCATAAAGTGATCCTATAGATCCCTTTTGATCAAATCAAAAAAGAACACAAAGAAGAGGTAAATATTTCATCACCTCTACCAAGTAATTTTCTTTTTCCACTTCTTCATTCCTCATGGTTTTCATTATAAAATAATAATTGTTGTATATTATATATACTTTTATGTTATTATAAATATTTTATAACCATATTCATAATTTTATACATCCTATGAATGACATATCACCATACGTGCGTACATACAACATACCATCTCCACGTCGTGGTGTAGTTTTTATTCAGTACCTTATTTTTTGTATGGGTATAATAATGATGTATAATTGATATAAATAATAAATATAAATGTTAATTATTTTTTATATATGATATACCATCTATTTAAATATGATTATAAATAAGAAGTATGATATTGTCGCCCGAGCGTACGTACAGATTACCGTCTCCACAAACGTAATGAGATTCATTTCCCCATCGTAATCATTCAAGAATAATTTTCATTGTATGATTAAAAATATTGTTTAAGATCTCAATATAATTCTGGATATGAATCAAATAAATCTTATCCATGAAAACACGTCTTATGTAGCAAAACATATCAAGGAAAATGAATCAGATAACACCTGAAACGACGATAGTACTAAAATATTATTGACAAAGCAATATTAAAAGATCATATATGATATAATATTTATGTATATGGTTCTTGAATAAGTTAATAACAATTATTTAACTATTATATAGGATGTTAACATACCCTCGACCGAGGAAATTTACAAGGTAAGGGTAAATTCTATAATCTCTTTTTTATCCGAGGTTGTTTTTACGTAAGTATCTACTGGGACCTCTTTATCATCCACATCAATATTTCATAAAAATGTTTTTCAAAAAATTTTAACTATTTACTAGAAATTGGGTTAAATCCATTTATACCCTTATTTGAACTTATATCTTTTTAAGGGAGTCTTTCAGTCGCTTTCCAAACAAGGTACTTTACTACCTTTTCGACAAAATTATGGTAAGTATGTATTTTTTAACTTATATGGTGGGTGCGGTAATTCTCCACCGTTATAACATCATCGAAGCTTCCCTTACAAGATTATAAATTTTTTTTCAAAATAAATGTTTTTAAATATAATTATGTAACATTAATTTATTTCAAAAAAAGAGACATGTTTCTCTCAAATAGTTTTGATTTCATCTATGTCAACATCCTTTGATCGATTTCAAAATTTTTTGAAGTCGATTAATTATGATACAAGTCTTCCATATTGTATTGAGGGTTTTGTGATATGTTTGACTATGGATGTGTTATTTTTATAACATTCTTGGTTTATGGTTAAAGTATTGACATTTTTTATGGTAGTTTTAATATCAATGATTCTGTTATATTTCACCCTTTTCATATGAGGAATGTATTGGAATTAGTATTTGACAAGAGGAGCCCACATTAGCTTCTCGATTCATCGGTAGGTCTCATGAGACAACTAGACGTGGAATTGGCTGAGGACTTTCTCAATTTTATATATGGTTTTGGCCGAGGCCTTAATCATTTTTAGACATCTTGGCTGATCCCTTGACAAAATGTTTCAGAATATCTGACATTATACATTCCCTCATTATGAAAATAATATGGATGGTTCATGTGGTTATTCAACTAGTAGAATACCCATGACTATGTTTTATGATGGAATTATTTACTCAGCTCATATTCCTTACATAAAACTGTTCATGTTTATTATTTGTGAAGGCATGTGTTTTCAATTATTCACCATTCTGAATATTTATGTTATCTTCCTCTGTATTTCTTACCCTTATAGAGCGTTTGAGATCACCGCTTTCCTATGTTTCATTTTCCCAGGATATGATGAAGTTAATTATGATTTACTTTCAGGCATATTCTAGGAGGCTTGGATTTTTTTAATGGAATAAATTAGTGTTGTTTTTCTTTTCAAGTTGTAAAGTTGAACTTATGTATGAATCATGTTTCCAACAATACTAAACGGATTGGTCTTTCGAGACATGATTTCCCTATGATCATGCAAATGCTATGTAATAATGCACCGACTCTGGGTAACTAGGCTCAGGGCATTACCTTGAAAAATTTATTCCACATTTAGAATCATAAGGTCCCAATTTTATAAATAGGAACCTTTTGTTTTTGGACAAGATGAATAGTAAATTTAGTAACAAATCTGTTTTGCTATGGTAAAAGCGTAAATCAGGTAAATAAGGGTAACATATAAAATTATAATAATATGACACAAGCCTAATATGTGTTATAATTTGATTGAATGAGTCAGAGGTTACCAAAACAACCCTTAGGCAGAATTTGTGGAATTGAGAACCACTTGCGTATAAAACTGAGCAGTTATAATAATTAATTTTAAGTAAATGGAAATATAACATAAACATGTATCTTTTTATGAAAAAATAATAACTATAGGGTTATAAAATTTAAATCATCGACTATAAGAACTCATTATAAAGATAAATATCTTTCTTATATCATGGTATTTTATTTATAATTATTACAAACTAAATAAATAATTTTATTTATGACACAATGATGGTGCAATGATTACCTTATTAATGAAATATTCAAATATCTTATATTTTAAATATTAATATAAATATAATTTGAACATTTTGATGCCACAAAAAAAATTTATTCAATTGGAATGTGAGGGTTTAATTAATTCTTTTTTTCTAAGGAATCAAGTTGTTATGAATTTAATAAAAATAAATTACCTAATAATGTCAAAATTGACATAAATGAGTTTTTAAAACGAATACTATTTTGTTAAATGATTTAATTGTCCTAAAAATCTAATATTCGACCAAAAGACTTTTATAATGTTACAAATGTCAGTAATTATCCAATTTTTGTTCTCTTGGCACTTTATAGTAACTATAGTAACCATATATTATGAAAATGAATGAAGATATGGAAAGAGTTAATGTTTTTAACTAAGGGTTAATGCTAAAGGATAAGGTTTATTATGTAACCTAAACATGTCTAAAACAAATTGGATAATACGTTTTCAACCCATAATCATCTTATATTATAGATACATGATATTGGGACCCTTAGAAATCGAAAATAAATTTTTAATAAATTAATAATTAAAGGCTTTCCTAAAGTGCCCCTCACCTCTTCGATTAAAGGGAACTCCTCCTCTTTTTTTCACACCTCCAAAACAATTTTTTGGGCCAAAACCTACAAAAATATCCTCCCAAAATCCCTTGATTAATTTTATAGGCCAACTTTTGGGCAGAAAACCAACTTAAGGAGTCCTTTTGTTAAACTCAAAAAGAGACACCTGAAGAAGAGGTAATTGTTTTATCCTTTCATTCAAAGTTCTTCTCTTCTTATACATCCTATTAATAAGTTGTTACCATAATAAAATAATAAATCCAGAATCTAATATATTCTTATATTTTTTTATTATTATGGTACAACCATATTCCCCTTTTTTCCCATCCTAGAAAAACAATATCATTATGTCTGTGTACGTACGACATACCGTCTCCAGGCCGGGGTGTAAACTATTTTTCACCTATACATTATTTATAAAAAAATTGTGATGATTATAAATGACTAAAATAATACATATAACATGATATTAGTTCTATAAAATTCATATAATATCCAATTCCAGACCATTTAACCATCATGGTATTGATATAGTCGATTGTGCGTATATACGGCTTACCATATCCATGACGTCATGAGATTCATTATCGATGTTAACCATTGAAAAATGATTATAAATTATAGATAATAAATAATAATTAAATATATCACATAATAATTATATATTATATATATATATATATATTTCATTAAATTTCTTCCATTCAAGTCAATAAGGAAATGGAAACAGCCTTCATGTGGACGTATGCCCTACCGTCTCTATGAACAATGTATTCCATTTCATTAATCGATATATTATATTTATATATATATATAGAATATTTATTATATTTAAATCATGTTTTACATTATTCAGGTAATTAAATCATGATCTATGTAAAAATATCAAGAATAAAAAGTCAAAAACGTAAGATAAGTAAAGCGATTGTTACACAAAATGTTTCTTTAACATTGATCTGATAAATAAATATTTAATGTAAAATCATATATGAATAATACATGATATAATATATATTTTAATGGTTCTATTACAAGTTAGTATTATGTTTAAACCCACTATACAGGTGTTTGGTACATATACAAATGAAATCAGACCTAAGGAATGAGATAATTTCTAAATCTCATTTTTATTTGAGATTGTTTATACATAAGTATATAATGCGGTATATTTATCATCCAAATCAATTTTTCATAATTATATAATATTACTTGTATTATTATAAAATATTTTAAACTTAATTTTAACCATTTTCTAATTTTTACTAAGTGGTATGAAAAGAATCTTTTGATATTTTTCGATTTTTAGTTACTTTTTGACATTTCTGACAAAAGTACAAGGAGAATATTTTTTAAACTTATACGACATGAATAGATTTTTATTTATTGTTTATTCATTTTTTCATGAATCATTATATAAACATTTTAAATTTTATTTTCAACTAAACTAATTTCTTTTAAAATTATGTCTCATTTGAGAAAGGAAACATTTTTTAATAAGAAAGGATATTTTCCTCAAGAATTATGTTCAAGTGTTTTATCATAATTAATTTCCATATAATATGATGATCTTAAATATGGTTAAGTTTATATCCATATTAATACTATTATTTTACTGTGTTTATGATGGAATATTCTTATATATGGATTATGTTATGATGGTATGATTTTTAGAAAACCTATTCTATTTCATGGGATTTGATATAATGAATGATTTATGTTTTGTGGCACATGTAAGAATGATTTAATTATGAGATTGGTGGGACCTATATCTCCCTCAATATCATTGGGTAATGATTTATATCTCATTAGATATACATGGACATAATTACAAGTAAATTCAGTTTTTTATTACTGGTCTAGAACAACAAGTAAACTTGGTTTTGTAATACATTGTTGGAACATCAGGTAAACCCAGTTCAGTAATTGACTTTTTCCCCTATGATGGTCTTGGAAGCAATTTCTTGGAAATAGTGGAAATCGTATTATGTTATTTTTTTCACAATTCTATGTTTTATTACAATTCTATTTTATCATGGTTAGTGATCCATTATGGTCTATGTCTTACGTACTACCGAGATTTCTTACTCAAGGTTTTGATATTTACACATTATATTCATGAATTTATATACTTATTTTTATGGTTTGTTTTATGTTCTGTATGTTTACCATTACTAATTGTTTGAGCCCACCCATTTTTTGTTTTATTTTTCACCTGATATAATGAAAGGTATTACGTAGAAGAAAAAAAGTGGAAGATCTTTATGGTATATTTTAAAGATATTTAACCATGCAATAATATTATGTTTTCCAGTTTCCAAAGGCACTAAACTAACATGGTCTTTCGGAATCCATTTGTGTAATGTATTAATTATTCCATATAAGTAATGAAATAAACATGTATGTCAAGTTGGATATTTATAGTTGGCATCAGAGCGAAGGTTTAGTCAACTATTGGAAGCAAGGATGGAAATAATTTAGGGAGATCCCTAGAGATATTTCTAGGGATATATCTAGGGATTTCATAAGGATAAGTTAAGTATATGTTAAAATCCATGATTTTTGGTAATAATCATGAATATCCTATGATTAAACCTAAGATATCATTGATTGAAATATTATAATTAATTTACCATACTTATGTGTTTTTAATCTGTGATATCTTTTATCACACTTTTCTTTCTGGTCTCAGTCAATAGCCTATACTGCATAGAACATGGTTAACCATTTAATGTTTCCGATGTGAAAATTATGAGATTAATTTAGATATATTTCCAAAGTGGAAATATCATGAAGATAATCATGAAGACGGAATGATTATTGGGAATACTATTGAGGATAAAGAGATTTTAAATGACATGTGAATGGTATGTGATGTTCTTCTAGTATTGACTATATTTAACCTACGAATTGCCAATTTGAGAAACCTTATGATATGATTCATATTTTATGAAATATGGGGATGATGGATCATGAGTAATTATTTAAGAGTAAATTTGGATGATTTAAGGGTATATGTTTCTGATTTCATAAATTATGATATATAAATCCTGAAATATATAACTATTTTGAGTATAAATATGTAATTAAGGATTATAAAGGATAAGTTGAATAGTTGTATGTAGACAAAAAATTTATTGACGGTTATGGTGATATATTTGTAGAACACATGATTATGGGAAAGATAACCCTTAATATGTCCCTTATGTTAAGATAATGTGGTTTGGATTTTGATATTTTGGATTTGAATAAGTAAATTAGATGATGCTAGTTTCATGGGAACTGATTAGGGAGTTATTGACAAGTGGGTTACCCTATCAGTGATGAATTATACATCTATTTGGGACTTAAAGAAAATATCAAATAAATTTTGGAATAAGGAAACAAGCATATTATAAATATGGATATATTTTAATTTAGGTTATTACTGTGACTCAAGAGAATGAATGATGAAGTCATTAAAATTATTATAATGTGATCAAAATGATATATATTATGACATATGGGAGAAAATTTAAAGTATTCACATGATTTTTATATGACATTTAATGAAATTGTTTATTTTTGTACTGTGAGTTTGGACCGAAGTATTTTGGATAAGCCTAATGGATGGAATGGTTTACATTGGTAATTAGATTGTATTATTTAAGACTATTTTTTTGAATATTAATTATGTAATTTTATAATAGCATATTTTTTGAAATAGGACAACATGAAAGATGGGCGAAAACCCGTCACGTCAGACAAGGATAAGGGAATCAATCCTACAACCAATGTGCGATATGCCTTTATTGCCTACTAATGGCCTCTGAGAAGTCCCTTGTTGTTATAAATTAGTTTTATTTTTATTTAATCTATATGATTGATGAATTATATGTCCATTTTTAGAACCATATATGATTAATATCACTATAGAGAGACTTATGTATATTTGATAACTTGTGATAACCTTTTTGTGATAAATATAGCTGGAATGACCTATCATTATATTTATGGATTTCATGATCTCCTAACACTTCAGGAATGACAAATTCTACTTCATATCTTTAATAAGAGATGATGTGGAAATTGTTGAAATCATGACCAATGATGATATTATACTAAAATAAATTAATTATTTTTTATAATGTTTATTAAATTTAGGAAAAGGATCTTGGAAACCAAAAATTTTATCCTAGTACCTACTCTTCCGATGAATTATATGGCCCCTTAAATCATCATAGATTTATGGTTTTTTGGTTTTTAGCTTTCTCCAAACCTTATTCACACTCACTATCCATCAAAACGAGATGGTAATATTTGTCTTCTATATCCATGGTTTCACGTCCGACCTATGTTATACTATGTAGAAAATCAGTTATTAGTTACATTGGCCAACCTTTATGTTTCTAAATTTTTCTTTTAAATGATGTTTTTGTATTTTTTTTTACAATTTGGGTTTCCAAGAACAAAAACATTCAAGTAGAAACCCTTTTATAACCCCAATTAATTTGGAGGGAGAAATTCATTTTATGGGGGGTATAATGTAACTCCATGAGTTTTTATGGACCATTTTTTGAATAAATTAAAATTTTCATTTATATCTTGCAATGCACATGGTTAAACATTTCTTTCATAGTAAACTGACTTGTCATATGTTACATGAAACACTAGGTTGGAATATGATACATGCAACACTATGTATAGATTTTGTTCAATATATAAAATAACTATGTTGGGATTATGTTATACATGACACCAAAGGAATCTTGCACTACACTCAAGAATTACATTGTTTGTCTTACATGAAACAATGACCTTCCTCGATAGCTTGTGTTCAACACAATACTGAGATTCACAAAAGAATGATATATTATTAAAATAAGATATAAACTATCCATTATTAATATTATTAACCACATTTTTAATTTTATATAACATTAAAATTAATATTTTTATTTTCCAGACATGATATAATAACAAATTAAAATTTTCAGATAAAAGAAGTATTTTTCAAAAATTATAGTTCTTCCACCTTTTGATGGTTCACCCATTTTAAATCTATTTTTGGAAAATTTTATATATTCTATAAGAAAAAATAAGTTTTATATTTGGATGTGGGACAAAAAAATTTACATTGGTTTAATTTTTGGTATTTTTCTGATAAAATTCAAATTTCTATGAATAGTGAAAATACTCCATTTTAATTCAAAAAAACCTTTTAATCTAATTTATTTATATAGTAAGATTATATTTATAATTGGGTTTAAAGTATAATTAGATTTTGTTTTTATAATTTTATCAAATTTTGTTAATTGGAAGTAATTTGACATTTAAAATGGACATAAACACATGTCAATATTTAGAATGTTTTTACATCTAAAAACCAGTTTTCAGGTGTCGACAAAGGGATATAATTTTAAATTATTTTCATCAAATTATGTGTTTATAATTTAGAAATATTGATTCCATACTTGTAATTAAAAGTTCCCAGTTGTGTAAATAGGAATCTTTTATTTTTGGACATGATGAATAGTAACATCAGTAGTTATTTTTACTTACCATGTTTAAAGAGTAAATAAGTTAAATAAGGGTAAAAAATATTGATATAAAAATATAAAACAACCCTAACACATGTCCTAATTTTATTTGAATGAGTCATAAGTGACCAAAACAACTCTTAGGAAAAATTTATGGATTTTAGAACCACTTGGGTGTTAAAATGACATGTCATAATAATTAATTTAATGTAAAAGGAAATAAAACATAAACATGTATATTTTTACAAAAACAATGTTAAGGGGTGTATATAATTCATATATTTTTGACTATCAATATTAATTATAAAGCTAAATATATTTCCTACATTATGGTATTTTCGTTATAATTTTCAGACACTAAATGAATAAATTTATTAATGACACAATGATGATGCATTGATTTCATTATTAATGAAATATTCAGATAAACGATATCATTAATATTAAAATACAAATAATTTGAACATTTTTATGTCATCCACCAATTTTTTGGATGATAATAACATATTTCAGATTAATTAATTCATTTAATTTTAAGGAATCATTTTTATGACATTAACAAAAAGAAATTTCTAAATAGTGTCAAAATTGGTATAAATGAGTTTTTAAAACAAATATTATTTTATTAAATTATATACTCGTCCAAAAATCTAATATTTGGTTAAATGAATTATATAATGCTAAAAATTATATTATTTGTCCAATTGCAATTCTCATGGAATTTTATAGCAACTATATTAAATGAAGGCCTTGTAACCATATATTATGTAAATATAAGAAGACATTGTATGAGCTAATGATTTTAACATATGGTTAATCCTAAGATATAGTGCTAATTTTCTGAGATAAACTGGTCTAAACCTATATTTTTAGAGGATTTAGACCCATAATCATCTTAGACATTAAATAAATGAGTTTGGGACCATTAGAAACCAAAAATAAATATTTTATAAATTATTATTTAAAGATGTTCCTAATGTTCCCCACATCTCTTCTATAAAAGGGCACTCATCCTTATCATATATTCACACCACCAAATCCCTTTGTCTTGGCCAGATCAGTCCCAAATCTCCTCTTACCATCCCTCAATCTATCCTATATTCCACCTTTTGGGCATAAATCCATCTTACAGAGACATTTTGTACAAATCAGAAGAAGACACCCGAAGAAGAGGAAATCGTTTTATCCATTCGTTCAAAGTTCTTTTCTTCTTCCAATTCCCCTTCCTAAGATATCACGATACTAAAATAATAAATAAATAATCTAATATATAATTATATTTTGTTATTATTATGGTACAAACATATTCCTCCTCTTACCCATCGTATGAAAATCAATATCACCATGCGTGTGTACATACGACTTACAGTCTCCAGGCTGTGGTGTAAGCTTTTTTTCACCGATAATTTATTTCAAAAAGTATAATGTTGAATATAAATGAAATAAATATAAAATATAAAATTATATTATTTTTGAAAAATTAATATACCATCCAATTCCATACCATTTAACCATCAAGGGAATGATATCATCACTTGTGTGTACGTTCAGTGTATTGTCTCTAGGACGTGATCAGATTCATTTTCCACGCTTACCATTAAAAAATGATTAAAAATTATATATAATAAAAAAATTAAATATATGAAATAATAATTCTAATTTATATATATATATATATTTCATTTACTTGCTTCCATTCAATTCAATAAGGAAACGGAAACAAATTTCATGCAAATGTACGGCCTACCGTCTCCATGGACAGTGTAATTTATTTCATTTATCTACTTATAATATATATTTATATACTGAATATTTATTATATTTAAATCATGTTTTATAATATAGAAATAGTAAATCATGATATATGTAATATTTTATAGAATAAAAAGTCAAAAAACAAACGATAAATAAAATGATTATTACCTGAAAAGTTTCTTTAACATGGAATTGATAAATAAATGGGTAGCCAACAAACCCAGACCCGAGTGGTAAGGGCTCCATCTTGTCAACCCAGTGACCTAGGTTCAAATCCGAGTGGAGGTAAATTTTAGGGGTACTCTAGCAGTATTGTAGCTGAAATTGTAGTGGTATTGTAGAAGCTAGTGTAGGGGTATTGTAACAGCTGGAACTATTCACCTGGTTTAGGTCTTCAGGCCACCGTATTGGGCCTACGAGTCTTAGGGACTTTGGATCACCAATTTCCTTCAGGCCTTAGGGAATTCATGCAACAAAGACCATGGAGTAGCCCAGTTCAAATAGAGCAGGCCCCCGAAGAGGATCAGAGCATGAGTAGCAGTCACAAGATGCATAACTAAATGGATTGGAAGAATAAGATGGTATGGAAACCGCCATTGGAACCAGGAACCATGTAGTTTTGTGTGGGGAAATTCTATCTAATCATCAATGCAATATGGGGATCTAGGAGATCAATGATGGAAAATCTGGGGAGGAGAATCTCTAGTGGTTTGGGCCTATATGTCATGTGATGGGAATAATATGCCTCTAGGCCTTCAGGTCATATATTGTCCTTCAGGTCATGTTGGGCCTTGTTCCATGGGCCTACCGGCCATGTAAGGGTTCCCTTTAAACCCATACAAGGGGGATTATCCACAATAAAATAAAAAAATATGGCCTCTGTGCCATTCGAGGTTAAATAAATGGGAATTATTAAGACATAAGTGAATTGTATATGATATCAAAGATATTATTATGGTTTTATTACAGGTTAATAATATGTCTAAACCCAATATACAAGAGTTTCAGACACATATAGATTAAATCAGATCTCGGGTAATGGAAAATTATTCAATATCATTTTTATACTAGATTGTTTATACAAAGTATTTAGTGGGGTATATTTATCATCCACATCCTTATTTACTAATTATATAACATTATTGGTATTCTTATACAATTTTTAATGCTAATTTTACCAGTTGGTAATTTTTTATTAAATGGTATGAATGGAATCTTTTGATGTTATTCAATTTGAGGTACTTTTTGACTATTCTGGGAAAAGTATGAGGGGATTATTTTTCAATCATATATAAAAAGAAAGTATTTTTATGGTTTCATGACACCTTATTTCCATGAATCTTCCTCTCCAATATTTCTCATTTATTTTCAACTAAATTATTTTTAAAAAAATTGAGCGACATTTTGAGAAAAGAAAAGATTTTTCAAATAAGAAAGGTTATTTTCCTCATGAATTTAGTTAAAGTGTTTTATCAAAATTGTTGGTCATCTAAGATAATGCACATAAATATGGTTATGTTTCTATACCAATTATTAATATTATTTTATTGTATTAATGATGAAATGATATTTTATATGGATTATGTCATGATGGAATGATTTTTAGGAATGCCATTTTTTATTGCATTATGCTATGTTGAATGATTTATAATTTTGTAGCACAAGTAAGAATGATTTTATTATGAGATGGGTGGGACCCGTATCTTTCTCCAATGCATTGGTTAAATATTTATATCTCATGATATAGAAATGACTAAAATAGAATGTAAATCTGGTTAGTAATACAGGGCTAGAATGTAATGTAAATCTGGTTCAATAATACATGATTGGAATGGAATGTAAACCTGATTCAGTAACAGACATTGTACACTATGATCAACTTGGTATAAATGCCTTAGATAATATGGAAATCTTATTATATACTAATTTTTTTTTCCACAATTCTGTGTTTTAGGCCAATGCTATTTTATATTGGTTAATGTTATTTTATGCCTTACCTACTGCAAAGATTTATTACTAAAGATTTTAATATTTTAGATTTATGTTGATTTTTTTACATTCATATGTTTATGGTTTGTTTTATGTTCTCCTTGTTTACCCTTTCTTAGCATTTGACCTGACCCATTTTATTTTTTCTTTTCCCTATGATATAATGTAAGGTTTTAGGTAGGAATGGAAAAGGGGAAGATCATTATAGGAGATGTTGAAGATCCTTCACCAAGTAAAAAGATTATGTTTTCATGTTTCCAAATTAACTAAACTAATATTACCTCTGGTCTTCTATTTGTGTCGTGTACTAAGTATTCTTCCTAAGTAATGAAATGTCCAAGTACGTCAATCTAGGATCTTTATAAAATTTTAAGATGACACAATGAGACTTACAGGGTCAATTTTTCAATGTATATGGGGGTTACTCTAATGTAGAGATGAATTATTACCTGGTTGTGTTAGAGATCCATTTTAGTCTGATCTATGTATCAAATAATGCATTAGGACACGCTGGTTGTTACCAAAATGTGAGGGGTTATTCTCTATTGGTGGATCTTATTCCTTAGAAAGTTAAATTCTAATAAAATTTTAGTTCATTACATCAAGATAATGTTCTTTGTAGAGCTTACATCAAGAATCAATGAAACATAGAGGAAGGGGTTTATCTCTCTCTAATGATGGAGCTCGAGAATGTGGGGGATCAAGGTCATATTCGAGGATCTATATTTATTTCCCCCCATTAATTTCCTATATATAGAAAAAATGGTAAATCATCTAGGGGAGGTCATGTTCACATATATTTAGTATATAATTATATCTTTTATGCTTCTTAAATATCAATATGCCTAGCAGATGACATAGTTGATCGAGATATTGTTTTGACACATCAGTTCATCTTTATATGGGATGACAATATGGACTCTTGAGAAGTAAATATACATAAAAAGTGTATCAAGTGTCATGGTAAATTAGTTTCATAATGGAAGTGAGTCAAATAAAAATTTTATTCTTGTATTTTTCTTCAGTTATTAGTCTTTATGAAACCAATGGGATCTCTATGGTTGGGTGCATCTTTATTAGAGTTCATGGCCACCATCATTTCTGGTTTTCCATAGTTCTCAGTGGATAACATAGAATTGGTGGTAATTTTCCAATACCACAAAATAAAGAGTTTCCCCAAAGGTTGTAAAAGTATTAGGGTTAGTGATATTATTTCCCTTGAGAGGATTTGGGGACTGAAGAACACAACCATGTGTTCTCTTTGTACCTTACATAAATTAGTTTATTTATTTTCATAGAGGTGTTCATCATTATGTCTAATGAGATAGGGGAGATGGGTGTATTAGTTTTATTCCATATAGATTATAGTTCTAAATGGGATAGATATTTTTTTAGGTACCATCTGTTTATCATAATTCCAATATTTTATGTTTCTTTGTTCTAGATCATCACATTACATTATTTAACCCATAATAGTAAATTCCATTGGACTGAAGGTGGATATTCTTCTAGTTCACCATATGTGGAATATTCTAGATGGATGTTATTTCAATTTTTTTGGTGGGTTTCATGGTTATGATTAGTTGATGGGGAAATATCAATCACATGGGGAATGGATTTTTGGATATACAATCGTATAATGTCTTCCTCGAATGGATTGGTTTTATTATAATTATGCATTCATTTCATTATTCCAAAGTATAATTTTATTTATGAAGTGGAAGGATAATATGAGCTACTATATAGTGAGAGGGATCATCAGATGGTCCATAAGAATTATGATCCAATATTATCCAATCTAAAATAGTTTTTGATGGGTTAATTATCGAAAAAATAGCTGTTGTTTTCAAGTATCCTCTAGGAGTATCTGAATATTTTTACAAAATAGGATTTGCTGCTACCCACTGAATGTGATACAAAATTTGGGATAGATGTATTGAATTTTCTACTTCTATTTAACTAGATACTTATTGGAGGACACATTTTCAGTTAATAGAGTTTAGTATTCAGATTGAAAACCTTATCCATGAGGGTGTCATCCAGGCCAATGTGTCATTATGGGGTGATAAATTTTTTTAAAAAAAACATGAAGACAATATTATAATGTTGTTCTTAGATACATTATTATTTAATTAATTTATGATCAATGAAATCTCTCCCCTTCTATGGTTTATTTATTATTTTTTGATATGTTTAAGTTATTTGGATAGTTTTTTATGAATGCTTTGCAGTATGGATATAATTATATTATGGTAAATGAAGAGGATATCATGAAAACTATGCTCATGTGTCTGAGAATTTGATTCTTTATTTTGAGAGGGAACAAGAGGTTTTTTAAGGTGTGCATGAAGAAGATTTTTTGGGTGTAACTTGAGGTTCTCATTCAGCCATAATGTGATTTTTGGGTATTTTGTCTCATTTTTACATTGGTGGATCCCCTTGGGAATTCTATTGTTTGGTTCTCACTCACCCATAATGTTATTTATTTGAAAATTAAAAAAATGTTTGGTGTGTTCAAGTGCCGTTATGGAGGAATTGATTCCAATGTTATTCAGTTAAGTTTCATTCTTTTCCTATTTTTTTAATGGGATTAATTAACTCTGGGTTACATTAGTTCTAGAATTAGTTTATAGAAATTTTCATTGATGTCTTTGTCATGTACATGATGTTTGATTCAGAACATGATAACCATGTATATGCTATTTTATATGTACTTTAACACCATAATCTATATGGAAAAATTTTCAAGTGTATATTTTGGAATTGTGATTTACATTTTCTCAAGAATTTAGTGTCTCAAGAAGGATTATTAGTCGATCCATTGATGCATTATGTGGTTTTTTATTAGAAAATTCTCACAAATGTTGTAGAAGTCAATTATATCCACGGTTTCATGGTCTATTATCGAGGATTCCTGATAAAATTATCTCATATTATAACCATCTTGATAGATTCGAAGTGGAGGGAAAATTATTTCATATGGAATTTCTTGTGATATAATAACGACCCATAATTTTCATATATAAAGATTACATCATATTAGATGAATTTTCATTAAATAACATTAGGATCCATTCTTGAATTATAATGGTTTTGTGAGTCTGGAAACATGAATATATAAAACACACACGCACAAACACACAATCACACACACACACACACACACACATATATATATATATATGTGATCTCAATCATATCCCAATTAGTATCTCACAACTACCAACCTTCATAAACCCAACATACATAAATCTTGGCATCCTATCATAGAAAAAGAAAACATAATAATGGGTAATCTCATATGCACAGTAAGGGTAAAAAAGTGAGATATGTTTTTTCATTTAAAAAATGATCAAAAATGGTAAAATAACCGAAGATTAACCTTGCATAAATTAAACTTACTATTATTAGACCATTAAAATTATTCAAGGAATAAATCATGGATTTTCATAAGAAATGAATTATAGAATAAGCAATTAACATGTCCTATAAGAACCTGACATAGGCATAAAATCATTTCATAGAATAGTAGAATAAGCCTGGCACAATCATAATAATAAAAATATAATGTCAAGGTTACTGACCGAGACATTAATAACATTTTTGGATCTTCGGAACCCCAATTTTAGCATCCTTTTACATGGGATACCTCTCATGTACGCTATTTTGGGCTTGGGATAACCTCCTGTATAACATCCTATACCTTTAGGATAACCTCACATGAATTCATTGAACATATAGAACATTAATATATGCCCAATTTATTAATTGATTCAATTAAGACTCTAAAACCCATCACACAATCATAAATCCACTCATATGTATCCGAAAAGATCATGAAAACATTCATCATAATCTAACCCTTGGAAAAGAGAATAGTTTCCATCCATATTTCATCATCGTGACCATAAACCATCTAGAGAAAGGATAAATAATGTATCATTGGATCATATCTCCAATAAATCATAACTATCATCCATGGATATTATCAGGGATGAAAAATTCTTTTAAATGGTCACTAGAATATTTTTTGAACAAAATACCCTAATCATTATTCAATCACATATTTAAAAACATAAAATTTCCAATATATTTACAAAAAAATTTCATTGAAAATATCTATAAAAAATTATAATAGAAGATTCATAAAATTTAATATTCATAGAAATCAAAAATTCAATTCATGCATTTTATTTTAAAATAAATATTTCTTCCACATTTTCATTTTCAATTCGAAGGTACCTCACTCGGAACGCAAAAAGAATATTCCTATGATTTTTTATATAAATTAAAAAATGGTTAAACATTCCATTAAATAGTATTTTTATTTTAGTAAAATAATTATTGACTTTATTTTTTAGAACATGGATATGGAAGAAAATGAAATTATAAATGAACATAGAATTAAATTTTGATTCCCTTCAAAACTATTCTTCAAAATCATGAGTATTAAAATTGATGAAAATAAACATAAAATAGGTATTATACAAAAATAACCTAACTAAATAAAATGAATGTTTTTTATAATATTATAATATAATTACATTATAGAAATTCAAGCATAATGAATCCTGATTAAAATGGGATTGAAACATAAATCCAATAACTCATGTTCATCATTCTTCAAAGGTTATCTAACCTCACCAATAATAAATTTAAATACTACTATATTTTAATTTTAAAATCACTTAAATAATTATAATATCATATATGGAAATATTATAACATTTCAACACCTATTTTATAATAATCACTTATAAAAATCAATGTTTCTGGGTGATAACAATTTTGTTTTCCATGGATGTTTTAGATATAATGTTCTTGTATATGTAATTTGAGAATTTTTACCTCATCTAAAGAATTTTTTATATAATTAAAATTTCATATCTATTATTTAAATACATAGTTATAATCATCCATAAATTTTTGATATGGAATAATTAATTACATTGTTCATAGCGACGGTAGGTCACACATAAGAATGAAAGCTATTTTAACTATCTGATGGTTAGAACGAATGAAAAGTAAATAGTAATTAAAAATTATATATAATCATTATTGTATCAAATATATCATTTATATTATATATATATATATTACCATTCATGTAATAAATATATGATAAAAAATTACATTTCAATGTGGAGGTGGTAGTCTACATCTACGCATAAGCGACGTTATCATTTTCCAACATATGACAAGGTAAGTAGGTAGATATGATACCATAATTCCAAAAGAATAATTTTACCATATATTTCATATAAAATCATTAATATCATTATAATAACAATCTATAAGTGATGGTTATATGAAATTAATTCTATCTCTACATAGAGGTGGTAGCCCACACATACGTATGAGCAATATTTCCATTTCTCTTCTATTGGAAATTAGGGTGGATAATAGTGGTTACATAATCATGATTAAATTTTATATTAATTTATATAATTAACAAATTATTTGATGATTAATAGTAAATTTTTAGAAGTGGTATAAGAAGAAATGATTTTAAAAAGGTCGAGTATGATGATTACCCCTCCTATGGTTGGCCTCCTTTAGATCTTTTTTTTGGACCCTAATTTTCCAATATGTTTTACTTATATAAAACCATTAAACATATTATTCATAAAACAATATGTTAACTCATTATGAATCCACTAATTTAATGTCGTTTTATAATTTCATACTATATTATGGTTTATTTAGGATCGGGGTTCTTTGAATCACATGCAATTAAAGAAAATTAATTTATTTGATGAGAATTTTATCATAAAATCTCATGATGTTAAATTATAAACACATTAAAATGAATTTAAATCTATAAATTACATCATTATGATATAATAAATTGTTAATATATCTTATTCATCATATACTCATGTTCCCTTGTAGCTTCTTTGAATTATTTATTCATCCATAGAATGTTAACCATTTGATTAGTCTTGTTCTGCAACACTTTATTTATGTGCTCCAATATTAATCTTATAGATTATTAATATAAAAGATAATGATATATTAGTATGACCATAATGTTTATTAAATGTTATTTATTATATATTTACATACATGGGAGAGATACAAGGAAAGCATCATGATCATGGGAGAGGTTTGGTGTAAGAGCTAAGCAAAAAAGCTATTATTCATAATCGATCAAAAATATCATTATTTCCAACATACCTAGGGTCCAAATTTCCATTACTTATGAATATAATAACCCTATTCCATGGATAAATTCATCATAATACCTCATCAACTACATAAAATTCTAAATTTAACTAATGATTATCATCAAAACATTTATATCAACTCTAAGATGATTTGATGTTCGGCTAAATGATTCTGACTTTCAATACTATTTATTCAGCTAACATAAGTCCCATTAGATTTTTTTCTCAACCTTAATCCCATAAAATAGGATATAGATATTTATTTCCATAGAATTATTCCTAAGGAACCATCTAAACTATCTATACAATGTAGTAGTTTAATGAAAACTCGATTAGAGGAACTTGTTGATCCTAACCACCTTTTGAAATCTATATAAAAAACCCCAAAATATATTTTAGGGTTTTAATTGTTGTCCAAGACTAACCACCTAACTAATAATGATATCCTATATGGAAAAGAAACTCGAAATCCTACGCTAGCAGAATACTTTACTAGATCATCAAGTTATACCCCAAATCCAAATCAAACACAACATAATATTTTAAAAAATGTAATGTTATCTATATTGATACATATATTTTAGAATGAAAATGAAGAGATGAATATTATATAATAGAAATTAAGTGTGTTAAATATTTATGGGGATAAAATAAAACCCAAATTTTAATACGTAATTTAGATTTTTTTGGGTATTCCAACAACATAATCGAAGGTGATGTTTTCCCAAATCAATTCTTGTATGGGTAGTGGTTATAACATCCCTTAGAGTTCTACTTATCATCCATAACATACTATAATAAAATTATTTAAGATAAAAATTATATAATATCTCAATTTATGATTTCCTATCAAAAACAATCTTTCATATCTCTATAAATATTTATTCTTATGGGATGAATAGAGAATGGTAAACTATGATATTTATCTAAAAACTTATTATTAAATGTAACAACCCTAAATTTTCATAACAAAAATTCATCATGATATAATTGAATGTATTATTATGTAAAATGGTTATATAGAACATATTCACTTCCTTGGTTTTAGTTTTTTGGATTTTAAAATACCATTATGAATTTTTACCATTTCTAATATAGTAGTTGAACAGTAATCACATGATTAGTATAAATAAAGGTCATAAAAAATCCAATTTAATCAGAAAAAGGAAGTGACAGCCTCATCTAGTAGAATTGATCCTTAAGAAAACCATTTTTAGAAGATCAGAAACGATGTCGCATCACTGGTATTTTCTCTTGACCAATCCCAAGCTGAGCTTCAGCACATTAAGTTTGAACGGAACCACCTATAGGATAAGTGGAAGTTAATAAAGATTATCATCTGAGCAATGTTATTCGAGCCACCCAAGAGTCTTTTCACACCATACCCTTAGGTTTTATGTGGGTATTATAAGGTTTTATCTAACAATACTATAGTACTATGATTATGTGCATTATTTTTTTATAAAGAATATACATCCATTTCATTTTTGTTACATTTAAAATGGTTTTAATGCACAAATTGTATTTTTAGTTAATATTTAAATTCTATTAAGAAATCCATTTTAATGAATTATTGAATTTTTATGATTTAAATAATATTTTAATAAAATATTATTACTCAATTAATTTTTATTTAATATATATATGATTGTATAACTTTTTATGAATACAGTGGTAATTTTTATTAACGTTGAAAACTGTTTTTTCCAAACCCAATAAATTTTTCGTAATAGTTGGGTTTTCTAGTAAAAGAAAAAAAATCAAAAATTTAGAAAATTATTTGGATAAAATGGATATTATTATTTGGTTCAGGATGTCAAAATTATATAAGAGTTAATTTTTCATAATTTTTGAATACAGACGAATTTTTGGGTAAAAAATTAAATACCATTTAAATATATAATGTGTTTTATGACATCATAATGACCCAATAGTTGGTTAATAAAATACTATTATAGGTTATTAGTCTAATGTAGGTTTTTAGCATTGACATAATGGGAATTAATATTTTTTTTGATTAATTTTATGGTGCCTTAGTGGACCCTCCAAAACTTATAAAATATTTTAGCATTTTAAAATGATTTCCATGAAAGTTTGACCCACCTCCACATAAACAAGCATATTATTTTTATAAGTTAGACCATTGGAAATATAAAATAACCTTTTCCACTCCCATTTAAAAAAACCATGGGATAGTTTGTGGTTTTGAATATTTATTTATATAGATTCCAATCCCTTCATTTGTGAAATATTAAAGAATTCCCCTCACATTTCCTATATAAACCCACCCAAGCTCCAACTTCTCTTCAGTAAAAACCCTTCGAGAATGTCCCTAATCATCCATAATCTCTCTATAATAATATCAATTCTCCCCAATCTCTCAAAATCCCCACAAGAAATTGATTTCACACAGATATGTAAGGGATCCTCACTTTCCTTCCTTATTTAGGTCCAAGTTTCCTTATAGTGTAATTCCCCTTTTCTTGTCAATTGAAAATGTTGGGGTATGATTTCAAACCTCTGTTTGAATTCCCTAATTATTTTTTTATGATGAGATACCCCTTTCACTCATGTTAATTTCTCCCATGTATACCTGTTACCATGCCTAAATTCCATAATTTATTTCTCTCTCCTCATTTACATTCATTCAATTATTTTTATATTATGCCTCAAAATTCCATTACATATGTTGGGATATTTTGTTACATGAACCCCATAATGTTAATTTCATGTATAAATTATTATAAACCCCTTTCTCTATCATAAACGCATTTTGCGATTTCTATTTTATGTCGTTATGCTGTTGATGTTAAATCAAAATGTTCCAAGCCAAAATCATCGTGTATGTGAATACCAAAACCATTTATCTATAAAGGATATTCACATTTATTCACATGTAATTATTTATTAGGGACTTAAATTTATGTACCCCACATCTCTTATTCATGGAATAAATTATGACGTTAAATGAATCCATGTTGTATGATCTACATGGCACATTTATGCATGAAATGAAATGATTAAGAAAGGTGTTCCCTGCTAGCATTCCAATGAATTTGGTAAAGATTAGTATCATGATTTTTCATGTGCAATGAGTTTTGACTAATGATAATTCAAGGTTAATGAGGGTTTACTCATTCTAATTTTAGTTCAATTAGGGTTTACTAAGGCCTCATGTGCGATGAGACTTGGCTCATGATAATATCATGTTAAATATTGTTGTCACATCTCCATGTTAGGATAATCATGGAATATCATGCATTTATGTTCATGTATATCTTATGATACATTGATATTCCTATTTCAAAATATGTATTGTATTTTTCATTTTATTTCTTGTTTAATCCCTTAATGTTCTTTATATCTCACCCTTTTCTTGCGTATTTCCTCATGTTACGCATGCAATGCTAACTATCAAGGAATTTTGAGGTCATGTAAAATATGTTTTCAATAAAGATGTTGTATTTTATGTATTAAGTTATCTTGTAATGTTCA
Source organism: Viscum album (assembly GCA_963277665.1). Classification (NCBI taxonomy): domain Eukaryota; kingdom Viridiplantae; phylum Streptophyta; class Magnoliopsida; order Santalales; family Viscaceae; genus Viscum; species Viscum album. The sequence continues at coordinate 988,926,877 of OY728135.1, forward strand.
AAATTTCACAAGACACTAGATATCTCAATCCTTAGAGTTTTCTTAAGATCATTTTTATGTAATTAATCATGTTTATGTTTTTAATAAAGAGAAGAGTTGTTATAGTTGGTATCATAGGTAGGTTTAGTTATTTTTGGATTAGGATTAGAAAATCCTAATGAAAGCCTTAGTGGTAAGATTATGTGTAATAAAAACATCTCTAAATTTTGGTGAGTATATATTAAGTGGTTTTACAAAAAAAAAATACATCCACGTCTGGATATGAACAAGTAGAGGTGGATCTGGCATAGATGAATCTAGGGGTAAAACCCGAAAATACTTCTTTAATCTAGACTTGAATGTTAACGGGTGCCTGAGAATGGGCCTTGCTGCACTCAGGGTTCGACACTCTCAAGGGATAAACAATGTTAAATTCATAAGCTTATATGAACCATTATTGAGGGAATATAAAAATTACCTTATGAATATATGTTGGGAATTAGATCACATATAACATAGATTGAAGCCTATAAATTCATATGTTCTGGAAATAAATATAATTTATAAGTTACCCCTTCTTTCATTGTATTCCCCTTTATCTGTTACCCCTATATTTTGTTTTATTCCATCCAATGGTTGGTTATTAGAGGACTCAGGCTAATAGCTGATGTGAAGATCAATGCAGTGACTGTTCTAATGAGATTCCCAATCTGATGGGAGCATGAATCACAAAATTTTTCACAATACTCAGTCATTTATCTGTAGTTTTGAATAGTAACATGGTTCAAGGGGAATGTTCAACCCCCCTAAAAAAGAAAAAGCTACAATTGAAAACTTCATGAGAAAAATTCCTCCTACTCATAATGGATCATATGATCCCTCAATCGCTAAATAATGGATCCACTCTATTGACAAGATCTTATTCAACCATCAATGTTTCTAACAATAGAAGGTTCTTCTAGCTACTTATCGTATGAAGGGTAAATCTGGTCAATGGGGATGTTGATTAGAAAATATAAATCCATATGAAGATATCGAGGCATTGAAATTGAAGGATTTTTAGAAAACGTTATTCGATAAATATTTTCCTAACACTTTCCTACTTAACATAGAAAAGGACTTCCTTTCCCTCATGAACAAATACAGTGAATCTATTATAGAATACAATAAAAACATCACAAGGATTGCTTAATACACCCCCATATTTATCATTACCCTTGAAGTCAAGGTTGAACACTTCTTTGGTGGGATAAAACCTAGAATATACAAATCCGTAGAGATCCTTGACTTCGATGGCTATGAGAAAATTGAATGAGGTGACCAAAAAAATTAAATGGAGATCAATGAATCTCAGGGGTATCATTGGGGTATGAAGTAGAATGTGGAATTTAATTCTAGCGATTAGATGTATAATTTCAATAGTGCTAAGAAATTCCAGCACCCCACATTCCAAAGGTATGAAAAGAAGCACCCTAGATATTTCCTGAAGTGGACAAGAAAATTATTTAGGTTTGGAAAAGAATAGATCCTGGCTATTAACTATCGACATAAAAACCCGCTATTGTGATAGCGGATAGTAATAATCCATTTGATTCTTTACACATTGTTAATTTATTAAACTGCAAAGAACATGGGAACTTTGCAAACCAATGCCCTAAGACAAGTCTTTTTTATGGAAACCAACAACTACCGTGGTAGAAATGACGTGATTTTTCAATCACTTATACCAAAGTGAAACCTGAAAACTAAGTGGTGATAGGTGCTCTTGTTATTCATTCAATATTATTGAAAGTACACTTTTATTATGGTTATATGCATTTTTTTTATTTTCTAAATTGTCTTTAGAACAATCACAACCCCACCACAAATCTTGGAAGTAGAGATGTCGGTGAGAATGGAAAATGGGGAAATCATTGCATCCCCAGAATATAACTCCTTCCCCGTCACTATTTGTGGATTCAAATTCCTAGGGAACCTCATCATACTCCCTATGGTAGAATTTTAAGCAATTCATGGAATGTATTTTCTTTCCCTATATAGAGCCAACATAAATTTACATGAGAAGGAAATAGCTCTCCTTTGGCAGAATCAACCCCCGATTTTGTAAAAGTGACAGGAGGAGGATGAATCTTCTTTAGAATCATCATCTAAAGTGTATATTTTATGAACCTATGATCACACGTAGCATTCTCGGATTATTGAGTCTAAGGAAGAATCCATCCATGATGACATTCCTACTGTGGGGGAATTCAATAAAGTGTTTCCCGAGGAATTTCCCAATATTCCTCGAAGAAGAGATGATGAATTATCGATTAAACTTATACCTGGGAGTTTTGAATATCCAAGACACTATATAGAATTGATATTGTGGAGCTTGTAGAGCTAAAGAAAAAACTATTGGGGAATACAAGTAAAGGGTTTATACGCCCAAGTGCTTCCCTATGGGGTGAACTGGTCCTCTTCATCAAGAAGAAGGATGGGGAAATATTCCTTTGGATTGATTATCATGAGCTCAAAAAAATCAAGAAAAAGAACAAGTGTCGTCTTCCATAAATTAATGACTTGTTTGATCAGCTATGTGGACCACAATACTTCTCCAAGGTGAATCGACTATCGGGATATTACCATGTAATGGTGAAGACAGAGGATATCTATATGGCCCCAACCTTAAACCTTATTTTATATTGAGTTATTACAATATTACACATTGAGGATCTTTTCAGGTTTAGAGTTTTAGAGAATTAGATCACAAAACATGCATTACATTCCACATTTAATCAAAGTGGATACGTAAAAGATACTATTCATTTTTTCCATCAACAGAAACATATTTAAAATAAAACATGGATTCTATCTTGACACTTCCTTGATAATATCATCATATCATGTACCTTTCCCTTGACCTTTGAAAAACATTTCAAAAACATGGGATGAGCATAAAAAGCACAGTAAGGGATATAAAAATATGGAAAGGAAACATGAGTACATATATACATAAGAATGGAATCATACATTACCCATAAAACATAATCACATTAACATACCTCATCAAATCATGAATAAATCATAGAAATCATAAGACATAAAGGTAACTTGGGGCATTTATAACATTCTTACGTAGGGAGTAACCCTCTTGGTTAAGTTTGGAATACCCATCACAGTATATTCCCTAAATCTCTTCGGAGAAACCTTATTGTTTAACTCCTTCGCATTACCCAATGTATTATAGAGCTATATCGGGCTCACTCACCCTTAGTTTATCACAGAACTTCTCGTCTTCATAATAATGCCCAAGAACCATAACATAATCGTATAACATAAAACATGCATAAAGGAAACATAACATTTCCACTTTTCAATCAGAAGATATCAATACAACACATTGATATAAAAACATTATGAAAACCATTTTAAATAAAAAAATAAAAGAAAAGTAAAACAGGGTATTTATTTTTCTTTTAAAAAAATGTATGGCATGTAGAGGAAGCCGAAACTCAAATAATGGTCACGATGGTAGAGAAGTCTTTGTCGCCGCATACGTACGACAAAACCATTCCCTTTTGTCATTTAGTAAAACGCTTCATATAAAAAAGAATCCTTTTGGATAAACGTAAAAGTCAAAGGGGTTTATACACCGTATAAAATAAGGTTGTGTATAAAACAAAATATGCCTCAATGAAAAGAGATTGACATGATGTCCCATACCTTGGGTCCGACATGACTCGATCGTTTATTAATGTCCTGAATAATAAACTTGAGTTAATTTCTAATTGATTAAGAACCATTTCCAAGTTCATTATTCCTTTTATATCACTTATTACCATGTCATGAACACTATGCAATTATTTAAGTTAATATCAGTCGTTTTAACGATCATTGGTACTTGAGTCAAAAATATGCTCTTTATAATTACAAGTTGTTCATGTATACATTATATCCCGAGTTATACTCATGATGTAGATATAATATATATCATATATATCTATTATATACATGCATTTATAATATTACATAACATTTAGAGGTAAGAAATGAAATGCACCGTTCATGGAGACGGTAAGCCGTACGTACGCATGAACGCTACTTTCATTTCTATTTCATATTGTATTGACAGGAATCATAATGATATAAAGGTATATTATAATTCCATTATGATATAATATATAATATCATTAATTACATCCTTTATAATTCCCACATATGGCATTAACGAATCAAATCACTTTGAGGGGGCGGTAGTCCATACTTCCTAAAATGAAGATATCGCGTTTACCCATAATGGAAACAATAAAAGTATGCCATAAATGAAAATTACAGAAGATTAAGTAAAACATAAAAATATTATATATCATATATAAATATATTGTAATCTTAATGGCCACCTATGAAGGTGTTAAAATAATATTGAACAATCATCGTTTCATGAGGCAGAAATTCGCCATCCACGGAAACAGTATGTTCTTTAACCATTAGATGTAGGTGAGTGTAAGTGTAGCTCGAATACATATTATAAAAACATACTAGTATATGTAAGATAATGGTGTTGTTAAAAAAGAAAAGAATAAAATGAGTTTAGAGGGTTGGAGAAGCAAAATAAAACATAAGAACACAAGAGAAAACACAACCTTTAAAATGGGTAACTCTTTTTTATTTGAGCTCAAAGGCTTCCTTGGGAAGACTTATTCCCAAAGTGAGGAATCAATGAGTAATAGAGGGATGTGGAGAGACAAAATGGGTAGGTTTTGGCCGAGCCAAAGGCTTAGGAAGTGTGGGTAAGGTGGTAGAGGTGGGGGCCTTTTATAAGAGGAGAGGAGGGGCACTCTTCGAAAGTTTAGAAAATATACTTTTTTATAAAATGAGTTTTGGATAAAAAAGGTCCCACAATTATTAATTTAGAGGATATGGTGATAAGGGTTCGAAATACACCCATACAATAGGTTTTTGACAAGTTTAGGTCTTATATTTTACATTATATATTCATTTTATTTAAATCGTTAAATAATGAGGTAATCGTTGCATCATCATGGTGTCATACATAATATAATTTATGTAAAGTCTAAAAATTATAAAAAAATACCATTATTTAGGAAATATTTTTATATTTCCGATTACTATTTATAGTCAAAACTCTGACTTGTATAACCCCATTTAAACATTGTTTTAGTAAAACAACTCATGTTTGTATCATTTTTACTTTTACTTTAAATAAAAGGCATTAATGTCATTATCTTACCTAAGTGGCTCCATTGAGTCCCAAAAATCGACCCATGGGTTTTCTTGGTCGGCCATGACACATCCAATAATGGTAGGACATGTGTCAAGTTCATTTCATATTATTAAAACATTATTTCTACCTTAAATTATACCAATTACCTCTAATCGCGATTAAAAACTTAAAAGTTTCTATTCACCAAAAAATTATTTTAATCCCATTGAACCAAATTTTAATTATTAATGACAACCATGTATGTCGGATTTTTTAAATTCAAAACACAGAGGTGGTAAAATTTCATTTAAACGAAAAATCAGTTTTTTAAGTACCACTTAGTGGTTTCACTATTCATCAAAAATTGACATTTTTCAAAAAACTACCAAAACTTCACCCTAAGATATATTTGATATTATGAAATCCAAAATGATGTATATTTTACAAAATTCAAAACATATAAGTTACATTAATTAATTTAATAAAAAATTTCTGCTGTCAGAGCAAATAGCGTGTTTTTATGAAACAATAAGTATCAAAAGATTGACACTAGTTTAAGTTCAATTTCAAATTGAAATTAATTCCAATGACCACCATTGGATTAAATGGTAAAAATAAAATCTAATTTCACTTTAAAAACAATTAAAAAGATAATATAATCATATAAAAAATTAGATTAAAAGGAGGTTTTTAATTAAAATACAACATTTTTCACTATTCGTTAAAAAATATCATTATCAGAAAAATACCATAAATTTATCCAAAGTAAATTTCAATGTCCCAATCATAAAGAATAAATTTATTTTTACAAATATATCTTATAAAATTTTCAAAAGATATATTTAAAAATGGTTTTCCATCAAAAGGCAGTAAAACAACCTTTTAAAAAAATTACTGTTTTCCATGCTTAAGATTGGATTTATTCTAATTTGAAGCCTCTAAAACACTATCTAATTCATTAATAGACATAGATAAAAATATGTATTATTCATTACCTACTTGGGATGTTACATCCTTACCCCCTTTAGAAAATTGCATCCTCGCAATTTATTTACTTATCGAATAAGTGGGGGTATTTAGCCCTCATTGCATTTTCAGATTCCCATGTTGCCTCTTCAATCATGTGGATTTTCCACAGAACCTTTACCTGATGAATAACCATATTCTGTAACCCTTGCTCCCTGTGTTCAAGAATCTGGACTGTTTGTTCCTCATAAGATAGGTTCTCTTCTAGCTGAACTACCTCTGGACTCAAAACATAAGATGGATCTGGAAAATACATTCTCAACATCGAAACATGAAAAACATTGTGTACCTAAGATAAACTCAGAGGTAAAGCCACTCGGTAAGAAACTGATCCAACTCTCTCCAGAATTTCATATTGTCCAATGAACCTTGGACTTAGCTTGCCTTTCTTACCAAATCGCATCACTCTTTTTCATGGTGAGACTTTGAGAAAAACATGATCACCTATCTCAAAAGAGAGATCCTTCCTCCTGTTGTCCGCATAACTCTTCTACCTGCTCTTAGCTGTTCTCATGTGTTTCTATATTAGCTGAACTTTTTCTTCCAAATCTTCTACCAATTCTGGTCCCATCAGCTTCCTTTCACCCACTTCATTCCAGAAAGCTGGAGTTCGACACTGCTTCCCATATAACGCCTCAAATGGTGCCATCTGTATACTGGAATGAGAACTGTTATCATAAGAAAACTCAACCAAGAAATATGTTGGTCCCAACTTCCCTGATAATCCATCGAACAAGCACGTAGCATATCCACCAATGTATGTATTGTTCGTTCTGACTGCCCATCTAACTACGGATGAAATGATGTACAAAAATTTAATTCAGTACCCAACGACTTCTGAAGTCCATTCCAAAAGTTAGAATTAAACCTGGGATCACGATCAGATACAATGGAAAGGGGAACTCCATGTAACCTAATTATCTCTTTAAGATACAAACGGGAATGTTGATCTAGGGAAAAAGTATCTCGTATAGCACGGAAATGAGCAGATTTAGTCATGCAATCAACAATAACCTATATTGCATTATTACCTCGAGATTTCTTCGGTAATCCCACAAAAAGTCCATGGATATATTCTCCCATTTCCACTCTGGCACTGGTAAAGGCTGAAGCATCCCTTTCAGTAACTGTCAAGCTTCTTTAACCTGTTGACAAGTCAAACACTTCATAGTAAAATCAGCAATATCCCTTTTCATTCCGTCCCACCAGTAATACTCCTGAAGATCTCTATACATCTTAGTACTGCCAGGATGGACTAAAAACGGAGAAATATGAGCTTCACATAACAAATCTCTCTTCAACTGTAAATCACACGGAACACACAATATCTTCCCAAATCTTAAAACAAAATCATTATTAATATTGAATTCAGGAAACTTACCCTTCTGAACCAGCTCTACCTTTTTCTGAAACTCACTGTCTTGCTTCTGTGCTTGCTTAATTCTGTCTGATAGAGAAGATTTCACTGATACCTGAAAAAAAATATAATAACATCCTGCACCAACAACTTCTATGTCAAAGTTCATCAAATCCTTAACCAATGTATCACGTTCCAAGTGCAACATTTCTAATGAAGAAATACTTTTTCGACTCAAAGCATCAACCACTTTATTTGCTTTTCCCGGATAGAAATGAATTGTACAATCATAATCCTTGATTAATTCTATCCATCTCCTCTGTCTCATATTCATTTCCTTCTGAGTGAATATATACTTTAAAATTTTGTGATCGGTATATATATCACACTTTACTCCATACAAATGATGCCTCCAAATTTTTAAAGCGAAAAATACAGAAGCTAATTCAAAATCATGTGTAGGGTAATTTACCTCAAGAGTTTTGAAATGTCGTGAAGAATAAGCAATTACCTGATCATTCTTCATTAGGAAACAACCATGTCCTTTTAATGAATCATCATTGTAGATAACAAACTCACCATTCCTGGAAGGTAGTGCCAAAACTGGAGCATTCACCCATCTTCTTTACAATTCCTGAAAACAGTCATCACATTATTTTGTCCAGATAAACTTAACACCCTTCCGAGTTATCTAAGTCATTGGACTAGATAACCGTTAAAATTTTCTAACAAACCTTTGATAATAGCCTTCCAAAACAAGGAATCTACGAATCTCAGTTACATTTTTGGGTCTTGTCCATTCTTTAACAACCTTTTTTTTGCAGGATCAATAGTTATCCCATCTTTAGAAACAATGTGACCAAGGAAAGAAATTTGTTGCAACCAAAACTCACACTTGTTGAATTTCCCATACAATTTTTTTTCTTTTAAGGTTTGCAAAATAACCCTTAAATAACATTCATGCTCCTCTTTAATTTTAGAAAACACAAAAATATCATCATTGAAAACCACCACAAACTTTTCCAAGAACTCATGGAATATTATATTCATTAAGTCCATGAATACAGCAGGTGCATTGGTTAGCCCAAAAGGCATTACTACAAATTCATAATGGCCATATCTTATAGGGAATTTGGTCTTCTGAATATCTTCTCCGTTTACCTTCAGATGATGGTACCCTGATCTCAGGTCAATATTTGAAAAATACATAGCTACCTAGTGCTGATCAAACAAATCATCGATATGAGGCAAAGGATATTTGTTCTTAACAGTGATGTTATTTAAGGTGCTATAATCAAGGAAATGTCTCATAGAACCATCTTTCTTTTTAACAAATAAAACAAAAGCACCCCATGGTGATGTTCTTGGTCGAATGAAACCTTTCTCTAAAAAATCTTGCAATTTCTCCTTCAACTCTAAAAGTTCAATTTGAGCCATTCGATAAGGGGGTTTTAAAATTTGATTAGCATCAAGAACTAAGTCAATAGTAAATTCAACATCTCGATCTAGTATTGTTCCAGGAAACTCATCAGGAAAAACATTAGGATACTCATTTACCACTAGCACATTATTAATCTGAATAGTTCCTTTGTTTTAAACGATGTGTGCAAGGTAACATTCATTTCCATCTTTTACAAGTTTCTCGGCCTCTTGATATGTTATCAACAGTAAGGGTTCATTTTTGTACACAAACTGAAATCCTATTGGAAAAAAACATCTTTATCTCTACAGTCTATCATAGCATGGTAAAGAGAGATCCAATCCATACACAGGATAACATCAAACTCTACTAGAGGTAAAACAATAAGATTTTCAAATAGGTTCTTTCCAAAAATAAGAATAGGAAGATTCTTATAAATTATTTTTGACTCAACATTTCCCCCAGGTTTTTTTCCAACATGTTCAAGAGTCATATCTTGAGATGGTATTACAATTTTACAAGAAAAGTTTTCAAAGATGAAAGAATGTGTAGACCCCTAATCAAACAACACACTGGAATAATCTCAAAAAAACAAACAAAGTACCTGATACAACATCATTTGATGGCCCGATATCTGCTGAAGTAGTTGCAAAGGATTTCACCACCCCTTTTTTCTTGTAGTCTAACTGCCTCCCATCACTCGAGCTCTTTGTCGGACACTCATTTGCATAGTGACCCATCTCATTACACTTAAAAAATTTCACTAACTATATATCAAACGTGGTCTTACCATCACCTTGATCTTTTTCAGTACAATCACGAGCCTTATATCCCATATTACCACATCAGTAGCACTTTCCAGAATTCAAAAGACATTCCCCATAATGTATTTTACCACATTTATCACAAAATGGAAACTTAGTTTTCTTTCCATCAGACCTTTTTAAAGAATCATTTCCTTTCTCCTGCCACCTCGGTCTCTTCTTCTGTTGGTTGTTATAGAACACTTGATCATCAGAAAACTCAATTTCAACCTTCTCAGGACATCGAAAAATCTTTTCATAACATTTGAACTCATGAGAAGCTAAAGCTCTTCGATATTTTGGCTTTAATCCTGAATTAAAATGATTGATTTTACTATCAAGGTCTCGGATAAAATTTTGAGCATACCTTGCCAATCAAGTGAACCATTCTTCATAGGCAGCCACTGAGTCTTCCTCTTGCCTCAATTCCAAGAATTGTTTTTCCATCCTAAGTTGAACATCCTTAGGAAAATACTTCTAATGAAACATACCTTTGAATTAGTACCAGTCGAGAGCATCAATCTCATCAGCGTCCCTGATATTTTTAACCATCGACCACCACTGATCTGCTTCACCCTCCAAACGGTAAATAGAAAGACTAACCTTTTGATTGTCTGAACACCCCATGACATCAAAAATCTTCTCTATTTGTTTAATCCACCCTTCCGCTAACACATGTTCAGATGATCCTCTGAATGATAGGGGATGTTGCCTCATGAAATGTTCCACCACTGACATGTTCCTCTACGGTTGATCTGGCTGATCTCGTGCATGGATACCACCACAATTTATCGCTTGAGTCAATTGCGCCATTACTACAAAAAATTGTTCAGTTCCAATTCCGACCATCTCAGGATGCTGATTCGGAAGTTTATTCTACTCTGTATTCCTTCCCAGAAAATCTTCTCTGTTTCCTTTATGAAAAAACCATTCTTAAAATAGAAATATCTTAGTCAAAGCAACATGGTAATATTTAAATGCTATATCATTTCAATTTGACCATAAAAAATATTTTGGGATAATCATTTAATATAATTATAACTCCTAAAGTTATCTAAACCGACCTCTGATACCAATTATAAGGTCCCAGCCTTAAATCTTACTTAATCTTGAGTTATTACATGATTACACATTGAGGATATTTTCAGGTTTAGTGTTTTAGATAACTAGATCATAAAACATGCATTACATTCCACATTTAAACAAAGTGGATACATAAAAGATAGTATTCATTTTTCCAATCAACATAAACATGTTTAAATAAAACATGGATTCTTTCTTGACACTTCCTTGACACTGTCATCAAATCATGTACCTTTCCCTTGACATGTGAAAAACATTTCAAAAACATGGGATGAGCATAAAAAGCTCAGTAAGGGATATAAAAATATGGAAAGGAAACATGAGTACATATATACATAAGAATGAAATAATACTTTACCCATAAAACATAAGCACATTAACATACTTCATCAAATCCTGAATAAATCATAGAAATCATAAGTCATAAATATAACTTGAGGCATTCATATCATTATTACGTAGGGAGTAACCCTCTTGGTTATGTTTGGAATACCCATCACAGTATATTCTCTAAATATCTTCAGAGAAACCTTAAAGTTTAACTCGTTTGCATTACCCAATGCATTGGAGAGCTATATCGGGCTCACCCACCCTAAGTTTATCACAGAACCACCTATCTTCATAATAATTCCCAAGAACCATAACATAATCGTATCACATAAAACATGCATAAAGAAAACATAACATTTCCACTTTTCAATCACAAGATATCAATAAATCACATTGATATAAAAACATTATGAAAACCATTTTCAATACCAAAATAAAAGAAATGTAAAACAGGGTATTTATTTTTCTTTTAAAAAAATTTATGGCTTGTAGAGGAAGCCGAAACTCAAATAATGGTCACGGCGGTGGAGAAGTCATTGTCGCTGCATATGTACGACAAAAACATTCCCATTTTTCATTTAATAAAATGCTTCATATAAAAAATATTCCTTTTCTATAAACATAAATGTCAAAGGGGTTTATACACCATATAAAAGAAGGTTGTGTATAAAACAAAATATGCCTCAATGAAAGGAGATTGAGACGAAGTCCCATACCTCGGGTCCAACTTGACTCGATCGTTATTTAATGTCCTGAATAATAACCTTGAGTTAATTTATAATTTCTTAATATCCTTTTTCATGTTCATTATTCCTTTTATATCACTTATTACCATGTCATGACACTATGCAATTATTTAAGTTAATATCGGTCGTTTTAACGATAATTGGTACTTGAGTCAAAAATATGCTCTTTATAATTACAATTTGTTCATGTATCCATTATATCCAGAGTTATACTCATGATGTAGATATCATATATATCATATATATCTAGTATATACATGCATTTATAATATTACATAACGTTTAGAGGTAAGAAATGAAATGCATCGTTCATGGAGACGGTAATCCGTACGTACGCATGAATGCTACTTTCATTTCTATTTCGTATTTTATGGAATGGAATTATAATTATATAAAGGTATATTATAATTCCATTATGATATCATATATAATATCATTAATTACATCCTTTATACGTCCCACATATGGCATTAACGAATCAAATCACTTTGAGGGGGCGGTAGTCCGCACTTCCTAAAATGAAGGTATCGCGTTTACGCATAATGGAAACCATAAAGGTATGCCACAAATGAAAAATACAGAATCTTAAGTAAAACATAAACATATTATATATCATATATAAATTTAGTTTCATCTTAATGTCCACCTTTGAAGGTGTTAAAAGAATATTGAACAATCATCGTTTCGTGAGGCAGAAATTCTCCATCCACGGAAACAGTATGTTTTTTAACCATTAGATGTAGGTGAGTGTAAGTGTAGCTTGAATTATTCTTATAAAAACATCCTAATATATGGAAGATACTGGTTTTGTTACAAAATAAATGAATAAAAAGAGTTTAGATGGTTGGAGAAGCAAAATAGAACATAAGAACACAAGAGAAGACACTACCTTTAAATCGGGTAACTCTTTTTGATTTGAGCTCAAAGGATTCCTTGGGAAGACTTCTGCCCAATGTGAGGCTCCAAGGAGTAAGATAGGGATGTGGAGAGAAAAAATGGGGAGGGGTTGGCCGAGCCAAAGGCTTTTTAAGTGTGGGTAAGGTGGTAGAGGTGGGGGCCTTTTATAAGAGGAGAGGAGGGGCACTCTTGGAAAGTTAAGAAAAGATACTTTGTTATAAAATGATTTTCAGATAAAAAAGGTCCCAAAATTATATATTTCTAGTATAAGGTGATAAGGGTACGAAATACACCCATAAAATAGGTTTTTGACAAGTGTAGGTCTTAGATTTTACATTATATTTTCATTTTCTTTAAATCATTAAATAATGAGGTAATCGCTGCATCATCATGGTGTCATAAATAATTTAATTTATTTAATGTCTAAAAATTATAACAAAAATACTATGATGTAGGAAGTATTTTTATATTTCCAAATACTATTTATAGTCAAAAATATGACTTGTATAACCCCATTTAAACATTTTTTGTGTAAAATAACTCATGTTTGTGTCATTTTTACTTTTACATTAAATAAAAGGCATTAATGTCATTATCCTACCCAAGTGGCTCCATGGGGTCCCAAAAATCAACCCATGGGTTTTATTGGTCGTCCATGACACATCCAATAAGTTTAGGACATGTGTCAAGTTCATTTCATATTATTAAAACATTATTTCTACCGTAAATTACACTAATTACCTCTAATCGCGATTAAAAACATAAAAGTTTCTATTCACCAAAAAATTGTTTTAATCTCATTGAACCACATTTTACTTCTTAATGACAACCATGTATGTCAGATTATTGAAATTAAAAACACATAGGTGGTAAAATTTCATTTAAATAAAAAATCAGTTTTTCAAGTACCACTTAGTGGTTTCACTATTCATCAAAAATTGACATTTTTCAGAAAAATACGAAAACTTCACCCTAAGATATATTTGATATTCTGAATTCAAAAATGATTTCTATTTTACAAAATTCAAAACATATAAGTTACATTAATTAATTTAATAATTAATTCCCACTGTCATGGCAAATAGCGTGTTTTTATGAAACAATAAGTATCAAAAGATTGACACTAGTTTTTGTTCAATTTCAAAGTGAAATTAATTCCAATGACCACCATTGATTAAATGGTAAAAATATATTATAGTTTCACTTTAAAACCAACTAAAAATATAATATAATCATAGAATCAAATTAGATTAAAAAGAGGTTTTGAATTAAAATACAACATTTCTCACTATTCATTAAAAAAACATTATCAGAAAAATACTAGAAATTTATCCAAAGTAAATTTCAATGTAACAATAATAAAGAATAAGATTATTTTGACAAATATAGCTTATAAAATTGTCAAAAGATATATTTAAAAAAAAATTCCATCAAAAGGCAGTAAAACAATCTTTTAAAAATATTAGTGTATTCTGTGCTTAAGATTGGATTTATTCTCATTTGAAGCCTCAAAAACACTATCTAATTCATTAATAGACATAGATAAAAATAAATATTATTCATTACTTAATTGGGATGTTACATCCTTCCCCCCTTTAGAAAATTGCATCCCCGCAATTTATTTACTTATCGAATAAGTGGGGGTATTTAGCCCTAATGGCATTTTCAGATTCCCATGTTGCCTCTTCAATCATGTGGTTTTTCCACAAAACCTTTACCTGATGAATCACCTTATTCCGTAACCCTTGCTCCCTATGGTCATGAATCTAGAATGGTTGTTCCTCATAAAATAGGTTCTCTTCTAGCTGAACTACCTCTGGACTCAAAACATGAGATGGATCTAGAATATACTTTCTCAACATCGAAACATGAAAAACATTGTGTACCTGAGATAAACTCAAAGGTAAAGCCACTCGGTAAGCAACTGATCCAACTATCTCCAGAATTTCATATGGTCCAATGAAACTTGGACTCAACTTTCCTTTCTTACCAAATCACATCACACTTTTCCATGGTGAGACTTTGAGAAAAACATGATCAGCTACCTCAAAAGAGAGATCATTCCTCCTGTTGTCCGCATAACTCTTCTACCTGCTCTGAGCTGTTCTCATGTGTTTTTGTATTAGCTGAACTTTTTCTGCCAAATCTTCTACCAATTCTGGTCCCATCAGCTTCCTTTCACCAACTTTATCCCATAAATCTGGAGTTCAACACCGCTTCCCATATAACGCCTCAAATGGTGACATTTGTATACGGGAATGAAAAATGTTATTATAAGAATGCTCAACCAAAGAAAGATGTTGGTCCCAACCTCCCTGATAATTCATCGAACAAGGACATAGAAAATCCTCCAAATTCATTATTATTCATTCAGACTTCCCATCTGACTGTGGATGAAAAGCTGTACTAAAATTTAATTCAGTACCCAATGACTTCTGAAGGCCTTTCCAAAAGTTAGAAGTAATCCTGGGATCACGGTCATATATAATGGAGAGGGGAACTCCATTAACCTGACAATATCTTTAAGATACAAACGGGAATGTCGATCTAGGGAAAAATTATCTCTTATAGCAAGGAAATGAGAAGATTTAGTCAAGCGATCAACAATAACCCAGATTACATTATTACCTCGATATGTATTCGGTAATCCCACAACAAAGTCCATGGATATATTCTCCCATTTCCACTCTGGCACTGGTAAAGGCTGAAGCATCCCTTTTGGTAACTGCCGCTCTGCTTTAACCTGTTGACAAGTCAAACACTTCACAGTAAAATCAGCAATATCCCTTTTCATTCTGTCCCACCTGTAATACTCCCGAAGATCTCTATACATCTTATTTTTTCCAGGATGGACTGAAAATGGAGAACTATGAGCTTCACATAACAAATTTCTCTTCAACTGTAAATCACACCTCACTCACAATCTCTTCCAAAATCTCAAAACAAAATCATTATCAATATTGAATTCAGGAAACTTACCCTTCTGAACCAGCTCTACCATTTTCTGCAACTCGCTATCTTGCTTCTGTGCTTGCTTAATTCTATCTGATAGAGAAGATTTCACTGATGCCTGGAACAAAATAGAAGAACATCCTACACCAAAAACTTCTATGCCAGAGTTCATCAAATCCTTAACCAAAGGATCACGTTCCAAATGCAACATTGCTAATGAAGCATTACTTTTTCAACTCAAAGAATCAGACATATTATTTCCTTTTCCCGTATGGTAATGAATTGTACAATCGTAATATTTGATTAATTCTAGAAATCTCCTCTGTCTCATGTTTAATTATTTCTGAGTAAATATATACTTTAATCTTTTGTGATCGGTATATATTTCACACATTACTCCATACAAATGATGCCTCCAAATTTTTATAGCAAAAACTACAACAGCTAATTCCAAATCATGTTTATGGTAATTTACCTCATGAATTTTCAACTGTCGTGAAGCATAAGCAATTACCTGATCATTCTGCATTAGGACACAACCAAGTCCTTTCAAGGAAGCATTACTAGAGATAACAAACTCACCATTCCTGGAAGGTATTTCCAAAATTGGAGCATTCACCAATATTCTTTTTAATTCCTGAAAATAGTCATCACATTCTTTTGTCCAGATAAACTTAACACCCTTCCAAGTTAGCTTTTTCATTGGACTAGATAACTGTGAAAATTTTCTAACAAACCTTCGATAATAGCCTTCCAAACAAAGGAAGATACGAATCTCAGTTACATTTTTGGGTCTTGGCCATTCTTCAATAACCTTTGTTTTTGCAGGATCAACAGTTATCCCATCTCACTACCACAAAACTGGGCAAGGCCAGCGCCACCCCTTTATCAGTGCTAATGAAAAAGCGCTGGTAAAGGGGGGGGGGGGGCTTTATCAGTTCTCAAAAAGAGCTGATAAAGGATACCATTATCAGCACTAAAAAAAGTGCTGATAAAAGTACCCCTTTATCATTGCTTTTTTGTAGCGCTGATAAAGGCCCCCCTTTATCAGTGCTTTTTTTAGCGCTGATAAAGGGACCCCCTTTATCAGCGCTTGTTTAGTAGCGCTGATAAAGGGTCGACTTCAAAAAAAATTAAAATTAATTAATATATTTATATATTTATATTGTTATATTGATATAAATATAATATATAATTTTTATATATTTTTTATACAAGTATAAATGTACATTTACACTTAATATACTTAATATGTAAGATCATTAGTTAAAATGGATTCTTAAAAAAATTTAAAAAACAATTATTTAATAATTTTATAATTATTATGGAGTAATAGTCATTTATTAACAATTTGAAGAATAAAAAATAAATAAAATTAAAAAAAGATCCAAAATATGTTGAAAACACAACTCAAACTTCAAACGGTCATAACTTTTGATCCGGGTGTCCGTTTGAGCTCTAACACATATCAAATAGAATCATGTGATGAGCTCTACGTCGCTGTGACCATGGTAGACCCTAGTCAAGAATTTTTCAAGGCCAAAAGAGGCCTAGATGGAATCTAAAACTGAGGTTTTTATCGGGGTACCGAGATTTTTTAACATTTTATGGATTTTCAGCCTCGTTTAAGGGGGTATTATTGGCTTATTTTTGGTGGGGACTGAATTTATTCCAAGTTATTACATTCATATTGATATTATTTATTTGAAATTTCATCTTTTTTTATAATGCACTGCTATTTATAATCAAATATATAACTATATGTACAATTTTTTTATATATTCATACCTAAAAATTCAAATTTTTAAATAGATAATTAAACATATTTACGTATAAAATATATTAGATTTATCTAAATAATAACTAATATCCATTTTATTTAAAATACCAATATATTAAAATTTATATAACTACTATATATTAATATAACTATACTTATATTAATATAACTATACTTATATTAATATAACTGTATGTATATATTAATATAACTATATATATATATTAATATAACTATATCTATATATTTATATAACTATATATTTTAATATATATATATATATTACTATACAAATAAATATAACTAAATATATATATAAATAAATAGATATATCATGTATAAGATAACAAATCAATATAGGGTAGTGGAAAAGGCTTTAGGTGCGCAGGGAGGAGGTCTCGAGATCAAATCCGGGTGGAGGCACGGGTGCACACGCAAGGTTGATTTAAAGGGTTAGCACTGATAAAGGGTGTAGGCAGTGTGGGAGGGAACTGGAGGTGCAGGAAAGCGCTGATAAAGGGGGGATCAAGTGTTGTAAAAAGCCCCCCCCCCCCCCCCCCCGAGATCGGCAGTATTGTTTTTTAATTTTTATAATTTTTTTTATTTTTATCAGCGCTTCTTTTAGTGCTGATAAAAGCGGTCTTTATCAGAGATTTTTGGAGCGCTGATAAAGGGGACCACCCTTTATCTTCACCGCCTTTATCAGCGCATTTCTAGTGCTGATAAAGGCCATTTTTAGAGCTGATAAAAGCCATATTTTTAGTAGTGTCTTCAAAAACAATGTGACTAAGGAAATAAATTTGTTGCAACTAAAACTCACACTTGCTGAATTTCCCATTCAATTTCTTTTATTTTATGGTTTCCAAAATAACCCTTAAATGACTTTCATGCTCTACTTTACTTTTAGAAAACACCAAAATATCCTCAATGAAAACCACCACAAACATATCTAAGAACTCATGGAAAATTCTATTCATTAAGTCCATGAATACAGCAGATGTATTGGTAAGCCCAAAAGGCATTACTACAAATTAATAATGGCCATATCTTGTATGGAATGCGGACTTCATAATATCGGCTTCTTTTACTTTCAGCTGATGGTACCCCGATCTCAAGTCAATCTTTGAAAAATATTGAACTCCCTGGAGCTGATCAAACAAATCATCGATATGAGGCAAAGGATATTTGTTCTTAATAGTGATGTTATTCAAGGCTCTATAATCAATGAAAAGTCTCATAGAACCATCTTTCTTTTTAACAAATAAAACATGGGCACCCCATGGTGATGCGCTCTATCGAATGAAACCTTTCTCTAATAAATCCTGCAATTTCTCCTTCAACTCTAAAAGTTCAATTTGAGCCATTCGATAAGGGGGTTTTGAAATTGGCTTAGCATCAGGAACTAAGTCAACAGTAAATTCAACTTCCTGATCTAGTATTATTCCAGGAAACTCATCAGGAAAAACATCAGAATACTCATTTACCACTGGCACATCATTAATCTGAACAGTTCCTTTGTTTTCAACGATGTGTGCAAGGTAACATTCATTTTCATCTTTTACAAGTTTCTCAGCCTCTTGATCAGGTATTAATAATAAGGGTTCATTATTGTACACAAACTGAACGTCTTTCTGAAAAGAAACTTCTTTAGTAAATAGAGATCCAATATATACCCAGGATAACATCAAACTATACTAGAGGTAAAACAATAAGGTTTTCAAGTAGGTTCTTTCCACAGATAAGAATAGGAAGATTCTTATAAATTCTTTTTGCCTCAACATTTCCCCCAGGTGTTTTTACCACAAGTTCAAGAGTCATTTCTTGTGATGGTATTCCCATTTTTCTAGAAAAGTTTTCAGAGAAGAAAGAATGTGTAGACCCCGAATCAAACTACACACTAGAATAATCTGAAAAAACAAAAAAATTACCTGATAGAAATTAATTTGATGGGCCGACATCTGTTGTAGTAGTTTCAAAGGATTTCACCACCCCTTTCTGCTTGTAGTCTAACTGCTTCCCATCACTCAAGCTCTTTGTCGGAAACTCATTCTCATAGTGACCCATCTCATTACACTTAAAACATTTCACTAACTATAAATAAAATTTATTCTTACCATCACCTTGATCTTTTTCAGTGCAATCACGAGCCTTATGTCCTATCTTACCACATCGGTAGCACATTCCAGAATTCAAAAGACATTCCCAAGCATGCCTTTTACCACATTTATCACAAACTGGAAACTTAGTTTTCTTACCATCAAACCTTTTTAAAGAATTCTTTCCTTTCTCCTGCTACCTCGGTCTCTTCTTCTGTTAGTTGTTATAGAACACATGATCATCGGAAAACTCCATTTCCACCTTCTCATCACATTGAACAAGATTTTCATAACTTTTGAACACATGAGAAGCTAAATACCTTCGATATTTTGGATTTAATCCTGAGTAAAAAACAATTGATTTTACTATCAAGGTCTCGGATAAAATTTGGAGCATACCATGCCAATCGAGTGAACCTTTCTTCCTAGGCAGCCACTGAGTCTTCCTCTTGCCTCAATTCCAATAATTTCTTTTCCATCCTAAGTAAAGAAGCCTTAGGAAAATACCTCTCAAGAAACATACCTTTGAATTCATCCCAGTCGAGAGCATCAATCTCATCAGCGTCCCTGATATTTTTAACCATCGACCACCATTGATCTGCTTCACCCTCCAAACGGTAAATAGAAAGACTAACCTTTTGATTGTCTGAACACCCCATGACATCGAAAATCTTCTCCAGTGATTTAATCCACCCTTCATCTAACATAGGGTCATATGATCCTCTAAATTATGGGGGATGTTGCCTCATGAAATGTTCCACCAATGACATGTTCCTCTGTAGTTTATCTGGATGATCTCTTGCATGGATACCACCACCATTTATCGCTTGAGTCAACTGCTCCATTACTGCAACAAACTATTCAGTTCCAATTCTGACCATCTCAGGATGCTGATTCGGAAGGTTATTCTACACTGTATGCCTTCCCAGAAAAGCTGCTCTGTTTCCTTTATGAAAAACCCATTCCTAACATAGAAATATCTTAGGCGAAGCAACATGGTAGTATGTAAATGCTATATCATTTCAATTTGACCATAAAAAATATTTTTGGATAATAATTTAATAGAATTATAACTCCTAAAGTTATCTAAACCGACCTTTGATACCAACTATAAGGCCCTAGCCTTAAACATTACTTAATCATGAGTTATTACAATATTACACATTGAGGATCTTTTCAGGTTTAGAGTTTTTGAGAATTAGATCATAAAACATGCATTACATTACACATTTAAACAAAGTGTATACATAAAAGATAGTATTTATTTTTCCCATCAATGGAAACATATTTATAATAAAACATGGATTCTTTCTTGACACTTCCTTGACACTATCATCATATCATGTACCTTTCTCTTGACCTATGAAAAACATTTCAAAAACCTGGCATGAGCATAAAAAGCTCCGTAAGGGACATACAAATATGGAAAGGAAACATGAGTACATATATACATAAGAATGAAATCATACTTTACCCAAAAAACATATGCACTTTAACATACCTCATCAAATCATGAATTGATCATAAAATCATAATACATAAAGGTAACTTGTGGAATTCATAACATTCTTACGTAGCGAGTAACCATCTTGGTTATGTTTGGAATACACAATCCGAGTATATTCCCTAAATCTCTTTAGATAAACCTTAACATTTAACTCCATCGTGTTACCCAATGCATTGTAGAGCTATATCGGGCTCACCCGCCCTTAGTTTATCACCGAACCACCCATCTTCATAATAATTCCCAAGAACCATAACATAATCGTATCACATAAAACATGCATAAAGGAAACATAACATTTCCACTTTTCAATGACAAGATATCAATACAACATATTGATATAAAAACATTATGAAAACCATTTTCAATATCAAAATAAAATAAAACTAAAACAAGGTATTTATTTTTCTTTTAAAAAAATTTATGACTTGTAGAGGAAGCCGAAACCCAAATAACAGTCATGGTGGCGGAGAAGTCGTTTTCACCTCATACGTAGGACAAAAACATTTACTTTTGTCATTTAGTAAAATTCCTCATATAAAAAAGATTCTTTTTGGATAAATGTAAAAGTCAATCGGGTTTATACACTGTATAAAAGAAGGTTGTGTATAAAACAAAATATGCCTCAATGAAAGGAGATTGAGACGAAGTCCCATACCTCGGGTCTGACTTGACTCGATCGTTATTTAATGTCCTGAATAAAAAACTTGAGTTAATTTCTAATTTCTTCAGAACCTTTTTCAAGTTCATTATTCCTTTTATATCACTTATTACCATGTCATGAACACTATGAAATTATTTATGTTAAAATCGGTCATTTTAAAGATCATTGGTACTTGAGTCAAAAATATACTCTTTATAATTACAAGTTGTTCATGTGTCCATTATATCCAGAGTTATATTCATGATATATATATCATATATATCATATATATCTAGTATATATATTCATTTATAATATTACATAACTTTTATAGGTAATAAATGAAATGCACCGTTCATGGAGACGCTAAGCCGTACGTACGCATGAACGCTACATTCATTTCTATTTCGTATTTTATGAAATGGAATCACAATTATATAAAGGTATATTATAATTATATTATGATATCATATATAATATCATTAATTACATCCTTTATATGTCCCACATATGGCATTAACGAATCAAATCACTTTGAGGGGGTGGTAGTCCGCACTTCTAAAATGAAGATATCACGTTTACCCATAATGGAAACCATAAAGGTATGCCAGAAATGAAAAATACAGAAGATTAAGAAAAACATAAAACTATTATATATCATATATAAAGATAGTTTCATCTTAATGGCCACCTTTGAAGGTGTTAAAAGAATATTGAACAATCAACATTTCATGAGGCAGAAATTCGCCATCCACGGAAACAGTATGTTCTTTAACGATTAGATGTAGGTGTGAGTAAGTGTAGATAGAATCCTTCTTATAACAACATCCTAGTATATAGAATATACTGGTTTTGTTACAAAAGAAATTAATAAAAATAGTTTAGAGGGTTGTAGAAGCAAAATAAAACATAAGAACACAAGAGAAAACACTACCTTTAAAACGGGTAACTCTTTTTTATTTGAGCTCAAAGGCTTTCTTGGGAAGACTTCTTCCCAAAATGAGGCTTTAAGGAGTAAGAGAGGGATGTGGAGAGACAAAATGGGAAGGTTTTGGCCGAGCCAAAGGCTTTGGAAGTGTGGGTAAGGTGGTAGAGGTGGGGGCCTTTTATAAGAGCAGAGGAGGGGCACTCATGGAAAGGTAAGAAACGATACTTTGTTATAAAATGGTTTTTGGATAAAAAAGGTCCCATAATTATAAATTTCGAGGATAAGGTGATTAGGGTTTGAAATCCACCCATCCAATAGGTTTTTTACAAGTGTAGGTCTTAGATTTTATATTATATTTTCATTTTATTGAAATCGTTAAATAATGAGGTAATCGCTTCATCATCATGGTGTCATAAATAATTTAATTTATTTAGTGTCTAAAAATTATAAAAAAATGATATGATGTAGAACATATTTTTATCTTTCCAATTACTATTTGCTGTCAAAAATCTGACTTGTATAACCCCATTTAAACATTGTTTTAGTAAAACAACTCATGTTTGTGTCATTTTTACTTTTACTTTAAATAAAAGGCATTAATGTCATTATCTTGCCCAAGTGGCTCCATGGGGTCCCAAAAATAGACCCACGGGTTTTCTTGGTCGTCCATGACACATCCAATAAGGGTAGGACATGTGTCAAGTTCATTCCATGTTATTAAAACAATATTTCTACCTTAAATTACACTAATTTCCTCTAATCGTGATTAAAAACTTAAAAGTTACTATTCACCAAAAAATTATTTTAATCCCATTGAACCACATTTTACTTCTTAATGACAACCATTTATATCAGATTT
Source organism: Viscum album (assembly GCA_963277665.1). Classification (NCBI taxonomy): domain Eukaryota; kingdom Viridiplantae; phylum Streptophyta; class Magnoliopsida; order Santalales; family Viscaceae; genus Viscum; species Viscum album. The sequence continues at coordinate 988,950,486 of OY728135.1, forward strand.
TTGAAATTCAAAACACAAAGGTGGTAAATTTTCATTTAAACGAAAAATCAATTTTTTAAGTACCACTTATTGGTTTCACTATTCATAAAAAATTGACGTTTTTCAGAAAAATACCAAAACTTCACCCTAAGCTATATTTGATATTATGAATTCAAAAATGATGTCTATTTTAAAAAATTCAAAACATATAAGTTACATTAATTAATTTAATAATTAATTCCTGTTGTCAGAACAAATATCGTGTTTTTATGAAACAATAAGTATCAAAAGATTGACACTAGTTTAAGTTCAATTTCAAAGTGAAATTAATGCCAATGACCACCATTGGATTAAATGGTAAAAATATATTCTACTTTCACTTTAAAATCAATTAAATAGATAATATAATCATATAAACAAATTATATTTAAAATAGGTTTTGAATTAAAATACAACATTTTTCAGTATTCATTAAAAAAGAACATTATCAGAAAAATACAAGAAATTTATCCAAAGTAAATTTAAATGTCCCAATCATAAAGAATAAGTTTATTTTGACAAATATAGCTTATAAAAATTTCAAAAGATAGATTTAAAAATGGTTTGCCATCAAAAGGCAGTAAAACAATCTTTTAAAAATATTAGTGTATTCCATGCTTAAGATTGGATTTATTCTCATTTTAAGCCTCTAAACACTATATATTTCATTAATAGACATAAATAAAAATATCTATTATTCATTAATTACTTGGGATGTTTCAATATCTCCAAGACTGCTTTCCGTACAACGTACGGACACTATGAATTCATATTAATGCCTTTCAGATTAATGAATTCTATAGACAAATTTATAGACATGATGAATAGAGTCTTTAGATATTACCGCAGAAAAGTTTTGGTAGTATTTAAAGATAATATTCAAATATAATCCAAAACCAATGAGGGTTATGGGGAGAATCTAATCATTATACTAGAGACCTTGTGAAAGGATAATATCTATCAAAAGTACAACAATTGTGAGTTCTGGTTGAACAAAGTCTCATTATTGGGTCATTTAATCATAAGAAATGATATATCAATGGATCCCTCCAAGAAAAATGCAATTGAAGGATGGTAAAGGCCAACATCTGTGACAGATATCCATAGATTCAAGGGTTTAGTAGGTTTTATTGTAGATTTGTGAGAAATTTCTCACAATTTTCAGACTGTTTTACCAAGATAACTCAGAAGGGAGTCATGTTTTCTTGGAGTGATGAATTAGAATATAGGATAAAGGAGTTCAAAGTAAGGTTTATCTCTATGCTCATACTCATAGTACCCGCAAGAAGATAACATTTCATGGTACTATGTGATGTTTTAAAGAAGTCCATGGGTTGTGTGTTGAAGAAAAATGATAAATTCATTGACTATAATTCAAGGAAATTAAATTTTCATGAGAAAAACTATCGAACACATAATCTTGAGTTGGTTTTAGTAATCTTCACATTAAAAATTTGGCAACATTACCTCCTTTGGGAGAAGGGTGAGATATATACCTATCACAAAATCCTATAGTATATATTCACATTGAAATAGATGAATATTATCAAAAAAGATGGATAGAGCTGATTAAAGATTATGGCCTCTCAATCCATTACTACCACGGGAAAGTGAATATTGTGGAAGAATCTCTAAGAAAAAATAACCCAATGATTATATCATTGATGAGAGTTGAAAAGTATCCAATATTCAGGTATTTGATGAATATTTTCATGTTAATTATAAAGAAGGGAACATAATCAATCCCTTAACAAATGATTTCATAGAAATATCTTTTGAAATGTTTAAAGGATGCTCAAAATGATGATGTGGGAATTCATAAGAAAGTGTAAACTATCAAAAAAAGGAAATCCTTATAGTTTAATGTTAATGAAGATGGAATTTTTAGATATGTGTCAAAACTATGTGTTCCATAAAATCTGGATTTAAATAAAGAACATTGGTTGATGCACATAGTTCTAAATTCTCCATTCTCCCAGAAAAGACAATGATATATTGAGATCTCCAAGATCATTATTGGTGGGATAAATGAAGAATGAGATCACTAAGTATACATCAAACTTCCTAGTAGGTCAGCATGTGAAGGATGAGATGCAATAGTAAAAGGGGATTATACAACCATTACCCACAACAACATGGAAATGAGAGATCGTAATCAAGGACTTTGTAACCAAACATACAAAGAAATCCCAAAGAAAAAATGTTATCTGGGTTTTTGTGGATCGTCTTACAAAGACTTCACACTTCATTGAAATTCCCAAATATTTATCATTAAATCAACTGGAATAGATATACATTAGAGAATTGGTTAGGATGCATGGAGTTCCATTATCTATTATATCGGATTTAGATTAAAAATTCACCTTTATGTTATTGAAGATTCTCCAACATACCCTAAATACTCAGCTGAACATCAGTAAGGATTATCATCCTCCAAATGGTTTCCAATCTGAGAAGACTATCCAAATAATTCAGGATATTTTGAGATCATTCTCAATGGACTTCAAAAGATGATGGGATCAACATCTTGCTTTGGTTGAGTTATCTTACAACAACAGTTTCCTTTTAAGCATCCAAATAGATCCTTATGAATCCCTTTAGTGAAAGAGGTGCAGAAAACCATCATGTTGGGATGATGTAGGGGAGTGAAAACTCTTAGTTCTAGAAATGGTCAAAGAAATGGTTGAGAAGGTTAAGACCATCCAACAACAAATTAAAGTTGCTCAGAGATGATAAAAGAGTTATGCTGATAGTAGTCGAAAAGGACTAGAGTGTGATTTTTGAGACAGGGTCTTCCTCTTCATATCACCATGGAAGAGTGTTTTGAGATTTGGGAAGAATGGAAAGAATAGTCAAAGTTAAATCAATGCTTTCCAGATTCTGGATCTCATTATAGTTGTGTCCTATTGACTAGAACTCCCACCGAACAAATATCAAGTATATAATGTATTCCATGTATCAATCTTGAGGAAGTACCTTCCTCACCCCTCACAAGTACTCAATCCAAGGGTGGTACCATAGGATATTGAAATATATTATGAAAATAATCTAATTAATATATTAGATTATAGGTAAAAAGTTCAACAAAATAAGACAACACCCCTCATCAATGTGTTGTTGTGAAACCAAAAGTGTGAAGAGGAAATGTGGGAATCTGAAGAAGTGATGAAGAATAGTTACCCTCATCTATTTTAGTGTGGGAAAAAGAAATTATGAGAGTGAAATTTATTAAGTGGAGATGATTCTATTGACCCAAACTATTATTAATTAAAATTCCTCTTGATCTAACTAAATAACTTATTATGTAAAATGGTTATATAAAAAATATACACTTACATGGTTTTTGTTTTTTAATTTTAAAATACCATTAAGAATTGTTACCATTGCTAATATAGCCATTGATTATTGATCACCTGATTAGTATAAATATAAGTATTTAACAAATACAATTTACTCATAAAAAAGAAGTGATGGCATCATCCAATAGAATTTCTCTATATGAAGCCCATTTGTCGATGTTCGGAAAGGAGGAAGTGTTACTGGGATTCACTCTTGACTAATACCAAGTTGAGCATTAACACATTATTCTTGAACTGGACCAGCTATAGGGGAAGTGGAAGTTAATAAAGATTACAGCCCGAGTAATGTTATCTGATCCTCCCCAAGAGTCTGTCACTATCACACACCTTACCCATATGTCTTATGTGGGTGTTATAAGGGGTTATGTAAACAAACCCCAGAACTATGATTATATGTATTATTTTTGTATAAATAATATACATTCATTTTATTATTGTTACTTTGTAAATTGTTTTTAATGCAAAAATAGTATTTTTAGTTAATATTTAGATTGAATTAAGAAGTATAGTTGGATGAATTACTGGATTTTCTAGAGTTAAATAATATCTTAAAAAAATATTATTAATAAATTATATTCTTATTAAAAATAAAAGATGATATAATTTTTTATGAACACAATGGTATTTTTTATTATGGTTTGAAAGTTGTTTTTTGTCAAACCCTTGAATTCTCAATAAATGTAAATTTTTATTTTAAATGTAATGAATCATATATAAATATATAATTATTTAGATAAAATGAATATTATTTCTTAATACCAGATGTCGAGATTATCTTATAGTGAATGTTTAATAATTTTCAAAGACAACAAAATTTTTGGGTAAAAAATTAAATACTATTTAAATATATAATGTGTTTTATGACATCATAATGACCCAATTGTTTTTTAATAAAATACTATAAATGAGTTATTAGGATTTTATATGTTTTACCTTTAAAATAAGGTGATTTTAGATTTTTCTGATTAAATTTATGGTGCCTTAGTAAACCCACCAAGAATTATAAAATATTTTAACATTTTAAAATGATTTCCATGAGAGTGTGACTCACCTCTACTTAAGTAAGATGAATAATTTTAATAAGTTCGGACATTAGCCTTATAAAATAATGTTTTGCACTCCTATTTGGAAAAAACAATGGGAAAACCGTTGGGTTTTTTCGGTTTTGAATATTTAATTAGATGGATTCCAAATAGGGTTCAACGAATTCTCTACTCCCTGATGGAGGGAGATGCCCTAGCAGAAATGGTAGCTTTAGCGGCCCCTCCTCCTCCAGGATCGGGGCCTCAAACCAAGGATCTCGGTTTCTTTTCTTCTCCTAATGTGACCCACTTCTTTTCCCATGCATCAATGTTTCTCTGAAGGTCCCCGGTATCCTCCATGGTCAACTAGTGGTCCTGATTTCTTCATAAGAATTCACTAATTCTTCTTCTCTGCACTCTACGGCCTGGGTGTTAAAGTTCATCTGGAATCTACCTCTGGTGGAGATGTTTGACATGTATGTGAATGGGGAATGGGGCTTAAGACAACATGTGGTTGTCGGTCTCCTTGGGCTGAGACATATGCTTCTATGTTTTGGCGATGAGGAATATTTTGTGCATGTTTGGTCTAGATCTAGAGGATCTATTTGCAACATTCAGTTTCATATGCTCTTCTGGATGTTCAACCATTACATGATTCATGACCCCTCCATGGAAGAAATTTGGCTTCAACTCCCTGGGCTACCCCTGCCCTACCAGAATCCTGCTCTTCTACAATCAATCTGTAATTCGGTTGGTCGCTTCCAATGAAAAAATTGGAGGACATCAACTATGAAACATCCAATAGTAGCACACATTTGTGTTGAAATAGAAATATCAAGGCCTCCTCCAAACATGGTGTAGATCATGATTGAGGAAGAATAATGGTACACCAGATCAATAGTTTATAAATCATGGATTATGTTTTAGTCCTCATACTTTATGAAAGGGAACTATTATCTTGATTGCTTCAAAAGGGCTCTAGGTGTGTGGGTTGAGCATACCATGGTTCCTGGAGAGATTCCTGCTTTGGTTGTGTCTGGAGAGGATCATTCTGCTCATGAATCTGGTCCAGTAGGGACCAAAAAGAGGTATGGGGAAGTCTCGAGAGATTTGGTACCTACTATTCCATAGACCACCACTGCTATAGAAACAAAGGGTGCCCAATATCCTTTTGGTGAGCTGGAAACTAGCCATGTCCTTCCCCATGTGGAGGTACCTCTAGGTTTGGGGATGGGATGTTCTTCAAGCGCAATGATGAAAGAAATCCCTAAAGATATATATCCATGGGTTTAAGAATTTTTTGATCGTTTGATAAGGGATTTTGGTGCTGGTTCTTTGTCAAGTTGATCGGGGGTTATAACACAGTGGTCTGAGGCTAGGCTCGGGGAGTAGTGCCCCCAACTAGATGTTGTTTTAGCCTGGCAGCCAGAATTCTCCAGAAACACTACCTAAGATTCTACACGAAAGGAATCCTTTCCTAGTTTTGGCAGTGGATTTCACAGTGCAGGCTGGGAAGTTACAAACAAACATTTTTAGTATATGGGCCATGGATTAGTGCACCCTAGAGGTTTAGAGTTTCCAGACTGGGTCTCACAAACCAGTTCATCTTATGCTGATATGGTGAAGTTCGTGGAATGGATAGTCTTTCACCAAACTATTTGGATGTGTTTAAAGTTGAAGAGAACCATGTAGTGGAGAGAAGGGATGATAAAGAGGCTTATCATGTAAAGATCAGTACCTTCTAACTGGAGGGTTACCAGGAGGAAAGTGATTCAGGCCTAGACACCCCTATAGAGACAAAGGAAGTGGGAATTGCAGAGGAATGCATTAAATTCTTCTCAAAGAAGAGTAAAAACACCATCATTGAACCAGATGGTTTCCTAAAGCACTCACAGAGGCCACATAACAAGAAGGACTTCTGATTTTTACCTAGCCCTACTATTACCAGGTCTTCAACCAAAGGGCAGTTTCTTTATAAGGCACTCATGTAGGCCGGGATAAATTCGGCAAAGGAGCTTAAACAACCTGCAGGGGAACTATTAACCACTGACATGTAAGATACAAGAAATTAGATGATTTAATTAAACATTCCACAATGTGGGTGTGAATTGATGAAATTTGAAGAGTTGGAAACCATCCTTGATTACAATGAACAATTCTCATATAAGATCTTAGAGGTCGTCACTACACACGTGTAATTTGAAAGGTTTGTATGGAGGTGGTTCTCGGCTAGCTTTTCCAAGTATAAGGGTGCAAAGAGCCATAGAAAACATATAATTCTGGCTTGTGGATTCAATTGGTAGAATATTATTGTGGAAGATCTCATACAAACTTGGGATAAGATGGTTTACATCTTTGAAAACCTCTTTAATGCAGATTGAGATAAGATAGATCCCAAACCTCCAAAGGACTCTTCTTAGATGTAAGGAATCTGAAAGGATCAAATTTAAACTCATAGATTCGGCTATTTCATATAATGTTGTTTGACTTCTTCTTGGGTCTGGACTAGTTTCCACATTTCTATAAAGTTCTTTTAATAAATAAAAATATATATTTCGATAGATGGAGATAGAATACAAAACCTATGTTTGTGAACTATTAATGAATTTCCCACTCTTTTCCTATATAAACCCAGCCACGATTCCATTTTTCTTCACTTAATACCCTAGGATCAGGTCCCTACTATTCCCTCTTCTCTCTATAATCCTCCCAAGGCTCCCCAAGAATCCCCCCCAAGCTCTTGAAGTCACACATTCAAGTAAGGGATCTTCACTTTCCTTCATTACTTATTTATGTCCATGTTTCCTTGTATTGTTATTCCAAATTTATTTTCATTTATAAATGTTGGGGTATGATTTATCATCTCTCCTATACTTCCATACTTATGTTTTAATTATGAGATACTCATTTCTCTCTCATTAATGCCTCGCATGTACACTTGTTACCATGCTAAAATTCTGTAAAGGGGTTTCTCTCTCCTCATTTACATTCATGAAATTATTTTATATGATGCATCAAAATTACATTAGATATGTTGGGATATTATTTTACAAAATACCATTACTATAAAATACATGCATAAATTATGAGATACCCCTTTCTCTCTCACCAACCCATTTTATGATTTCTATTTTACATCATTAGTTGTCCGAAGTTACACAAAACTTTTCCATTCCAAAATCATTGTGTATGTGAATACCATACCCTTGTACCTATCAAGGGTACTCACCATTATTCACACATACTTGTTTATTGAGGAATTACATTTATATATTCCATATCTTTTATTCATTGAATAAATTATGATGTTTAATGAATCTATGTTTCATCATCTATGTGGCACATTTGTGCATGAAATGAAATGATTATGATGGGTGCGCCCTCATAGCACTCCAATTAATTTGGTAAAGAATAGTATCAATATACTACATGTGTAATAAGTTTTGATTATTGATAATTCATGTTAAATTAGTTTTCACTCATGATAATTAGAGTGAAATTAGGTTTTAATAATGCATTATTTGCAATGATCATTGGCTCTTGCTAAAATCATTTTAAATGTTGTTTCCACATCTCCCTATTATGATAATAATTCTATATCATGACTTTATGTTCATGTTTCTCTTATTATCCATTGATATTCCTATTTCATAACATTTATTTTATTCTTCAGGTTATTCCTTGTTTACTCACTTACTGGGCTTTATAGGTCACCCTTTTCTTATGTATGTCCTCAGGTTACCCCAAGCAATGCTAAGTACGAAGGAATATTGTGGTCTTGTAAAAGAAGTTTTTAATAGATATATTTTATTTTATGTCTTAAGTTTTCAGGAAATGTTCCTAATTTCTTAGGACACTAGACCTCTCGATCCTCATAATGGCCTTAAGTGAATGTTTAGGTAATGAATTATGTTTATATTTTTAATAAAGTGTTGGGTTGTTATATTAAAGTTCTGAATTGATGGGGAAATACATATTTATAAAACACTATACTTCCATCATAATCAACGTTGAACTCAATAATATCCCTCAAATTATTTTTCACCATCACATCATCCTTATTATGCTCTTTAGACATCACATTAATATATGTTTGAACACCAGTTTTGGAGGGATAATATTTTTAAATTTTCATTATGATTTCTAGATTTATCCTTCAAAAATCTATAAATATTAGATCTTTTGTGATCCTCATCATAGATAGTCAATAATTCATTTAGGACTTAGAGTATCTACAACCATGTTTACTTTCCCAGGGTGGCCAGATATTGACCATTGATAGTCTTTAATCAACTCTCAACATCTTATATGGATCATATTAAACTAAAATTCCTTATTTTCATACACTATATTTAATTTACTATTTGTTTTATCTTCGCTTTTATCCCTCAACTAATATTTTCCATATTGAGGAACAATCGTTGAAAAATATTGAGTTCATCATAAAAAATCCATGAATTTATCATTATAGGTAATGTAATACATATTACGGATTTTTATGTTATTATTCTATTGATAATAAATGATTTTATCAATGATTAGCCTCTCCCAAATTTACCCATGTTTTTAAGGTTAAGAAGTCGCTTATTTTGTGGCTTGGTTTATTGATTCCTCAGAGACCTAAGAAGAAACCTAGACACACCTACATTCTAAGGATAGGTTTTTTCTATGAAGTGGACAAATCTGGGATGATTATAGAATAATTTAAATGATAACTAAGAGACCTATGTGAATTAAAAATATGATAATTGTTTGATCCTAGTTTATTATAAAAGATGCATTGGATGAATTTCTTTTCAAATAATTTACATTTCATTAAATTATTAAAGATTCATTCAATGAAATCAATATTTCCTCATTACATACTATTTTAACATGTTTTCATACACATTATAATCACCTATACACATAGAGTATCATTTTTATGTGCACTCTAAAGTAAAATTTCCTATAATCACATGAAATGTGTGGAAATTAAATTCATTAAGGAGGAGGAAGATAAGAAATAAATAAATAAAAATATCAAATAAAATAAATTAATAAACATTTATGGATTTAGAAATAACATCAAATCCATCCCCTTTATACACCTTGAATTAACACCTAATAGGGTTACCCATACATTGATACTATTCTCTTAGTGAAAGTTAAAATTAGACGCCTAAGATTGAAATTGAAGAAGTGAAACAGGATGAAATAATAATCACTCCACCAATGTGTATTGAAATTCAAAATGTTTGGTGAGAATAAGTTTACAACTTGATGAAATGATGTCAATTTTATATGAATAAGAACATAATAATAGTAGAAGAATAAATTTTATTTAGAATCAAATGTGAATTGGACAGTATAAAATTTGGGAAATGCTATTAAATCATCAAATTTATAGCATAACCTTAGAATGAAAAGAACACACAAATATCCCAAAGTCCTCCAACACCACAACCTTAAATAGGAATTTTGGAAGCCTTGGGTTGAGACACCAATAGTGGAAGTCACCCCAATTAATGGTGGTAGGACTAGGTGGGTGTAATGTTAATGGTGAGAATACATTTCCACCCTTGAGAAAAATATGAGCCAATTTGCATCCACCAAAAAGTGGCACTGAAATGGCCATCAAGATGGAAGAGTTGTGATGGACCATAGATTAATCTATTTAATTTACATATTTCTCCTGACATCCTATACAATTTCATATCAAATAATTTTTTTTGAGATATGGTCGAACTAGTGGTCAAATTTTCCTGGGCCATATATTCTGGCCCAAAATTTCATCTTCAAATTGGGCCTCTTGGAAGTCCCTTCAAACATAAGAATTATCTTTTACCACAACTGAATTAAATGGTCCTCATTTTTTACACTATATTCAGTTTATATATTAGAATCATTGGGGCTGGATCTAGGTCAATACCATAATTGTATTAGGCTATAAACTAGCTCACTTCACCCAGAATGGTCATGGTTCGAGGCCTACTTTAGTGATGCTCCAAAAGGATAAATTGTTACTTATAGAATTGGAGACCTAAAAATATAATATGAAAATAAATTCAATCAATTTTTTTATAATGTGATAAAAAATATAGTACGTAATAATGTACTTTAAGAAGAAATGACAACCATAATAAAAAAAATTAGTTTAAAAAGTTCACTATAATGGTGTTTATGAATAATGAGGCACATGAAAATTATATATATTTTTATAGTCAATATTATCCTATTTAAGTGGCTAATGACAACCCCAATTTTATTTTTGGGTGTCTGTAGAAATATTTTTGTCAAAAATAATAAATTTGAATTACCTTTTCCAAAAAAATAATATACAATTCTCAACAAAATACCTCATACCCAAAAATTATGAAACCCATAAAAATATTTTATCCTAATATATATAATAAATAATATCCCATGCCTAAGCTCATTTCTTTAATAAAATTCATCATCACATTACATCTAATTTTAATTAAGCATGATGATGTGTTGTACATCACATTATACCAGGGGGTTCACTTTTATACAAGTTTCAAAGCAAGAAGAGATAGGTTGAATCACATTTTAATATTAATATTACTATTTAGTTTTTAATTATTCTTTTTAGAATTTTTTCCATGATAATTGAAATTGGACTCATTCATGTTAACCCCTATAGTGATACATTGGTGATGACTCTAGGGCTCAAATACCATAGGGACCCAAGGGAATCTCACATACTCTGGTTCCATCTCGATTTAATTCAATAAAAAGAAATTAAAATTATTAAAATATTGATAAAAGACCAAACTATGGGCTAGAAAAAAAATTGATTCATGTTCCCCAAGTTATTAGAGCCACACATTTGGTTATTCCATATCTCTATGTCCATATTTATTTTTTCACATTATTTTATTTTTTTTCAATATTCATGATAAAATTAAAACGATCACCAATCCTATTCCATTTTATATGGGACCACATGAACACAAATTAATATCCCATAATTCAATGTACGTGCATTGTGAATTATTATTTAAATTTTATGAATATATAAATTGTGAAAATTCACAATATTCATCCGCACTTTCCAAAATCTATGCTCAAGAACATAATTTTGCATTAAAATCAAGATCTAGGCATGATTTGTTTTGATATTCCATTACAATATTTACAATGTGTATTAACAGTTCATGGTTGACGAAATTTTTCATTCCATTAACATGAATTATTATATTTCAATTTTTTTCTTTATTCACACAAAACAATTTTTTATTTCACCCCCCCCCCCCCCAATTTAGAATAACAATGTCCAAAATGTTTAAATAAATAAAAATTAAAAGTAAATATAGGTGGAGTATGGGAGATATAGAAGTAAATTGATATAAGAAGCTTGGAACAATGCCACAAGGTTGTTGAAGCTAATGTTCATGATGCTTCTGATTACTCCTTTGATATCCATGTCACTCAAAGACCCTATATCAATGATTCTTACATTTAAAATAATAGAATAAATTTGTTTTTCATAAAAATGCCTCATCATCAACATCACCCTAATATTACACAACAACACCAATAGAAAACAATATAAACCCCTTTAGGCTGCCTTAAATAGTGCCACAAAAAGATAAAAGGAATAAGAAACAATGTAACTAATTATTTTAGCACAACAAAGATCTATACATGGAATATTTAAAAATAAAAAAATAGTATATACATAATTTTTTAAATACAAGTATAAATATAAATAAGATATTTTATATAAGAACTATAAGCCATAGGTTAGTGGGAGGCACACTCCAATGTCTCCCTTCGATCAAAGGTACATGTCCTATGGCTTCTTTGGTCACAATAGTGTTATCCCTAGGACCTATGGGGTGGCATTTTGCACACACACACACACACACACACACATATATATATATATATATGTCTGTATGTATGTATTTATCATTATTATTTTCTATTTTTATTTTATTTACCCATTTATAATATATATATATATATCTGTGTGTGTGTGTGTGTGTCTGACCACATAAAATAAAATATATATTATGTAGAAGAACACAAAATTGAAAAAAATAAGAAATAAAAATGTTAAATGAAGAGAATGAGTTGATATGTTTTTAAAAAAAAATTTATTTTTTTACACATAAATGAGCTCACCAAAAATAATAAAAAAATATAAAATAAAATACAAGTTGATGCGGGTTTTCCTCCCATAAAGCACTTAGTTTAACTTCGTTAGATTTACTTGCATCCCAAACTTATCCAAAACAAAATTCTATCATTTTAAGAATTAATGATTTCACCACTTTAATTAGATTGTGATTGAGTTTCTAATGGGTTTGACATGAATTTTTTGAAATAGATTCATGAATAACCATATAGTTCCCAATGAATGGGTTAATCCCATGTATATAAAAAGGGTCCATCCAAGTGCTTTTCGGATCATTATTTAAGACGTCAAGTGGAATTTTATATTTATTATCATCAATATAAGATTAATTAATGGTAGAATGTTTTTTATTATACCATCTCAATTAAATCTTGAGAGGGTATGGAATTTACATATGTTCAAGTTTAGGTAGGCTATCACTTTCATAAAGGGTGTGACATTGAATGAAACTCGGTTTCATTTTAAACACATACTAATAGAATGGGTTCCTTTTAAAAAGAAGATTCAATATCCAAATTGGAAATATCAGTGTCAAGAATGGATTTTGTCTTGATGCTTTTGATTTCTCATAATGGTCCTATGATTTATTTTTATTGAAAATCATCAGTCAAGTTATATTTATGTACCTCAATCCATGATGTCAAATTTACTTGCTGTGAATGAAAAATAAAATCAGTTTCGTCTTGATTGAAAACCCCATAAAAAATTCATTCATGTTATTCCAATATAATATATTAAAACTATGTTTCATTATAATTTTCATGATAAGTTTTTGTGTAACACGATTCTTCTATAAATGATGAGTAATTGAAAACATCAGTGGGAATGGTTTCCATAACCGTTTCAATAATTTGTAGTTCTACTCTCAATTATGAATCCTTAGAAGTAATTACTACCATTTTTAGGCCCACATTCTAATTTAATGGGTTTTTCTCAATATGAACAAGTGAATGATCAAAATGGTCTATTACTAGATTATAATTATATTGTTAAAATTGCAGTGGAGGAAGTTCGGATTGTCTTTGATGGGATTGAAAGTCATAATTGGCTGGAATGTTTTTTTGTAAAACAGGAGTTAAAAAATTATGGCGAAATAGGTTTTTGATTATCCCACCAGTAGAAACTCGGATGGTCATTGTACATCACCGTTGGGGTGGGATGATCAATGTAGGGTGAGGTTCTCCATGATTGAATTTTTGCGAAATGAAATTTTATAGGATTGAAATCGCGTGTGAGAACAGAGAAATTGGGTGAGAGTAATATGTGAATGTCAGGGATAACTTAATTGGGTACCTGAAAATGATACCAAAATTTGTTCTCTCTCTAATTTTATCATGTTTTTAGGGTTAATCAATCACTTTTATTTTAGCTTGGGTTGTCGAATCCTCAAAGCCTTAGAAGAAACCTACATACATGTACATTCTATAGATAGTTTTGGATATGAAGTGTCCAAATTTCTATTTATTTTAGATGGTTATAAGTGATAACAAAGAGACCCATATGAATTAATATTATGGGAATGGTTTGATCCTTTCTTATTACAAAATATGTAATAAATGAAATTCTTTAAAAATTATTTCAACATTATTAACACGAGAAGGATTCATTCAATGAATTAAACACAACCTAACTACTAACTTGATCAACACCATCACACACCTTTGCTAATCACCGATAAACATGGAGAATAATATTTATTATAAATCCTATGTAAAGTATTTTATATTCACATGAAACCTATGGCAATAGAAAAAAATAAGGAAGAGTAATAGTGAATATCATTGAATGAAAAACTCAAATAAAATAAATAATTGAAATTAGAAGAATGACAAATAACCTCAAATAAAGTATCTTAATACTACCTTTGATTAACCCATAAGAGGTTTATCCCTAAATTTATAATATTCTCTCAATGGAAATGGAATGTAGACTCATGAGGGTGGAATTGATGAAGTGAAAAATAGTGAAATAATGATCACTCTACCGTTCTATATAGAATTTTAAAAGGTTTGGTAGGAATAATATCACACAATAAAGAAATGGTATAATCATGATAAGAATAAGAAAATAATAATAGGATAATAAGAAATTTTACTAAGAATATAAGGTCAATTTAACAACCTACAATTTAACAAATGTGATAACGACATCAAATTGGCATCATAACATTAAAATGAAACAAACTCCCAAAAATACCGAAATCATAAAAACCCACTGTCTTAAATATGAATTTGTAAAACCTTGGGTAGATACTTAAATATTGTATTTCACTATAATTAATGGTGGTAGGCCTAGGTGGGTGGAAATTTAATAGAGATAAACTTTTCCAAGAATGAAAAAATTTGATCCAACATGAATCCACCAAAAAGAGGCTCCTAAATGACCTTCTAGAAGGATGAATTTGGGTGTACCATAGAAAAATAAAATGAATCTAATAATGTCTCCTAATGTTTTATACAATTTATGATAAAATATATTTATTTTTTCAAGATATAGTTGAAATTGTGGGATGCTTTTCTTGGATACTAAATTAGGCCCCGAATTTCCTCTTCAAACTAGGCTACATGGAACTCCATTAAAATATAGAAATTAAATTTGGAAACTAGTGAATAAAATGTTCTTAATACTGTCCTATATCTTTGGTTCCAATATTTTCATAATTGGGCCTAAATCTTGTCTGATATTGTAATTTTATTGGGGTGATGTCTAGTTCACTTAACCCAGAATGTTCTTGGTTCAATTTTTATAATTGTGATCTTTCAATGGGAATCTCCAAGTAATTCAATAAGATTAATTATTCTTTATATCCAGGGAGACCGGATAAGAAATATGAAAATAAATTAAATCCATTTGAGGTTTTAGGTGGTGTTCAAAAGTGTACTATGTAATAGTGCATTTTAATATGGAATTAGAATCCTAATGTGAAATATTTTTCAATTTTTAAAATGCACTAAAAATGGTGCTTATGAATAATGAATCACATGATAATTATATATATTGACAATGAAAATTACCCTATTTTAGTGTCTAGTAACTGATCCATATTTAATATTAATAAAATAACATGTTTAAACCAAGGTATCACATCTTTCGAAATCAATCAATTTTCATGTTTCCTGTAGAGTTTAGTAATCAATTAAAGTTACTCAATTAGGGAAATTTAATATGGAGTATTTCAAATAGTTGTGGTTCCATTTATGAGTTCTTTTAAAAAATCATCATCATGATATAGTGGATGAATTGTAATGAATTTTTAAAACACATCTGCAAACTCTCATCTAAGAAGAATATCATTATTTTGTTGTTTTTCTCCAACCATCATAGATAAAAACCTTTTTTAAACTGGATTCAAGACCCATACAATAGATGAAAATTATATTTTACGTTTATATTTTTTATCACAATGATAGATGATCACATATTTTTTATGAATAAAAAAAGTGTCTTCCCTTCATATGTAATTAATGTTGTATTTTTAAAAATAAATTCAATTCGTACCCAAAATAACATCTATTTTGATGTAGGGAAATAACGTGATTTCATGGATGTAGATTCCCACAAACACCAATCAAATAAGAATACTGGAATTGAAATGTGATCATAATACCATTAATAATTTTCATATCTAATTAAACCTAAAATCATTCAGGATAATAATTAAAATTAATCGAGACATTTCATAATATATTTCAATTCATGTAACTAAGCTCGAATAATATAATTCAATATTTTAGTGTACCTTTCACCACCGCATCATCAATGTTCCTTCTTCATGAAAGTTCATAAACCAAAATTGATACCATAACCATAATGACTCATTAATAATAGTGAATAACCATATAATAATGAAAATATTTAATAGGATATCTAAATCATGATACCATTTTTCTAAACTATGAGACCTTATGACCTTGGTAATTTATGGTCATAACATATTCATGTCATTCTTAATGGTTTTTAAATAAAATATTCATTAACAGAATAATATCCCCCAAGATTGAAAATTTAGATGTCTAGCAAGGCCACACTCACCATGCACTAGATTTATTTTCTAGATATAATTAATCAACACTTTTTAGGGTTATTTCCCCTAGATTCATATGTTCCAGAACCACATCCAATAATAGTTTATAGAAATTGTTGTATTTCTAGGAAGACAAAATAATCTTTTCCACACCAAAACAGTGGGATTTTATCGATTACATATATCTATATATGTTTTTTTCAAAACAATTATTTAAATGTAAACAAAAAATTACCAACTAAGAACTGTTCGGATAGAAACTATAAAAAACCACATCTTTCTTACAAAAATTTTTATTCTGATTAAAATAATATTTTTAAATAACACTATGATCCATACTATAAACATAAATTATTATATTATTTTTAAAAATAGATACATAAATAATTGGTTCATAAGGGATTTATATTACCTCCCACATAGTATTTTACAAATATAACCCTTCTTTGTCAAATCATACTTATAACATTTCATTAAATCACGGGGAAGATAAAAAATAATTACGGGTGAGTTGAGAATCTTGATAAGGGTGAAATGAGAGATATCAATGGTCATTTAAATATAACATGAGTGTAAACGGTATGAGAACATGATATTTTCCTGTTAATATCATTCCCATTAATTCTTATATAAATATGATGTGTTGTGGTATATTCCTATAGTTCATAATCAATATATCTAAAATGAATATATGAATATGATACATGAAATAAAAGCATTGGCATAATATCATGTAATAAAATTGTGGAATATGTGTGTTATAATCATAATCATAGAAAAAAAATATAAATTCCACCCACTAAGACATTCATAACATGTTAGGATTAGGGTAACCACCAATATATCATCTTTGGATTTTCATAACATCCAATGTGCCCTCTTTTGGGATTTGGATAACCTATTTTTACCCTTTGATCTCGTATAACATTATTCTTTACCCAATAAATTGGAAGTTTATATAATTCTTATTCTACATGAAGTATAATAATAAATTTATTCATATCTATGTGACAAGATCATGAAAACATTCATCATATCTGAACCTATGGAAAATAAATTAGGTTTCATTATTATTTCTTTATCATAAACATAAAGAATTAATAGATTGATTAAATATTGTATAGACAGAATATATCCATATTAAATCACAATTAATATCATTGGATGTATCATATAATAAAAATTATTTAAAAATTTAACTAGAACATTTCATAAGGAAAACACCTTTTTCTTTTGAAAATCACAGATTTTAAAACTAAAAATTTAATAAATAAAATGAAAAAACATATTTTTAAAATATCCATGGAAACATATAAATGAAGATTCGAATCATCTAATGGTTACAACTATGAGAAATTTCAATTAATTATTCTATATTAAAACATTCATTCATTTTAAATTTTCCAATAAATTACAAAATTAACTTATTTAGAAAAATAAAAATAAAAAAGTCAATAATATTTAAAAATGTCATTATATAATCACATTAGATTACTAAAACCATTATTGAAAACATTTAATAAATCATAAATATGAAAGAAATTGGATTTCAAAAAAAAACACAAAATTAATGTCAGTATTCCGTAAAATAATATTTAATTATTTTGAGTACATAATGTGCAGAAAGTGAATAGAAATAATTTATTCTAAAGTGATAACCATATAATTTTAAAATAAAAGTGTCTTATTAGAAATAAATCCTATAATTTAATTCGATGTAAATTCAGGTGTAAATAATAATGATTAATAATATATTGAAACATAAATCCATTTCCTGAAGCCCAACTAGATCTAAAGGCACTCGAACCTCTAGAATATTAATTTTAAATTTATTACACATATATGATTGATCTATTCAAATTCTTATAATAATAGATATAATTCACTTATGAAAATTCAAAACATATTTAGTAATAATTAAATATTAAAATAATTGTTTTTGTGTGTTAGAAGTTTTTTTCTTTGATATTTTTGATTTGATGTTTCAGTCCTTGTGCATTCATCACTCTTCCCACAATGACCAGAGCATTTATAATAATATTTCCCTTAAAATGAGTAAATGAAATTATTGAAAACACTTGAACCACTTTGGTAATTTTGGATTGTTATAAATTATATCCACTCAGATTTAACAGAACATTATGAAAAAAACAATTCATTGTATTTCTGTTATATAGTGATCATATAAATAATATATATATAGGGTTATGATAAATCCAACTGACATAGAAAAAGGAAGTGATAGCCCTGGCCCTTATGATCTTACCCTATGGTGACAATTCATCATAGCTTATGAGGGAGGCAACATCACCCATATTGTCCCTCGAACAATACCAAGATGATATTTAACAACTAAATCATGAGAAAAACATTTTATTGGAGAATTCAAAGCTCATCGAGATCATGACTCAAATCTTATTCGTTGAACCTCCCTAAGAAAATATCTCCACTACACACAACACCCTTTGAGAATTCTATGGTCTAATAAAGGGCTATGTATATAGACCCTAACATTTTGAATTTATATATATATTTTTTTAATTAATGATTATATATGTCATTTATTATTAATTTATAATGAATAAAAAATAAGTTATAATGAAATTAGATTTTCATAAAATGAATCAAAAAATTTATTTTTTGGAATTATATAGTTTCAATAAAAGAAATTTTTTGATGAAATCAATAAATTTAAATAAAAAATTATATTTTACTAAAATATATTCATTATATAATATTTATAAAAAATATATTATTATACAATTTTATGAAATAAAACATAATTTTTATGTGGTTCTAAATATTATTCTTGTTAAAAACCATTTAATTTTAATTAAATATGACTTTTTT
Source organism: Viscum album (assembly GCA_963277665.1). Classification (NCBI taxonomy): domain Eukaryota; kingdom Viridiplantae; phylum Streptophyta; class Magnoliopsida; order Santalales; family Viscaceae; genus Viscum; species Viscum album. The sequence continues at coordinate 988,969,905 of OY728135.1, forward strand.
ATTTATAAGTGTCTATTATCACATGTAGATTATAACTTTGATAAAATAAACGTTATTAATTAAATTAGACTGTTGAAATTATCCAATGATAATTTTTTCAAAAATTTCTACAATAGTTGAAAATTATGGTAAAAAATAAATACATTATAATTATAAGGTAAATGTTATGACATTATAAAATTCCAAAAGTGATTTATTAATAACATAAAGATTATCCATGAAAAAAATATGATTCCCTTTTGAAATAGTGTGATTTAAAATTCATTTTCTAAATTTATAAACCCTTAATGATCCCTACAAAATAAATATTATTTTTTAGGACTTTAAAATAAATTCATCATAAACATGACTCATGTCTACAACACCATGAGTATAATATTAAGGATTTCAGTTCATAGGCCAATAAATTAAGTAAATATACTAATCTATTGTATAAACCACTAAAATGAACCATGATATGGTTTTTGGTTTTCATTAATATATAATGAAAAGTCCAAAACCTATTTTTATAAATTAATAAACAATTATCCCCTCTATTTCTATAAAAAAACCACCCAACCATCTTCCCCCATCACTAAAATCCCAAGGACAAAAACTTACCCTTCACTTTTCTCTCTATATCCCTCCCAGGGTACCCCAATAAGTTATGAATATTTTCATAATATTTAAGAAGAACCCTCTCAAGTTATGGGATCCTATCCAAATTATTTTTATCCAAGAACTTTATTTATATTATGTTGTTGTTTTTCAAATTTTTCATGATGGTAAATTCATTTACAGACCCCTATTATGATCCTTATTTTTTCCACATGATGTGAGTGCCCTTTAACTCACATTTAACTATTCCATTTATCTTTGTGTACCCATATTATAAAACCTAAATTATCTTATGATTTTTCATGCCAAACATATATATAGTAAATACCCATATCCATTCCCACTCATGGGTATTCACCATTATTTACCAATACCTCATTGATTTGGAATTTCCATTTAGTTAACACAAAAATATTAATAATTGGAATAAATGTGATGATAGATACCCTTATGTTATATGATCTATGTGGCACGCTTATTCATATTGATGTTTTGAATGGTATGGGTGGGACAAGAATTATATATCCATCCAACACATTGGGTAACATTTCTGTATCATGAGATGTTACCTATGGGATTAAGGATTTAGCCTAATTCAGGATGATATTATTCTGTCTAGGTTATTTTTTCTTGAATTCTATCATTGACCTCTATATATTTCATGTTTTATATTGATTCCATATTCCCATGTTGTCATCGTATTATCATCTAATGTCATGATTCTATATTCATTTTTATAATTCTCATAAATTTTATTTATAAGTAATAATCATATTGAGTAAAATTTAATGATTTTTTCAAGATATAATTTTATTATTCACTTATTTGGATTTTTATATAAACTCATCTTATATACTTCCCCATATTATCAAATGTTGTTTCATAAGAGTTCTTGATTTTTTAGATCATGTACAGGGAGTTTTATATAATGATGTTATATCCTCATTCAAGTTACCATTTTGTGTAAATAATTTACCATTGAAATTGGACCTCATGATACTCATGTATTGCATTATGTGTACCACTAAGTAATAAATAATTATTTGTTGTTTATCAAAGATATGGGTTATCATAGTTTTCATCAATGTAATATCCTATTATTCTTTTTTAATAGGATGAAAAACTCTAGTGAATTACATAGTGAAAATCCTAAACATAGGAAAACATATTTAATTTTTATCAATATATAAGTAAATTTAATTCCATGAAAATAAATCCTTATGTGGATACAGAATGTGTATGTGATTCTCAAAGAGTTTTACCTTGTGGTAAGAACCCCATAAATAGTTCATTGGTATGGGATTGACTGTAACATTATGTATGAAGAAGGGTCTATGTTGCACACCTGGATTAACACTCCTGGGGGATATTCATTGGTAAATTAACAAGATCATTAAAAACCATTGTAAATGTGGTACAAATTCCCATATAAAATAACTTTTGAAAATATATCATCGTTAACATAGACTAATACCTATAAATTCTATTCCCTTAGTCTAATTTTGGTCAAGTAAATGATTATAAGAAAACTCAAATAGTGAAAAGAAGGCTTTTTGACTATTCCTGAACATTAAAAGTCTTATGTGACTATATTTCAAGGAATTCACTCATATAACACATGTTTAGTAGAACTATTCAAATTGAAATCCAAAAAATGGATGTAGAGATATCATTGAAATGGAAAAATGGGGAAATAATTGCATCCCAATTATATAACATAGACCCTATAATAAATAATTTTCCAAATTCTATAGAAAACTATTTTATACTCCCCATAGATTAATTTAATGGAATTAGAGGCATTTATTAGCTTTTCATTTATATATCCAACATAAATTCCTAAGAAAAGTAAATTGTTCCCCGATTTTTTACATGCAAAAGGATGAGGATGAATCTACATTTGTATCATTATTTCATAAATGGATATTATTACATTTTTGGTAAGCTTATATATAAAAAATTATTGAGGCTATGGGAAAGATCATCCGTGATGACATTACCTTTGAATGGTAATTTTATGATGTGTTTCCAAAAGAATTTATTAGTCTTACTCCTAGATAAGAGGTTGAGTTCTCAATACATCTTAAACCTAGTGTATTATCAATATATGAGACTCTATATAGAAATTTCATTGAGATAACAAAGAAACTATAATATAATCTTGATAATGTGTTTTTGTTCCCATGTTATATATCATGTGGTACATCATTGATCTTCATCAAGAAAAATTATCGGTTAATTAACCTATACACTAACTATTACGAACTTAAAAAATTATGAAAAAGAATTAGTACTCACTACCATAGATTGATAACTTGTTTGATTAGATATATGGATCCAGTGCTCCTCTATGGTGGATCTTTGTTCAATATTTTATCATTTAAAGGTGAAGGAGGATATCCCTAAGATTTTATTCATTAATGGTATGCGATATATGTGTTTATTATGATTTCATTTGGACCCTCTAGTTCTTCAAAAATCTTCATATACAAGATATATAGTGTCTTTAGGTAATAATTTAACCAATGTTTTTTTATAATTAATAGATGAAATTATTATCTACTCAAAAAGAGAGGAAGAGTATTTGGAGAATTTTTATGTTTTATTAAATATATTATAAAAAGTATATATATATATGTAAAGTATTGAAAATGTGTGTTTAATTAGTTAAAGTAACATTCCTAAGTAAAGTAATCACCAAATATATATGTATATTGATCCTTCATAAACATAGGTAATTAATAAATTAATAATACCATCCTATATGATGCTTATCTATGGTTTCCTTGGACTATTTGGACACTATCATCAAATTATGAGAAAATAATCATGATTATCAAACCCACTAATGAATATAATAATGAAGTGGGTGAACATTTTATAGAATGATTAAAATAAAGAAATCATTAAAGATTTTAAAAAGATGATAATAATTACAAATCAACTCACATTACCCACCAGTGGTTAAGGATTTTTGATAAAAAAATGATTCTTAAAAAATGGCTTGGGTTGTATTCTCATGCATGATGAAATAGTGATATCCTATTACTCCTGAATATTAATTATCCAAGAGTATAAATGCCAACACATGAACTAGAATTTGATGGAGTTATCTTTACACTGATGATTTGACACATTATCTAAACAGATATATGTTTGACATATATACGGATCATTTAATCCTCATGTATATATTCACAAAAAAAATCTCAATATGTGCTAAAGAATGTGGTTAGTAATGATTAATGATTAGAATGGTTCAATCCATTACAATACAAAATGGTGAACAAATTGGATTATATTCTATGTAAAATGGATTATACAACATTTATCATCATGAGAATTATAAGGGATCCAATTTTATTGGATATACAGAGGATATACATGGGAGTAATAAAAGGGTATTAATCTTACCTTTATATAAATAATTATATACCTTATATCGGTTAGAGGTTTAATGAGGCCTTGAAGGATGATGAGGTTATGAAAAATGGTAGCTAATATTTTGGAGGTCAAACATGCTAAAGGTGATGTTATAAGGTATAGAACCTGAATATGTGTTGCATAAAAACTAAAACTAAATATTTAACTTATAGATGATTTGTAGAGCTCATACTTCTATATTAATCCAAGAAGAACTAAGATCGATATATTTTTGAAACAAACCATATGGTGGGGTATCATGAAGATGGTGATTGTATAATTTGAATCAAAATTCATAGTATTCCAACACATAAAGGTTTAATAGAAGAAATATAAGGATATGAAGCAACCATTACCCATACCAGTATGAAAATGGGAAAACATGGCCATGTATTTTATAAAAGGACTACCCATGACCCCCAAAAGTAATAATTACATATTTTTAGTGGTTGATCACCTTAGAAATTCAGTGTATTCTATTTCTATCATGAAATAGTTCTCTATTCACCAAAATCAACAGGATATACATAAGGGAGGTGATAAGACTACATGGAGTTTAATGCACTGTTGAATTTGATTAAACCATGAGGACTAAAATGAGGTTTTGGATAAGAATTCAACAATAATTTGACAAAGAACTGAGCGTTATCACTTCTTATCACACTCATATTGATGGTCCAAATAAATGGAAGATTCAAACTCCATATTATATGATGAGATCAAGTTCAAATAATTTATAGGGATATTGTTATAAAAACCATTCCCTTGTGAGCTACCATATAACAACATTTTCGATTATTGAATTTAAATTGAAGCATATGAGGATCTATATGGGAATTGTTTCAGACTTCAACATGATGGGATGATATTGGAGAGAGGAATCTCATTAAACATTAACTTATCCCAAAGATGAAAAATAAGGTTAAAACAATCCACATCATGTTAAATCCATACCAATTTGATATAAAATCCATATAAAAAATCATATATGAGACAAGTGTTTGAGTTCAGAGATTAATTATTCCTTCATATATCACCACAGAATAGATTTATGAGGTTTGAGAAGAAGATAAATCATAGATAAAGATATCTCAACCCCATCAAGTTATGTGATCTCATTGGAGTAGTATTTTTTTAATAAGAAATCCAACCTATCATATATGAAGTACATGATTTTTTTAGGAATCCCACATAAAAAATTATATCCCATAAACGTCATATATGATAACAATCCTGAACTTTATTACACTTTAATCCATGATTTATTAATTTATATTACACATAATATAACCAATAATATAAATAATTTGATGGTATTTTTGAATTTGGTACATTACATAGCAACATAATACAAGGAAGACATCTCCTTTACTGAACCCCTCCTTAACATGCTCATATTATTTAATCACACATTAAACATCTAGGGATAACATGGGAACATACATAAGAAAGGGGTGATCTATAATGTCACATACATAGATTATTTTAAATGTATTTTTATTTTAATTTCCATTAATTCTTTGTTTTGGGGGGTTTCCAAAGTTTTTATGGAGAATAGGTGAGTTTTCATTAATTGGGCCAAACCGTGAGCCCAATTCCAGATTTAAAAATAAATTTTGTTTCTTTTATAACATATTCATTTTTTAATATTTTTCACTCATTCCAACTCCTAAATGTCCTCACCTAATATATTAACACCAGAATTAAAATTTGGAGCCTTTGGAAAACCATAACCAAGGTGTATATGGGTTTTTATTTAAGGGATTGGGCCTGCCCGAAATCCCAATTCCAGTTTTAAAAATAAAATTTGATTAGTTAATAACGTATTCATTTTTAAGGGTTGTTTGGTGATTCCAATCCCCAAACACGCCCCTTGAACCCCGCCGCGCGTCCAATATCCTCCCACACTCGTTTCAGCTCATTTTCATCGCGGTTTAGGTCGAAAGTTCTTAAGAACTCAAATTTCGGGCAGATTTATAAAGGTAATTTGTTTCCTTCATAACTCCTTCGATTCTTACTCTTTTTCCCCCATTCAAATTCCTAAATGATCTACCTATTCTTGTTCGAACCGACCATGAAGTTTTGAGTATTTTTGAAATCAGCTACTGGTATTTTGGGGGGAGATTTCTACAAGATATTTTAAGTAAGTTGTTCTCCTCCTTTCTTCTTTCAATTTGTTTAGGGTTACATCCAATTTAGTTAGGGTTTCTTCCATTATAATTGCGGTTCCTAATGTCCAGGAAGTCGGGTTTAAAATTTAAGGTTTTATATTGTGTTTTATGGTCTGAAATTCTGGTTTTAGGTCTGGTTTAGCTTTCTTGAGGTGCGGCGGTGGTGCGTTTGAGTTTTCGCACAAAGGATTCAAGGGTTTCCTTGGTTTTGGTAGGTGATTCCATTGTGTATGAAATATTTGTGAATTGGATACTGTTTCTATGGTATTTTCATGCTTATTAAATTTTATTATTTCTGAAAAATATAGTTTTAGTGGTGTTTGTATTTAAAATGAATCCTAAAGGCCAATTTCATGTGAAATTGGGGGTTTTTCATAGAAATGTATTATTAGTTTAATTGGGGCTACCCTATAAGTAACTAGTTGATTTTATTGAAGTATAATAGGGATAAAAATACTGTTTTTAATGGTTGTCCCTTGTGTTTGTTGCTGAAAAATCTAGTTTTAATGGTGTTTGTGAACCACATGAAATTCTAAGGGTTGTGTTGTGTAAAAATGGAGACTTTTCAATGATGTCGTTTCTTGAACTATATAGGGTTGCCCTAAAAATGATTTTGTGTTTTAACTGAAATGTAGTGGGATCTCCTTTATGTTTTGGAAACATAAACATGTGAACATAGTATGCATGTGAGGTTTATAAGGTGTTTTGTGTCCGAAACACTACGAGATTTTGAGGAATTGTTTTATGAAAAATCTAAGTGTTTTGTTGCGTGTTTTAAGTGGTATAAAATGTGATAGCTACTGTATTGGTTGTGATTGACCAGTAATGGTGTTTTATATGAAAATTTATTTATGTTGCATGCTGAAATTGATTGAGCACAAAAGGGGAAGCCCGGGTACCTAGGTGGGGCGGATTTGTACTAGTACGGCTAGTGGACCGGATGGGTTTTGTCCCTGTTTCACTTAGAATTTGATAATGAAAACTCTAACTAAACTATGTGGATGATTATTGGGGACCACTAGGTTATGTTTGTGTTCCCTACTAGTTGCTCGTGCACGAGAAAGGATTTTTCTATTGTTACTTTACACCGAGGTACGAGGTACATATGGCCCAAGACAACCTAGTGCCTAGGGGTGTTCCCAATGTTGTTGCTCATTGGATTTGTAGTATCTACCCATGTCTTAGGGTGTGTTTGGAAGTAAATTACAGTATCTAACATTTCTATTTTAATGTATTAGTATTCTAAAAATTTTGGATTGAAAACTATTTTCAATTAGAGGTTTCATTTCTTGAAATTTGAACACTACTTTTCCTTGCGTTTGAAAACTGCTTGCTTTTTCACATTGTATTTCTTACTCTTTGGAATCATTGGGTGGTATCCTACTGGGATTAGTCTCACACCCTACTTACACCCCTTGGGTGTAAGTAGACTTGGTTATGTTTGATTCAGGTAAAGGAAAGGCTAAGGGTGATGGAGGTTCATGGTGTTAGTTCCCATTCTTGGTGCGGAGTTGTGGAGATAGCTTGGGGGCGATGACCCTTAGTCGTGTGGAGTCCTTGGGGCTGTATTAATGATATAATTATTTTTATTTGGACCACTTGTATAATCTTTAAACCAATGTACTCAGTTTTGGTTTTCACTTAAGTCTTTTTTGGCTCAAAAATTTCAGATTTATATTACGGATTGTTTTTAATGTTTTATGCTTTCATATTCGGGTAAATCGTTCCCAAACCTATATTAATGATACCCGGGCACTTGTGCCAGCCCGTGGGGATAGGGAACACCCTTCGGGTCATGTCACAGGCTGGGTTTGGTGCCGGTTTTGGCGGTGACCAGATTCGGTTCGTGACAAAATGGTATCAGAGGAGGTTCGCTCCTTGGGTCATGTTATTTGAGGAAGAGTCAGCATAGTCTGGAGCTAGGAATTTTGGGACTTGAAATTTTAGTCATGGGTAGTGTGCCTGTCCAGAACACCTCATGAAGGGATTCAAGTCACCATGTTATGTATGGATTTATCTGAGTGCTTTGGTTTTCTTGGTTTAATGATGACTATGGGAAATGAAAAGAGAGTTGGGAGAATAATCTCAGTGAGCTCGCAGGTCCTGGCAAGCCATGTGGAGCCATGGATATTTCCCTAGAATACTCTCTATGATGGCGAAGTGATTGGAATATGGCTGCCAACCATATTTCCAAGTCACCCACCGAAACTAGTTTCCTCTTGCATTGTTTTGTGCTTTAGTTTTGAAATCTTAGCACTTTGGTTTTAAGGTGACTTGGTTTTAAGAAGCGTAACATTTTTATGAAATGATTTTCAAATAAAGAGGGAATGGTTTGGTTTATAAAATGGTGGAACTGAATTTTCAGAATTGTTTTGAAATGTAAAATGGTGTGCTTACACCTCTTTGAAAGCAGGAACTATATTGAATTTGTTTTTTTAAAAGCGTTTCCAATAGAGTTTTCTAAAAAATGAGAGTGTGTTTTAATGGGATGATATGATTCGAAATTGATGTGAATAACTTGAAAGTGAGTTCTTTTCTAAATGGTTGTTTCCTTATGAAATGTTTTGTAAGATGTGAATTGGGATTTCGATCTCATTGTTAGCAGTTTTGAGAAAAAGGTTGGGTTGGTTGACCATTTTGTTTTTGAAAAGTGGAAGGAAGTTTTGTTTTACCCTTTGGTATTTCCATTAGTGACCACATGCATGGGGTTATATGGGATGATGGATGGTTGATGGCATGAATTGATGAGTGCTGGGATGGATATGAGGAGGGTGCCCGGCGTGGCACAAAAACATGCATGTGTGAGGCCCATGGGGTACCATTGGTGGATACGCTTACTGCTAAACCGTTTGTTTTCAAATAATTTGTTTTAAAGAAAAACATGATGTCTTGATGAATAGTTTGGTATGGTTTGTATTATGGGTTTTTAAAAATTTTGATGTTGTGGGAGGTTTTGAGTTCCAGAACCCCTTCTGTTTGAACTGTGTTTTGGGTTTGTGTTTGGTCGGTAAGCTGTGTTGTAGGGATGATTAGTGGTCTCTTTTGAAAAAAAAAATTGGGATGCCTTTACGGTGGTTCCCTCAATGTGTTTGGATCTGGTTTTTGGCATGTTTTGACCAATGGACCAGCTTGGTTGGGTCCTTGGGTTCTCTCATTGGATAAGGTACGCCCCCATTAAGGGTTAATGCACAACTGAAGTGCAACCCGTTTTGTTTCTCCATTGGAAAATCCTCCAGTTGATCAATATAAAGAATATTTTATCGAACATTTATTTTATTGAGTCTACACCCATTCATTTCGCTGATTTGTGGATCCTCTTGTAGTGGGATATTGCTTGTGGAAGGTTGAAAGAGACCTTAGTTTCTTAAGTTTCCTGATTCATCAAAGGTGGGAGTGTTCTTTCGTTGTTAGTACAGATGAGTTTATTGATGGTGTTTAAGAGGGCCTCTGGGTTCTTTATAGTTTCTTTGAAGAAAGAGTTATTATTAAACAACAAATTTTGAGATTTAGGTCATGATATGATATTGTGTCCACTTTTTGGACTTATCTGTTGTTTAGGGACTTTGAATATGGTCCCGTTCCATGTATTGTTTCTATCAATCGTCAGGGTCATGTTCGGTGACGCATTGTGATGTTTTGTGCTCTTTTGACCATAAAGGTGAAGGTCACACAATCCTTTAAGGTTCTATGTTATGTTGGGATTGTGTCTCCCTTGGGAAAAACATCAAATCCTCTATCTTAGAGGAAGGTGTTTATATGTGTCTTTCCCATCTATTGTTTCTCACCCAAAGAAACAAGGTGCGATGTGTGTGCATCTTCTGATCCCTTGTTTCAATGAAATGTCTGGTTTTGGTAAAGTTGGTTATGGAGTGTGTTATGTCTTGATAAACCCATCAGGGTATGCAGTGTTGTTGTTTGTGGCACCGAAAGAAGAAGTTCCACATAGGGGTTTCAACAGCCTAACTGCGTGGCCGAAGAGGCTTCAATATTTTGAGCTCCAGCCATAGGTCCCGGAGAGAAGCTGGCACGTAGTCAGGGGAAACACCAGTGTCGTTTAAACACTTGTACAAAGTCCTATCCTCAGTATGAAAGATACGAACAGTTTAAAACTATGGTTTCATCATCTTCCTTCTGTTGTTCTTGTTCGGTGGAAATAGGTACAGGGCCTTGTACCCATGTCATCGCCTAATGTTTTTCCCTCCCACGTTGGTTCCCATTGAGTCATTGGAGAATGTTTGGAAATTTGGCTAGAAAGTTTGAGCACACATTTTTTGCATGATTAGTAGTGTCAGTGTGCTAGGAAGCCACGTTCAAATAATGATCAGCATAGTTAGTGTATGGTTTCCCAAACCGTGTGGACTGACCCTGCACCCTTTCCAAATCTTAAAAAAAAATTGGGTCTTTTTGTGTCGGCCCATGCTGGTCAGTTAAGATGGTTGGTTCTTGTGGTGGGAAGAACCACTGTGGGTATCATGTATATTATTTTGTAAATTTATAATTTATGTATACCCCTTGTACTAGGTAGTCTGTTTGGGCCTCCCCCTATTAGTGTCTTGATTCTGTCTCGGGAAAAAAAATTTAAGTTGTCTCTTATGGTGGGGAGCCCATTTGTGTCTCTTCATACGAGTAACTCGTATTTTTCCTTGGTTTTGTATGGGAAGTAGGTATTATCATTTGGAGATATCTAACTGCCTACATCATTTTTTGGTAAAAATTCATATTGGAGAGTGACCAATGGTTTAGTTATAGTAGGGAAAGTGTAACCATGTTCGATGTTGTCGTTTATTTGGGTAAATTGATTGAGTGTTGTTCAGATTGTGTTAGAGGAGTTTTCATTTGGGATAAAGCTTGAATGTGCTTTATTCATTCAGAAAGTGGTGTAAGTCAGGTGTGTGAGAGTATTCCTTCCTTCATTGATCACTGGAGGTTTTATGGCCTTTGGGGGAGAAAGCTGGAAAGAGAGTACCACTTGGTTTCTCAGTTGGGTTTAGTTGTTGCTTTGGCCTTACTGTGACTTTCCGGGGCGGAAAGTTTTTATGGTGGGGAGAATTGTCACATAAATAGATTATTTTAAATGTATTTTTATTTTAATTTCCATTAATTCTTTGTTTTGGGGGGTTTCCAAAGTTTTTATGGAGAATAGGTGAGTTTTCATGAATTGGGCCAAACCGTGAGCCCAATTCCAGATTTAAAAATAAATTTTGTTTCTTTTATAACTTATTCATTTTTTAATATTTTTCACTCATTCTAACTCCTAAATGTCCTCCCCTAATATATTAACACCAAAATTAAAATTTGGAGCCTTTGAAAAACCATAACCAAGGTGTATATGAGTTTTTATTTAAGGGATTGGGCCTTCCCGAAAGCTCAATTCCAGTTTTAAAAATAAAATTTGATTAGTTAATAACATATTCATTTTTAAGGGGTTTTCGGTGATTCTAATCCCCAAACACTCCCCTTGAACCCAGCCGCGCGTCCAATATCCTCCCACACTCGTTTCAGCTCATTTGCATCACGGTTTAGGTCGAAAGTTCTTAAGAACTCAAATTTCGGGCAGATTTATAAAGGTAATTTGTTTCCTTCATAACTCCTTCGATTCTTACTCTTTTCCCCCATTCAAATTCCTAAATGATCTACCTATTCTTGTTCGAACCGACCTTGAAGGTTTTAGTATTTGTGAAATCAGCTAATGGTATTTTGGGGGGAGATTTCTATAAGATATTTTAAGTAAGTTATTCTCCTCCTTTCTTCTTTCAATTTGTTTAGGGTTACATCCAATTTAGTTAGGGTTTCTTCCATTATAATTGCAGTTCCTAATGTCCAGGAAGTAGGGTTTAAAATTTAAGGTTTTATATTGTGTTTTATGGTCTGAAATTCTGGTTTTAGGTCTGGTTTAGCTTTCTTGAGGTGCGGCGGTGGTGCGTTTGAGTTTTCGCACAAAGGATTCAAGGGTTTCCTTGGTTTTGGTAGGTGATTCCATTGTGTATGAAATATTTGTGAATTGGATACTGTTTTTATGGTATTTTCATGCTTATTAAATTTTATTATTTCTGAAAAATATAGTTTTAGTGGTGTTTGTATTTAAAATGAATCCTAAAGGCCAATTTCATGTGAAATTGGGGGTTTTTCATAGAAATGTATTATTAGTTTAATTGGGGCTACCCTATAAGTAACTAGTTGATTTTATTGAAGTATAATATGGATAAAAATACTGTTTTTAATGGTTTTCCCTTGTGTTTGTTGCTGAAAAATCTGGTTTTAATGGTGTTTGTGAACCACATGAAATTCTAAGGGTTGTGTTGTGTAAAAATGGAGACTTTGCAATGATGTCGTTTCTTGAACTATATAGGATTGCCCTAAAAATGATTTTGTGTTTTAACTGAAATGTAGTGGGATCTCCTTTATGTTTTGGAAACTTAAATATGTGCACATAGTATGCAAGTGAGGTTTATAAGGTGTTTTGTGTCCGAAACACTACGAGATTTTGAGGAATTGTTTTATGAAAAATCTAAGTGTTTTGTTGCGTGTTTTAAGTGGTATAAAATGTGATAGCTACTGTATTGGTTGTGATTGACCAGTAATGGTGTTTTATATGAAAATTTACATATGTTGCATGCTGAAATTGATTGGGCACAAAAGGGGAAGCCCGGGTACCTAGGTGGGGCGGATTTGTACTAGTACGACTAGTGGATCGGATGGGTTTTGTCCCTGTTTCACTTAGCATTTGGATAACGACAACTCTAACTAAACTATGTGGATGATTATTGGGGACCACTAGGTTATGGGTGTGTTCCCTACTAGTGGTTCGTGCACGAGAAAGGATTTTTCTATGGTTACTTTACACCGAGGTACGAGGTACATAGGGCCCAAGATAACCTAGTGCCTAGGGGTGTTCCCAATGTTGTTGCTCATTGGATTTGTAGTATCTACCCATGTCTTAGGGTGTGTTTGGAAGTAAATTACAGTATCTAACATTTCTATTTTAATGTGTTAGTATTCTAAAATTTTTGGATTGAAAACTATTTTCAATTAGAGGTTTCATTTCTTGAAATTTGAACACTACTTTTCCTTGCATTTGAAAACTGCTTGCTTTTTCACATTGTATTTCTTACTCTTTGGAATCATTGGGTGGTATCCTACTGGTCTTAGGCTCACACCCTACTTACACCACTTGGGTGTAATTAGACTTGGTTATGTTTGATTCAGGTAAAGGAAAGGCTAAGGGTGATGGAGGTTCATGGTGTTAGTTCCCATTCTTGGTGCGAAGTTGTGGAGATAGCTTGGGGGCGATGACCCCTAGTCGTGTGGAGTCCTTGGGGCTGTATTAATGCTATAATTATTTTTATTTGGACCACTTGTATAATCTTTAAACCAATGTACTCAGTTTTGTTTTTCACTTAAGTCTTGTTTGGCTCAAAAATTTCAGATTTATATTATGGATTGTTTTTAATGTTTTATGCTTTCATACTCGGGTAAATCGTTCCCAAACCTATATTAATGATACCCGGGCACTTGTGCCAGCCCGTGGGGATAGGGAACGCCCTTCGGGTCATGTCACAGGCTGGGTTTGGTGCCGGTTTTGGCGGTGACCAGATTCGGTTCGTGACATATAAAGCCCAGTAAGGGAATAAAAATTTAATATCACGAAGAATTTAATACATGTTATAAAATGGGAATATCAATGGGGAATAAAATAGTTGAGAATCATAAACTTGAACAATGAGTAATGATATAACATTGTATCATAAATGTGACATGGGAAATGATGAAATCACTTAAATAACTGCATCATAAACAAAGGTTACTGATAACTTCTAATACCGGATGATGGAAGATTTCCCATAATGGATTATGTTAATGGTATAATACCATTCCTCATATATCATGGAACTAAAAAATTACCAAATTCATTGGATAAAAATTTAATTTTCAGCACACATATTACGTTTATTTCATTCCAAGGATTATCCATGCCACAAAGATTATAAAACATTGAATCATTTATAATAAAATTTTACTCCATGATCTTGGAGTATGAAATATATATTGGTAATTCCCTAATCAATGAAGTGTATGTTCATAAATTTTAAAACCCTTTATAAGAAAATGGTATAGTTAATCAAGATACATTTGTTCATCATGGTAAATCATAGTGAAATTCTGGCATCATGGCGATGTAATATAGAAATTCATAGAATGGATTTTTGATAAAGTGAGGGGCCTATAAATTTCTGTAAATAAAAAAGGTATGTATTAGGTGCATGAAAAAACATATCACAACATTATTTTTTTTAAAGATATGGAATAAAATAATTAAGAAACTTGAATAAAATAGAGATGGAAATGATCCCATTCCTTGATAGTGTTACTCGAAATGATTGGGAGGATATTCTTGAGGTCTTAGGGGCACTGTGGGGGGGACTCTAGAGAGGTGGGGAGTAGTGTAATGGAATTTTACTAGGTACTTACATGAAGATAAATTGGTGGTTTTATGTAAGAAAATAGTGGAAAATGATTTATTATTTGGAAAATATAGGTTTTGGACACTATATAAAAAATTAACCAAAACTAAAAACCAAAAAATTATTTCATCCACTGATTTATAGAAAAAATATTGTTTTTTTAATTATTTTATAATTTCAGTCTCTTTAAATAGTAAAATATCACCATTGGTGATGTGGTGGAGATTCATACTCTTAAAGAAATGATTTTAGAACCATAAAATATATTATTGGTTTTGGAGGATTCATAAAGAATTTATCAAATTAATTAAATAAACTTAAAACTCTGTTACATTAATGGGGAAACATATATTTTCTCATTGATATCATTTATAGTATATGGTACATTATTTTTGTGGTATTATGATGTCTTAATACACATAGTATATTTATACTGTATTTAATTTTAACTGAAAATTCGATAGTCTTAAAAATTATGGAAAATTAACCGTTGGATAATTTTAAAATTATGATTCATAAAATAATATTTATTTTAACCAAATATTTTTTAAAAATATGACAATTTTAATTTTTAAAATAAAATCAACATTTAATGAGAAATGTGGGTTTTTTTTACAACATCATAATTTGGACCCTTATAAAAATAAAAAATTTTGTCACAACTATTATATAATCTTATATATATAATAAAAAATATTTAACAAAATAATTTTATTTAAATTTTATTTTTTAAAAAAAAAATACACTAATTCCTGCAAATAAATAACTTCATTTTAACTGAATATTACCCAAAAATACACTTTGTGTTTTGTTGTATCAAAATAAAAATCATTTATAAGGTATTAGTAATAATAAGTAAATATATAAATTATTATTTTGAAAATAATGCATATACTGTTATTGATATAGTATTGAAACATATCCCTTTAATTCACTAGAAAATTCCCTAAGTGTAAGGGGTGTGATGATGTGACTTTCAAGGGGTGGTTCAACATACAAGGATTGGGCCATGATTTCAATAAGCTTAAACATCTCCTATAAATAGTTTTGATCATTATTATGTTATTTGACCTCAACATGGGAATGGTTAATGGAAAATACCAGTGATTCTATCTCCCTCTAAATCTTTAATAAATAATATTCATAGGGTATGTTCATACTGGATGAGGCAATAAAATCTTTTATCTCTATGAATTGAATTTTTCAAAACCCTATGTTAATACTAATCAAATGATCACCATTAAATGGCTATATAATAAAAATTAAGGATGCTTAAAGGTCATTTAAATTAAATAGTATATAATGAAACATAGAATGTTCGTGCGTTTTCTATATCAATAGTATATAATAATTAATTTAATTAAATTCTATGGGGTATTTTATTTATAAACATTCAGGTCGTTATAATCTTCCCCCGTTTAGAAATTTTTAACTTTAAATTTTCATATAACAGACTAAAATATATGAGAGTAATTATATTTCGTCACTTCCAATGGTTCTAATGATTCTTCTTCAAGCAAGTGGTTTCTCTATTGCACTTTGACTAAGTGAATTGTCTTATTCTGTAGAATATTGTCTCTACGATCTATTTTTTTTTCAGATTATCCATGTATGATTGATCATTCTCCAATGGTATCACCTCTGGATTGAGAAATTAGGAGGGTTATGGTATGTACTTCCTCAAGAGGGGTGTATGTTATAAATCATGTACTTGAGATAGGTTATTTGGGAGTTCTATTCGATAATCCAATGCCCAAATTTTATAAATTTACCCAAAGGGACCGATGTATCTTGGACTATGTTATCATTTTATCCAAGATCTCATGAATTTATCCCATAGAGATATATGGAGGAATACCATGTCCAAACATAATACTCTAGGTATTGTCTATGATTTCTACATAGCTCAATTATCGACTCTGAGCATCGTTAATGGTTTTTTGTATGGTCTTTACCTTTTCTACCATTTCCATGCCATTTTGGGGACTAATATATTTTTTCCCCAAATTCCATCTCATCAAGTAGGTGTTTTCCACCTCTTTCAATAAAGTGTATCTTAGTGTTACGTTTGGATTATTGAGTGGAAATTATTATTATATTAGAACTCAACTAGAGGAATATGTTGATCCCATCCTTCTATGAAATTAATTCAGCATTCTCTCATTATATCCTCATGTTTCTGGATAGTTCACTTAGATTTGACATCATTTTGAGGGTGATAAGATAGGATGAAATTAAACTCAATATTAAGAGTGTGTGGGTCAAAATTCTAGAGAATAGTGTTAAATCTTGGATCTCAATCAAATATAATCAATATTGGTGTTCTATATAGCATAACTAATTCTCTAATGAATATCCATGAATGTTTATCAGGGGATAATTCCTCTTGAATTGAATGTAAGTAAGCTGTCTTGTTAAGATTATCCACTACAATCGATTTAGATTTATTTCTTCTGGATGAACTTGGAAGACTAGTGAAATGTCCATTGGCAAGGTTTTCCCACTTCTATTTTGGTATAGGTAATGGTTGAATTATCCCCTTAGAATTTTTTCTTTCTACAATTACTTAATATCTAAGAAGATATCCTTATGTATATTATAAAATCTCCTTATTTATATTTTCCCACTAATAGTTCTCTCATAGATCTCGATACATATTTTTTCTTCCTATACGGATGGATAAAGTTAATAATTTTGAATCATCTGACACCTCCTTATTTAACATAGTATTCTATGGTATAAATATCATTCCCCCAAATCATACAAATCCTCATAAAATTAACATTGGAATCTAAGGATTTCCCTTTTCATATAAGATCCACTTTCGTTATAATTCCCATATCATCTATTTGAGCATCCTTTATCATCTTCAAAAGGGATAGTTAAGAAATAATTTGTCAAATGATTGATGATGTTCCTTATTTTCTAATTCTTATGTCTCTCCTTTTCATATCTAATAATATCACATCCTTCTCATTTATTATAAATGATAAAATTTTTGGAACCTTTTTTATTAGATGATTTAACACATTATTTTCATTCTCATAGTGGTGGTGGATTGAGTTTTCATTGTCCTTAATAAACTCTAACCATATTTTTTAGGTAATATTAAACTCCATCAATGTGAATATATACTTTATGATTTTTTATCCATATATAAATCAAAATTCTCCCCAAAGAGAAAATTTCACAATTTTTTTAAAGAAAATATCATTTCTTCCAACTCTAGAACATGTTTTCAGTAGTTATATTTATGAAAATTCAATTTCCTAGAATCATTGTTTATCATTTTTTCATTTTTCATTAACACACATCCCAATCCTTTCATAAAATAATCAATGAATACCCTGAAATGTTCTCCCCTTGTGTGTAGTGTGAGTACAATGAATTGATAAGACACATTTTAAAATCCTCGAATCTCTCTTAAAATTCATAATGTAAATAAAATAGGACTCCCTTTTAAGATATCATGGTTAGAGGGTATGATAATTTTAATAAAGTTCTCACAAATCAACAATAGTACCCAGATAATATAAGGAACCATTGGATATATATCACAGATTTTAACCTCTTCATCTATTTAATTGATTCTGTCTTTAAAAAATCCACAGATATCAAATTACTTTTGATAATATTCCCCATTAATTATAAATCCTTCAACTAAAACTCACATTTTCTATACTTGGCCTAAGGTTCTCCTTTCATAAAGTCTTATGAACAGTTCTCAGATTCTCCTCATGCTCATCCTTATATTTGGAGTACATTATAATATCATCAATAAATACTAACAAAAAATTGTCTATGAAATTTGAAAATATTTTTTTTCATCCTAGAAATGATTTTATTTTAGCATTGTTGGGTTTTTATGGAATGAATATTAACTAATTATGCTCGTACCTTATTCAGAAAGTAGTCTTACGGATATCCTCGTTATTCACCCATACTTGAATAATCTCAAACTAAAGATCCACCTTGTTGATGTACTATGATACAAGTATCTAATAAAACAAGTCATAAATCCATTTAAAATCATACTTGAACTTTTTTGTGATCTTTATTAACTCGCGTTAGTCAGTGAAAAGGAATATTTCCCTGTCATTCTTCATGAAAAAAAAGGATTTTTGAACCCCGTGTTAAAGCACATGGGCAAGTGAACCCTTTATCCAGATTATATTATAGTTTTTTTTAACTCCTCAAGTTCCACATTATCCATTATACGTAGAGTCTTGGGTAATTTTAATTCCATGTCTATAATATCGATTGAAAATTCAACCTCTTGGTAGGAGAAACACAAGTAATTTCTTCGAGAAACACTTCAGTATATTCCATCGCAGTGGGAATGTCATTAATGATTATACATTCCTTAGACTCAAACATTTGAGTTAGATTACTTTTTTTTCAATGAAATAATATGAATTATTCAAATGTTAGTGATAAATAAGATTCATCCTCCCCCCTTTCAGTTATATAGAATCAAAGTGTGATTCATAGTACATCGAGTGATTTCTTTCCTATGGAAATTTATATTGGTTATATATATATATATAAGGAAATCCATACACATAGTTGCATAAAATTCCACTAAAGAGAGTATCAAAAGGCATGATAGGATTATCAACCACAACGTTTTATAGTATAGGTGTTACATACTTAATATTCAATAATTTTTCCAA
The DNA here is from genome assembly GCA_963277665.1 of Viscum album. Taxonomy (NCBI): domain Eukaryota; kingdom Viridiplantae; phylum Streptophyta; class Magnoliopsida; order Santalales; family Viscaceae; genus Viscum; species Viscum album. Next base: position 988,989,231 of record OY728135.1, read on the forward strand.
TCACTATTTTCACTGATAACGGCATTTCAATAATTTTTTGTTTGGTTTGAACAGTTATACTAAATATGCATGATAAAAAGGAATTCGTAAAACTAAAATCAAAAAACATACTTTAATTATTATTGAATGAATAATGAGAATACCTCTCCCCAATTTATTATTGGGATCCACCTTAGTGGTTGTGATGGAAAAATCTCACCCTTTCAACCTTGGAGGTTATTAGTTGTCTCCGAAAACTAGTACATTAGATCATTGGTTTCCAAATTGTCCAAGATCCATATAGTTGAATCAAAGAATATTGCGCTGATGCTTGACTATATAATTCCTTTCTTTCATCACACTGTTGATATTATTTTATCAATAATCACTATCTAGGTTCCCTTACTTTCTTCATCTAATGAATTTCCTCTCCCTCTAGGTTTTTTCTGTGGTGATTCTTTCATCACCACTGACATCATTATATTTCTCCATTAGACCATCAGAATTAAAGACCTCTTTCTATTACTTATACCCATAATACCCTTTTGATTCAATGATTCCTATTTGAACATTAAGGGAACATCAGACAACTCTCTCATAGATACCAACATCTCATATCTCTTGGTCTTTACATAGACTAGGATTTATCCTACCAAAGAAGTGGTATAACTTGCATTTGAGTGTAATAAAAAATCCAAAGGTGTATTGTGCAAGTCATTTAAAATTTTCCTCATATTCCATGATAGATTCATAATATTTTTTCTTGAGTTTAAGTAAATACCTTTCCATTTTAATTCAGATGGTGCAATGAAAATATTTAGCGAAAAACAATTTCTAGAATTCTATTGACCTAATCGTATCAATCTATTCCTCATGATTTGTATTTTTTATCACCGTCCACCGTTGACCATATTCTCCCTCATTATAAAAAATTTATATCCTTCTCTTTATTGTAACATTGAATGATGGAGATGATGGTCTCGATGGATTTGATCAATTGTTCCACAACAAAGGAATCATGTGATCTTTTGAATGTCAGAGGCCTTTCTCACATAAAGGACTTAATTGATGATTTTCATTTCATCTGGGGGTTTGGACATTACATTTGAATGTTAAGGATGGTTATTTTTAAACAATTAATTTAAATAATGGAAATAACTTGAAAATAAAGGTATTAGATATTAATTCCATTAATTCTTGGGCTTAGGAATTTATAGGCTTAAATCTATGTTATCCATGATCTCTTTCCTACAATATATTGTTATGGGTATTTGTTCCCTTAACAATTGTTCATAATGATATTTTTTATTTACCAAAGCATGTCCCTAGAGATTTTATAAATATGTGTACATCATGATTGGTTTTCAAGAAATAGTTTCCAATTGATTCTAGCTCAATGCAATTTTTAGGGTTTCACCCCTAAGTGCATTTCTTCTAGATCCATATCCACTGGTAGTATTTATAAAGTGATTTGTTTTTCTAATATAGAACATAATATATGTAATGCCATGACCACAGAAGCCCAGAGTCAGTGCATTATTTTAATACATTATCTTGATAAATAGTAATGAAGTCCCAAAAGGCCGATCAGTTTAGCATTCATGGAAAATAGATTACATACATGAACATTACAGTACACATTAGAAAATAAAACACAACATAAATGATCCTTTGATAACGCCATTAGTCCACTAGCTGAACCCTGCTTATCAATCGTAATAGACTTCTTGGAATCCTGGTAAAATGAAACATAAGAAAGGGGTGAGCTCAAACACTCAGTAAGGGTAAGTAATACCGAGAAAGATAACACAAGCATTAGACATGGTGAATAATTTAAAACACATGGCTTTACAAATAAAAAACATAAACACCTTATGGAAGGAATATGAGATGAGTATATAATTACAAAATAAAACATATTCAGGGGTATTCTACTAGTCGAATTACCACATGAACCATCAATAATATTTTCAAAATGAGGTAATGTATAATATGGGACATTCTGAAACATTTTTTCAAGGCCTCGACCAAGACTTCTAAAAATGTTTAAGGCTTCAGCCCAAAAAATATATAAAATTGGTAAAGGCCTCAACCAATTCCCCATCTAATTGTTTCATGACACCTACCGATGGACCGAGGATCTATAGCAGGCTCCACGTATCACTTACTAAGTCCAATACATTCCTCGTATGAAACGGATAAAACATAACATAAACATTCATATTGAAACTAGCATAAAAAATGACAATACGTTAACCCTAACCCATGAATGGTATAAAAATAACACAATTGTAATCAAATATATCACAAAAACTTCAATAAAATATGGAATATTTGTATCATAATAAATCAACTTCAAACAAGTTTAAAATCTATCAAAGGATATAGACATAAATGAAAATTAATTGTAAAACTCTTTGATTGAAATATCCCTTTTTCATGAAAACATTTACAAGTCACAAAATTTATAAATGAATACATTTAATGAAATATTTGACTCAATGTGTCCCACGCCACTTAGAAACATTTGAATGGAATTAACATTTTAAAAAAAATCAAGTCCATATAAATATATCTTTAAAATCCATTTTTAAAACAAGGACATTAATGAAAATGATTTAGAAAAATAAATATTTGAAACATTTAAAATGATTATATAGTAAAAGAGTCCCTTCCAAAAAACCTTAAAATATTCATTTTGAAAATATTTTTATGAATCATGGATGTGGATGATAAGGAGGTCCCATTAGATACTCATGTAAAAAAAACCTCTGAAAATGAAGAGATTTTAGAATTAACCCTTACCATGAACTTTCCTTTGGTCGTGGGTACATTGAACTTCTTGTATAATGACCATAGTATGTTATTAAATTATAACAGAACCATATTCATATTTACTATATCATACATGATTCATTTATGACATTATACTATCCATTTAATAATGATTTTCATGTGAAATTAACATTTTGGGTAATAATCGCTTTCTTTATCATATGTGTTTTAACTTTTTATTCTTGATCGTATCATTTAGATAATGATTTACATAATTCTAGAATGTAAAACATGATTTATATATCATAGATATTTATAATATAAATATGTACAGTAGAAATATATGTGAAATTTAAAACACCATTTATGGAGACGGTAGGTCATACGTACGCATAGACGCTATTTCTGTTTTCATATCGTATTGAATGGAAGTAAGTGAATAAATTATATGTAAGTATATAAATCTATATATATATTAAGTAGAATTATAATGTCTTATATTACATACTTTTTAATAATATATATTTTTATAATCATCATTGAATGGTGAATGTGGAAATTAATCTCATCACGACGTATAGACGGTAATCCTTACGTACACATGAGTAAAGATGTCATTTCCTTAATGATTAAAATGTGTGGAATTGGATGGTATATTAATTTCACAGAGACATTAACATGTAATTTAATTATTTTTATACAAATTAATCATCATTATATCCATCCAAATAACATAGTGTTGAATAATAAATTACACCACAATATGGAATGGTAAGCCGTACGTACACACGCAAGGTGGCATTATCGTTCATAAGATGGATATAATAGTGAATTTGGTTGTACTATATTTATAATAACATCATACAATATAGAAGGTACTGGAGTTATTATGTTGGTATGAAAACAAAAAAATAAAGAGGAAGTGGAAGAAGAAAATAACTTGAAAGTTGGTGGTGAAATTATTACCTCTTTTTCATGTGTTTCCTTTTGAGTTGATCAAAAAGGCTCTATAGGTTGGCTTTTGGATAAAATTAAGGAATCTAGGATTATTATAGGGATATTGGGAGGATATTTGGGATGGTTTTGGCTGAGCCAAATGGATTTGGAGGTGTGATTTTGAGAAAAGGGGAAGATCCCTTTTATATGAGAGGTGAGGGTCACTTTAGGAAAAGCTTGAAATATTATTTTATAATAAAATTATTTTCGATTTTTAATGAATCCAAAATGATTTATTTATAGGATAAGGTGGTTATGGGTCTAAATAAACTCAACCAGTAGGTTTTAGAATGGTTTAGTTCACTATATTAACCTTATCATTTAGATTTAGCTCATTGTTAAATAGTTTAACTTTTACTGTGTCTTCTTGTATTGTTACACTATATGGTTAATAATCTTACTCTAAACGTCCAACATAAATTCAAGTGGTTTATTAATGAAATATATAATATTATTTAATACCTTTGTCCTAACATTATATTTTCAGTAATATTATATAATTTAATAATATAATATGTTTTAAAAAAACACATTTATGTCAATTTTGACATTATTTAGTATTTGGTTTATGTGAAAGTCATAACAACTTTATTACATCTAAAACAATACATTGAATAAATCCTAACATGTCATATTAAAATATAAAATTCTTTTATGTCATAAAAACTATGAAAGTATATTTATTTTATAATATATAATAACATTTATTTGATTGCTTCATTAATAAGGTAATTACTACATCATCATTGTGTCATAAATAAATTTAATTATTTAATGTATAAAAATTATAAATAAAATACCATTATGTAGGAAATCGTTTTATAATTCTATTTAATATTTATAGTATAATTTATAACTTATATAACACCTTGTAAAACAAATTTACTAAACGATATATGTTTAGGTCATTTTTGTCTTTACTTTAAATTAATTAATACAAAGTGTCATTGTCACTCCCGAGTGGCTCCAAGTGGTCCCAAAATCAACCCAAGGTTTACCATGGTCGGAAATGTGTCAATAAATATAAATATAACACATGTTAGGTTAATTTAATATTATTATAATAATATATTTTTACCATTACTTACCAGATTTACCCTTTAACCATGGTAAATAAAATATTTACTGAAGTAAATATTCATAATGTATAAAAATAAAAGTTACCTATTTAAATAATTTTGGCCTCCTGATTCCAAATATGGAATCCATTTTTTCAAATTCAAAACACCGATGTGGCAGAAATTAATTTAAATTTAATTCTTATTATTAAAGCCAAAACGTGGGTTTTTAAAAAGTAAAAACAATCAAAAGATTGACATGTGTTTATGACAAATTTAAATGTAAAATTACTTATAATTACCTAAACTTTATTAAATGATAAAAATATAATCTAATTTTACTTCAAAAAAATTCATGTAAATAATTTAACAATCTAAATTTTATCGATTAAAAAATTTGTTTTCAATAAAAACGTAGTATGTTTCATTTTTCATCAAAATATGAAAGTTATCGAAAAAGTATAAAAAATTTATCCAAACTAAATTTTAAGGTCTCAATTCTAAAAAATAATTTAATTTCATTAAATTGAAAATATAAAAGTATCAAATATTGGTTTGAAAAAGGGTTCTCTATTAAAAGGCGGTAAAATTGCATTTTTTTAAAAAATACTTCTTTTATCTGAAAGAAAGAATTTATTCTAATATTATATCTAAGAAACACATAATATGGATGTTAAAATTATATATAGTATAGAATATTCAAAATTAAGAAAATATTATTCATAACCGCTTTTTGAACGTCTAGTTTGGTAAGTTTTAGTGCACTCGAACTCGGTGTTGCGTGTAGCGTAGGCTATTGAATTACTTTAATGAGATAATGTACAATGAAATCTTGGATTTTTACAATATATACATTACAAAAAATTATTTAATTTTTCTTATTCAACGTTTTAACCCCAAATATTTGTCTTTAGTTTTATAATACTAATCCCAAAATAACTAAACTTTTCATTTGATACCAACTATAACATCCTTGTTGATTATTTCACTTTAAACCATGATTTATTACATAATATTACAAATAATATGTCCTAGAAAATCGATATTTCTAGTTTATTTTTTAATTAGGTAAATTACATTATACCTTAAAATATGGAATACATTTCTATTATTTAAAACCTTTGTAACATGCTCATATTTTTTCATTGTACATAAAACTGCATGGGATAACCTGGGAACGTACATAAGAAAGCGGTGAGATATAAAGCCCAGTAAGGGAATTAAAAATGGAATAACATGATTAAGTAATATATGTTAGAGAATATTAATATCAAATGTTTATAAAACAAGTGAGAAATATAAAAATGAACAATGTGGCATTGTATAACATGTTAATATAAAGGCAACATGGGAAAGGTGGAAATGAATCAAAACACTATATCCTAATCATAGGTCAATGATAACTTCCAAGAAATCATGATGGAAATATTTCCATTATGGATTTCTTTAACTCTCTAATACCTTACATGAAATAACATTAGACTAACACATTACACATTGCATTGAAGAACTATATAATTCTAGGTTCACCCATCACTTTCATTTCAGTTTTATAATTAAGTGTTCCACATAGATAATAAAACATGGGATCATTTATCATCAAATATTATTCCATGATCCTGGAGTGTGGAATAAATACATGTAACTCCATAATAAAATAATTATAAGTGAATAAAGGTGAAAACTATTGATAGGGAAATGGTTTGTGTATTCACTAAACATTTGTTTAGCATAGAAAATCAGTGTGAAATTTTGATAGCGTAACAACGTCACTAAAAATATAATAAAATTGTTTTATGAGAAAAAATGTCTCTATAATCATTTTTACATTAAATGGAAATTAACAGGGACATGTATAAACATATCCTGACATTATTAATTTTAAATTTAAGAAATATTAAAATAAATAAACTTGAATAAAGGAGATAATGAAAGGATATCTTCCCTTGAGAGTGTGATACGAAATGCTTCGGAGGAGAGTCATGAGAGATCGAGATTCCTTCGGAGGAATCTATTTTGGGAGGGTAGAGTAAGTAAATTATACAGTTTTTTTTGTGATAATTCATGGTATATTGGGTTTTTTTATATAATAAAATTGTGGGATATTCATTATTATTTCCCAAACATAGGTTGTGTACTCTATATAATAAAATAACCAAGAGAAAAAACACCCCATGGTTCTCCCATTTTTTTGGAAAATAGGCATGTATTTAATTATGTTATAAGTAAATGGGCCAAAATAAATTAAAATATTACTCTTGGTTATGTGGAGGTGATCCATACTATTAAAGAGATGATTTTACAAACATAAAATATATGAATGGTTTTGTTGCATTCATAAAGGGTTTATAAGAATTGATAAAATAAACATAGAATGAATTTATTTTAAAGTGGAAACATATATTTTGTTATGGATACCATTTATGTTATATATGACATTACTTTTTTTGTGTTATGATATTATGATACACACCATATATTTATAAAATATTTAATTATTACCAAAAATAATTATTTTCTCAGAAAATTATGAAAATCCAGCTTCATATAATTTCAACATTATGACTCCAAAAATAAAATTTATTTTAACATTTAAATTTTATAAATTTGTGAATTTTAACAATAAAAATAATATCAATATTTATTGAGAAATTTTGGGTTTTTGGACAATTACTATTTATGAATCCTTATTTTAATCTCATATGACTTCATAAAAAATTTATATTAATTTATATTTAAAAAAGTTAATAATAAAATTTTAATAAAATATTATTTATTAACAAAAAACATAAATTAATAAAAATGAATTCCATAATTTAATTTAAATATTACCTAAAAATAAACATTGTGTTTCATTGTATAAAATTCAAAATATTTTTTTATGTTACAAAAAAAAGAAATAAATATAACCAATTGTTATTTAGAATAATGTACATAATCATATTTCCAAGGTAGTGATACATTTAAATTTAATACACTAGAAAACTTTCTAATGGTAATGTGTGAGCTGACGATACTTTCAATGGGTGGTTTGGAATACATGGTTTGGGTCGTGGTCTCGATGAGCTTGACGTTCTCTTACAAATAGTTTCAATCGTGCTTATGTTTTTGAATCTCAAACTACTCTTGGTCAACGAAAAGTCTTAATGATACTTTCTCCCTTGTAATCATTGATAAATGGACTACCTCAGGAATGATGCTATTGGTTGAGGCCATCACATCTTTTGTCTGTGTCAATTGGATTTTTTAAACCCATATATCTATACTAATCATATGATTACTATTCAAAAACTATATTATCAATGATAATTATGATTAATTTTATTTTAAATTTGAAAGGATATATTAAAACCAAGAAAGTGAAAGTCTTTTCTATATCCCTACTATATATTAATGCATTTATTTAAATTGAAATGGAAATTTTTTTATTAATGATTGGGTCATGGTATATATAAAGAATCTTAATGTGGTGCCATTGTAGAACGATACTTTATATGAGGATAATATTAAAGATAAATGGTTCCACCAAACAACATAACATTCCTAGTTGAAATGTTATTGTTGAATAACAAGTTTGATGAAGCGATATGCTAACCAGAATAGGCGATGAAAGCGAAGTAGAGTAATCTATTTTTTTTGTAGGAATGATATTATGAGGGAAAAATTTATAAATGGTAGAACAATGTATCTACCAGAACATTTATATCTAAAATTATATTTTTAATTTATTAAATTAAATTATAGAAAACCCATGCACTAATTTAGTTATATTGGACCAATATATAAAATATTTTCTAATATTAAATCAATCTTTACCGATGAAAACAATTTATAGTATAACCATGATAAAATGATCATATTATTTTTATATATATAGGGTTTTAAAAAAATTTACATAACCAAAGGAATTTATGACCATAACAAGTAGGATGTTACCCAATCAGGCCCATTTATCAGAACATTTGAGGGATATATCAGGACTAGGATTTTCTCATTAATAATCCCAAGAAGATATAAAATAAATAAACAATGAGTGAAAAAAATTATGATATAATTTCAAGATCAATGATATCATGTCTCAAACTATGTTCATCGAACAACCCAACAAAAATCTCATAATCTCACGCACAACCCATAGGGAATTCGATGGTGCAATAAAGGAAAAATTATCAAGACTCTAAAAGAATAATTTATCTTATAAATTTATTGTTATATTTATAATTCAAAATTAATTTATTATTATTTATTAATTATATTATTAAAAATTGTATTTTGATATGATGAAAAAAATAGTATTTTTGGGAAATATATAGTTTCAATTATGGAAATATTTTCAATGAACTCAAGAAATTTATAAATATATGATATATTAATAAAATATTATTATTTAAAGGTATTAAATATTAAATATAAATGACAATATTATTTTATGAGGTCGAATTTAATTTTTATAAGGGTCAAAATACTATTATAGTAAAAGAGATCAAAATTTTTCAACAAATTGGGATTTTTTATTTAAATTGTAAATTCTCCAATTTACAAATTTATTTTGATAAAAAATATTAATTTTTAAATAAACACATTGGAATTATCCAATAATTAATTCTTTATAATTATCATAGACTATAGAATTTTTTGGTACACATTAAAAACATTGTAATAATACGATATGTATTATGACATCATAACATACCAAAAGTGATGTAATAAAAACTATAAATAATATCCATTAATAAAATATTTGTCCCCGTTAAAATAATTTTTTATATTACATTTTGATTAATTTTTTAAACTATTAACTAATAATCCAAAACTATATTATGTTTTAAGATATTAAAAACAATTCTTTAAAAACATGACTCACTTCCTGGGGACCAAGTTTTTTATTTTAATATTTTTATTTCGTATCATTTTTAAATAATTAAATAAAAAAATATTTTGAAGAAAACATGGGAATAAATACATGGGTTTGTTTGTGCTTGTGTATTCTCTTTTTTTATTAATGGTCTGATTACTTGGGGAGATTGTTTTTCTTTGTGCATTTATTATTTTGTTTGATTACATGAGTTTTTCATTTAAAAAGTATTATATATTTTGATGATTTATTAGAATATAGTGTATGTATTTATGTTATTATTATCATATTGTATTGATAAGATATTTATCTACATTTCATTAGTTTATAATGATGTCTTAAAATCTATTTTTATTACTCTGATATTTCAATTAATTTTCTGATATTGTTTTAGAAAAACAACAACAAAGAGTTTTAAAAAGTTTTGTTCTTTATTTTACTGAAACACTTACTGATATCCAATTATCCAGAAACATGATTTTATATAAATCCAATTTCTTTAATGATATCATTATTTTACCTTGAAGTCTATAAAAGTTTGTTTGAATGGTGATTAAACTGTTTGAAATTTTTCTTTATTTTTTTAGAACTACTGCTTTCTATAAAGTTATTGGTTCTGTTTTTTATTGATATTTGGAGAAGATGATGTTGGATTTTTTTGAATGTAGATAATTTGGAAATCTAATAACTTTTTATAGAAATAATACTCTTTGATCAATTCATTAATATGCTTTTTAGATCCATTAGAAATTCATTGACATGAGTTAAAGAATGTTTTATAGTTTTTCACAAAGTATAGGTAACCCTAATTTCAATATAGTGAAAATTATAGCACATCAGCACTATTTTGATGTTAATTATTCATATGAAAAAATACTATTCATGAATTGTAGAAAGTGTGGTTCATTAACCCTACATTACTACTCATTATACATATCATTTTCCATTATTCATTTCACAATGTATGGTTCATAAAAAGATTCCATAATATATTGATGGTTTTGTGATATATTTGATTGTGGATGTGTTATTTTTATACAATTCATTGTTTATGTATAAAATATTGACATTTTGTATTTTAGTTTTAATATGAATGTTTATGTTATGTTAAAACATTTTCATATGCGGAATGCATTGTACTTAGTGAGTGATGGGTGGAGCCCACTATAACTCCTCAATGCATCGGTAGGTTTCATGAGACAAACTAGTGTCTTGGCACAATTCCTGGACAAAATCTTATTTTTAGTTTTGGCATAAGGACTTGACTATGTTTTTATGATGTATGGAATTATGCATTACATCATTATGGATTTGGCTATTGATATTGCATGTGATTATTTGACTAGTAGAATATTTGTGTGAAAAAGGTAATGGAATTATTGGATTTATATTGGCTATATTATACAAAATTCTTTGTTTAAAAGTCTTATGTTTTTGTCTTAAACAATTCATTAAATGTTTATCGTTATATATTAATGTTTATGCTATATTGTTATCCTTACTAAACATTTTATCTCCCCCCTTTCTTTGTTTTATTTTACTTAGGATGTGATAAAGTATATTATGACTGACCTGCAGGGATATTCTATTGGATATGAATGTGGTCAATAGATATAATGTTGTTGTTGTTTTTCAATTTTTTAATGTAATGTAAAACATATGACTATATATAGTACTTCCAAGGCTATTAAACTGATCAGTCTTTCGGGATTTTATCCCTTGGGATCATGCCAATGTTATGTAATAAAGCACTGACTCTGGATAACTGGGGCCAGGTCGTTACAATTATGGAGTCGAACCAATAGACTAGATTGGATTTTAGAGGGAAATTCACATCCAAAAGAAAATTTAAAGTAATGTTAATGATTTTTATAAAATATAGGGAGCTCTAAATGATTGCCAAAATAAATCACAAAGCCAAAACTGCTAGAGGGATTGCAGATGACCTATAAGAAAATTATGCGGGCATACTCACGAGAATTATATATGGACCCACAAACTCAAAGTGTGAACTATGGATGCTTGAAACTAGAAACTAGTATCTATGAGATCCACAAGTGTTAGAATTACCATGAGGTTAGACCATCGGGTCCCCATAAAAATGGTTGAGGTTCACCTTGGGTTCATACACAAGTAGCCATATTTTTTTGTATCTAATAGAAATATATATATAAATATGTGTGAAAAAAATTAAATGAATATCAATTACCTAATGTTAAACCATGTTATTAAGAAATAATATTTTTGAAACACTAATATAATTAATTCAATGTTATGAATTTTAAATTTTCAATAATAAAAAGTGAGATATAAAATTGATTATACCCAATTACTAAAAATCTCTTCCTTTTTATAAATTTCACAAAATAACATTTATTTAATTTTAATAGAATATTAATATCAAATTGTAAAATCTTAAAAAAAAAATTATCTACCTTTTTGAAATTTATCAAAATGTACATTGATAAAAAAATAAATAAAATTGAACTAGACAATGTAAAATTTTATATTTAGATACAAATATAAAAAATAATTATTACGTAACTATTCAATTTTTAAATATTAAGACCTATTTATCAATTAAAAATTTTATTAAAAAATGAGATAAAAATAATAATAGATATTTTCAATGTTCAAGAAGAAAGTTTCATTTGAAAAATTAATCTGAGTGTAATAACAAAATTTCTATTACATAAGACATTCAAAAAAACATATTGAATAAATTTATCAAAATAGAAATTATACTAATAAATTTTATGCTTCCATCATACCCAATTCATGAAATACATTATTTTAGAAAATAGTCACTCCCTTTTAGAAAAAAACAAAAACAAAAGTAAAAAAGTACAATATTCTATGAAAGAAGAATTGAAATGGAATTATTTTAGAAATGAATTGTTAACTATAGCATGTCATTGTAGCAGTATTGTATTAGTGGCGACAATGTTGTGGTGGAGGCACTGTAGCGGCGATGGTACTATAACAGCATGGGTACTAAAGTATTACTGTTCACCAATGGGACCTTTGGGCCAAAAAATGGGCTTTCAAGCCTAGTATTAATGCCACATGTACATGGGCCTTCAGGGTATGTCATGTGTCTCCCCCTACCTAGTCAAAAGAGGTCATTACCTTGAAAATAAAATGAGGATTTTTTCCCAACATTTAAGAAATATCATAGTGATCAATATTTAATAGAACATTTATATAAAACAAAAATTATCTACTTTTAACATGTTTTGTTTAAACCCATGAAAAGAAGAAAACAGTGCTATATTCTGCAAAAAAGCTTATTTTCCTAAATATATAAGATAAAATCGAATACTTCTAAAAGAAAAAATAGTTTCTTTTCTTCAATTATTTTTTTGAAAAAACTCCCCTGGAGTTTAATCATTAAAATATTAGACAAATGAACAGATCATCAAAACTAAATTTATTATCAAAATTAATTAAATTTAAAATAAATTAATAATTTAAATCAATTTATGATTCCAAATATATTTTAACTAAGAATAATAAAAGTCCAAAATATAAAACACATAAGATATTTAGAATTCTATCAAAGACATCCCTAGATCATTTGTTAAAAATTTATTTCAATCAAACTATGGAATTTTATGTCGTCATTGAATAATTTTTTAAACATTTATTTAAAACATACATAGTAGTACATTATTAAAAATAAAAAACAAGGGATATCTCCCCTTAAATTCACCGATCATTAAAGAATGATAGAACATTATTGTATGAAAAGGATAGATTTAAGTAAACATATAATAATCATATTTAGATATGATGTTTTAACTATCTAAATTACAAAAAAAATTACATTATAAGGAAAAAATAGATAGAAATTAATGAAGAATCCTTGAATCACAAATAATGACTTTTTAATGATTTTTAATATCATGTATGCTAGGATATCGAACTATATTACAGTAGATAGGATACGTAATGGTTAAAAATATACTTATCTGTACTTAGTGATAATATTAGATTCAAAAGGATTTGAAATATCCATTTGGACCACTTTTTGTCTATATACCATGTCACTTTAGAACTCTTTAGGTAGGCTTCCTTCAAAAAAGATCAAGCATTTTTTGGTTTTGGTACCCAGAATTGATTGGGTCCAACTGGATTAATATAAAAAAATTTAGGTACCTATATAGAATTGAGACATGTATTGTATGGTAATCGAGAACAAAATAATTATAAATTAATGTCTATGTTTTACCTAAAGACTAAGAAAACTTTAAAGAACGTTAATTTTAATGATTCCCTTTCAAGTAACAATTAAAAGAGGATACATTTGATATATTTCTATTTATACATTTAAAAAAATAGTTTTATATATATTGGGAACCATATTGTTATATCTACAACCATTTTCTAATATTTGGGGTTGTTTATAACCATTATTTTATGAAATTTATCTTGTCCTTGAACAAATATATATAAATTTTCCTCTGAACCAGTAATTTAATTTTTAGATTTTTCATTATCCTTCTAAATAATGTCTTGGTCATCATAATCTTTTATATATGATCATGATCGATAATTTATTAGTTTTTTATGGAATATTATATTCAATTAAAATATTATCTAAATAATTTCAAACTAATGTAAATCTCCTATTTTGAAAATCAGTAGTTTTTACAAAAAATCATTAATTCTTACTTTATCATCATTGAATTTTATTAGTTCTACATATATAGCATTGTATCTTCTATATTACATAAAAAATAATCATTAAATTTTTTATTTTATTATTTAATCATCTTATTTTACCATTTTAGTTCCCTATACAGTTTAACCATTCTCAATATATCACGTTGAATTTTTTTCATTTTGAGTAGTTAATTATTTAACTTTATTTTCAATAACCGTTTCATATCCTGAAATTCAATTATAATTATAGTTTACCCCATTTATAGTATTATCCAAAAAAAATATTGGAAGATTATTTTTCACATTTGGAACTAGTATCACTTTATTTGGACTCTTATATTCAACTCCATCCTACAGGATATGTTATTCTTTGTTCCTTCTTCAAGTGATTTTCTTTTCCATATTGTTTTAATTTCGGACGGTCTAATTTTATATTCCCCTTTTTTACACTCATATTAATGTAATTTCCAAAAATCATAATTACTTTTTTACTTCTTTTGTTACACTTTCTATCATCATTCTGAAAATCTATTCTATAATTATTCTTAAAGACTCTCTTACATTTCATATAATTGTAAACACCTTTGGTGTAATTTTAAATTTCATCCTTCTCACCTTTCTATAACTCAGAATCAAAGGAATTATCAATGTCATTAATATTTAATTTAAAATCAATACCTATAAATTTTAATGTTAATCAGTATTATCATTCTTCATTTCTATATCATATTACAGTAATGATCCAATCAACTCATTCATGTAATATTTAGTAAAATATTTACATTCTTTAATAGAAACATTATTTGAATGAAATTTCATAGGCAGAGGTCGAGTTAATCATTCATTGAGTAAATCATTCACCAAGGTCTCATATAGAGAAACCATGATATTATAAATTTTGTTGAATCTGTTATACCTATCATTTATTCTTTCTTGATATATCAACACGAATTATTGAAACTCGACTCTGTGTATACCTAGCTTAGTTCTATGTAACTTGTTAGTTCTTTGATGAGTGCCTTTTAAATTCCAACAAATGTATCAATTTTTTTTAAGAATGAAATATGACTATAAATATTTTTACATAAATAAAAGTATAATAACTTAATAGATTTTTAAATTAAAACAAAATTTGATGAATCATTATATATTAAAGTTTTCGAATCATCTTCAATATATTTAAATGGTTTTGACCTTATATCCTAATAATAAAGACCTATATTTTTAATAGATACTTCTATTATGTCTTTCATGAAGATATAGTTACTTTTATTGAAGTGGGGTTGTTTAATGGGATTCAACATCTCCAAATATAGATTGGCCATAATAAACTGGTTGATCATTTCCTCAGATTTTTAATTCTAGGAAAATGGTTAGTTTATAAATATATAATGATATAGTTTAAACCAAATACATAATAAGGAACCATGCTATGAAACTAATTTTTATGTCGCTTGGTAATTTATTAATTACTAGAGGGGGTGAATAGTCTTTTTTCGGTTTATTGTTACAAATACAAATTTATCACAGTTATAAACGTGTTGAAATATGTTGCATAAATAAAATAGATAACACATGGTGTTTTTATAGAGAATCATATCACCAAGATATTATTCTTCTCTTCAATCTCTTATACTCCTTGAAGATACTAGTATTCACTATATCCTCACTTTTTAATAGGAGTGATAATCCATTTACATTTAAATCCCAAATTAACTTCCTCCCAAAAGGTTGTATAACCCTTGACTTT
Source organism: Viscum album (assembly GCA_963277665.1). NCBI lineage: Eukaryota > Viridiplantae > Streptophyta > Magnoliopsida > Santalales > Viscaceae > Viscum > Viscum album. The sequence goes on from OY728135.1 coordinate 989,005,309, forward strand.
TGGAGGAGTCACAACCTAACTTCCTTTTTGGGAGGAACAATCAAATATTCCTTTTTTTATAAGAGGAATAACTCAATGACATATTTTGAATGGAAAAACAATAAAACAAAACTCTAGAGGGAAATTGGGTTGTAGGAAGAATAATAATAGATAAATAACAAAAAATAAAGGAAATAGTAGTTGGGTAGATAATATATAAATTCCTTTTATTTGTGTTCTATATTCACATCAATGGAGTATGATTAAGGTGATGAGTATCCTTGTTGATCACAGTGTAATAATAGAATTTTATGAAGTTTCATGATCAATCTTCCGAGCAACAAGAAATATATTATCATATCCTTATCGAATTAATCATCTCTACTACTAAATATGGTATTTGTACTTGAACAACATCCTGAAACCATACAACAAATATCTATAATAGCGTATGTATGTGTCCCATTTTGGAACAACACTTGTTTGTATTTAATAATAAAATAATATGATTGTTATTTATTTTATTGAATTCGGGCTGGAAAAAATATTCAATCAAACTAATATTTATTTATGAAATATTAAAAGGAATATTTAATATATCAAGAATAATAATTCATAATCAACTCACAATTTATATATATTCAAATAATAAAATAATTATCCATGTTAAACATATAGAAGAACATTATAAAACACAGAGCATTGTATAAAAATAATCTTCATGACCAGATGTCACTAAACAAATTCTATATTTTTTTTTAAACAATGTTGAAACTATACGTCAACATAAAATATTAATCATTTAAAAAAGCAATTTTTTTAGAAATCATGAACTAAAAAATAACATAAAAATTAAAAGAAACAAAATAACTAATGTTGAGTAATTAATCAGCATTTAGAACAATGACCAGTGAGACATTTCTCACCATTGTAAATGTCCAACAGTTTAATTACAATGTTTTTCAAACCATTTAGTTTTTTAGAATAAATTAAATGAATCAAACAAAATTAAATGAAATTCCATGATAATTAATAACTGGGTAAGGTTTCCTCATCTTCACTTACCCTTCTAGAACCCCACGATTATTTGTATATAAGGGAATCAGGTGGGGAGATTTCTATGCTCTGATGATCGCACGTTGTCGGTGAGTCATCCCGTCAGCCCACGACTATGCGTTGAGGAGGATGCTTCGAAGCCACCATTTGATTGGATCTGTATTATGGTTGGGGAGGAGTTTCGCTGGAAGCAGGTGGTGATTTTTGAATCCTTGGTGGATTACTGCTCAGTATGGAATCACCTGGGTCACCGTGACGAGAAATGTAATAATGGAAGAAATTCATTTCCAGTGAAGCGCAACAGGAAAACCACTGGTTAGGGGTCACAGACTGTTGTTGCTGCAAAGGATCGAAATGTAGTGGATGGTTCGGACTTGAGAAACCCAGCGGTCTCTATGATGATTGGGAGGATGAAGAAAGACCTCAAGGTAGTTTTGAATCATGTAGATGTTGATTTTCTTAGAGGTGGTGCGAATACTGCAGTGGAAGGTTCTGAGGGAGGGAGTGCTACTAATGATGGCCATAGGACTGGTGGGCTTAAGCAGTGGGTTGATGGTGTTGGGCACAACTCTACTGGTCCGAAGGGGGGAGGTTGAACATGAATTTGGATGGCTGTAGGAAAATTTTGGATGCCAGTCCATGTCTGCAAACTCAATCTTAGGCATTATGGATCAATGCTGAAATTGGTAGTCGGTTGCATTTCTCGGCGTCTGGTGAAGTTGGTCAAGTGGAAATGGGTGAGTTAATTTAGGATGGCACTGCTATGCAGTGTGTTTCATCTGATACAGGGAAGGTAATGGAGTTTAGGTTGGAGATTTAGGGATAAAATGAAGAGTAGTTGGAGGTGGTCACTGAAAATAATAAGTTTCATCTTGTCTTGAGTGAAGCACCAGTGAAGATGGATGCTGGATAGGAGCTTGGAGGGAAGCCACCATGTTTGGAAATTCTTGACTCTAACCGGTGAAATGTTCAGGCCGGAGGAGTGGATGATGGCTTCCAGGATGTTCGGATTAATGGAATTTGGGGGAATGTCTCGGACAGTGACAAGGAAAATGTGATGGTGATACCTTCCTATTGTTAGGTTCTCAAGGACGGGAAGAGGGAATCTGGAAAGCAGGTGGACAACCGATGGATAAGGAAGGACTACTCTGAGATGTCAAAGCCGCTATCCACTAGATCCTCTTTCAAACAATCACTACAGGAGCTGATCTTATTGGAGAAATTGAACCTTAGAAGGAAGTATGCCAAGATCCTATGGCACTACAAAAGCTCAGAATGGGAGACGACCACTACAGAAGGAGACTCTAATATGGTTTTTGATGGGTATGATGCTTATGATATGTAATCGACTTCTGAAGTGTGGTTTTTGTACTTATGTACTTTTCATTTTATTTAATAAATAGTCAGGGGCCTACCTCTGACGGACTTTCCTGGTAGAATCAAAAAACATATGAAAAAATTAATAACATAAAACTAAGATAAAATTAGAAACACATAACACAAATAGAACCACATGCAGTATCTTGATTGAAGGCTACTATCATAGAAATATATCCTAAAATTAAAAGTGAATAGAGAGTGAAAAAATAAACAACTGATAAAGTTCAAAGGTGGGTAAATTTTTATATGAATGAGGATCAATTGTGAGTAATTTTACTCAATCTTGATCTCTTGGTGGTGGGTTAGTGATGCACCATTGGGTTGTAAAGGTGACTAAAATTACTCATCACTGTAATTTTTCCATTAGTGAAAAAATACACACCTTAGGTAAAAACTAAAAGGGAAAAAATGACTCACTATTGATATAATCCAATAGTGATAATGAACACACACTATTTGTTTCTTCCAACAGTGATACCATGTGCAATCCAAGAGGGAGTCTTGATATAGTAGATGAAAACTAGGAAGAAAATAATCAAAAGAAAGATATGAATGTAAGAAGTGGATTATAAATAAAATAAAATGTAAAACAAATATTATAACCCAATATCAAATGGGAAGTATGGATTCTTGATGAAAATTAAAATATCTAATAAAGTTTGGTTTAAATTAGCATGATGGATATTCTGGTTAAAATAAGGAAAATTAGGAGCAAAAAATAGGAGAAAGAATAACCTTTTGTGAATCTCAAAATAATATCTAGAAAGAGAACCTAAGATCGATACTTACATAATCATCAAAGAAAAATATTTAAGAAAATCTGGTATATTGTAAAAAACATTAGAGTACATGAGCACTAGCCAAAGAATGAAGTAGATGGTGCATATTTTAAGAAAAAAGCACGTGAGAGGAAAAATAATTTGGGGGGTTCAAAATGATGACACACACATGATATGAGGAAAAGGTATAAAGGTCTCAAAAATAATAGATCATATGGTATAAGAAAAATTTATAAGAGAAACAATAGCACTGATTGAATTTCATATGAAAATTCACATCCTGTGTTGAATTGAAAGAAAAGGTAATGAGCAGTATAAGAGACAAGGAGAACTGAATGATGGTCGGAACAAATCACAAAGTACAAAATTTTATTGGGCTTATGGGGGCTATGAATTTTTTTTGAGGAACACTATAGCCTTATAAAATTCACTTCATGCTCAAAGAAAGTGTTGTAGAATATTGAAACCAGAAACAAGGATTTGTGTGAGCCACACATGTTATAACTTTGAGTCCCCTTAAAAGTGGTTGAGGCTCACATAGGGTTCTTGCACACACATCCCTAAATTTTTGTACCAAATAAAAAAACAAAAATAATGTATATAGGACATAAATAACCAATAATCAATAAAAGAACATTAAACAAAGTTATTAAGAAATGATATTTTTGGAAACAAAAATATATTCAATTAAATGTTATGAATTGTAATTTATCAAATCAAAAAGAGATATATAAATTTGTTAATACCAAATTAAAAAATATTATGACTCTATAATATATTAATAATAAAAATATTCTAATTATAAAATAGGTTCAAACATGTATCAATAAATTAAATAATTATGGTAATGAAATTTCATCCCACTTTTATTTCAATGAGACACATGACGTGTACACCACTTATTTCTTTTGTATGGTGTATATAATACCCATTAATTTACTTTATTATTCTTCTCATGAAATTTTTGGATATACATATCAACTTATTTTTCTTTATTTCAGGGGTATTTCTATTTAAAATATACAAAAAAATTTATGGTATTACATAAAGACATTAATGTTTATTGTGGTTGTTTATTCTTATGATTTGATGAAGAAATATTATGATCTTTCTCTCATTAAACTCATTATAATTATTCTCCTATATTTATTTTTTGGAATTTAATTTTTTCCTTTAATTTTCATGTCTTTATATACTCAATATATCAAAATATGTTTTTAAGAAAATCAACTTTATTTCTCTCTTAAGTCATAAATAATTTTTCTTTCATGTCTGTGAATTATAAAAATGTTTTATAGAATGTTTTTTATATTATAAAATTATTTATTAAAGACTAATTTTCCCATTTTTTATTTACTATAGAAATCATTAAAATTAATCATATTTTTTTCTAAATATAAATCTATTGACTTTTTATAGAGAATTTGAATGTAATAATTATTTTAACATTAACATAATGAATAGTATTTTCCACCGTCGTGACTAATTAAGGATTTAATGATTCTCAAAAAAATTAATATGTTATTTTAAAATAATTTTTTTATTTTTAGAGAAATATTATAATATTAATGAATTTTTTGAAAAATTGATTGGATATTTTTCTCATGAAATGTGACAATAGATATTTCAAAATCATTTTTCATATAACATAATATCCTTTTATGTAACATGAACCCTAAAAGGATATAATGAAACTTTATCTGGATTATTAGTTTTTATCAAACCAATCTATTTTTATGTGTTTCACTGTAATGATTTACTAAAAAATTTAAAAAACTTATATCTATTACATGGGTTATGATGTGATGTTATGATGAAAGTTTTATGATCATGTGGAACACATATGATGGTTTTCATTATATGATGGGTGGTTCCATAATAACATACATCAATGGTTTTGTTTTTACCAAAGATGGTGGTTATGTTCTAACCAATGATTATGTTCACATTATTACCAAGGATAGTGGCTGCGTTATAACCAAGGATAGTGGTGACCTTATAACCATTGATGGTGATAATGTTAAAACAAGTATAGAGGTTACCTTATAGACAATGATGGGTGGTTATAATATAAATTGAGGATGGGTGTGAAAATTATATCTCTCCAATGAATTGGGTAAATAAGGATAAATCAATTTTTAATAATCTATTAAGGAACATGATTTTATGTTCATAATTTAATTCATATATCTATTTCTCATATCTATAAGATTATGTGTGGACCTAATTTTTGGGTCCATATGTTTAAGTGAGGAACTGATTTTATGTCCTTAAACTAATTGGAAAACGTATCTCTATTTATATATTTTAATATAGTAATGATTATATTTCTTCCAACATTCTAATGTTTATGTTATGTTATCATGTCTTATGTTCATTGATTTCTTTTATGATTAATGAGTAACGAGCAAAAATTTTTTCTAAAATGAGGCATGCCTATTAACTATGATATGTAGGTTATGGTTTTAAAAAGTTATTATCATGTTCTAAAACCCTTATTCTCATGGTATGTAGATATCTCCCTTGTTTACCCTTATTGAGATTATAATATTACCCTTTATTATATTTCCTTCTCTTAAGTTTAGAATAAAGGTATTATGTATTATATGTCAATGGAGGGTTACAAGTATATTGAAATAAGATGGATATGATGTGTTTCACTTATTATCCAGTTTTTTATGTATCCATATTTCATAAGACACTAATCGTTTATTTCCCAGAGGAATGTTTATTGAAAATGGAATGAATATTCAACTATATAGAAGTAATATCAATTTATATAAATCATGGGTCACTATGACTGATGAGGAATGATTTAAATTAAATTTATCTATTATATATTAATCAATATGAATTAAAATTCATATAATGATGAATAAAATTCATATAGTTAATATATATTCATATTTTCCGTAAAAATTCTTTTTTCATGAGAAACCCTTCTCATCATCAATTATGAGAAACTTATGACAATAATTTCTACCACTTATATAAATTGAATTTCATAAAATGGTATCCATATTTTTGAATCATTTCAAATAATGTTATCTAATAACTACATTTAAATTATTGGTCACATCAAATTTTAAAAACAGTAAAATTAAATCTCTATGGTAAAATGGTAAATCAGGTAAACCGTTGTTAAAACTTAGTTATAGGGCAAAAATATTCATCATAACTCTTATAAGATGAATTAATTTTGAAGGATGTCACCTAAGGCTTGAGATTCAATTATTTATGGGACACTAGTTCGTAAAAGTGTCCAATATAATAATTTATGTATAGAAAACGATAAAATGTCATTCTATTTCCTTTAAATAAAACATATATGTTTATACTGGGATAAAAATAAGTGGAGATAAAATATTAAAGGTTACCTTTAACTAAATAAAATATTTTTATAATGGTAATTTATTTTAAATCATTATTGATTTTATAGTTACCCTAAAAACGTATAAAACACCAACATAACACTTGTGAAAATAGTGGGAAAATAAAGGTAAATAATATTCAAAATATTAAATAAGTGAAATTAGGATGAATTTTCGTTCAAAAAAATATTATAGTTAATAATTATTTACAATTGATGGTAATATGGATAATAATTGAAAATAATTATCATATTTCTGTAATTAAATTTTAATTAAATGAGTTTTGTTAAAAATTACATTAGTGATATTTTATGTTAAATAATATTTGGGTTAATTAATAAAAATACTATAAATAATAAAATATAAAAAATTTGAATTATAAATGGTATAATATGTTATCCATTCTATATATCCAATCCAATTGTTATCTTATTACTAAAATTATAACCCTTTTATTTTGAAAAAAGTGTTGTTGTGGTTATGGTTAAAACAAGTTTACAGGTGAGTTAATACAAGGTATAAGGGTTTAATTGTTATTTAAATCATATTTTCTAGCCTTATTTAAACCTTAAAATATCTCAAATTCAAATTAATAACCATATGAATGTATTTTCCTTGAATATGACCATATTATAACTTAATATTTTAACAAATTCTAAAAGTTACCCTCCCCACGTTTACAAATTAGAACACCCACTACTATTGTCCCTACACATCAGGAACCATTTGGTTAAACCAATACCTACTCAAATCCTATCCAAAATTCACTTCCACATCATATATTTCTTAGTTTCATCAGAAATCCTATCAATGAATGATTATAGCATAATCCTAAAGATAATGATTGAAAAATATGTATTATTCTTAATAAAGAGTTTTTTATTTATTTATCCACCTTATTTAAATATTATTCATTCATTAAAATACGATAACATCGTAATATAATATATAATTAGATTTTATTATGTTACTGGAAGAAATTTTATCAATATCCCCTTCCTATAAATGGGAAATAAAACCATCATTTTTGTGTACAGTGGACTACAGCCTCTCCAACTAATTTAATTCATTTTCCATCACCTAATATTATGTCTGATTTTAATTTTGGATTTAATTTATATATCTATATATATATATGTATATGTATTTATGAAATTCATTACACATATATCATTCTATAAATAAAATATATCATTTTCATTCTAATGTTTCCTTTCACTGGAAAATAATAACGTTGTTTGGGATTATATGTGGACTACCACCTCCACAAAGTCATGTGATTCAATTATCATCACCAAATAACATGTATGATAAATATTTGTGAACTAAATTAAATAATATTATATATTTATTATATTTACCAATCTCTTAAGATGACATAATAAATTTCTTCATTCTTTCATGTTCTTTGAAAAATGTTAATGTTACTCATTCATACATTTGGATTACCATATTCGTGATTGTAACATATTTAATTTTTCAAAACTGTATTTCATTTTTGTTTTAAAACGATTAATATTTTCACTAAAAGTTTAATTATTTCATGAATATAATTCTAGAGATGATAAAACAATCACTTCATTCTGGTCATATGAATAGATTGTCATCAAAAATTATGATGTGAACATAATTAATTATGTGTGTAAATATGAGATGGTCATAAATATTTTAAAATGATTAATAAAAATGAAAAGAAAGTTTGTCAAGTAAATAATTTACTTTTTTTCATTATTCAGGAAGATAACGAATGTATGTGACGAGTCATACAAGATGTAAGGAATTTCATCTCAATTTCCATTCATTATGGTATCTTTTAAAGATATACAAAAAAAAATTTATGGTGTATATATAGAATATCTGAATATCATATCATGAATCATCCATACATCATGTTATTTTAGGTTTTATTTCAATGTAATCTTTCTTTGGGTATTAGACTTCGATGTTTCCTAGTGGTTAGGGGTTTCAAAACTCAATTTATATGAATTGGGTAATATTACATTTGAATTGTATTTGATATTATAATATTATATGTGTAATTAATATTTATTCTTTTATATTTAATTTACACCTATTTTATTTGGATTTAAATTGTTTACACATAAGGAATTCATTGATTAATTCCCACTTCAACTTATTGATCTTCGTATGAAATTTCATCTCAAATTATACTCCATTGAGGTAGATTTGCTATTATGATCTAATTTATTTTTAAGAGATGTATCTACGTACCCTTTGATATGTAATATCATGAATCTATTTATTTTCATTTCATTTTATATTTTTATTTTTATTTATTTCCTTTATGTTGTATTATAATTAAAAACATACCGATGTGCTTAGGGCTCATGCATCAATCTCATTTTAATCCGGGTTGTTTATAAATGAATTTCAACTGTACGAAATTATTTGATAATTATATAATAAAAACCATTAATTTTATTTTCATATGGTTATTCAATAAATTTTCATGTAGTTTTATCATTTTCCACTCTTTGGTGCTTAAAATTAATGAGAATGTTTTTTTATAAAAAACAATGATTCTTTCTATTTTGGGTAAAAATTTATAATACTCCCATATCCATGCATTCCAAAAACAATTTCCATAATTATTTTAATGATACACTATGATTTTTTAAAGTCAATTTTATTCTTGTTTGTTTATTTTTAAAAATTGTTTAAAGGTAATTTTTTTCATTTTCCGAATAAGAAACTTTTTTTTACCAAAAAATATAAAATGAGAATATTTTTTAATGTAGTAAACATTAACATAATTTTCACACAATGATAAATGCTAATTTATTTGTTTACAAGGTTTTTTACAAATATTATTTTTCTAATATTTTGGAAATTATTTTTTTTTTAAAATGACTTTCAAACTGAACAGGTTATTTTCCTCAATAATTTTTTTATTAATATTTTTAAAATATTTATATTCATAAATGAAAATATTCAGTGGTCTATTTATAATATAAAGTGTATATGTCATCATTTTTCTTTCTCTATATATTTTATTATCAGTTTTACCTTGGAATGTACAGAAAATTAATTTCAAAACTATTTTTTTATTCATTAACATTCCCTTGAATTATTCACATTTTCTTTGAAATTATATTATCACTTTCCTATAAATATCATATTTATTACCATCGATATTATTATTCATTAAACCGTATATCATTACATTATATATTGTTTTACTATGAAATTTATTTGATTAACATATTAGAACCTTGATTAATCTATACTGATTACTGAATGAATATATTTTTTTGAAAATTCACATGGTTTAGGAATTGAATTGATCACTCAATATAAGAGGAATTCATTTGGAATGAAATGATGGGTGGGCCACCATATAGATAACCACTCGATGCATCAACAAGTCTTATGAGAAAAATTAGTAAGATAGAAATAAATAACATTTGGTTCTCATTAATAAATTAAAATTACTTATAACATGGACTTTTTGGTGAAAATATCATGATTTCTGAGATCATGTGGTCTAATATTCAGAATTTTCTTCATTGAGAATTTATTTATTATTATTATACCTAATATTTCTGTATTGATGATATCAAATTCATGTATTTCATGGTTAATTAATTTATTTATTATAAAAAAATTCAAATATTTACCATTCCATATTTATTAATCTTTATTGGATAATGATCTCTTATATTATACATAACCCATACTGAGAATCTAATATCACCCTTTATTTTTATTACTTTCTCCATGAAATGAAGAAGGAATCATTGAATGAGTTGAAAGATGAAAAAAATTTACATTCACTATATTTTGTATTTTATGTCTTAAAATGTAATTTGAGTCTCAAGTATGTATCCAGTTTACAAATTCTACGAAACTATTCAGTCCATTGGGAAGTGATTGCTAGTATGTTATGCTGAACTAGTAAATTAAGCACCAACTCAGGGCTACTATGGAAGGTTTCTTTACAATTTCATTAACATAATGTTTATTATATACCATTTTAATAATATTTAAGATAACATAGGTCATTTAAAAGTACCCTCTGACTATCTTTGAAGATAAATCTAATTATAGGATTAAATCATAATGTTCTTCTATGGTAGGCATTGTGTCACTTTCCCTATAATACATCCTTGTTTTTATAGAGTAGGTGGTTTTTGGTTTTGGAACAAATGCCTCTATAGTTAACAATCTTTAATATTTTTTTCCATGTATATCTTGACCATCATCCTAGTGCACAACGAATGTTCTCTTACTATATACCACATCTTAAACTATTAGGGGGGATATTCCTGGGTTAATTCAAATCATATCTATAAATTTTTTGAGGAATTAAAGTATATTGATTTTTGGAAACCTATGATATACCATAGTGATATAGAATAAACATAATACAGCATTGGATGATATTTCAAAGGTTTGTTGCAAGTTTAAAATTATAGATACAACTTTTTTAGCTATATGTTATGGAATTTTAACATAATTATAGATTTTTTGGGAGATATTTCTGTCAAAACAATCCATAGGGTTAATATGGGTTTTTAGAAAATGTTTACATGAGGAATAATGTTTTAATATTTTATGGAAATTATCTTAATGGTATTAATAACAATTAGGGATAATATGATCATTCATTTAATGGTAACAATATTAAATTAATATTACTCGATTTAGTTAAAAACAAATAATCTATTGGGAAAGGCTTAGTGGTCAAAAATTAATTTGATGATTAATGTTATTTCTAAGCATGTTCATCATATTTTTCAGAAAATTATAAGAAATATATTAAAATATTTTTATTGAAAAGACAATTATAAATTTGGGTTACAACTCATCATATCTAAGAAGGTTGTACGGCTTGAACCCACAACTGAGGGCTGATGATGGTGAAACACCTACCACTAGCTTATGTGATTTCCTGGTTAGTATTCCATTTTTTCCATAAACATATTTATTGATAAATATATTTTTTATTTTGGGAATCATAATATAGGTTCAATTTAATTCATTTTTATGTTATTAATGATATTTTGGGAGAATTTTAATTGGTTTAAGGTATATATACCTTCTAGGATTAATGTAAATGAATATTTGGGAAGAATGAAATCAAATTTTTAGGGATTTTATATAAAATGTATGATAACACCTTTTAAGTGAAAAAATCATCAATATTTATAATTTTTAGTTTAATTGGGATATTGTGTTATTTATTTTTGGAATAATCAATCTTGATACTTTTTTAGAAAAATCAGGTAAGATGCATTATTTTTTCATATAAAGGTTAATACATTTTTGTTATTATCATAAATTATGATTAATTTTTTAATTTTAGTAAATATTTAAAGATATTAGAAATATATTATTATTAATTTAAAGATATTATGATCTATTAAAATTTACATTTATTACTTCAGGGCTCTAGGGTATGATGATGATGTCATTACCTCATAGTGGGGGGAGGATAAAGGGGATGATTACGAAACTATGAATGCAGAGCACTCTTTTGACACCTCATTCAAGGACTTTGTGGTTGATTCTAGACCGTATTTTTCAGTGGATTCCATGAAATGAAATGTGTATATGTGGAAATGGAGTGGAAATATTGTATAGAATGAGTCACTGGATAATTTGGCTAATGGAGCACCAGTTCCACATGATGGGGAGCCTGTGCAGACTTCTATAAATGAGGTGATTTCTTTATGAGTCCCATCCATCAAGGGAAGTGAAACTGGTGTTCAAGATTAATAGTATTTGAGGGATAAGTGGTATTTTATCAAGGATAATCATAGTGGCCAATAAATCACTCTAAAATGGATGATAGGTCATCATCCTCAAGTTCATGGTTGACGTTAGTAATATTTGTCTTATTGTTGTAGGATTTTTTTTGTAGTCTCTTCTGTACCTTGGGGAAGCTGTCATTTAGAATTCACATCGCAACCCCTCACTTGTATATTGTATATTTATCTTCTTGTTGAATATTTTTTTGGGATCATATGTTATCAAGACTATGGTTCACATTGTATGGATAAGTGATTATTTTGAAATTATCCAAATCAAGACCAAAGGATGAAGTTGAGATAATGAAATACAAATATATCAAGTAATTATATTTCCTTGGTTTCTTATACTATATGGTAATTGGATATATTATCTATAAGAAAACTTTTATGAAACAATAATGATATCATATTACAATCATTTACAATGAGTTGATGCTATTTTCACCCGTCATGGATTTATGGTTTTGTGATTGTTAATATCCTATTAAAGATGTTATTTATCACTCTTTATCAGTATTGGGTGTTATTTTTATCCACAATTGACATATTTCCATTTCACATTAATGTTATTCTATTTGAAAAAAAAATTATTGTAGATTACCTTCATATTTCCCTTACCCCATTTTTAGATAAGGATTTATTAGCCCTTTTTGATGCAGGGTTTCAGAAAAGGTATTTTAAATTAAAAAACATTGATTTTCAAAAACAAGATCAATTTGTGAGGATGAAATTTATTTTATGGGTTAAATTGTAAAACATTAAAATTTTAAAATAAGAAAAATATTTTGGATAACCTATATGACACACAACATTGATCCTAAAAGAAATTTGATATAATATTTAAATGATATTGTTATAAAATAACCATTAAAATTGGTGATATGAATAGAAATAAAAACTTTTGGAAAGTTATGTATAAATAATTTTTACTATTAATATATATTTTTAAATAAAGTCTCATTTTCCAGTAAGGTATTTTTATGATTCAAAAAAATCATTAAAAACATATTTGATTATTATTTGAAAAAATAAAATAATAAATATTCTTCTTATTTTATAAATTTTATTTTATAATATTAATTAAATATTTCAAATCATTGTTTATAAATTAACTTAGGGTGAAATCATTGGATTCATTTTAATGATCGATTTTTTGGCGAAAATGAAAAATACTGTTTCTTATAAAATTGTCGTTTCTTTTAATTAATTTAATTAATTTAAAAGTACCATTATTTTTTTAATTTATTTAAATGAAACATATTTATTCTTGAGTTATATTAATATAATTAAATATATTTTAGTCATCTTAATTTTAAATTTTGGTAAATGTTTTTTTAGGCTTCAAACGCATTTTCATGAAAAAACATTTTATTACATAATGCTCCTCCATTTTAATTATAAAAAATAAACTAAATAGAAGAATGATTAAAATTAAATATTACATAAATATATATATATATTAATTAAAATTAAAATAATAATTACTATTTTTCATATAGTTATTTCAAAATATTCATGTCCTTAAAAAATACATTTTCATGAATAACCGCTTTTCTTCGCAATAAGGATCTGACCCCAATTGCCCTGAGCTAGTGCATTATTTTATTAAATTTTCATATAATAAAGGAATATTCATCACGAAGGAATGAGTATTTTATTATCTTTGGAACTAGATACATACATAAGTTCAAATTACCACTTAAAACGAAATACAACATAAAAATTCCTTTGAAAACATCCATATCACTTCATTTATCCCTACAGTTCATTCATAAAATATATCTTCTTGTCCTGGAAAAATTAAAACATAAGAATGGGGTGATATCAAAAAATAAGTAAGGGTAATAAATATAGAATAATATATCATAAATATAAACATTATTCATGTTTAATAACTAAAAGCACATGACTTTAAAAAAATCAACATGAACATAATATAGAAAGAATAAGAGGGGAATAAATAGTTCCATAATAAAGAATAATAATATATATTATAATATTCGAGTAACCTCCTGAACTTAAAATTACTAGTTTCATAATAATATAATGCATAATTCCGGACATCATAACCATACCATCAAGGCCTCATGCTAAGACCATAAATAATCATTTTGTCAAGGCCTTATGCCAAGACACTAGTTTTTCTCATGAGACCTACAGATGCATCAAGGGGCTATAGTAGGCCCCAACCATCACATACTAATTTAAATTAATTCTTCGTATTAATGGTGATAAAAATAAACAACATATAAATTAATATTCAATTTAATATTAGAAAGTTCTTTGAATTTCCCTAAATAATAAGCATAAACACTAACCATTTAGAGTAAATTAGTGAATCTTTTTAAGATAAAACTTACACAATAAGACTAATCATAAACCATTATATTAAATATATTAAATGATATCATAAAATATTAATCCAAATGATAAATAATAATCAACAATATTGTTGAAATAGATACAGATACTCTTATAAAATCATCAAGTAATTCTTAAGATAAATACTCTTCTACATTGAAAATAAGTGTTATTTTGGAAAAGTATTTGTATAAAACCAAAAGTGAAGTAAGATAGTATTTTTAAAATAATATGATTCATTTTAGAAAGATAGTGGTTTCTAAATCAAATTATATATTTCCCTTCAAAATAGGTATGGATTTGATATATTCTCTAGAATCATGCTTGTATTTCGAGAAGAATTTTTTAAAGATCCTTTTAAAACAAATAACTCCCCATAAATGAAAGAAGAATTCTTGTTGGGACATATTTATATATATATAACACTATCATAGAATATATGAGGATTAAATATCAATAAATAAGAATTTAATTGAGGTAAGTACAAAATTAGAGTAATCCGAATGAAATTGGAGGTTCAGGTAGAAAACCCTAACCTTTTGTCCAAAGGTGTCCCTCCCTTGATCATACTCTACTGGATTATCAAATTTAATTAATTAATTAATATTTAAAGAACATATTCTTTATGTAATTTATTTATTAGTGTCGTATTATGTTCATTCATGTACCTTTTTGATGGGTTTAAGATGTTCAATTATATTGTTTGGTAGTGTTTTCTTCCTTGGTCTTCGTGATCAGTTTACAGATATACATGTAAAGATAAAAATGTGATATGTGAATGGTTGTATAGAATAGAATATTTATTTCATTTTTTTCATCTATTTTATTTAATGGTTATAAAATTCATTTAGTTATTCCGAGTGAAGAAGAATCCTTATATAAAACATTGATGATAATTGTTTGGGTTAATTGGCAGTTCTTGATCACAACGAACTCATTTTGATTTATAAATTAATATGATGTGTAAAAAAGGATTATAAAACCTTAAATAATTTATAAAACATATATAATATTCGGGTGCAACCATTAAAATGGTTTTATGACTGTAATTAAAGATGGTAATATAAATTCAAAACTCCTCGTCCTTGAATGTGATAAATTAACACATATCAGATGGTGTTTTAATTTCAAGTATAATAGAATGGGAAATGAGAGATGATGAAGAATTATTCTATTATCATAAAAAAATTACAATACAAGTTATGTAATGGAGTCAACACAAAATTTGGATGAAAGTAGGTGGGGAAATAAACAGGAAATAAAGGAACATGAAATAAAAGAAATGAAAAGAGGAATTTACCTCTTAAAGTTATCTTCCATGGGAGCCTCTTTATGGGAGAGGTTTTGGTATTTTTATGAACCCAATGGCTTATTTACATGGAGGAGGATATTAGGAGGATATTTGAGCATAATTTACACATGGTATGAGGACTGAGAAGAGTGAAGGGAATATGGAGTGAGGGGGGTTTATAGTGGAGGAGAGGGGTGATTTTTGAATATCTTATTCATTCTTATTTTATTTCCCTCAAGAAAACCAATAGTGTGGATTCATGTGACTAATAATAGTAATAAGTTCATGTGAGTTCTAACCAATTGTTCTTACACATCCATGATTCTTGAAATATTAAATTTAACTAATAATTTATATATACTGTAAATTACTGTATTTTACTATTTATAAATAATTCAAGTATTTCAAAAAAATCCCCAAAATTCACCTTAAAAATTTATTCATGTTATAATTAAAAAATTAAATCCCATTTTGAAAATAATTTTCTATATATTTTAATTTTAATTTTTAAATAAAACCATAATTTATTCAAAAAAATTATAATTTTTACACTACAATTTGTTTAATATCACCTTGAAAAATTAATCAAGAAATAATTATTTTATAATCATAAGGGAATAAAATAATATTATTATTTATAATTTATAAGGGTCATATTAATATTCATAAGGTTATGTTACTATTCACCAAAAATTAATTTTGTCTTATTAGACTCTAAATAGCTTACTGAACGCAACCATGTATGTCAGTTTTTCGAAATTCAAATCACAAAGGTGGACAAATTATGTTTTCTGGAATCGTTATAAAAAAGTGTTATTTTGTGGGGACTTAGTGTTTCATTAATTTATTTATAAATCCTTGGGTGTTAAAATAGTTCTTTGTGGGATACTTATTAAATGAATTTCTGTCAATTATAGAGAATGATTTAATTGAAATTGAAAAAATATATGGAATACTCATAATTATTTTTATTTAATAAATCCTACTAATATTTTTTTCATAATTAATAGTAAAAATAGTAAAATTCATCACCACATCTGATGGGTAAGTCGGTTAACTTTGGATAAAATTAATTGGTAAGGCCGTTGTTTTTTACGTTTATTCTAATTGTTGGAATTTATTTTTACTCTTATTGTGTAAGTATCTAGATTCAATTATTTAAGGGACACTAGTCCATTAAAGTGACCTTTATAATAATTTATACAAAGAGAAAGAAAAATCATTACACTCTTTCCTTAAAATTTTGGTTATATGTTCACATAGGGATAAAAATAAGTGGTGAATGAATATTAAAGACTATTTTGATTATAATGGAATTAATTTTATTTATTGATTTTTATAAATGTTTATGATTATATAGTTACATTAACACTTATACAATGTTGAGATATTTCATGTGAAAATAGTGGAAAACTCAATGTAAATAAATTTAAAAAAATTAAAAGTATTGTATTTAGGAAGAGTTCTAGTTGAAAAAGAATATTATAATCAATAATGATTGAATATTGATGGTGAAATATACTATATTTGAAATTAATTCTTATCTAGATGACATTAATTTAAAATGAAATTAATTCCATCTAAAATTAAATTAATAATATTTATTATTAAATATTAATTATTAAATTATTTAAAAAAAATAAAAATACTGAAATATTAAAATAAGGATTATAAAGGGTTTAAATGTAATCCATTTTCCTTTTATCATCCACTTATAATCTTATTAGTAAAATTATATCCCTATCATCTTGAAAAATATTATTACCATGGTTAAGGTTACAACTGGTCCACCAGAGGTTAAACAAAGGAAAAAGTGT
This sequence comes from Viscum album, assembly GCA_963277665.1. NCBI lineage: Eukaryota > Viridiplantae > Streptophyta > Magnoliopsida > Santalales > Viscaceae > Viscum > Viscum album. The sequence continues at coordinate 989,023,117 of OY728135.1, forward strand.
TAGTTTTCTACTTAAATCCAAGTGAAAGACCACATTTCAAAACTATACCAAATTAAAATACCTAAAAATTTGGATATATTTTAATTTAATTTAACCTTATTAAAATTTGAATACATTTTGAAATTCCAAGAGTTCACATCTCATCACTAATAATACGCCCTACCTCTCCTCTCCTCTCAATAATTCAAGAAGAATTTTATTTGACCAAGACCTACATGAATAAATTACTTACTAACCTTCCCCCATACAATAGGAATTGTTTTGATCACAAATATAATCAATGAATGGACTACATAAAATCTTAAAGAGTTTCTCTAAAAATGAGGTATCATTCATAACCAAGAATTTTAATTTTATGTCTTATTACACCTCATTAAAATATTATTCAAAAATTAAAATATAATAACATAATTATATCCCATATAAATTGATTTTATTTTTTTAATTTCATAACATATGTCCATCTCATTTTCCATGAAATTGAAAATTATCATCGCATGTATGTATAGTGTACTAATTCCTCAAGAACCACTGTAATTTGTTTTACATATCCTCCTCTTTCAGCTGGTTTTAACGATTGATTTAATATATATATATATATACACACAATTTATAATTCTTGAAATTAAATATATTATTTACATTCATGCATTTATATTCTCTAAAAAATTGTAGAATAGTTCATGAGTATGTGTGGAATACATTATCCACAAAGTGATGTGATTCATTTCCAATCACCACATCACATAAATGATATATATATATAATGAAATAATATTTTATTTTATTTTAAATTATAATTATATAAATATGAAATAACATTTATGTTCTTCCACCATAGTCGTTGACAAATAGAAAGGATTATCATGCATATGCACGACTTGTTGTCTCAATGATTTTAACAAAGTTCATTTTTCATAACCATATTCCATGGATGGATAAAAAGAATAATTTATTTGTAAAAATTATAATTATGTCAAAATTATATTTCTAGAAATGATAGAATAATTAACTCATTTACCATAATCATCTTACTGATTCCATTCTGGATAAATGAACTGAATATCATCAAAATATCTAATGTAAACTTAATTTATTATATAATTTAATAAAACATGGTAATGAATTAAATAAAAAAATCAAAAATCTAAAAATTATTCTTAAGAATGAAAATAAATAACATCAATATATTATAAAAAAGTAAAATTACATACTTGATGATTGAGATTTGAGGTTAGGAATTATGTCTCAATTTCAATTCGTTGGAGAATATTTTATTGTTAATAAAAAAACTTATTTATATAGTGTATATAAATCCCCTTTGAATATTATATCATAGTAAAACAAAATATTTTAGTATTTTAATATTCAATTCAAACTTTTCTTCGTAATGAGGTTTGACTAAAATGTTACAAAGTTGTAAGGGGTTTTGATAGTTTAATTTCTTTTTTCTGGGTAATATTACTTATTCATTATCATTTATATTCTAAGAATATGTTTGTAATGAATTTTGATTATTTTATTTTAAATTTAAACTTAATATATGTGTATTTACATTTGATACACATAATAAATTCATTGATTAATTATCACTTCAATGGTATGATCATTGTAATAGATTTCATATCAATTTCTAGTACATTGATACATATTTGGTTTTATGGACCTATTTATTTTTATAAGGTGTATATACTACACCTTTTATATGTTATATCATGAATAAATTTATATTCATTGAGTTTAATCTTGGAATTTTATTTATTTTTTTATATTGGTCATGATTAAAATATTACGAAACAGGTAAGGGTTTAGCTTCATTATCATTTTAATCATGATTATTTGTTATTTAATTTATATTAAAGGAAATTATTTTATGAATATATAATTAAAACCTTTAATTTTATTCTCCAATTTTTATCCGTGAAGGTTTCGTATTATAATAAAATATTCCCCCCTTTGGTTGTTAAAATGATTGATAAAATGTTTTAAAGAAAAAACCAACATTATTTCACTTTTCAGATGAAAATTAATTTTTTCTGTTCAATTTTTTTAGAAATATTTTCAATAATGTTTTTAATATTATACTTGTATTTTTAAATTAATTTTTACCCATTGTTTAATTTTATAAATTATTTTAAAAGGAATCTCTCTATTGTTTTCTGAACAAGATATTTTTTGTCTCTTTACCAAAAATTTGAATGGAATATTTATTTTGACATACTTGAGATGAATGGAAATTTACAAAAATCATGATTGTTCATTTCTTTAAATATTACATTAAAATTATATATAGTAATTTTAAAGTAAATTTTTCCACCTAATATACGATAAATTTTAAATTTTTAAAATCTATTTATAAAGTGAAAATAGTATTATTTTTCCTCCAGAATTTTTTAATGATATTTTATAGTATTTCTAATCATAAATGACAAAAACCCTTATTTTTAATATAATACACTAGTGATATATTGTATTGGAACAATCCTTCTTCTCGATCAATATGGTTTGTGCTCAGTTTGATGATGTAAGGTATTCAAATTCATTTTTTGATTAATTTTGTATTCATTTAAATTCTCCTGATACATTAACATTATTTTTATCATTGAGAATTAAATATAACTTAAATATCTACATTATTTATAATGGATACACTTATTTCATAATCCATATATTGTTTCTATATTGAATTAGGAACTCCGTGATAAAACTCTATTCATTAATCAATACTGAAATCTTTTGATAAGGAATATATTTTATGAATTTAATTAATCGATCAATATATTAGTAATGTATTGGAAATGATGTGATGGGTGGGCACCAGTCATGGATTTCCCATTGATGTATCAACGTGCATCATAATACAAATCAATGGGCTAGTAATAAAAGCATTTTTGGGGTATACCAACCAATCTATTATACTATATTAGTGAAAGGTATTTACATTATAGATGTCATGATGTCTCAGATAATGAAGTCTAATATAATGAATTTCGTTCATTGAGAATTAATTTATTATTACTCATGATATTGTTGCATTCATATTATCCATTGATGCATTTTTTCCTTATGTTTTTGATTAAATGGAATGTTTTATTAGCTGTATACCTTGACATATTATTTATTCGTTATTAATTCATGATAGATTCTAATATAAGTAACCCTTACTATGCATATGAACTTACCCATTATTATTTTTCCTTTCCCCAAGATGTGGAAATGAATTTTTTGAATGAGTTCGTAGATGGAAAATATTTACTTTCATAATGTATTGTATTTTTTGTTTTCAAATGTAATTCAAGACTCATTTATGTATCATCTTCACCAAGTCTAGTAAATTATTTAGTCGTTTAGTATTTCATTGCTTCTATCATGTGCCAAGGTAATTAACAAACAACTATTTCATTCCTACTAGGTTTGGGGTCTTTATAGTTAGTGATGTACTTAGCTTTCAAGGATTCAAAACCCAAGATATTTCCTTCCAGAAGTGCAGTATCAACCATTCCATTACCCATATAGTTAGGGATCATAAACAACATTATTTTTTCATTTTATCACAATGATAGAAAATAAGATACATTTTTTTCATTTTATCCTTATTGAGAGCCTTCCCCTCTAAGGAATATCGTTATATTCTACAGGATACCAAGGATCTTGATGTTTGGTGTGGCCACCAATGTTGTATAGATATTCACTGAAAGTATAATTTCCTTTATTTGTGTGTCTAAAAACATATAATATCTATGGAAAATATGATAAATAAATGGGTATCCAGTTAATATCAAGGTGCCTATGATTTTGGAGATCCAATGAGGAAACCACTTCCTATATATTTTTCTAGATATATTTTCTGATTACATTGTGTAATTAAAGTGGTTAATTAAATCAATTTTAATATCATGTCCTTGAAATAATTGAATTCTTTTATATCTGGTTTAATGGTGTGGATAACAATAACCATAAGATGAAATCACATGTCCTTTACTTTTTTGTATGCTAATGGTGTATATGGGAGGTGAGAAACAAGGAAATCCATCAAGGCTTCCCTATATAATGGATAACTCTAGTTAATAGGAAAATATGTTTAGTATCAGAAATGGCCTTTATTTAGATAGGGTGGAAATGCATACCCTCTATAATTAAAATAACTAAATCTTGGAACATTCAAACATCCATCTAGAGACTTATCTATTAATGAAATTGAATCCACTAAAATCCCCACAACAATAGACACAAACCCAACATTGATATGTCTGATATCTTTAGTCTCATATAGGGTATTATATTGTTTGTAACCCCAATGGGTCTATGACTTTTCATTTAGTGAATTCTATGGGAATGGATACTTACATCATGCAGTGGCCAGCTCTACCCTTAACATATTTGAACTGTGTGAATCAGGCAACATTGAGCTAGATATGATGGAAACATATTTTACTTTCATATATAAAATTATTGAAGACCTTATCTCCACTACTTGATCTATTACATATAATACTCGTATATTCAAGTACCTCGTCAAAAATGGAATTTAACTTCTCTACACTTGGTCTTAGGGGAAAAATATTACAAATATTCTCACTTCTAGGGCCATGCTGGATATTCCCATTGTTTGTCTCTCTATAATTGGGCCACTTCCCCCTAGTTTTGTTGATCTAGTATTATGGGATTCCCTCATGTTACACTACGTTATCCCGAATTGAATCCTTAGGATCCCTTTTTCCCATTATAATAAGATTTTATAATTTTTTGTGTAGATATAGAACCATTAAATTTTGAGAATGATTTATGTCTCCTACTGATTGAATACTGATATTTAAAATTAATAGGGCATTGATCTAATATATGTTTCCATTATATCATCCCAACTAACATGAATATCCCACTCTTGCTTATGAATATACATATTCACATTTAGAAAATGAAAAATAACTATTTAAATATAATAAAATTTAATCCTTAAATCCAATCATTTAATCTATTCCAATAATCACATTATGTGTTTCCATCCCTAGTACTAAATATTTTCACATTTTTATCAATAACATGTAAGATAAACACATAAACCCTTGCTTAACCCTTTTACCTAGTGGTGTATCAATCCTCAAAGTTTATGGAATTAAATCCACTCATAATATATATTAATCCATAAAACATATAGATATAAATGAATATAATACCTTAAAATAAAATAGTGAATAAATAATTATAGAAGTAGTTAGAATGGTGCCACACACTATAGAAGGCCTGATGCTAGTACCTACCTCCAGAAATGTATACTCAATGGCAAAGACCCTTCCCTATCTCTTCTAAGTCATTATAATTTATCTCATAAAAGATATTTATTATTTAATATGAATCACTAAAAAAAATTTATTTGGTCCAATAACAACCATCTTCGATCCATTCATAACAATTAATTCTATGTCACTGGTTTTCCCTGATAATACCCCAAAACACTAATACAAATGACTCAAACTCCTAATTTTGAACCATGAAATGGGGGGGTGAAGACATTAACTTTAATACACATGAAACCCTCCATTGGTATCTTCCAGAGAGATAAGTGATAAGATGACCATGATGGATTCATTCCCAATAATTACCTCTTGATTTTCATGACAATCATGTTATTTAATTCCCCACCTAACAGTGTAAAATAATTACACACCCTTTAAGGATCTATAAAATCTACCTATATAGACAAATCCATATTAAACACACACACATAACTAGGTAGTTTCTATAGATTAATCTATTGATTTATATCTAGACACTACTACATCTCAATTCTCCAAGACATAGTATCTTCATTCGTAATAATATTTTTTATATATTCTATTAACAAATTATTTTGATGATTATAAAAGAAAAACATATTACATATCATGAAATCTAAAAAAATTTCCTTAGATAATATCATTTAATCTATAAATTATTAACCATTAATGATCTTCTAAAAACGTTCCAATTAATATACTTATTTCCTCTTATTATTGGGATAATTCCCAAAATTCCCAAGTCATCCATTCAAAAAAATAAGATCCAAATACACTAATAGATTTATTAGGAGGTCATAAGAACATAATGATATATTCAAAATTTTATAGCCATTTATTATCCTATTATAGTGCTGAATATACTCAAAAATATAGTGGTGGTTTTTTTAAAACCATGAATACACTTCTACCTCTCAATGCTTATCCCAATTATCTACCCTACCGATTACATGGATATAATTCACAATATAATATACTAAATGAGGATCCAAATTTTTATTCTTTACTTCACCTTGTTAATATTAAAATGGATCCCTTATAGGTTTCATAATTTTATAACCTATAAGTTAATCAATAATTGTCAAAAACGTATAAAAAAATATTTATAATTATAATCATATTCTATACTAGGTTCAAATTTCTTCCCATTTCATTATTTTGGAAAACCCGGTTACAAAATTATTTATCTCAAAAATATTTTTAACAACAATATTCTTCAAACTCATAATTTAGATAAAAAATATTCAATTAATTCAAATAAAATCAACATCTTATGTAAGAGAACACTCTTATTTTAAAACCAAGTCCTTATGATGAAATTATTTACAATAAAGATTATGATATATGAACTCTTTCTACGTTTGACACATAATTTATCGAAATGACTATTGGCATCGTAAAATTAGTTTCATAAACTTTGACTCAAAATGTGATCCTCAATCAAAAAAAAATGTGATGTTTGAGTAGAAATGATTCTGTATGCCAAAATAAGATATAGGGTGGATTTAAATGTTCTTGAAGACTACTCCAGAATTAGGTACATGTGGAAGGACCATATCCCTCTAGGATTTGGCTATATATTTCTAAGATCGGTGATGATAGTGAGTCTATGGATTAAAATTCAATTTATGAGTTTCATCTGAGATGATAAGATGTATTCTCCATATTTATAAGCGTAAATCTCTTCAAGAACTTTGATTTGACTGGTTTCAGAGCCCCAAGGAATATACGGATCAAATGTTATGGAACTCTGAAGTCAGAAACATTTTCTAAAATAATGTTTGTTTCCATTAAGGTCATCAGTGCAAGCAATCAATGCAAGCTATCTAGGCAGGCCGTCTGCATAGGTCAACCAGGTTCTATAAATAGACCCCTCCACCAAAATGCTTTTAAAAAATGACTAAAATCATGGACTGTGAATCCCAGAGAGGGATATGGTCATGCAGTTACTCTTCCCAAGTATTCTATCACTACTATGGTGACCATTCACGGCCAACCTTCACTAAGGAAATGCCCCCAGCCCAACACATGGGTGACCCACACTTGGGTGACCCATACCGAGGAAATGTACTGTGATCCTTCCTAGTGCTACAAGAGCAATGAACCACCTATGAAACCCCATACTTGGGGGTCCAATAATAGGTAAACCTACTTGTGGGACCCATAATAGGGTGACCCACTTGAGAAAACCCTCTCATCCATTCCCCTGCACCCCCTCTCGGGATCACTACCGAGCTGTGATCCAGACCCTCTAAGTTACTCCCTTCATTTTCATCCCTGGCCCCCATTAAAAATATATAGTGGCACCCTGAATGTTTCCATTTGGTGATAGAAATTTTTTCTTACACCTTATATGACCTTAACATCCACCCATGGAATACCGTAATTTTAGATACTCTTCTATAATTATTGGAATTCCTTGATTTAACATACTACTATTGGTTACTTTCTCATGTCCTGCATTGAGATTCTCCTCTTAGATTCCTTGACTAACTAGATTCGATAAAATCTACAACAAAATCCTCAAACCTCATCACCAAACTCTTATTCCAGGCTGAATAAAAAATGGGCATCCTCCTTTGGAGAAACCCCGGCCAAACCTCAATGACAATCCTCCTTAGGAGTAAGCCCCAACCAAACCTCAATGGACATGCTCCTTAGAAGTAAACCCCAACCAAACCTAAAATGGGAATCCTCAGTAGTAGTAATCTCCATATAATACATAGGAATACTCATTAGGAATAAACTTCTAGTTATTTCCATCGCTCATCCATCATCAAAAAATGTAAATTATGTGGTTTGAAAAATCTTATGCTTCTTCTTTTTCTCACACCGAGAATGAATCACATGGGCTTAGCATTTAGTAATGATCATGAAACCCAAAAAACAGACTTGAAGGATTGAATCATGATAACTCTGATCCTTTCTAACCAGTATATGTAGGATGCCTATTTAAGGCCCAAGCTCAAGGGACATTCTCCTCAAAATTTACTCCCAACCATAACCCAAATCATTGGTCCTCCACTTTATGTGTCATCCCCAAATATGCCTCCAAATCACCATGAGATAATATATCACTCATGGCCTTTCCCATAGGCCATCATAATAAGTAAATCCCTATCATTATCCTCTATAAGGTATATACTCCCCTGCGAGACTTACCAATATACATGGGATTTGATTCCCATCCAAATAGGATATGTAGAAAGCTGCTCTGAGGTTCAAACCCAACTCCTAAAATAACCCTATACATTTTGGTCCACATCCCCATATGGTTCTAAATCAACATGGAAACTCATATCCCTTCCCGATTCCATGGTCTATTTTGGCATAAGTCTCACACTAAACATTGACTCATATACTTTTTCCTATACTTCCTTGCCACATGAAGTCAAAATGTACGGTTGGGTCCTCATAACACAGCCTAAAAAGATATAATGTGCCCCATTAACCAACATTGAACAATGTGGGTTATAATTGCTTTCACAATGATATGTAGGAAGCACATTTATGGGTTCTATCCGAACATCAAATAATCCTCATCTCCCTGAATGATGATAGAATATTGAGTGGCCTTCATAAAATTGGATGAAAACAAACTCCAAAGTGACCTTCATATAATGAGATGAAAATAAACTCCATAGTGACTTACTATGTGGCTAGAAAACTAAAACCATTATAATAATGATCAAATAATCATTGAGTAGTATATGAGAGGATACCATTGAATGTGAACCTTTTATTTATACAGATAACTCCATCAATGAAGAATCGTGGATACATATAATAAATTCATAATTCTACACATGAAAATAATTGATTTCTAATCCTGGGATGACCCCATCATACTAGGGAATTAATGATGGATTCATGAATATAAATTAAATCTATAAGAGACCCCCAAAGTACTCAGTAATTCCCCCAAAAGGGGTGTGATGAGCCCAACCTCCCATCCTCTTGGACAATGTGAGTTCTTAAGAATCATAGTTTGGAACACATAATAAGCATCTACCTTTGGAAAGTATGTACCCATGGATCATAGTGTGTTTTTGGTTCCAAAAAAAACCCATTATAACTATTCAAAAATAGAAAACCCATTTTCAAGGTAATAGTGAGACACAAACAACATTCTATATGGACTTCACTAACTTTTACTTCACCTTAGGTTCATGGAAACATATAGTTCACACAAATAAATTAATCTCTTCTTTTTATAGATACATTTGATATTCTAACTGTAATTTTCTATATAAAAACCACAATTCCCAATATATAATTATTAAACCATTATATGATCCTATTTTATAAAACTGTGAATTAGGGACCCAAATCCATAGACTTCAGTTAGGTTGTCACATGGACTTAACATAACTCCCCTTTATGTTAACCGATGAAAATTAGTACTGTTTGAGAATGTAATCCATTGAGGAATGACTCAGAAAAAATTCCTTAATTAAATGGACTAAAAATTCATTTCAATATAATTATCTTTTTTTTTCAAAACTTTTAGATTACACAATATAAAATATATAAGTTATAGAGTAAATTTATTGAAAAAACTAGTAATCCAAACTGATGTCAATTAAGGAAACACGAATTAGGTCAACCTAGAAAATCAATTTTCTATATAATTAATATAAATCTTTTCCTTGAAGCTTTTAAATTATTATACATTTAACTTCACTAAATCTCATTAAACCATATCTATATATCCTTAGGATATAGATATTTAGGTTTGGTATATACTCTATAGGATTTCCCCATGGTCTCTGATTCATGAGAAAATCCAATAAATTAATTTTTAACAAACAATGATAAATCAAAATATTTTTTTGAACAAATATGATTAACATATGAATTTAAAACCCATGTTATCAACACACATGAAATAAAAACACTTTTTCTAACAAATATGTTGGGGAAAACTCTATCAAGGTAACATTGTAGTATTTTTTAGATGATTTGTTTGTTGAAAAAGCATATTACCATGGTTAGTTGTGGATTTCCTGAGATATTTTCAACAATGTATTATTAAAAAGGTCCATGAAAAATTAATGGAAACTATTGAGGTAGTAAAAAAATTGTGTATACGGGGTGGAAATGTCTCCCATTATTTTCCATATTTTTGGGGTCCAAAATATTGAATATGGAGAACGGTTTTTTTAGAAAATGATGTGTTTTCATGTAAAAGTAAAAAACATTGCACACAAGGGTGATGGTGATTTGAACGGTTTTGTGCAATCCAGGTTTCAATGTCATAGCATAAAAATAAGGATAAGGTAATAGGTCTATGTAATATATGAAATTTCATGAAAGGTAGGTTTATTCCACATAAAAGTTTCATGTAGTAGTGGGTGTGCAAGAACATTATACGTAAAATACAATATAAAAACTGGAAGTTCATCACTTGACAAATTTCGGGTTAAAGGTATGTGTTCCATGAAAAACAATTGTGGCCACATAGAGGAAGGCACATAAGAATATTACACACAGGGTCTCATGGGTATAAAATTGGTGACTACACCCACTCATTTCAGTAGCTTATCACATAGAGAATATCTCATATATGAATCATTTAAGAGTTGAATATAAATCTTAAAAATAAAATTGAAGAATATTTTTTCAATGTAATATCATAAATGTTTGGTGCATGTAGAAAAGAACATAATTCTGCATCCCCAAGGGAGTTTTTCTGAAAATCTGGAAGTTTCATGTAAATTGGAATTTCATGACAAAACATAAATGTTTCACACTAGTTGTTAAATTTTTTTATAATTCATCTATAATTTGTGTAAAATACAATGTTGTGTGAAAGATAAATAATTTATCATTACATATATGGTAATGTGATAATCATCAAGTATATGAAAGTAAAACCTCAACATGTAATCTACCAATAACTGAGGATGTATTCTTTATTTCTAATGAAAGGATATAATTTTTGATAAAATTTTGTGTGGATCTATTATAGAGTAGTGAGAAAAGGAAGAGGGAGAAGGTGATATCATAAACCAGTAGTGATCCCTCAAAGGATATATTTAGGGAGTGTATATTGGGAAGTAGTTAGATATTCATAAACATTTTAAAGGCAGTCATCATGGGCATAGAAGGGTTCTAGCCAGAATATTATTTGGAAATGAAATTTTGTGGATTTGGTATATTGAAGAAAAAAAATTATTCTCCCTGGACACAGTCGAGTGATGGTGTACCAAGTAAAATTTTTTTGTCTCGTGAATGATTTTATTTATGTTCCGAAATTTCTATATGAAAGGAAGAGGCGAGTGTTTTTTCAAACAAATTAACATGATATTAAGGTGAAGTTTCATTAATATTTCATTACTAAATTCACCCCCAGGGTATTTAACATAGTCGGGCTTAAAATTTGTATCATATTCAGAGGTTAATTTCAGTGATTGTCTCCAAGGGGCTTCAATGGAGGCTTTCAATCATAAAGGGATTCTAATATTTGAATGAAATTATTTTTTATTTTAGAAGAATAAGTGCATCGCTTCATTTGATTGTTTGGAATAGATGTGTTCAAAGCTTCAAAATTTGGTAGTTTGAATGGTTTTTATAGCGGACTTTTATCAAAAGCTGACTATAGAGAATGGGATGTTGTCACAAAAGTAATCAATAATTTTAAGGGAACCTATAAAATGAAATTTAGGAAAAGGTGATTTCATGTAAAAAAATTGCATTCTATGTAGTAAATGTTTATCAATATTTATGAGTCTGACTAAAAATTCAAATAAGTAAATCTACATGTTTAATGTAACTTGTATGAGGATCTGATAATGCACCCTAGAGAGTCTATTGATTAATTCTTTGATAGGGTGAATGTTACTATGGAATACATGTGTGGTATCAGATAAATTATTAAAGAATAAAATATTGTTAAGTGAATATTAAGAAAAAATCATCCTCAGTTCAATTCAAAAGCTTCAGTTTTGAAAGGCAAAAATCCAAAGAAGATGAAATTATTTAGTTTACATAGTACTCTTGTTCCATAAAATATGAGAAATGATGATAATGAGTCTATGGAAAAGGACAAGTCAAAAGAGGTGTTCGTAAATTCCATGAATAATCTCACCATTGAATATGGAATAGTTGAAGAATAAATAGATGAGGCAATTTTATTCATTTCCTTAAATCTATAAATGGAAAAGGAATATTCAATGGGAAACATCCAATTTCATGCTTCCAATGTGGTGTGGTTGGACTTATTGTATTTAGGTGACCCAATAATTTTCAAGAATGTGATTAGGATGAAGTTCAAATTCCCATTAATAAATCTTCAACCTGTGTGAAAGGTAAAAAAAAATTAAAGCTAAGTTTCTTCAAAAATATGAATCTTTGACCACAATAAAATGAATGTTAAAAATAGTATGAGGGTAGAGAAATTGAGAACTATAAAGATCATGTAAAAATTATACTAGTGGAATTTGTAGGTATATCCCAAAAAGAAGAAGAAAATGACAATAATGGATATGATGTTGAAGGAAGAGTCAATATGCAATATGAATTAGAATATACTCTTGAGTATATGGATGTTTGGAGATCCAAAAAAAAGAAATACAAAAAAATGGTTCATAATTCAAAACGTTATATTTATTAAAAGGAAAAATAAAATTTTGAAATCAATGAAGAAATTGAAAAACAAATGTCTACAAGGCTAGAGAGCTCAGAAAATTTTATTGGGTACAAGATCAATATCGAAGAATACAAAAGTGAAATTGATAGTTTAACTAACACTAGAAGAAATCCAATTATATGTATCAACAAACATGAAGAAAATGTAGTCAACCTATTAAAGAAAGTAAAATATCCGGAGAAACTCTTGAATCACAAAAATTTGGTCACAGCGGTAGATGAAAATGGGGAAATAGTGTTCAATGTTCTAGTAAAATAAAACAATGATAGGAGAAGAAAATGATAGATCTGATTGATATAGGTGGTAAGTTTCTTGATCATAAACAAAAAGTAGTAATGGTTAAAGATAAATAATAAGAATCCTCTTTGAGACATAATAATTATTTAAGTACAAATTTGAACTAAACATTCATAGAACCCATTCCAAACCTATTTTTGTAGTAGTGGAACATAAAAATTCACCCCACATTGCAAGTTATTTCTGTGTAAAGATGAGACACTACAAATATATATGTTCCATAGACAAGAGGTATTTAAGGGAACAAGACCAAAATGTATTGTCGTATAGAGATCAATATTCCAGGATATCATTTCATGGAAACTATTTTGGGTGTGGAGGATTTAGACACATCAAAAAGTATTTCTCATTGGGCACAGGTTACAATATAAGCATTATATTAGTAATGTTTTGGAACTATAGCAGTGGCAGAATAGTAGCACCAGCGACACTATAGTGGTGGTGGGCACTATTGCTAGTACTGTAGTGGTGGAATTACAATAGCAACATGGGTACTATAGAATCACTATTAACTAAAGGGTATTTGGGAAAAATAATAATGGTATTCATATCCATTGGGCCTACCAGCCATGTATTGGGCTTCATGACCACTAGTCTGACAGGACATGTAATAAAAAATTAAATCTTGATGGGTGGGGTATCCCCTTGAGAGGATTCAGCCTATATTTACAACATCTGTGTGAGGCTTTTGTGTGTGTGTGTTGATATATAATTGTACACCTAAGAAGCTAATATATATAATTGTGATGAAGAAGACTCAATATGGTTATGATCATAGTCTCAATATATCATCAAATGAGATGATAACATAGAGTAAATTTTTAGATATGAAAGATGAAGTTGGTCCATTGTACTCTAAGTAAGATCAAGAATATCAATTCATAACAGGTATAAAGTCAGAAACTTGGATTAAAATGAAAAGAGTTGAGTAGGAACTAGTTGTAGAGATTTATCTTAATGCATTATATTGTTCTTGTGTATGAATCCTTGATAGTCTTTTCACATACTACATTATGGTTAATAATGATCTTGTTATAGGGATAGAAAATGACATGGAAGGTGTTGTAAAAGATGGAAATGATAATGGCCAAAAGATATTTTACCTAGAAAAATAAAAGAGACATACTATTGTCTTATTTTCTGAAGGTATTAGTCACAACATTCCTAGTTTCAACAAACTTTGTGACTTGGGGTATGAAATATGATTTACTAATATGGTTTATATCATTGAAGAAATAGATGGTTCAATTGTTCTTCCAGGAAAAAGAAAAATGTGGAATTTTTAACTTGTATGTTGAGAAGAAGATATATGCTTCTATCAAGAGAGGTAGAAAAAAAGTTATATAATAAACGACATGACCATGTATGAAAACCATCCCTGGAATATATTGTAAAATTTTATGCATCTCTAGATCTTACAAATCTATCACCTGATCATATCCATACATGTGATGCTTGACACCAAGAAAATATCATCAGAAATAGTTTCAAGGAAAAATATAAAAAGTCAACCTGAGTGCTTGAAATGATTAATGATGATGAATGGGGACCTATGTCACCAAGATCCATTGATAGGAATAGGTATCCCATTCTTTTCATATATGAGTTTAGTAGGTTGGTATGGTTAGTTATCAATAATCACATGTATGATGTGTTCGGTTGTATAAAATTGTATCGAAGGGAATATGAAAGGTTGATTGGAAAAAATTATATGAAGTTTCATACTGATACTAGTACATAATTAAAAAACATTCAAGTAAAATATTGTCTCATGAAAAATGTGATAAGCCATCAATTTTCAGCGGTGATCACTACTAACAAAATGGAGTGGTTGAGATGAGAAATCAGCTCATACACTATATGGAAAAAACAAATCTTATTGAAAATGACTTATAAGAGAAATTGTTGATGGAAGAATTCGTAAGATTGGTCTACTTATCCAATGGTTCTCTGTTATATTCAAATAAATAAAATACTCTATATGAGTTATTCTTTGGGTAGAATCCAACATTGAAATAATTTCGAATCTTGGAAAGTAAATGATTTATTCTCAAAAAGCTAAAACACAATAAATTTGACAGATTTGAATATGAGGGGATATTTCGTTGATATTCAAGAAAAAACATAAAAATGATTCAACAAGACAATTGGAAATGTAGTTGAAATAAATTATTTCACTATAGTAGAGAATGAATAGAATCTTCAGAAACAATGTGACTATTTTCTTAATGAATGTGTGGAGGATGTAAGAACATCAGGGGGGTTGATGTTGACAATTGTGATTTAGAAAACTATACGGATGATAAAAATGAGTAATTAAAATCTATATCTAAAAAATGTCAATGAATCAATATGAAATTAAAAAATAGAACATTATTAGTGACCAGGAATCACCAATTCAAACAAAAATAACGAATTTTCTCTAACTTGTATCTTTTCTATATCAGGTAGAGCTTGAATGATTTGATAAAGTAGCTTGAGATGAGAACAAGGTCAAGAATATGATCAAAGGGATTGAACAAATCAAAAATAATCAGACATGATAGATTGTTTTGTGACCAACATATAATATTTCCATTGGTCTCAAATTGGTATTTGGAAAAAAGTTGAATGAGGATGGCATAGTGATTTGAAACCAACAATGATTAGTGTGAAATGGGAACTCCCATATAGATGGAATTTATTTTAATGAAAAATTTTCACCAGTTTTGAGGCTAGAGACAATCAGATTATTCTGGCCTATCGTAGCTCCAAGAAGTTTAATGTTTTCCAAATAGCTGGAAAGTCAATATTCTTGAATTTTGTTCTTGAATAAGATGTTTATAATGAGAATATATATGATTTTATCATTCATGGATATGATACTTGAGTTTTTTAGCTGTGGAAGGAATTATATGGCCTTAAACTAGCTTCATCAGCATGGTATTCAAGACTTGATCAATTATTTAATAAATGTGGTTTTCATTATGGTGGAGTAGATTACAATGTCTGTGTCACTAATAACAGTAATCAAAGGATGACAATGATAATTTAGTTCGGTTACATAATATTTATAAGATCAGATGATGCACAGTGATACAGTTTTTAGAATTCTTGAAAAGTGAGTTTGTAATGTCAATGATGTTTTTCCTTGGTTTATAGGTGACACAAAGAACAAATGGAACATTCATTTGTAAATAAAAATATTCTGAGGAGGTTCTGAGAATATTTAGAATGAAGGATTCCAAGGATATAATTACTCTGGTTGATACCCAAATGAAACTATTATGATATGATGGATTTAATGTAGTTAATGTCACAAAATATTGGAAAATCACTAGCAGCCATTGAATTTAACAAGACCTGATATTATTTTTTTCAATATAAGTAGCATAGTATCAAAGAGATCCCAAGGAAACAAAATTCATTTTAGTGAAATTAATACTTTTTTATACGTGGTCCTGGTAGATTTTAGTTTTCTATAAAATGAAAACCCTCAGAAAGAGTTATTATCCTTTACATATATAGATTGGGATGGTTAAAGAGATGATAGAAAACAAACATCAGGTTTTGATTTCTATCTGGGAATACTTTTTATATCCTAGATAAGAATGAAACTATATAGACCCAAATCTTGATGTATATGGACATTACATTACTTTTGCGGAATACTTAATACATAAAAAAAACAGACACCAAAGGACCGTAATAGTTTAATGTCTTTGGAAACATGGAACATAATCTTCTAATCTTGGTGAAATATCTTCAACATCTCCCATTAAGATCTTCCCTTTATTTCATACCTAAAACCTTTCTTTATATCCTGGGGAAAAGAAAACATATAAAGGGTGAGCTCAAATGCTCAGTAAGGGTAAGCGTGAAAAAAAAACCATATACATTTGAACTTTAAAACATGAACATAAAGTTTAAACATAAAAATCTTGAGTTGTGAAATAAATCTTGGATGTACGTAAGGAATAGATCATAAGGGAACATCAATCATGATAAGATAACATGGGAATAAAACCATTAATTGTTTCAAAACATTAATCACATGATATTATTTCCATAGTAGCCAAGGCATTGCTGCCAAGACCATCTTAGGGGACAAAGTCCCTTTCTGAATCGAGTTCACTACTCGTTCCAATCCTATATCACTGAACCGGATTAACTTACCATTCCATCCATTCTATCTCAGGAGATATAAATCTTTACCCAATTCATTAGAGGGAGAGATAGGTCCTACCCATCTCATATTGAAATCATTCTTACTTGTTCCAAAAAATAAACTTAAAACCTTCAGCATAACCTAAAGAATAAAATGGGTTTCATAAACATCATCCCATCATAACATAATCCATATAAAACAAATTGGTATCACTTCATCATAAGAAAAATCAAACCATGTAAATAATGGATACCCTATACTTGAAACATAAACATAGTAAATAATGTCATCTTAGATGGAAAATAGTTTTGATAAAACACTTGAAATGAATTCTTGTGGAAAATATCCTTTCTTCTTCAAAATCAATTTCTTTTCTTAAAATGCCAAGAAATTTTAAAAGTAATGGATTTTATTGAAAATAACAATAAAATTTTATAGGGGAAGCTTCTTGAAAATTATTCTATATGAAACCATAAAAATCCATTCATGCAGTATAAGATAAAAAAACATTCTTCTCGTACTATTGCCAGAAAAGTCAAAAAGTACCTCGTAAAATAAGGATTCCTTACATAACATGTAGTAAAATTAAAAAATGGGTAAAAATGACTTTAAATATACATGAATCCGTTTTTATAAAATAAGGACATGGATGATAAATATAACCCCAGTAAATACTTATGAATAAACAATCTCAGATAAAAATGAGATTGGAAAAGTTATCCCTTACCTTAAGTTTGATATGCTTCGTATGTTTCCTAACCTACTGTATAATGATTTAAATAATTTTATTGACTTATTATAGAATCATATTCATTGTTATGATATCATATATGTTTCACTTATGACTTTATATTACCCGTTCTTTTGTATATTCCATGTTACAACAACGTTTTCGGTAAAATCGTTTCATTTATCGTGCGTGTTTCGACTTGTTGTTCTTGATATTATTAATTATATCCTGATTTACATAATTCCAGAATGTAAAACATGATTTATATATAATATATATTCATCATATACATATATATATGATAGATAGATAAATGGAATGAAATACACCGTTCATGGAGATGGTAGGTCGTACGTACGCATGAATGCTGTTTTCGTTTCCTTATTGATTTGAGTGGAATTAAGTAGATGGTATGCATATATTTATATACATAAATAAAGTATCATTATTATGTCATATATTTAATTTTTATTCAGTATATATACTTTATAATCATTCATGAATGGTTAACATGGAGAATGAATCTCATCACGCCGTGGAGATGGTATTCCGTACATACGCACGCACGGTGATTTAGTTTTCCATAGGAAGGATAGAAGGTGAAATATGGTTGTTTCATATTTATAATAACATATAAGTATATGATTGATACTGATGTTATTAATTTATTATGAAAAAAATAAAGAAGAATAAGTAGAAGAAGAAATAAATTGGAAAGAATCGGTAAAGGATATTACATCTTCTTTGATGTGCCTCTTCTTAACCTCCTCATAAGGCACTAGGGTTGGACTTTTGAGGAGACCAGAACCTATATAATGTTTCTAGGGCATATGATAAGGAAAATGGTCAGGTTTGGGCCTAGAATCAAAGATCAAATGCGTGTGAAGAGAAGAGGGAAGGGGTGCCCTTTTTATAAGGGAGGAGAGGGGCACTTTAGAAAAAACATCAAATATTACTTTATAATAAAGTCATATTCGGTTTATAATAGATCAAAATTTATTTATTTATAAGATAAAGTGGGTATGGGTATAAATAATCACAACCAATAGGTTTTAGACAAGTTTTGGTTACTATTTTAACTTTATCATTTAAATTTAACTCTGAGTTAACTAATTTAACATTTACTGTGTCTTCTTGTTTTCTTACAATATATGGTTAATAATCTTACAATAACAAGGAAAACGAACCCCAAGTGGTTAATTATTAGTATATATAACCTTATCTAAGTCATTTGGTTGAACATTCGCTTTTTAGTAATATAATAACAATTAATAATATAATAATTGTTTTAAAAACTATTTTTTGTCAATTTTGACACTATTTGGTAATTGATTTTTGTGAAAATCATAACAGAATGATTATTTAAAAAAAGTTAATTAAATAAATACTAACATGTAATATTCACCTATAAAATTAGTTTAATTCATAAAAAGTTTCAAATTACATTTATTTGGGTATTTATAATATCAATTATTTTAATATTTCATTAATTTGGTTATTACTTCATCACATTTGTGTCATAAATAAATTAAATTATTTAATGTCTAAAAATTATAAATAAAATACCATTAGGTAGGAAATAGTTTTATCTTTATAATTAATATTTATAGTGTAATTAACTTATGTATAACGCTATATTAAAAATGTTTTAGTTATTAAACTTTGATTTTATCTATTTTAACTCTTCTTTAAATAAAATAATAATATGTGTCCTAATCTAATCTAAGTTGACCTAAAGGATAATATTTTATTCGTAAGGTTTTTTTTGGTTGAATTAAACTTATCCAATAGAATTAGGATCTGTGTTAGGGTAATAATAATATAATTTTTACCCTTAATTACCCTATTTACTTTTAACTGTGGTAAATAAAAGTTAAAAGTTACTATTCACCAAATATTATTTATATCTTCTTGAACCACATTATACTCCTTGATGTTCACCATGTCTCTCGGATTTTCCAAATTTCACTCAAAGAAGCGGTAAAATTATGTTTTATGTAAATTTTCAAATTCTCCTAGCAGGTGGGTAAAAGACGGTAAAAAGTTCAATAAAATTTTTATATATCTAAAATTATTATAAAATGACTCCAATTAATTACATTGACCATATATAAGAATTATTTATCAATTTTGACCAAAAATAAATTTAAATAAAATAAATAACTATTTAAATAAAAAGTCAGTTTTTAAATAGTAACCCAGTGTTTTCACTATTCATCAAAAATTGAATGTTTCCAGGAAAATACCAAAAACTCACACTAGGCTAATTTAGATATTTCGAATCCAAAAATGAATTCCATTTTGAAAAATAAAATTTCAAAAAGTGGGTATTAATATTCATAATGGCTAGTTCGTAATAATAGTATAATAATATCTCGTTTAGTGAAACTTGGTATTGCGTACTACACACGCTATCGAGGAAGTTCTTGATTGTGTGTAATGCAAGCAAAGTCAGGGATGCGTTTAGTGAAAGCTCTGTTTGGTGTTGCATATGACATAATAAAAACAAATTTCATTTATACATTAAACAAAATCTATACTTAATGTTGCATAGAATAATTTCACAAAATGAACTGGAAATTGTGTGTAACATGAGCCAAGAATAATGTTGCGTATACTGCAAGCTAATACAGTGTTGCGTATAGCACAAGCTAATTTTGGTAGCATACAACACAAGAAATCAATGAAATTAAAAATAACAATTCTCATAAAATCTCAGGTTGTTACATTCTTCCCCCCCTAAAATGAATTTCTCCCTTGAAATTCGTCGGGGTTATAAATGGTTTACTACTTGAAAGTTTCTTTCGTAGAAACCCACATCATAAAAATGAATACTAAAACTTCATTTTAAAAAGGGATGTTAGAATCAAATCAGTCACCCAAAGTAACTCTTCACTGGGTTTCCACATAGGACATGATAGGTGAAAATCAGGATATGTAAGAGAAATATAACCATGAACTTCTGATAAAGAGTGGTAGAGGACATGGCTATGAAAAAGCCAAAAATCACAAAGCCAAAAATTCGTGATGATCTAAAGTGACATTTTATTTATCGGGTATGAGGGTACGAGGACAACGTTTTTAGTTTTCAAGATCATTCCCCTAATGCTGAAGAAGTGTTGAATTAAAAGAAATACTTACTTGATTTTGGTAAAATCTCACTGTTGTTCGTGCCTTGAATAATTTCCACTTCATCTCTTAAAGAAATGAAGTTGAATTTGTCACTCATGAAGTGTTAGTAGATCATGAAATAGAATGATAAGTCATTCCATTTGTTTCTATCACAAAAGTTTAGCATAATTTATTAAATATACATAAGTCCATCTATATTGAGATTAATAATATATGGATTCTAAAATGGACTTATACATCATCTATCATAGTGCATAATAAAATAAAGCTAGTTTCTACTAACCAGGGACTTCTTATAGGTCAGTGGTATGCGATAAAGGCATGTCGTACATTAGTTGTGGGTTCGATTCCCACAGCCTTGTCTGACACGACGTGTTTTCGCCCATTCTGCAGGTTGACCCTTTTCTTAAACTACACTGTTATAACATTATATCAATAATATCAAAAAAAATTCTAACCTTAAACAATACTAACTTATGTTGAATAGAATCCATTCCAATATTTAGGCTTATCCAAAATACTTATTTCCAAACACATAGTATAAAGAGAATGATTACTAAAAAGGTCATATAAAAAGAATGTGAATACAATCATTTATCCCTAATATATCTTGTTGGTCACATTTCAATCATGTGAATACCTTAATCATGTATTCTCTTGAAAAATGAATACCCATTGAACCTTAGTGAAAACATGAATTCTATAAGAAGTTAACTCTTTCCAAATACCAAAATCCAAAAATTCTATATACTCAAACCATGACATAACCTTGTCCTTATATCATTCATGAGCTCATGAATACTATAAAACATTTAATTTTCTCCTTATCCCTTCATTATGCGCATATCATCTTCTTTCCAAAATATTTGACTCACTTTTCATGGTTACCAGTACCATATAATTATCGAAAACTACAATAAACCATTACATAGATATTCCAGTGTTCCACAATACTATAAATGAGATTCCAGAACATTATTTTGGAATCCCATTACATAAACACATAATCATTCCACCACATCGTTGTCATACACAACATTGCTAATAGTGATCGCATGTGACATCCCATTGTCCTTTTCATTAATAGGTTTCTCACGTTGATCATCATTAACCCTTGGATTAGGGCATTGATTAGCATAATGCCCCATTTCCGTGCACTTGAAGCATTGAAGTGTTGGTGGTGCGTTCTCTGCAGTATTTTCTTTATTCACATCATTAGTAACCCTTTTTCCCTTACTTCGACACTTTTCTTCTCGATAACCTTATTTTCCATGCTTAAAACATTTTCTAGTCCCTTTAATACAATCTCCACCATGATTATTTCCATGCTTTGAGCATAAAGAAACATTTATCTTCTTTTCACCATTATTCTAAGATTTCTCCTTGAACTCCATCTTTCGTTTCTTGTCAAAACCATTAGATGGATATGTAACACCAACTTCCATTTCTACCTTGATATAACAATGCACAATGTCTTCATAGCTACTGAAGTCTCTTATAGCTAATGCCCTTCGAATAATTGGTTTTAAGACACTGATGAAATGATCAACTTTACTTTCAAGTTGGATGATAAAGCCAGATTCATACCTTACAAGACTTGTAAAATTCGCTCTGTATATACCAACAGATTCATCATCCTTCTGCTTAAGATCAAGTAACTCCTTTTCCATCTTTGTTCGAAGAATAAGAGGGAAATACTTACTGAAAAAACATGTTCTTGAACTCATCCCATTCCATGGATTCAATATCATTTTGGGGCCTTGTATTTTTAATTAGAGTCTACCACTGGTATGCTTCACCTTCTAAATTGTAAATAGCTAGAATGACATTATCAGGTTCCGAGTAGCGAAGAATGGAAAATTTCTTTTCAATGGTACTGATCCATTATTCAGCAACAAGTGGATCATAATACCCATTATAAGAAGGTGGATGTTTCCTCATGAAGGACTAAATAAAATATTGTTCTATTCTCTGATCATTTGGAAATCCAGAATGATTCATAGATTGTGTAAGTATAGCAATAATATTTTTCACTCCATCTCCCATCACATTTGGTTGTTCAGGAGGACAATCATTGCATTGTCCATTACATTGATCAACACGGTTCCTTCGGGTTCCTGCCATCGTCTAAAACCCAAAAATAATAGTGTGAGAGGCAAAAATCATGCTAGAGAAAACAACAAAATAAAGGGGGAGTACCTTCAATATATAACATCCTAGGTTTAATTCTAATATTTTTACCACAATTCTAGGACTATAACCTATACTTATACTTATCCTTAGTCACATCCCTAGACATACCTTAGAAATATCTCGAGGGATCTCACTAATGTTTTTGCATCCTAGTTTCTGAAGGTTAACTAAACCTTTTCCATGATACCAACTATAGATATCCAAAGCTTGATGTACATGGAAATTACATTACTTTTTTGGAATATTTAATACATATCAAAAATAGACACCAAAGGACCGTAATAGTTTAGTGTCTTTGGAAACTTGGAACTTAATCTCCTAATCTTGTTGAAGATCTTCAACATCTCCCATAAAGATCATCCCTTTTTTTTCTTACCTAAAATGATTCTTTATATCATGGGGAAAAGAAGACATATAAAAGGTGATCTCAAATTCTCATTAAGGGTATTTATGAAAAAAAATAAAACAACCCATATACATTTGAACTTCAAAACAAGAACATAAAGTTTAAACCTCAAAATCCTGAGTTGTGAAATAAATCATGGAAATACGTAAGGAATAGGTCATAAAGTAACATCAATCATGATAAAATAAAATGGTAATAAAACAGTTAATTGTGGAAAAAATTAATCACATGATATGATTTCCATAGTAGCCAAGACATTGCTGCCAAGACCATCTTAGTGGACAAATTCCCTTTCTAAATCGAGTTCACTCCTTGTTCTAGTCTTATATCACTAAACCGGATTAACTTATCATTCCAGCCATGTCTATCTCATGAGATATAAATCATTACCCAATTAATTGGAGGAAGATATAGTTCCCACCCATCTTATAATGAAATTATTCTTACTTGTGCCACAAAATACACTTAAAACATCCAGCATAACCCAAAGAATGAAATAGGTTTCATAAACATCATCCCATCATAACATAATCTGTATAAAACAAATGAGTATCATTTCATCAAAAGAAAAATCAAACCACGTAAATAATGGAGACATTATACTTGAAACATAAACATACTAAATAATGTCATATTCTATGGAAAATTGTTTTGATAAACCACTTGAAATAAATTCTTGAGGAAAATATCCTTTCTTCTTCAAAATAATATTCTTTTCTCAAAATTCCATGAAATTTTAAAAGAAAAGGATTTTATTCAAAATAACCATGATAAATTGTAGAGTATGATTCTTGAAAATTAGGCCATATGAAATCGTAAAAATCCATTCATGCCGTATAAGTTAAAAAACATTCTTCTCATACTTTTTCCAGAAAAGTCAAAAAGTACCTCATAAAAGAAAGATTCCTTACATACCATGTAGTAAAATTAAAAAATGGGTAAAAATGACTTTAAAAATACATGAAACCATTTTTAGAAAATAGGGACATGGATGATAAATATAACCCCAGTAAATACTTACGAATAAACAATCACGGATAAAAATGAGATTAGAAAATCTCTCCCTTAACTTATGTAGGATATGCTTCGTATGTATCCAAACCTCATGTATAATGATTTAAGTAATGTCATTGACTTATTAAAGAATCATATTCATTGTTATGATATCATATATGGTTCACATATGACTTTATATTACCCGTTCTTTTGTAAATTTCATGTTAAAGCAGCGTTTTGGGTAAAATCGTTTGATTTATCGAACGTGTTTCAACTTGTTGTTCTTGATATAATTACTTGTATCTTGATTTAAATAATTCCAGAATGTAAAACATGATTTATATATAATATATATTCATTATATACATATATATATATATATATGATAGATCGATAAATGGAATTAAATACACCGTTCATGGAGATGATAGGCCGTACGTACGCATGAACGCTGTTTTCATTTTCTTATTAAATTGAATGGAATTAGGTATATGAAATAAATATATATATATATATACGTAAATATAGTATCATTATTATTTAATATATTTAATTATTATTCATTATAAATACTTTATAATCATTCATGAATGGTTAACATGTAGAATGAATCTCATCGCGTCGTGGAGACTGTATTCCGTACGTACGCACGCGCGGTGATTTTGTTTTCCGTAGGAAGGATAGAAGGTGAAATAGGGTTGTTTCATATTTATAATAAAATATAATTATATGATTGATACTGATTTTATTAATTTATGATGAAAAAAATAATGAAGAAGAAGTAGAAGAAGAAATAAATTGGAAAGAATCGGTAAAGGATATTACATATTCTTTGACGCGCCTCTTCTTAACCTCCTCTTAAGGCACTAGGGTTGGTCTTTTGAGTAGACCAGAACCTCTATAATGTTTTTATGAAATATGAGAATAGAAATGGGTAGGGTTTTTTCGAGCTTCAAGGCTCAAAAGTGTGTGAAGAGAAGAGGGAAGTGGTGCCCTTTTTATAAGGGAGGAGAGGGGCACTTTAGGAAAAACATAAAATATTATTTTATAATAATGTAATATTAGGTTTATAATAGCTCCAAATTTACTTATTTCTAATATAAAGTGGGAATGGGTCGTAATACTCTCAACTAATAAGTTTTAGACAAGTTTAGGTTACTATTTTAACCTTATCATTTAGATCTAACTCTATGTTAAATATTTTAACTTTTAACGTGTCTTCTTGTTTTCTTAAAATATTTGGTTAATAAACTTACTATAACAATCCAAAAGAACCCCAAGTGGTTCAGTATTAATATATATAACCTTATTTAATTCATTTGGTAGAACCTTAGATTTTTAGGAATATAATTACAATTAATAATATAATATTTGTTTTAAAAACTATTTTATGTCAATTTTGAAACTATTTGGTAATTGATTTTTGTGAAAATCATAACAGAATGATTAGTTCTAAACAACTTAATTAAATAAATACTAACATGTCCTATTAACCTATAAAATTAGTTTAATTCATATAATGTTTTAAATTACATTTATTTGGGTATTTATAATATCAATTATTTTAATATTTCATTATTTAGGTAATTACTACATCACCATTGTGTCATAGTTAAATTAAATTATTTAATTTCTAAAAATTATAAATAAAGTACCATTAGGTAGGAAATCGTTTTATATTTCTAGTGAATATTTATAGTCGAATTTATCATATGTATAACCCTATATTTAAAATGTATTAGTTATTAAACATTGATTTTAACTATTTTAATCCTTCATTAAATAAAATAATAATAACTGTACTAATTTAATCCAAGTGGACTTAAAGGGTAATATTTTATTCCTAAGGTTGTTTTAGGTCGAATTACACTTATCCAATAGAATTAGGACATGTTTTAGGGTAATAATAATATCATTTTTACCCTTAATTACCCTATTTACTTTTAACTGTGGTAAATAAAAGTAAAAAGTTACTATTCACTAAAAATTATTTTTATCTTATTGAACCACATTTTACTCCTTGATGTTAACCGTGTATCTATAATTTTCAAAATTCCACTCATAGAAGCAGTAAAATTATGTTTTATGTAAATTTCCATATTCTCCTAGGAGGTGGGTAAAAGACGCTAAAAAGTTCAATAAAAATTTTATATATCTAAACGTATTATAAAATGACTCTAATGAATTACGTTGAACTTGTATAGGTATTATGTATCAAATTTGACGTAAAATAAATTTAAATAAAATAAATAATTATTTAAATAAAAAGTTCATTTTAAATAGTAACCTAGGGTTTTCACTATTCATCCAAAATTGAATGCTTTCAGAAAAATACCAAAAATTCACCCTAGGATAATTTCTATATTACGAATCCAAAAATGAAGTCCATTTTGAAAAACAAAAGTTCAAAAAGTGGGTATTACTATTCATAATGGCTAGTTCATAATAATATTATAATAATATCTCGTTTAGTGAAACTTGATATTGCGTACTACACATTCTATCAAGGAAGGTCTTGATTGCATTTAATGCAAGCCAAGTCAGGGATGTGAGTAGTGAAATCTCTGTTTGGTGTTGTTTATAACATTATCAAAACATATTTCATTTATACATTAAACAAGATCTATAGTTAATGTTGCGTCGAATAATTTCACAAAACGAACTTTAAATTGTGTGTGACACGAGCCATGAATAGTGTTGCGTATACTGCAAGCAAATATGGTGTTGCGTATAGCACAAGATAATTTTGGTGTATTGTACAACACAAGAAATCAATGAAATTAAAAATAATAATTCTCATAAAATCTCAGGTTGTTACAGAAACAATATTTAATTTCACCGACCACCCTAGAAGTTGAATATATTTCCACTACCCAATATTACTTACAGTTGTTATGGATGAAGTAACAACTTTACGATATGTGAGTTGAAATGAAGTCTCCAATCAGAATTTAGTGTAACTATTCAAGTTTTCAAATTATCCATTCAATCACTCTAAAATAAAGCATGTTGAAATCAAGTATCATTTTATCAAGGAGGAAGGGGATCATGACCTTGTTATGTCTGATTATGTTCCTATAGAACTATAGGTTGCAGAAATTATAACAATTTCCTTACCTATAAAAGCATTCAAACATCATCCATTGGCTCTTGGAGTTTAGTCGACTCCCCACACTAGAAAAATTATGGATGTAGGACCCCCTATCCCAAATTTATGATGATATTTTTCCACAATTCGTTGAAATGTTATCTTTACCATATGGTAGAGAAAAAATGAGTGACCTTCAAGTTTATTGACAAAGGGTGAAGTTGTTTCTATAAAATGTGGAGAAAGTCATAATAATTATAGGGGTAAGCTGATTGGGGGAGTAGCGAGGTAGGGGAGAAATGAAGTAGGGGGAGCCCTGAATTTGGGGTTATAAATCTAATTATGCTAAATATGTCCAGTAAAATGATATATATCATGATAGATGAGGTTCATTATGAAACGAGTTGACTGTTTTTATAATAAAGTGATTCATTTATGAAATTTTCATGTTACTATTATTTATCATATATAGAATTGTTCTTGTGGGATTATAGTGTTTGTTGGGTAAGTATTTTATTACAATATGAATAAAAGAAGTGAATTTTTTATGTAATATCAGAGAAATATTATTGAGGTATTAAAATAAGAATATTTGTTAACAAACCTAAAGGTGATATTGTTGGAAAAAATATCTCAAGGTAACATTATAGTGTTTTGGGGATGATTTTATTTTTAAAAAATAAGGTAACAATATTTTGTAGTGGAGTTCCGGATATATTTTCTATAGGGTATGTTGAAAAAGTTACAAGATAAAGGAATGAGCACTATAGATGTCGTAATAAAATAAATATACAAGACGGTGTTGTTTCCCTATGTTTTCCAAATTTTGGGGTACAAAATCTAGTTGATGGGAAATGTTTTTTTGCTAAAGGTGATATTTTCTCATAAATTTAAAAATGTTTCACTCAAGGGTTATGGAGATTCGAAAATTTTTGTGCATTTCAAGATTCAGGATCACCGCATTAAAATATGGATAGGGAAAATGCTGCAAGTAAGATCTGAAATTTCATTAAATAAGGGTTTACATGACACAGAAGTTTTGCACAATAGTGGTAATTCAAGAATGTTACACACCAAATATGACATCAACTCATGAATTACAGTACTAAATATTTTTTCATTCAATACATGTGTTCTGCGATAGAATTTATTTTATTACTTCATATATAAAGGAACATAAGAATATTGCGTGTAGGGCTGGCTGGATCAAAAAATAGGTGGCTACCTTCTCATTTCACTAGCATGACACTTAGTGAATATAAGTATCTGAATCTCATAATAGTTTCACACAATTATTAAATGTTTTTTACAAGAAAATATTCACTATGTAATACCTTAAATGTTTTTTCATACATAAATGAATTTTTTGTCTTGAAGACTGAGGGAGTTGTGTGTAAATTGTAAAAATTTCTTAAAAGATTGAATTACAAGAAATAACATAATTTTTTCATGAATGTTTGAAAATATAATGAAATTCATCTATTAGTTGCACGAAATATAATTTTTTCTGATCTATAAGGTATTTCTTAGTGAATATATGGTAAATTGATATTCATCAAGTGGATTAATGTAAACATAAACATACCATCTACCTATAACTGATGATGTATTTATTATTAAAAAATAAGGGGGATAAATGTTGATATACTATGTGTGGATTCTTTTTGAATCAGTGAGAAAATTAATAGGGATAAGGTGATCCCTTCCACCAGCAGTGAGCCATCAAAGGAGAGATTTATGGAAGGGCCCTTGGGAATAATTTTGTTGTCCCTAAAGTTTTTAAAGGCAGTGAGCAAGGATATAGAAGTTATCAAGCTTGGACATTATTTTTTAGTGAGTCTTAGTGGATTTAGTAGATCAACACATTATCTTTGTATCCTCCTTGGATGTAGACTAGTGAGGGTGAACCTAGTAAATTTTATTTGTCTTATGCATGCTTTCATTTTTCTCATACATTACTACATTAAATGGAGTGAAGAGTGTTTTTACTAACATCAAAAACAGATATGAAGGGGAATTTGTTTTAATATTTCATACCCTAAATCACCCCCCTAAGGTATTTAACCTAGTTGTGAAAACAAAATTTATTTCTCATGAAACCACAATTTAATTTTTCCTTTTAATAAATTTTGTATATAAACAATTCACTCAAAATACATCCCATAAAAAATCATTGCTTTATCAATAAAATAAGTTCAATCATTATTTTCCTAAAACACTTCAATCTCTCATTTCCTAAAAATCAGTTGAATCAACACATTTTCTAAAACAATCTAATCATGTTGAAGAGAAAAATGTATGAAAATTAAATTCAAATAATTACATGAAAAATTTATCATTAATAATTAAATTAATAACCCATTCACATATTTAATTCCATTCCCTCCAATTATAAATGAAAATTTTGGGAGTTATAATATTTTAGAGATATATCTCACTAAGGTACACTCTGTATGTTCCACACATTACCATAGACAAAAATATAGGTTATCAAAAAAATTATCAAGAATTTGTTTTTCACATATGCACTATAATTCCATTAAAATATCCAACAAAAATAATTTCAAATAAATTAAAAACACAATACCTTCCCTAAGAAATTTTCACAAAATAGTTTATCATAAATTCACATATTAAAATAAATAATTTATCTAAAATATATAGATTATTAAATCATTACATTATAATAATATATCAATAAATCATGAATAATTTATCAATTATCATTGAAAGAATTTAATCCACATAACAATATTACCTTTCCCAATATCACATTGAATGCAATGTCTGATTTATATAACTCTTTTTAAATATTAATTTATAAAAAAAAATTAAAAACGAACCATTTAGTAAAGTTTGTAATTATTTTTAAATATTTTAGGTGGATTAATTTCATACTGGAATGACATCATAAAACTCTATATCTATGATAATGTGGCTCCATTGGAGTTTCATTACCCCTATGCCACATGGAATGTTTATTTATGTCTTTATGGTTATAAAGAGTTGAGGATATGAGTCGTATGCTAAACGTTCACATAAGCAGCATGAAGCCTATGTCTATTTAACATGTTTTGAACCAAATTTCATAAAACTCCATTTTAACTCCTTATTGGTGACATAAAAAATTGTAATGTTTTTAAAAGTGTTTTTAATTGCAGACACTTTAACTAAATTAAATAATTTTATTTTGATATTTTCTATATTCTTTATTTCTCCAACAGATCTATCTATAAGGCCCCATCATTAAACCATACTTAATCTTGAGTTATTACAAGATTACACATTGAGGATCTTTTCAGGTTTAGAGTTTTAGAGAATTATATCATAAAACATGCATTACATTCCACATTTAAACAAAGTGGTTACATAAAAGATAGTATTCATTTTTTTCCCATTACCGGAAAAATATTTAAAAAAATAAAGCATGGATTCTTTCTTGACACTTCCTTGACACTATCATCAAATCATTTAACTTTACCTTGACCTGTGAAAAACATTTCAAAAAAACCTGGGATGAGCATTAAAAGATCAGTAAGAGTTATAAAAAATATTGAAAGGAAACAGGAGTTCATATATACATAAGAATGAAATCATACTTTACCCATAAAACATAGGCACTTTAACATACCTCCTCAAATCATGAATAAATCAAAGAAATCATAAGACATAAAAGGTAACTTGAGGCATTAATAACATTATTACATAGGGAGTAACTCTCTGGGTTACTTTTGGAATACCCACCACAGTATATTCCCTAAATCTCTTCGGAGAAACCTTAACGTTTCACTCCTTCGCGTTACCCAATGCATTGGAGAGCTATATCGGGCTCACCCGCCCTTAGTTTATCACGAAACCACCCGTTTTCATAACAATTCCCAAGAACCATAACAAAAACTTATCACATAAAACATGAATAAAGGAAACATAACATTTCCACATTTCAATCACAATATAACATTTTAGTATACTAAAATAATGAATCCATTAAAAAAGAAAGTATTTCCAAAACCATTTAAAACATTTAATAAAGAGATTTTTTAATCAAAGTGTCCCATAACACCTTGAAGCTTTTAAAATTTTAATCCATTAATATCCATATAAATAAATCCTTAAAACCATTTTGAAAATATTCATATTAATAAGAACAAATAATTAAAACATTTAAAGTGATATTTTGGTTAAAGGGGTTCTACCAAAATTAGAGACACTTGAATACAATAATTGAGGAATAACATTTAGTCAAAACTTTATAATATCATGAGAATAAATGGATTCATGATATAATATTCCAAAGGATAGTATATACACCATATAAGAGTGAATTGGTGCATAACAACAAAGAAGTCTCAATAGAAATGTCAAATGTGATGAATTCCCTTATAACGAAGGTATCCTTAAATTAAGGATAATTCAATCTAAAAATTATGTGTGACAAATATAAATACACCAAATATATTTGGATATTAAGTGAAAAACAATAAAAGTTCATTCACACGTATTCAAAAGATGACATATTCAATAACTACATGTTGAACCCAGAGAAATCAAAATTGGGTTAAAAAGTTCCCTTGGTAAAATTCGACAGCCTAATGGCATCACTTCAACATTCAGAAAATGAGTTGATGAGATATAAAAAGGGCATATCATCACTTGGACATAAAATTTACATCAATAAGGATATAAAAGAACATATCCCAACATAATAGTATGTGAATTAAAAGACATAACAAAAGAATCCTTTTAAAAAGAGGAGGGTGAAATGTCCCCTTAACGAGTTGGTTAGCTTTCGAAACGTACACCCCATGGAAGAAGGGTCATAAAATTAAGATGTGAATACCCCTAAATGAAATTATACTACACAAAGTGTATAATAATGGGCATTACATACACCACTCAAAGGAAATTGTGGAAAATGTTGCATAAATCTCACGGGAATAAAAGTTATATGAAAAATCCCTTACGAAAACTCGGCAGCCTAATGACGCCACTTAAAACATCCAAAATGGATTGATGAGAGGAAATAGGGTCTCTAATCATATGAACATAAAAATTAAAGTAATATTAATATAAAATAACAACCCAATCACATGAAATATGAGCTTAAAAGGAATGACATAAAAGGGTGTACTTAAAAAGAAAGAGAGGAGTAGGATCCCATACCTCGGGTCCGACTTGACTCGATCGTTCTTTAATATCCTGAATAATAAAATTGAGTTAATTTATAATTCCTTAAGAACCTTTTTCAAGTTAATTATTCCTTTTATATCACTTATTACCAAGTTATGAACACTATGTAATTATTTTAGTTAATAATAGTCGTTCAAACGATCATTGGTACTTGAGTCAAAATATGTTCTTTATAATTAAATGTTGTTCATGTATCCATTATATCCAGAGTTATAATCATGATTTATATATAATATATATCATATATATCCAGTACATATTCATTTTGTATTATTCCATATCATTTGGAGATAAAAAACGAAAAGCACCGTTCATGGAGACGGTATGCCCTACGTATGCATGAATGTTACTTTCATTTTTTTTTCATATTAATGGAATTAAAAATAAATGATATATATATATATATATATATTATTCCAGTATAATATATATTTTATATAGTTCACATATTTTCATTAATTTCATTCTTTATACATTCCATGTATTTCATGTATGAGTCACATCACTTGAGGGGGCTGTAGTCCACACTTCCTCATATGAAATTATCCCATTTACACAACGTGAAAAGAATAAAGGTATGGTTTAAATAAAAAATACAGAAGCATATAGTAAACATAAATACCATATATATCATATATAAAATACAGTTACATCATAATGTCCACCTTTAAAGGTGTTAAAAGAATATTGAACAATCATCATTTTGTGAGGCAGAAAATCGCCAACCACAGAAACAGTTTGTTCTTTAACCATTAGACGAAGGTGTGTGTAAGTGTAGCCAGAATACTTCTTATAAAAACATCCTAGTATATTGAAGATACTGGAGTTGTTACAAAATAAATGAATAAAAAGAGTTTAAGGGTTTGGAGAAGCAAAATAAAACAAAAGGACTCAAGTTAAGACATTACCTTAAAATCGGGTAACTCCCTTTGGTTTGAGCTAAAAGGCTTCCTTGGGAAGACTTCTGCCCAAAGTTAGGATTCAACGAGTTATATAGGGATGTGGAGAGACAAAATGGGCAGGTTTTGGCTGATCCAAAGTCTTTTGAAGTGTGGGTATGGAGGTAGGGGTGGGGGCCTTTTATAAGAGGAGAGGAGGGGCACTCTTGGAAAGGTATAAAATGTAACTTTATTTTCAAATGTGTTTCAAATTTTAATGGTCCCACAATGCTTTTTTTCGAGTATAAGGTGATAAGGGTTCTAAATCCACCGATACAATAGGTTTTGGACATGTGTAGGTCTTAGATTTTACATTATCTTTCCATTTTATTTAAATCGTTAAATAATGAGGTCATCGCTGCATCATCGTGATGTCATAAATAATTTAATTAATTTAATGTCTAAAAATTATAAAAAAAACTACTATGATGTAGGAAATATTTTTAGCTTTAAAATCAATATTTATAGTCCAAAATAGAATTTATGTAGACAAAATTAAAAATATTTTACTCAGGTGATACATTCTTTGTTACATTTAACATTCTTTAAAAATAAAAAGATAAAAAGTCACTTTCTCACAAAAGTGATTCCATGGGGCCCCCATGTTTGGCACAAGGCATCCCATGGTCGTCCATGAGACAACCAGTAGCCTTAGGACACATTTTGTGGTCATTTTTTATTGTTATGATATTATCTTATTATCTTTAACTACTCGATTACTCATTAATCTAGATAATTAAAGATAATTACCGATGTTACTTTTCAAAATGTCCAAAAACAAAAGAGTCTTAATTACATAATTTGGACCTTATGATTCCAAATATTTAATCCATTTTACCAAATTCCATACAGATAAATTTCAATAATTAATTTTAAAAAAAACTTCCCATTGTCAAAACAAATAGCGGGTTTTTTAGAAACAATATTTATGAAAAAGTTTGGAAATTTTTGATGCCTAATTCCAATGTGAAATTAATCCCAATGACCATAATTGAATTACATGGTAAAAATATATTATAGTTACACTTTAAAACAAATTAAAAAGATAATATAACCATATAATTAAATTATATGAAAAAGAAATTTTGATTTAAAATGCAGTATTTTTCACTATTCATTGAAAAATGAACATTGTCAGAAAAATACCAAAAATTAACCCAAGGTAAATTTCAATGTCCCAATCATAAATAATGTGTATATTTTGAAAAATATAGCTTATAAAATTGTCAAAATGTGGATTTAAAAGAGGTTCTCCATTAAAAGGCGGTTAATTGACCTTTTAAAGAATATTGGAATGTTTACGCTCCAAATTGGATTCATTCGCATTTTTAATCCTATAAAATTTATTGTAAAGAGTAAAAATATTTGACAAACACATATAATCCTTTTTTATTTAGTTATTTTCATTCCCTCCATTACAATGGCTAGGCGTGAACTACCATTTAAAATAATATTATTTTATTATTAGAGTGCAATGCAAGATTCCCAAGAAACTCATTGTTGCGTATTGGGTACGCCATCGTGCATAGAGTCCCCTTTAAAGTAATATTAATATTTTATTCTCAAATACGGAAAAAATGAAAATTTCATACTCTTTATTTACCTGGGGTTTTACATCCTTCCCCCCTTTTGGGAATTGCGTCCTCGCAATTTTAAAATTGAGCTTGGAAACATCCTTGAACATCCCACATCGGAACAAGAGTCGGTAAAACAATCATTTTAAAATAAAGAAAGATAAGTACAAAGGTCACCTGAGATAACCCATACTAAGATTCCAAGTATGAAAATATGGACATGGAGGAAAAAACAAAGGGTCATGTTCTGATGGAGAGTGATAGTAAACATGTCTAGAAGAAAGCTAACCATAAGAAAATCACAAACTTGTGATGGGTTAAACGGTATTCGATTCCTCCGTAGGAAAAGTTAATAGACAACATTTTTGTTTTATGTTACTTTTTATTGAGGAATTTGTTCATAAGGAAACATAATAACTTATCATGTTGAGTTTCAACTTTTATTAGATTCCTTACACAAACTCATATTTTCTATAAAATACGAGTATTTAGGAAGACTTGTTCACATTTAGAGTATTATAATAAACTTCTAGAGAATCACCTAA
Organism: Viscum album; assembly: GCA_963277665.1. NCBI lineage: Eukaryota > Viridiplantae > Streptophyta > Magnoliopsida > Santalales > Viscaceae > Viscum > Viscum album. The sequence goes on from OY728135.1 coordinate 989,059,280, forward strand.
TCTACAAAAGATAACTATATACTTCCCATGTCTTCAGACTTTAACCAAAACCAAAACAAAAAAAGTTTGTACAAGATCAAATAATCCAGAAAAGGATAACCCTTTATAAAAAGAAAATATATTCTTAATCTCCAAAATTTGTCCAACAATCCCCAAAGTTCAACGAGGACCATTCGATAAACAATTTGTCCATAAAATTCTTCAAAGTAAACCAAACTAAGATTGAAACCCAAATATTTGAAGGATTTAGTCACATAGTCTTCCAAGTTAAATCGTAACATTTATCTCCAAACAAAATCAGTTGCTCTTAAAGTCTCGTATTGAAAAGTAATTAACCTAATCACATATCCTCCATGATAGGTTAATATATTTCCATAGAAAACCCAAAATCAAATTACTCTTAATTAATAAAATCATCTAACTAAAAGGAATCAGTCAAAATAACCAAGGACTTCACGTAGTCCAGTGGTAGGCGATAAATACCAGTTGCACTTTGGTTGTGGGTTCGATTCTCGCAGCTTTGTCCGACGCGACGGGTTGTCACACGGTCTGCATGTTGTCCTTTTTCCAAAACTATATAATTCTTAAAACATTCCCCAAAATGAGATAAAATCTTCAAAAATTATCATAACATATTTTAACCTCGTGTTTATCTCATGCCTTTCATTTTCCATCATAACATATAATAACCCATAATTACCTAAAAAGTAAGGATTGTATAAACTCTAATGGTTACCTTTATAATTATTACCTGAACTTCCCCATTGATTGGTCATCTCATACATGATGCATTACAGATCATACCAAGGTTCAAGTGGTTGATCATGACTTATTGATAGTTGGTTTAGAACAACCATGAGTTTCCTCATTGAATCCCCCATTTTATCTAGTATGTTAATCGGATAACCACTACAGTTTCCTTCAAACCTGTTGTCTCTTTGGTGCCTACTAGACCCATCCATTCACTAAAAACAGAAATGTCAGTGTGAGTATATCAACAAAACCATCATGTACTAATGAGGAAGGTAAACACAAAGATATACTTACTCATTCACTTTATCTAAAATTAAGAATCTTTCTGAAATCCTAACCATTATGGTAATGCCACTTGGGCTTAGAGATTACCCTAACCTATAAAGTTATCTAAACCTACCATTGATACCAACTATAAGGCCCCAGCCTTAAACCATTCTTAATCTTGAGTTATTACAAGATTACACATTGAGTATCTTTTCAGGTTTAGAGTTTTAGAGAATTAGATCATAAAACCTGCATTACATTCCACATTTAAACAAAGTGGTTACATAAAAGATAGTATTCATTTTTTCCCATTAACGGAAACATATTTAAAAAAATAAAGAATGGATTCTTTTTTGACACTTCCTTGACACTATCATCAAATCATGTACCTTTCCCTTGACCTATGAAAAACATTTCAAAAAACTTGGGATGAGCATAAAAAGCTCAGTAAGAGTTATAAAAAATATGGAAAGGAAACAGGAGTTCATATATACATAAGAATGAAATCATACTTTACCCATAAAACATAGGCACTTTAACATACCTCATCAAATAATGAATAAATCATATAAATCATAAGACATAAAAGGTAACTTGAGGAATTCATAACATTCTTATGTATGGATTAACCCTATTGGTTACATTTGGAATACCCACCACAGTATATTCCCTAAATCTCTTCGGAGAAACCTTAATGTTTCACTCCTTCATGTTACCCAATGCATTAGAGAGCTATATCAGGCTCACCCGCCCTTAGTTTATCACAGAACCACCCGTTTTCATAACAATGCCAAAGAACCATAACATAAACGTATCACATAGAACATGCATAAAGGAAATATAACATTTCCACATTTCAAACACAATATAACATTTTAGTGTATTGAAATAATGAATCCATTCAAAAAGAAACCATTTCCAAAACAATTTAAAACATTTAATAAAGAGATTTTTGAATCAAAGTGTCCCATACCACCTTGAAGCTTTTAAAATTTTAAAAAATTAATATCCATATAAATAAATCCTTAAAACCATTTTGAAAACATGGATATTAAGAAGAACAAATAATTAGAACATTTAAAGTGATATTTTGGTTAAAGGGGTTCTACCAAAATTAGAGACACTTGAATATAATAATTGAGGAATAACATTTAGTCAAGACTTTATAATATCATAAGAATAAATCGATTCATGATATAATATTCCAAAGGACTGTATATACACCATATAAGAGTGAATTGGTGCATAACAACAAATGAGTCTCAATAGAAATGTCAAATGTGATGAATTCCCTTATAAAGAAGGTATCCTTAAATTAAGGATAATTCAATCTCAAAATTATGTGTTGCAAATATAAATACACCCAATATAAGTGGATATTAAGTGAAAAAAAATAAAAGGTCATTCACACATATTCAAAAGATGACATATTCAATAACTACATGTTGAACGCAAAGAAATTGAAATTGGGTTAAAAAGTTCCCTTGGTAAAATTCGACAGCCTAACGGCATCACATCAAAATTCAGAAAATGATTTGATGAGAGATAAAAACGGAATCTCATCACTTGGACAAAAAAATCACATCAATAAGGATATAAAAGAACATATCCCAACATAATAGTATGTGAATTAAAAGACATAACAAAATAAGTCTTTTAAAAAGAGGAGGGTGAAAGGTCCCCTTAACGAGTTGGGTAACTTTCCAAACGTACACCCCATGGAATAAGGGTCATACGATGAAGATTTGAATACCCATAAATGAAATTATACTACACAAAGTGTATAATAATGGGCAGTACATACACCACTCAAACGAAATTGTGGAAAATGTAGCATAAATCTCACGGGAATAAAAGTGAGATGAAAAATCCCTTACGAAAACTCGGCAACCTAACGGCGCCACTTAAAACATACAAAATGGATTGATGAGAGTAAATAGGGTCTCTCATCATATTAAAATACAAATTACAGTAAGATTAATTTAAAAGAACATCCCAATCACAAGAAATATGAGCTTAAAAGGAATGACATAAAAGGGTGTACTTAAAAAGAAAGAGAGGAGTAGGATCCCTTACCTCGGGTCTGACTTGACTTGATTGTTATTTAATCTCTTGAATAATAAACTTGAGTTAATTTATACTTCCTTAAGAACCTTTCTCAAGTTCATTATTCCTTTTATATCACTTATTACAATGTCATGAACACTATGTAATTATTTTAGTTAATAACGGTCGTTTAAACGATCATTGGTACTTAAGTCAAAATATGCTCTTTATAATTACAATTTGTTCATGTATCCATTATATCTAGAGTTATAATCATGATTTATATATCATATATATCATATATATCCAGTAAATATTCATTTTATACTATTCCATATCATTTGGTGATAAAAACGAAATGCACCGTTCATGGAAACAGTAGGCCGTACGTACGCATGAACGCTACTTTCATTTTTTTCTTTTTCATATTAATGGAATTAAAAATAAATGATATATATATATATATATGTATTATATTCCAGTATAATATATATTTTATATAGGTCACATATGTTCATTAATTTCATTTTTTATGCATTCCATGTATTGTACATACGAGTCACATCACTTAAGGGGGCGGTAGTCCACACTTCCTCATATGAAATTATCGCATTTACACAACGTGAAGAGAATAAAGTTATGGTTTAAATATAAAATAAAGAATTATATAGTAAACATAAATACCATATATATATCATATATAAAATACAGTGACATCATAATGGCCAACTTTAAACGTGTTAAAAGAATATTAAAGAATCATCGTTTTGTGAGGCAGAAAATCGCCAACCACAGAAATAGTATGTTCTTTAACCATTAGACGATGGTGTGTGTAAATGTAGCTCTAATAATTCTTATAAAAACTTCCTAGTATATTTAAGATACTTTAGTTGTTACAAAATAAATGAATAAAAAGATTTTAGGGGCTTGGAGAAGAAAAATAAAACAAAAGGACTCAAGTGAAGACATTACCTTAAAATCGGGTAACTCCCTTTGGTTTGAGCTAAAAGGCTTCCTTGGGAAGACTTATGCCAAAAGTGAGGCTTCAAGGAGTTATATAGTTATGTGTAGAGACAAAATGGGCTGGGTTTGGCCAAGCCAAAGCCTTTGAAAGTGTGGGTAAGGAGGTAGGGGTGGGGGCCTTTTATAAGAGGAGTGGAGGGGCACTCTAGGAAAGGTATAAAATGTAACTTTATTTTCAAATGAGTTTCGGATTTTAATGGTCCCACATTCATGTGTTTCGAGGATAAGGTGATAAGGGTTCTAAATACACCCATCCAATAAGTTTTTTACATGTTTAGGTCTTATATTTTACATTATCCTTCCATTTTTTTTAAGTCGTTAAATAATGAGGTCATCTCTGGATCATCATGATGTCATAAATAATTTAATTCATTTAATGACTAAAAATTATAAAAAAACTACTATGATGTAGGAAATAGTTTTAGATTTAAAATGAATATTTATAGTCCAAATGATAATTTATTTAGACAAAATTAAAAATATTTTACTTAGGTGATACATTCTTTGTTACATTTAAAATTCTTTAAAAATAAAAAGATAAAAAGTCACTTTCCCACAAAAGTGATTCCATGGGGCCCCCAAGTTTGGAACAAGGCATCCCATGGTCGGACATGAGACAAAATGTAGCCTTAGGACACATTTTGTGGTCATTTTGTATTATTATGATGTTATCTTATTATCTTTAACTACCCGATTACTCATTAATCAAGATAATTAAAGATAATTACTGTCGTTACTATTCATAATGTCCAAAAACAAAAGAGTATTAATTACATAATTTGGACCTTCTGATTCCAAATATTTAATCCATTTTACCAAATTCCAAACATATAAATTTCAATAATTAATTTAGAAAAAACCTCCCGTTGTCAAAACAAATAGCGGGTTTTTTAAAAACAATATTTATGAAAAGTTTGGCACTTGTTTATGCCTAATTCCAAAGTGAAATTAATCCCAATGACCATCATTGAATTAATTGGTAAAAATTTATTATAATTAAACTTTAATAAAATTAAAAAGATAATATAACCATATAATTAAATTATATGAAAAATCAGTTTTGATGTAAAATGCATTATTTTTCACTATTCATTGAAAAATGAACAATGTCAGAAAAATACCAAAAATTAACCCAAGGTAAATTTCAATGTCACAATCATAAATAATTTGTTTATTTCGAAAAATAGAGCTTATAAAATTTTCAAAAAGTGGATTTAAAATATGTTCTCCATTACAAGGCGGTTAATCGACCTTTTAAAGAATATTGGAATGTTTATGCTCATAATTGGATTCATTCGCATTTTTAATCCTATAACATTTATTTTATAGAGTAAAAATATTTGAAAAACATATATAATCATTTTTTAGTTAGTTCTGTTCATTCCTGCCATTAAAATGGCTAGGCGTTAACTACCATTTAAAATAATATTATTTTATTATTAGAGTGCAATGCAAGATTCCCAAGAAACTCATTGTTGCGTATTAGGTACGCCATCGTGCATAGCATCCCCTTTAAAGTAATATTAATATTCTATTCACAAATATGGATAAATATGAAAATGTCAAACTCTTTATTTACCTGGGGTGTTACACTATCAACCTCAAATCAACTTTAGTATATCATATCTTTCATGTTTCTTCAATCTCAACGAGAGAATATATAATAACCTCATATAGATAAACGTATTAATCAATATATATATATAAATTAGTAATTATCTAACTCCTCCATAATTTCATTTATAATCATTATAGGAATATTATTTAATTTGATAAAATCTCTCTCTTATTAAATATATTATTTCTATGTAAACATCAACTATAAATTCAACCAATTCAATTTATTGAATAATTTCCCTTATCTCTCCCCATGATAACCTTGGGAAACATAACATAAGAAATTCCATCATCGAATACTAAAATTATATGATGATAAAATATTTTAACCTGATCAATTATCATAAATTCCAACACCTTTAAATTGAACAATAGGAATTCCAACAACTCGTTAAAATATAATTAATATATTATTGTGTTCATATGTCATGTCAAATAAATTTCGTCAATATAAATTATTCTAAATCAATTCCCTAAATATCCAAATAAAACCAATTCAATCTTGAACAAAAAAAACAATTAAATTAATCATTAAAATCAAATAATCATGAGATATAAATAACATAGGGTAATTAAAAAACGAAATATTAATCAAAATTACAAGATAAAAACATCCATAAAATTTTGATGTCAAAATCCACATAATTAAATATACTCAAAAACATATGTTTTATAATAATAAAGAAGATCGTACACTTTTTGGAGGTTGTAATATATCATTTTTTGCAATGAATATGTGGATTCCTCTATCATCACAAGTCATTTTCCCTGGTTTCCAAGAAAAAAATATATACAATGGGTCTTATGGCTGAAACTGTATAATATTATGATCATGGGTGGTATGGGATATTTTAATTTATATCATAGAATATTCCCTGATAGATCTATTGGTATGGGAATATATCCGTCTAGTTAGGATAATGTAAAATCCTATATTTGATGGAGTGGGTAATGTGTTATGCCACTTAAATTGGAATTGGATACTTCTCTCATCATAATTCCCTATTCATGGGGTACATGAGAAAAATAATAGTGTCAGGTAGTGGAAGGCCCAAAGAAGAAAATATTACGATTTTGGGTACTTGAGGTATTCAAAAATATAAATTTTCTAATATACATAAATGCTCCGGGAGTACAAACAATCCTGATGTACTAAAATTATAGATGAATTAAATACTAATTTAAATTTATTGGTAATAAGAAAGATGAATTTTCTAGAATATTTGATGTACAATTAGGTATAGTTTGAATAATAATAGGTATTAGTTTATCATCATGTAAAGTTATTGATATTTACCCGAGTTAGATGAACATTGTAATGGTTTTAATAAAATTTCAACTACTTTTATCCAATTTATGGTGGAGAAAAAAAATAATTGAAGTGGTGAAACGTATTAATAACATAAAATAATAAGAATCCATAATAATGGAATAAATTAATTTAATTAAAGTTAATATTACATTGGATCTGATGTATCTACCATTGATAAAGTGATAACTTTAGAATAGTTGGGACTAATAAATTTTAGAAGTTGTGGATGTAAGGGAGTAATTTAAATAAATGTATGTTGAAAATTATTTAAATAATATGATGGAGTTGATAACAATCATATATTATCTCTCATGGTAAAGCATATAACTATCTAAAAAACTCAAATAAAAGATAAATTAAATTTTCAATATATTGGAAAATTATATATTATGGTGAAATGTTTTCATCGATATTTAGAGGAAAAAATTTAAATAAATAAAATATATGGATTTTATGAATCTAGAATAGTGGATATTATATGAGAGGCCCATAAATGATTAGAGGTCATTAATAATTGTGTTGGAATCAGAAAAAACATTTCGGATTTTCTTTTTTTTATCTCTTACAAATCAATCAAAATCACCCATTAAAGTGATTGTTCATTATTATTAATGTAACACACACTACAAATATTAGTCAAAAAAATATCACTAAATATTTGGTGTTACCTCTTAATAGTGTTCAATGATGGTGTTTATCATTTTGTGCTCCATCCTTTATAGTTTAGAGGATAATGTTGGTAGGGGGATCGATGTCCAATTAAATTTAGTGATAGGGATAATAGATCAATAATACATTCATGATCATGAGAATCCTGGGGACCATAGAACATGTTTCTCATTGATGTGATATTAAAACATGGGCTTCCCAATTGTAATTTGATGTGAGAAATCAGATTCTATATTTCAAGACCCATCTCATGGTGCCCCATGAAGGCCTTTTATGCTTCCCTTAAACAATTGCTATAATTTATTTTAGGTTATGTATTTTGGGTTATATGTGATATAGGATTAATCACTTATATGGTTATTGTTCTAACATTTTCTAAAAATGTGGATTTCAAAATATTAAAAATTATACTAGAGAAATAACACCATGAATAAAATTTTCATCACTCAAATTGAATTGTAATGTCCATTTCCAAATCTACAATCAACCAAGACCATATAATCCACTAGAATCACTATTTATAATATAAAAATTAATGTTTTTTTAAAATAATATACAAGAACTAAGAGTATAGTCATCTTGACCCGAAATTATAATGATTCATCCTTGAATCTATTATATTGGAAGGTTTCTTTATTTATTTAAAAAAAATTGGTCTCTCATTATTCTTTAATAATGTTTTTGTCTCTATAAAATACCAAGTTCTCATGTAATTCATTAATTCACAGAACTGGTTTAAATCCATCCCTTTCTTGAACATATATCAAACAAGTGATGATTCCTTCACTAAACTCACAATGTATTTTAATCAAATCTTATTTTCTTTTTTCTCCTTTTATAAATTTACTCCAATCATATTAGTTCTCTAAATGTCCTATATAAGTCATAGAAATAATTTTAAACACTATCGATATAAAATTTTTAAAAATTATAAAAAAAATGGAGAATGACTAAACCCATAAATTGTGTGAGAATTTGTAACATGTTTTACATTAAACCACTAAAATAATCATTGAAATAATCATTTTTCTGAAATTTTAAATCCAAAATCTAACACCTTGATAGGTGTCATCTAGAATCCCTTCTTGTCTTCGAAAAAATCATTCTAAAAACATGAAAACATTCTATTTTCATTGGTGGTATTAATCCCTAAACATTTTCATCTTTTTCTATGTGATTATCCACAATAAATCCTGACATATAGAATCAAATTATGAAGTTATTTACATCTTCATGGTGTGTAGGGTTTTATGTGAAAATAATTATGACTATGAACACCACTCTGATCATTAATTTCAACACATCATTAGATATTCACAAAATAAATGAACCAAAAATGTTTTTCTGAACTTGAAGACATGTTTGATTAAATGTCACCAGAAAAACATTTAACATAAAACTCCACTCCAAATTTCTATAAACACACTCAACCCTCACTTAGTATTAATTTATTCACTCTTAAACACGTATAAATCACTTTTATTTTTATGGTAAATTTTATTTATGTTTTGAAAATAATAGTGAATATGAATATTTCAAAAAACCCCATCATTATCTTGTTTGAAAAACAATCTCCAAATTTACATAAAATATATATTGATGCATTAATTTTTTTGTACTAATTTTTTGGTTTATAATAATCACCATTTAAAATTATTTTTCAAATAATAATTATAATTCACACTCAGACTTATAGATAAATCATGACTCAATAATTTTATTCCATTATGAAAATGCATGTCATAGATACACGAATAATGAATAATAATCATAATGTTGCACATAAGAGTAACTCAAAGTCACATTAAATCCTTTTCTTAATATTATCTTATAAACACACCTTATCAATAAAAACCTTTTTACTTTTGGAAAATCATTTCTTGTACATATCTTCAAAAAAACATTAAAATAGTTAAAAATTGTGTACACATACACAAGTGAAAATCACAGCTTAAATCATACATACACATACAACATGAAAATAAATAACTCGCTAAATTACTAATTTTAAAAACATACCCAAGATATATATTCTCTCAATAATATATATTTATCCCATTTGAAAATATATAACTCTGTATTTATTATTTTTATATTTCAAAACCTTATACAACAACTATACAATGAATAAGTGATACCAGAAATGAAAATTTATCCCTAGTGGTGGATTAATTTCCTTTATAAAATTATATATATTGGTATTTGAATAACTATTTGAATAAATATATCTTTTATCAAACGCATTATTCTTCAAATACTATTATAGATTACGAGATTTCTCTTCATCTTAACTTCATCTTGGTATCATATTAAATACTTTTACTTCATGATTTATTTCACATCTTATTCATTTTTAGAAATTTGAAATTTTTTCCAAAAAACACAACCCATTCTTCATATGTCAGGATAGAAATAATTCTATAATATATTTCAGTTGATAAAACACATAATTATTGGTTCATAAATATATTTTTTCCCCTTCCAGCATTAAACCAACAATATCCAAATTCCTCTCATTCATAGCCTTGGTCCTCTTTTCAGGAATATAATTATATAATAAATTATATATATTGCCTCAAAAATAACAATAGTATAGACCATGTAATTTACATTTTTCAGGTAGTATGATAAAGAGTAAATTCTTAGTAACATGAAATATTTTCTTCATATTCCACATTCTTCATTGAAGCCATTAAATATTTTCTTCATCCTGACACCACTTTATTTAATAACATCATTATTGAAATAATTCATTTATAATGGACTTATATACCTACATTTGATCCTTACATATCTCATCATAGTCTAAAATGTACAATAAATTATCAATATACTTCTTATCATGTTCATGTAGCCACCAAAGAACTTCCAATGACTATATAATACCAAACATCTCCCCAATTAACTAATATATAAAACAATAAAATATTTTTAAAAATTATTTACAATTTATTTATTTTTATATGATGAAACATAACACCAATAATCCCTATACATTCTCATATTAATTCCTGAATTTTTTGTTGAATTTTCTTATGCATCAATGAATGTTTTTTTGTTTTAATGTGATACATTCTTAAAAAATAATTAATAATTTTATTTATTTATTAAACTATTCAACACTCTCTTGTTCTACTCTTGGGATCCATTATTCTCCTAAATATTTTTCATATACTTCATGATTATTAATTATGATGTCTTTTGATTGAAGCAATCTGCAAGAATTGCTTTTATAATTATACACTTTCCATATATTGGGAATTATCCCTCTCCATGCATAGATTTTAAAATAGAATACATTAATTTCTTCATATGGTTATAATATAAAAGTTATTATAATTTTTTAGATTATATAACATTTTAATCTATAAAAAACCTCTTCACCAACTCTTTAATATTCATTAATAAGTGCCCTATTTGATATTTATGGTCCAATTTATCAAAACAATTTTTATTATTACATGATGAGACTTCTTTTTCTTATTTTATATAATCTTCACCACTTGAAATTATAAAATCAAATATTTTAATGAATCTATTATCATCCCTAGAATTTAAGTATCCATCACTCTTTATCTAATTAAATGATGAGATATCACCTTTGTAAAAAAAGTATTACATTTTCTTATTAAATGTATGTTACCCATGAATGTTAATGGCACCATACCTATTATAAGAGACTTAGAAATATTCCCATAAATGTGATGGGAAGACTCTTTTTCTTATCCAGCTTCCTATTTCATAAGATCATCACTTTTATTCTACATTCACCTTGGAATATCAACCGAAAAATTACTAAATCTTATTAAATAAAAAAATTTATAGGTAATATTCCAGATAATTTACCTTTTCTATTATGATAACCTGTTGATGTGTTTGAAAAAAATTAATTTAAAAAATGAAATCAAGATCTTCATTTGAATATTTACCATAAAATTATAAATTTAAATTTTTAGGAGGCGTCTAATTAATTTTGGATTTAAATGAGATTTATATATTACTATTATTTCTATTATTGAACAAAGCACCTTTCCGCATCTCATATAATTACAAAACACAATGAATTCCATTGAATGGAAATAAATTTTGAACATTGTATTTATGTGATTAAACGTCTGTATTAATGTTATTTTGAATTAAATAAAGAAAATTCTTGATAAACTTTATATGTTGAAAACATTCTCTAAAACCTATTTTGAGACTCAAAATCAGGTTAACTCTAATAAAAAATTGTCTACTATTTCTTATTTTACCACAAAAATATATTAAAAATAGCCATTTAATATTTCATGTTTTCCTTCCCTCTCCCTAATATAGACATTACAAATATTCTATATATTTTCCTACATTCCATTGTTTATCTTGATCTTGATAACCTCTAAGTTAAAATTTTTGGATGTCTTTATAGGATAATATTACATAGATGGATATATACCCCAATTACTTTTTAAGAAACATGATTCATCTCAATGACTTACTCAAAAGGCATTAATCAATCAGTTAGATTTTTAAAAACATCAACTCTAAAGTATAATATGTTTGAAAAAACTCACTTTCTATATATTTTAATTTTACATGTTCAATATATGAACTAATTTTCTACTTATAAAATTAATATTGTCCATTATACTTGTAATTTTTTTAATATATCATCAAAATCTATTGACACTTCTATACAATATTCTTTTAACTCCTCATAATTTTGGAAAATAATTCTAATGCAATATGATTCTAATTGAGAGGCCTAAAAATGGTAATGGATTTTCAATGGGGGTGAATCAGTTAATCAAATTTTTTATTTCTCTATTATGATTTCCTAAAATTTATCCTCCATTAATTATTACATTGATTAATCACCTTGATATAAATGAGAAAAAACTAAAAAATCGAAGAATAATTTAAAAGGATCCCCACTAAAATTGACTGAATGCATACATTTAATGACCCATAATCACCCATTCCAATACATAGTTTAATAACCTTGAATCCAGTACACCAAATCTAATCTCTACGTTATTAAAATAGTACAAGATAAATGGGATCACATCCCTATGGACTATTCAATATTTAAGCCTTGGAAAACTACATACAAATATTATTTCAATATTACATTGGAAGTGTAAATAATTTATTGAAAAAATATCACGCATCCCTAAAAATAATTTCATAATTCCCTATTCATATAATGGGAAAGGATAAGATAAATAAATGGTGAGATAAGATACTTAGTAAGGGTATAATATGATGGATTATATCGATAATTTATATGGTATATTAAATATTACAATGTACATAATAAAAAAACATTTAATTTATTGAACAGTAAGAGCTAGAAAATATATAAATTAATTATATCAATATAATAATAAGATATAAAATAATAACTAAATTCTAAAAAAAACATAATTAAGACAAACATTTATGATCTTACTCTTAGCTCATCATTCCAAGACATCGTGAATCATACTATATGGTCTATGTACAGATACATTTCAATGAATGTACGGTTATACACCAAATAATGAAATAATATAGCCAATTATTTATCTTTTCAGATGTATCGATGCATCAAGGGGGTATCTATAACCATGTCCCACCCATCATTTATATATATCTAATGCATTCCTCATATATGAAATCAATAATAAAATACATTATTGATATTCTTTACAAATCGATAAATATCAATATTGAATTAATTATAAAAAACCTTTATATTTACTCATTAAATGAAATAAATTTCATAATGATATAGAATAACAAATACCATATCTATAAATGTTCACTTTCTAAGAAAAAATTAAAATGATAAATATATCTATGATTTTAAATAATATGGATGTAATGTCAAAATAATTATTGAGAGTGATAGGGAACATAACTTATAGGAACATATATTCTTCCTTGTTGAAAAATCTAGTATAACCCACAACCAATAAGGTATTAAAGGATTCCATAAATTCATAATAAATTATAGTTTTCAAGTAAAGGTATGTCTTTTAAGAATTATAGTGAATGATATATGTGAAAAATTTAAAAAAATATTCTTAATGAATTTGTAACTTATTTGTATAAAATTTTGTAAATAATTTATAAACACATTTCATTTGGTGATGAAGTGAATTTTAATATATTAATTGAAAAACAACTTAAAAAAATATAATATTGAAAATATATATTAATTGTAATTAAAATTTAGAGTGGGTGATACAATACACTTATATAGTATTAAATATGTTTTCGATCCATAATGAAATTAAAACCTTTATCTTTTAAAATAAAAGCTAAAAACTCCTAGAATAATGTAAAAATTATTTAATTTGAAAAAATAATTCAAATATGTAAAAGAATAAAAAATCCGATAAATTTTCATAGAGTTTTGACTATCCATTTATTTAATAATTATTAACTAAAATTAAACTTCTATCCAAAGTAAAATATAATTCACAAAGTAATCATTGTAAAAATTCCTTTGTAAACATTATAAATAATTTAATATATTTTTGAAAATTAATTTAAAAAAAATTTGAGAGTACAACATAACATTCAATAATGATTTTTAATAACATCCATATGGGAGAAAATTATTTTTGATAAAAATAGAAATACTGTCGATTTTTAAAAAACTATTACTTTGGTATTTGTATACCAAAGAGAGGTAAATTCAAAAACAAATACTTGGAAACCCCATAAATAACAAGGTTAGAATAATATAGATGGAATTTCAGAATTATATATCAAATAATCACTTCAACTTAAACTCAGTCATAAATAATCCTAATTGAAATTAATATTATGAAGTGAAACCTTATTGTTTTAATACATTTTAATTTAAAATCACATAAAAGGTAAAAGGTAAATTTAATATTTATGAATTATAAAGGAATAATAATTTATGATAAAATATAGCAAATTTTTAGAATGTACAATAAATAAAGGATATTTTGTGCATAACATAAAATATTTCACAATGGAGTGGAATTGAGATGAAACCCACTACCTTATATTTATTATTGTTCATATGGGACATCTCCTCCTGAATTGAAAATTTAAATTTATAAATTATTTTTTATGAAACTTTATTTCAATTATTTAATATATTCATGTTACTTTTATATTAATATTTCCTTAATTCATTTTAATGTTTTTTTTATTTTCCTCAACCACATGTGGTTGTTCGATAAATTACTCCAAAACTGCATTGGTATATTGAACATAGTAAAATGTTATATGAAACAGCCCCATATTATATGTAATTTTAATATTTTCATGAATTTTTTTATCATTTTATAAAATTTTTGAACCATCCACTCAAGCCAGTTGTAGGAAAATAATGTATATTTTTCATAGAGGCAACAGTGTGCATATATGCTTGATGAAATTATGTTATTCCAAATGGTTGTAATGGAAAGAAATTATATAATTATTAATAATTAGATAATAATATTTATTTCACGAATATAATTATTATTTATTATATATATGTTTATAACCATTCATTAATAGAAGTGATGGAAAATTAGATACAACTATAATGGAGATATTATTCTTTATGTAGACATGAAGAATGTTTTATTTTATAATTGTAACAAAATAGAATGTCTGAAGATAAATTTTTATCATAATGAATTATAATTATATAATAAATATATTATATACTCATTAAATCTATAATTTTAACCATCCATGTGTGTTGGTGGTGAAAAATGATATACATCACTTTGTAAAGGCAGTTGTCCCCATTTATTCATGAGAAAAGATTTCATTTTCCATTTGATGGAAGAGTGGTAGAAAATAATTATTTTATCAAAAAAAAATTAATTACATGAATGTTTATTATTTCATTATTTTAGGAATTATAGATTAAATTTTAAGTACGTATGAGAAGAATGTTTTTTTAAGGAGTGAGTTATAAAAATTAACTCTTCTTTGTGGACCCTCATATGGAGTACAACATATTCATTATTGAAGTGGTTTTTGGGAATAATTGTTCCAATAATATATGGATAATGATGTTGGGGAGAAATTTTTGTGTATTTGGGTCTATATAAAGTGCACAAGGGTGTGAGGATAATTGAGTAGAGGAGGGTCCTTTTACAATTAAGGAGGGTGTAATTATTATAGATACTTCAAATTATAATATACAATATATTTATTACTCAGGGGAAGTGTCTACAAATTGTCATAGTCCCAATAATATTAATAGTAATATATATATCCAACCAATCAATCATATTTATAAAATTTTTAGTGATATTTTAAAACATATCTCATGGTTTTACCCATTGATGACCTTTTAAACCCATATTATAGTAAATATTTTTACCATGGTTATTATACATTATCGATGGAGATAAAAATGATCTTATAAAAAAATTGCAGAAGATTATTCCCAATATGAAAAATATTTTTTCAATTTTAATTCTCAAACATGGAATAAATAATTTCATATATTAGTTTACAAAGGCTAAAAAATATTTTTAGGAAAATATGAAACGTTGAGGTGTAAAATGAATTTATTATTATAAATTTCCAAGTGTTAAACATTAGATGACTGTTAACATCGTATATTGGGTATATAATCAATAAATTTAATTAAATTATATTATTCTTAGTGATTAATTTTTTTTTTCGAATTTAGAGTTACATGGAACTAATAAAACTAAGATTTTAAAAAATATTATTTTTTTCAGAAATGTAATTTTCTTACATTCTACCAAAATTATAATCAATGTGTGACATATTATTAATATTTTAATACATTATTTCCTGTTTTATAAATTATACATTTCCCATTAACATAAAAACTCATTTTTTTATGAATAATCTTAAAATTTCATTTTAGTCTAATTTTAATATATTGAATCAAAGAGTTATGTCCGTTTTTTCTGATTTACAAATTTTTTTATAATAAATATTGAAATGTTAATTATACAATAGTGTCTTTAGAATCTAATTTTTACATAACACAAATGATTCTCAAATTTTACTTTCTTCCACCCATTAAAGTTTTCATCCTCTAAATTTATACAGTGTTACCTTATAATAAGTGTATTTAGTTATTTTTCATATGATTATTAGGTTCCCATGTGGCCTATTATACCTTATGAATTATCTAATGTACATTTACCAAATGATTCATTTGATTCTCTATCACTTGTTTTCCAGTGTTAATAATTTTTATATGATCATCACAATTAGGTAAGTCACACTGTAATTATATTTATTTAAAGGTGAGTACAAGTGTTTGGTCTAGAATATAAATCCACAATGATGATATATGGAACACATATTACACCTTAGATAGGTTGGTTGTTAACTTTTAAAAGCAACCCATGCCTCTTATTCTTTCAAAAATCAAAAGACGACCGATGTACCAAGGGCATAGTTTCATTTTATTTCCAAAACATATATCACCCATAAATATAGATACTTTCAGGAGAAAATTATCACCTAATTTAAATTCTAGATCATTCCTTTTGTTGTATTCATATATCTTTTTCCTTATTTGAGCTAGAAAGATATTATTCTGAATATTTCTCATATTCACCATTGTATCCTCAACATGTTATGGGTATATAATATTTATTTCACCATCTTCATATGAAAAATATAATGTATGAAATTTTTTTACTTCTAAAACTTCATTCAGTCCATTTTATTAATGTCATTGGGGATACTATAATATAAAAACTCTAGAAAAGGGAAATATTGATCCCGTATAACATTAATTTCATGTGATAATGACCTCAACATGTTTTAAAATGTTTGAAAAAAGATATGATAGTAACCAACTAATCCTAGGAAACCACGTACCTCAGTTACGTTCATCATTGTAATCCATTATTTAAATATCATTATCATTGAAGGAACAAATGATATTATACCTTGAAGAAAATATATCCTTGAAGACAAACATCCTTATTTAAGAACTTATAGTAACTAAATTTCCCATATAACTCATCTCCAAGGATATTTTGAAGAATTATTATAAAATGGATATTATGATCTCTATTTATTTTTGATTATATGAAATCATCATTAATAAATAATAAAATGAAATAGTATAGAAATTATTTTAATTAATCATTCGTTAAATCAATAATAATTAAGGGTTTGTTACTCAATAAAAAGGGAATTATTATAAAATTGTAATATGTATACCTCATAAGAAATGTTTTGTAATATCTTTATTATATACTAGTAGTTGAAAATTACCATAATGGAGGTTGATCATCGAAAAATTTTGAGTTCCTAGATGTAGACCAAACAAGTCATCAATATGAGGCAAGTGATACATTTTCTATATTAGTAATGGAATTTATTTCTCTATAATTAATTCACTACATCATAAACCCATTCCAATTATTGTAAAATAGATATGGGTATCCCTATAGTGAAACAATAGGTGAATAAATCCCATATGACACAACTAATATAGTAGTTTCTTCAGTAACACTAATTCTATATGGAAATTTTATAGGTATTTTTATAAATATGTCTTTAATCTGGGTAGAGTTCAATGGAAAACCTGAATTCTTAACCATTTATATTTATAGTAATTTATCTATGAAAATTCTTTATTAATTCTTGAACAATAGGTACATATTTTACATTTTGGTTACCTTTCACTTCCCTTTATTGTTTCTAAACATCTCCTCTATGAATTTTATTAATATATTCTACTCGATGTTGATTGAAAAATGATTCAGATGATGATGTATCCCTATAAATGACAAGGTATTATAGAAATATTTCACAAATCCCAATAAAATTATCTTAGAAATAAATATCATAATTATACTTTGAAATCCAATTGATACCAAAGATTAAATAGAATTCAGTCATATGTTTAATAACCATGTTTGAAAATTGGTTTTTCCAACGTATCAGAATGGGTATTGACTGAAATATCATCATTGTAATATGATTTTCACCATGTTTCATGATTTAAAATTCATTATTATTTGGATAGGGGATGATTTAATTTTCTTGGGAAACATTGAAGATATAAAAGAATAAAAATATAGAAACAAATAAATAATTAGTTAACATTTATTTTATGATCAAAATACCTTCCAAAACATAATTTTCAACCTCAAAATCAATTATAGTAATAACCTAAGCTTGTACATTCCCTCTTAGACAATTCTATAGTGTTTTTCCATGATGTCATGTGAATTGTATTGAATAATTCCCCATAGTTATATAATGAAAACACATAATAAAAATTTTATCTTTTATCCCTTACATTATTAATCTAGATGACCCTTGTCTCTAAACATGTAAAAAAATCACATTACCTTTTAATATTCACAAGGGTGTTTCATTCCATGATTATTAAATTTTGAAAATCCCAACTTTGATTTCTTAATCGTTGATGAATTTATTTTTCCTTGTTGCTGACTTGACCTCATATCTTCTTTATTTCCCCTTATGATATAACACCTAGTGTATTATTTTTCTTTATTAATGGAAATGATACTATATTATAATATAAAAAACATTATGAGACCAGTTAACTTTAGAAGTTTATCTTATTCCCATCAATGAAATTCTAAATATGAAAATCTAGATTACATGTGTAGTCAATATCATGGATTTCTAGTCTGGTAATTCTAGAATAATATTTAGTAACAATTTGATCTTCATTTTAATTAATTCTGAGTAACATTATTTGATTGGGAAAAAGGAGATGCTTGAAAAGGTGATATGAACACCGGATGGTTGTACCTTGAGTTAATCTAAAAATTTTATACATTAGTAGTTCAACAAAGTGGAATTTAGATTACAATATCATCTCCTTCTATATTATAGCACCATAAATGGAATTAAAGAAGCCCCGCAATTTCCACTCTAAAGAATAATAACACACAAACACTCAAAGATATACAAAAATAATTCAATCAAAATGAAAATAAATAAGGAATAATGGATTTACATGCTTCATAATTTTATCCTTAGTCCATGGTAGATCATTGTAAACTAATTAATAACAAGGAGTATAGTATTTATATACACTATAGATAAATAAGCTAGTGCTTAACATTTTTCTAATCTAATGTGTATAATTAGTTAGTAGCTATTCCCACCTATTTTTAAATATGTCTACTAGAATTTAAATTGGTTTCAACACCATAAAAAAAATTCATGCATCCATTGACATCATCATTTATACAAGGCTTCTATCGAATAAAACATCTCATCCATTATAGTTTATGTTAACTAAAGTATGTTCCTCAAAATACCCATTAGAATTTTTTAAACACTTCTTATGTTGATCTCTATTAGAATCTTCTGACTACTATTGTTTTGATAAGTTCTAAAATAAAATCCATGAGACTAAACATCCAAAGAGTTAAAATTTGATTACCTGTAGAAAAATTAAATATCCAAATTATCTCCCACTTGAAGAATTCATCAAAAATCATCGTTGAAATCCTCCAAAACATTGAGTAATCTAAATCTATTTTTCAACATTCATTTCAATATTCTTTTTCCCCATCTCATTTTTTCCAGTCCCACTAAGGAAAATTGTTACCTTAAGAATTCTTGGGCAAAACAATGTGTGGACATGATGGGTAGATTTTTTTTCCTATGATCTTATATATCTAAATAAAATCACCTATAGGATTTATTATTAGTGTGCTTCATCCATTCAAGAAAATTATTATTATTGGAAATGTGGATAATATAGTTATTTTTAAAAAAATAATGTCCCACCTTCCAATTAATTTATATATTCCATCATCAATAACATTAACCATATCAAATCCATTCCATATTTTATAGATTCAACATACTTTCCATTAGTTATATACAATTACATCAATGAATGCAATTGTAACATACAACTGATCATCATTATAGAAAAGGTATATGAATTCTTGAAAGTCTCACTTCAATGTGGATTGAGAATATTTGGTCTCAGTGACAGGTTATCTCTATGATTCATTGGTCTCTACAAGATATTATATATATTTGGTGAGGCATAGTATCACTTAGCACTACTACTACAATTGGACATGGTACATGAAATCTTCCACGTGTCGCAACTAAGGAGGTACGTGCACAACTAGTAACACATTATCAATTAGTGTGAGATGGACCTCGAGGATGGAACTACCTTTTCAGGTCACCCAATGGAGATAAAGGATTAATAAGAGATGATACTACATGGGGGATAAATTCCCCTTTTTGTGTTATATTGTAGCATGAGAATTTTTAGGAGAGCACATAGGAGTGGGAGGCTAAGATTCATGCTCAGTATGCACATCTCTATAAGTAACACTTGTTTTTTATTTTCGAGAGGTAAATCCCTAAGGTGGGTAGATTGTAATGTCGCTTTTTTTCTGTATTTGTTTGGTATATTATATATATTATTTTTAAGATCTGTCACAAAGATGATGTGTAATTTTGAGGCCCAGTGTTCCCTGAATAAATTTTCAAACTATATTATATATATTAAATATAATGTGCATCTATTTTTCCTAAAAAAGTTGAATAAATCCCAAAATAGGGAAAATATTAGAAATATGAGGGAACCATTGAGTTTAAAATGTATGTCATACACTAGGTGTTATATAATCATTGTTGGCAGTGGCCCTTTTTAAAAAAATCATTGGCACAAATTTAATAAAATAAATTAACATAAGAATATATTTTATTTTGTTCTACAAAATTAACTTATTCCTCTTTAAATATAATGATATGTATTTTTTTCTCAAGGTTTCTCTTTAAAATTGGGAGATCTATGTGAAGTTATAGGAGAACATTCTTGGAAAATGATGATGGATCGAGATTGATACATGGATTTGTGTGCGAATGGAATCTGTGGTTCTCATCAACAATAAAAATTCAACTATTATTCATCAATGATCAACTCAAAATCCAGGTATATTATTTGATTGATCGAATTTATTCCCCATTGTAGATTTCTATGACCAATGTGAATCTATCAATGAATAGATTGATTTGATGTCCAGTCTTCTTGCAAGATGGGTTTTATTAATCAGGGTTTGGGAGAATAACTTTGTAATTGTTTACTTCTTAATTGTTAATCCCATGAAAAAAAATTTGAGATCTAAATGAACATATATTGAGGTTTGTTAAACTTATTTTCTTTCTTGTGATATTGTATTGCGGTTCTTCATTCACAGTGGGCATTCTTCATTTGGCCTGGATTTCAACATATCCCAATTAATCAATCATTTTGCACTCATTTCATAGAGAAATGATTCTGAATCACAGATATAGGATCATAAGTTCAAAACAGTGGTTTAAAGATGAATGTGGTAATAAATAAAATGGTTTTGGATACCCAATTTTTCATTTTTCAGTGTTCTTTGGTGAGAAATGAAGAATTATGTGTAGATCGATTTCTTAAATGGATTTGATGGTGGAATTCATTGTTCAATGATAGGAAGGAATGGATGAGAAAAGATTTTGATTTACCTATATAAAAAGTCATTGTATTAGTGGTCGGAGGATCAGAAGAAGGTACATAAAAAATATATGAGTCCCAAAAATTTTCTATGCTACACGTTGTGTAATCTGGATTAATACACCATGTGGGCCCTTCTAGTTATGGTTCCAGGGTTTCAACCATAGTTATTGATCAGATGGAATTTGACCCTTGTCACATGGTCTATAACCCCTTCCTAGTGACTCAGCGTGTACTTTAGAGATTACACAATCATGGGAAAAGGTACATGCACAGATGTCACATCATGTACTAGTACACATACACAGATTGGTATACATGAGCTGGTACATGGTCACAGCCTCAGTACAAGGACATGGATATAAAATACAAGTAGGATACATTGTGTCTATACATGGTTTATACTTCTTATACACATTATATATTTGGATACTAAAGTTCTTTGGGGATTCTCCACATGGGTAGGCATCAAAATAGCTTGAAACACCATGTACCCCCTTCAAGTGTCCTTGTGGATCTTAGTTTTCTTAGTTTTCCTCAATATACGTTATGTATATTCCATTTGTAATTTTAATCTAGTGTACATTATAGCATCACATCGATATCACTAGATTATGATACTGTCTACATTTCGATTCTCAGATAGAGTTGTGGTGTCCCTCTGTGATACTGGAGAGAAATCCTATACCATCCTCTATTCCCAAGATGGAGTTTTTGTAATTAGAATGTCCTCCCTGAGGAGGGTGTTGATCCTACATCTAGTATACCGTATCAATTGGGTTTGGTGTATCATTGAAATATGATCCCCTATATATATATTATCCAAATTGGGCATGTGGTGTCCCCAAGAGGTTCTGGACTTGACCCCATATTTGTGTATCATATACTTTGTAGAAATGTTCTTGGGTGGGGACCAATTAGCTAGACCTCTTCATCGAGTGCCTATGATTATAGAATAGATCGTGTAGTGTATTATCTAGAAATGATGGCTTCATCATGTAAAATCATGTGTATGGTAGTTATTTATGACCACTTAGTGGTTTGGAACCTTTCCTAAGTATATATAGGTGTTTTTATCAAAAATTGATTATCATATCTTTTATTGATCTTATTGTACATTTTTATTTTTTATTAATGTTTTTGGGGTTTCCTACTGAGTGTTTTCATAGTCACCCAAGCCCGATATTTCCCCCACACGTCTCATGTCTTATACAGACAACAACCCTTTTGTGTAACGCCTTGACCCCAGTTACCTTGAGTCGGTGCATTATTACATAACATTGTCTTGATCACAAGAAAGATCAAATCTCGAAAGACCAATTAGTTTAGTATCCTTGTAAACACTAGATATATTCATAAAGTTTTACATTACATCATAATAATGAAAACTACAACAACATAGTCTCCATAGTCTACACTCTTATCCCATCATACTATCCCTGCAGGTCATTCATAATTTACATCTTCACATCCTGGGAAAAATAAAACATAGAAAAGGGTTGAGCTCAAATGCTCATTAAGGATAACAATATAGTGGAAACTTTCATAAATAAGAATAAACATTTAAGGAAATGTATAACTAAAACAAAAGCCTTTTAAACATGAACTTCAACATAGTATGGAAAAAATAAAATTAAATAATTCCATTTACTTATTCCCATGGATATTCTACTAATAGAATAATCACATGCAATATCAATAACCACTTTCATAATGATAGAATGCATAACGTCAGACTATCATAACCACATAGCCAAGGCCTCGTGCCAAGACTACAAATGAGATTTTTCCAAGGCCTTGTGGAAAGACACTAGTTTGTCTCATGAGACCTACCAATGCATAGAGGAGCTATAGTGGGCTCCACCCGTCACATATTAAGTCCAATTCATTCCCATATGAAAAGGTTTAAACATAACATAAACATTCGTATTAAAACAGGAATAAGAAATGTAAATACTTCATCCATAAACCATGAATGGTATAAAAATAACACATCCACAGTAAAACATATCACAAAACCTTCAATACAATATAAAAGTTTTGTATCATAATAAATAAATTTCA
The DNA here is from genome assembly GCA_963277665.1 of Viscum album. NCBI lineage: Eukaryota > Viridiplantae > Streptophyta > Magnoliopsida > Santalales > Viscaceae > Viscum > Viscum album. The sequence goes on from OY728135.1 coordinate 989,083,474, forward strand.
AATAAGCCTAAAATCCATCAAAGGATGTTGACATAGATGAAATCAAAACTCCTTTTAGAGAAATATATCTTTCTATTTTGAAATAATTTAAGATTCATATATTTATAAAATAAAACATTTTCTTTGAAAATACTCTTATAATCTTGTAAGGGAAGCTTCGACGATTTTATAACGGCGGAAAATAGCCGCACCCGCCGTATACGTTAAAAAAACATTCTTACCTTAATTCTGTCTAAAAGGTTAAAAAGGACCTTGTTTGGAAAACGACGGAATTATTCCTTTATAAACCACTTATAAAAGTCAAGAAGGGTATAAATGACTTTAAAACATAGTAAAAATATTTTGAAATACATTTTTAAGAAACATGGATATGGATGATAAAGAGATCTTAGTAGATTATTACATATAAACAACCTCAGATAATGAAGAGATTGCGAAATAAACCCTTACCTTGTACTTTTCCTTGGTGTAGGGTACGTTAACCTCCTATACAATGGTGAAATAATTGTTATTAAATTATAATAGAATCATATACATTAATATGATATCATATATGATCTTTTATCATTGATTTGTTAATAATATCTTAGTATTATCGTTGTTTCGGGTGTTAACTTACTCATTTTCATTTATATGTTTTGTTACGTAATCCATGTTTTTCATGGATAGGTTGTATCTTAATCATATGAATAATGATATCAAGTCCTTAGATACTATTATTAATCATCAAATGAGAATTAGACTTGAATGGATACGATGGAGAATGAATCTCATCGTGTTCGTGGAGACGGTAGTTCGTACGTACGCACGAGCGAAAATATCATTCTTTGGATATTAAAATAATATATAATTGGATGTTATATCATTTATACAGAATCATTATCATTTTATATTTATTATTTATATGAATTAAACATCATTATTATACCCATCGAAATAATAATTTATTGAATAACAATTACACCACGACGTGGAGAGGGTAAGCCGTACGTACACACGTATGGTGACATGTTATTCAAAGGATGGACAGAATAATGAATATGGTTGTACCATATTTATAATAATATTACAGTATATAGGAGATTCTGGATTCATTTTTTTAGAATGTGAATAACAAAGAAAGAAGAAGTGGAAGAAGAAAGGAACTTGAAAAAGGGTGGTGAAATCAATACCTCTTCTTCATGTTCTTCCTTTAGATTTGATCAAAAGGGCTCCTTAGGACGGCCTTCTGACTAAAGGAAGGCCTCTAGGATTAAGTGAGGGATGTTGAGAGAGTATTGGGGAAGAGTTTGGCTGATCCAAATGGCTTTAAAGTTTTGAATTAATGAGAAGGGGGAGTGACCTTTTATAAGAGGGGTGAGGGGCACCTTTGGAAATGCCTGAAATAATATTTTATAATAAATTCATATTCGGTTTCTAATGGATCCAAAGTGGATTATTTAAATTCTAAGGTCGGGATAGGTCTAAAAAACACTCAAACAATAGGATTTAGATAGTTTTGGGTTACAATATTAACTGTATCTTTAAGTATTAACTCTTAGTTAATTAGTTTGACACTTACCATGTCACTTTGTATTTTTATATTATATAGTTAATAAACTTACTATATACCTCCAAGAGACCCCCAAGTGGTCCATTAATGATACACCTATCATGATATAAGTCTCTTGGTAGAACCATAGATTTTTAGGAATTGAATATCAATTATTAATATAATATTTATTTTAAAAACTCTTTTAGGTCAATTTTGACACTATTTTGAAAATTGATTTTTGTGAAAATCATAACAGAATGATTACTTATAAAAAAGTAACTTAAATCATTCCTAACAAGTCATATTAACCTATAAAATTAGTGTAATTCATAAAAAGTCTCAGATTATATTTATTTGGGTATTTATAATTTTAATTAGTTTAATTTTTCACTATTATGGTAATTACTACATCATCATTGGGTCATAAATAAATTAAATTATTTAATGCCTAAAAATTATAAATAAAATACCATTATGTAGTAAATATTATAAAATTTCTAATGAATATTTACAATCTTATTTATCTTATGTATATATTTATATAAAAATGATTTAGTAAATAAACTTTGATTTTAACTCTTTTAACTCTTCTTTGAATTAAATAATAATAAATGTCATAATCTAATCCAAGTGGACCTAAATGATAATATTTTATTCCTAAGGTTGTTTTTGGTCGAATTAAGCTTATCCAATAGATTTAGGACATGTGTTAGGGTAATATTAATATCATTTTTACCCTAAATTACCCTATTTACTTTTAACCGTGGTAAATAAAAGTAAAAAGTTACTATTCCCCAAAAATTATTTTCCACTCAATGAACCACATTTTAGTCCTTGATATTAACCGTGTCTCTCAGATTTTTGAAATTCCACTCACAGAAGCGGTAAAATTAAGTTTTATGAAAAATTCAGTTTTTTAACTACCACTTAGCGGTTTCACTATTCATCAAAAAATGAAGTTTTTCAGAAAAATACCAAAAATTAACCCGAGGATAATTTCAATATTACGAATCCAAAAATGAAGTCCATTTTGAAAAATATAATTTATAAATTTCAAAATGTGGTTATTACTATTCATAACGGCTAGTTTGATTGGTTGTGGTGTGTTAGAACTTGATGTTGCGTACAACACACGCTATTGCATTATTCAAAGAGAAGCATACCGTAGAAGCTTGGGGTGTTACATTATCCCCTCCTTCAAATAATTTCGTCCTCAAAATTTCTAGAATACTACCGCATGAAAAGACTTGGGTGGTTCTTCATTATAAGTTCCTCGGGTTCCCACGTTGCCTCTTCCATCTTATGGTTTCTCCACAAGACATTTACCAGATGAGTCATCCGGTTTCTCAGTACTTATTCTCTCGTATCAAGAATCTTGACGGGCTGTTCGCAATAAGACAGATCGAGTTCTAGTTCTAATTCCTCATAGGTGAGTACATGCGTTGGGTTAGGCATGTATTTCCTCAACAGAGATACGTGGAACACATCGTGAACTTTGGAGAGACTTGGCGGCACTTCCAATCGGTAAGCTACATCCCCAATTCGTTCTAGAATTTCGAAAGGTCTGATGTACCTGGGACTCAATTTACCTTTCTTACCAAAACGTATGACTCCCTTCCATGGAGATACCTTTAGCAAAACATGATCACCAACCTGAAATTCCAAATCCATCCTTCAATTATCAGCATATCTCTTCTGCCTACTTTGAGCTGCTTTGATATGGTTTTGGATTACCTTCACCTTTTCCATCATTTCCTCCACCAGTTCTGGGCCTACAAGTTTTCTTTCACCAACGTCATCCCAACATATTGGTGTGCGACATCTATTTCTGTATAACGCTTCATATGGTTCCATCTGAATACTCGAATAGAAGCTATTGTTATAGGAAAATTGTACCAGAGGTAAATATTGATCCCACATACCCTGAAAATCAAGTGAGCAGGATCTCAACATGTATTCGAAGGTTAAAATAGTTTTTTCTGATTGTCCATCTGTTTGAGGGTGGTAGGCAATGCTCAAATGAAGTTCAGTATCCAAGGTTTTCTGAAGACTTTTCCAAAATCTTGAAGTAAAACAGGGATCACGATCAGAAAAAATCGATAGGGGTACTCCATGAAGTCTCACAACTTCATTAATATATAGTCTTCCTAGTCGTTCAAGTGTTAAATCTTCCCTTATAGCAAGAAAATGTGTTGACTTGGTAAGACGATCAACAATGACCCATATTGCATCGTTCCATATAGGAGTCTTTGGTAGCACCATGACAAATTCCATCGTAATATGATCCCATATCCACTCCGGTATGGGAAGAGGTTGCATGACTCCTCCAGGCTATTGCCTTCTATCTTTCACTTGTGGACAAACCAAACATCTTGACACAAAATCGGCAATCTCCCTCTTCATGTTGTCCCACAAAAAATGTTCCTTCAAATCTCTATACATTTTGGTGCTCCCAGGGTGTATATAGAAATTGGAACTATGAGCATCATCCAACAATTCCCTTTTTAGATCAGGTATATTAGGAACAAAAAGCCTCTTCTCGAATTTTTAAATCCCTTCTTCATACAAGAAGTCTCTCAATCTCCCATCATTCACAGCTTTAATCTTCTTTTGAAATTCTTCATCATCGGTCTGAGAACTCTTAATCCTTTCTAATAAATATTGTTTGGCAACCATTTGAAAAAGCACTGATGTTTCACCTTCCATGGTTATTCCCATGTCCATCTTCACTTGATCCATGAAAATTGGATCCCTTTCAATTCTCATATTGTTCAAAACACCATGTTATTTTCTGTTCAAATCATCTTCCACCTTGTTTGCCTCCCTCGGGTGGTAGTGAATCGTGTAATCATAATCCTTGAGTAATTCAAGCCATCTCCTTTGCCTCATGTTGAGTTATTTTTGTGATAAAATGTACTTCAAACTCTGGTGATCAGTATAAATATATCATTTTTCACCATAGAGGTATTGCCTCAATATCTTTAAAGCAAAGATCACAGCTGAAAACTCGAGATCATGAGTAGGATAGTTTTGTTCATGAATTTTCAACTGTCATGATGCATAGGCAATAACCCTATCATTCTGTATAAGAACACAACCAATTCCTTTCTTCGATGAATCACTATAAATTACAAACCCATAACTCCATAATGGTAGAGTCAATATAGGAGCATTGAATAATCTTCTCTTCAGTTCTTAGAAACATTCTTCACACTCTTTTTCCCAAACAAATTTAACCCCTTTACGTGTTCTCTTCGTTAATAGGTTTGCCAATCGGGAAAAATTCTGGACGAAACGTTTATAATAACCTTCCAAACCAATAAGACTTCATACCTCAGTTATACTCTTAGGTGTTGGACATTCTTGGATTGCCTTGGTCTTATAAGGATTGACAGAGATTCCATCTTTAGAGACAATATGGCCAAGAAAAGAAATATCTTGAAGTTGGAATTCACACTTTCTAAACTTCCCATATAATTCATGTCTTCTCAGAGTCTTCAAGATAATGCTCAAGTGATTTTCATGATCTTCGTAGCTTTTGGAGTATACCAAGATATCATCAATAAATACCACCACAAATTCATCAAGATATTCCTTGAAAACTCTATTCATCAGATCTGTGAATACAAAGGGTGAATTTGTCAATCCAAAAGGCATTACTGTAAACTCATAATGCCCGTACCTGGTTTAAAATTCTATCTTCAGAATGTCTTCCTTCTTCACACACAACTGATGGTATCCAGATCAAAGATCAATCTTTGAAAATTGTTGAGTTCCATGCAGTTGGTCAAATAAATCATCAATGCGAGGTAGGGGATACTTATTCTTTATTGTTATAGCATTGATCTCCCTATAGTCGATACATTACCTCATATATCCATCATTATTTTTAACAAAAAGAACAGGGGATCCCCATGGATAAACACTAGGATTAATATATCCTTTATTACTCAATTCCTCTAGTTGATTCTTTAGTTCAACTAATTCTACAGTGGTCATTCTATAAGGGGTCTTCGATATACGACTTGATCCAGGAATTAAATCAATGGAAAACTCAACTTCTCGCTCTGGAGGATGTCAAGGTAAATCTTCCGGAAAAAAATCTAGATATTCTTTTACAACAGGTAAATCCTCTATTTGAACCTTCCTTTCCACAACCACTATAATTTCATCCTCTCCCCCCCCCCAATAATTGAAATTAGTTGATCTACTGGGGGTGGATCTAGAAAAGAATTAGGTGGTGACGATTCTGCTCTAAAGATAATGTGTTCCTTATCATCATCATCAAAAATCGTAACCTCCTTCTTCTTACAATAAATCTTTGCATCAGAATCTCAAATCCAATCCATACCATGGATTATATCAAACTCATTCATTGGTATGACAATGAGATCAGTGGATAAAGAACATTTATGTGATCTAATGGGGACTGATTCACAAAACATTGTTGCAATGATACTTCCCTTAGTGTTTTTAACTAAAAACTCACTTGTTAAATCAAATTGTAAATATCTAATTTTATTAGAAAACTAGGAATATATGAAACAATACGATGATCCAGAATCAAATAATGCATTTTCTAAACTTGAGGAAACCATTAAATTACCTGCCACCATGTCTTTCGGAGCTTCTACCACAGCAGTACTGATAGCATAAGCTTGGCCTTGATCCCTTTTCCTTTTCTAAGGTAAGTTCCCCTAATTCTTAGGAAATTAATTTTCATAATGTCCCATCTCCCGTCAACTGTAGCACTGAACATTGGTAGCTTCCTTCATCCATTTGCAATCACGAGCTTGTTGGCCTTTTTCACCACACTTGTAATAGACTCTCGTTCCCTTAAAGCAAGTATCGGGGGGCTTCTTCCCACATTTACCACAGAATTGATATTCAACCTTTCCCTTCTTCCCCTTATTTCCATTCCCAGATTGATCAGTAGATCTCTTCTTCTCTTTCTTTTCTTTAAAGTCATAAGACATAGAGAATTCTTTCTTTGTCTTGATAGCACATGAGACAATGTATTCATACGACGAGAAGGATTGTGAGACTAATGCTCGATGGAGAAATGGTTTTAACCCATCAAAGAAACGATCAATCTTACTTCTTGGGTTACGTATATAATCTCCAGTATACCTTGCTATCCTTTTAAAGTTAGCCACATACTTTGCGACATTCTCATCCTCATTTTGTCTCAGACTCAGAAATTGTCTTTCCATATCTGCTCGATGGTCACGAGGATATTATTTTTCTAAAAATAGATCTTTGATCTCCCTCCATTCCATATTTGATACTTCATCATCTTCCTTCGTGTTTTGAATCAATGACCACCATTGATCAACATCTCCAGTGAGGTGGTAAACTGCCATGATAACTGTTTCCCTTTCACTACTCCCAAAAGCCTGAAATATTTTCTCTAGGGAATTTATCCATTGCTCAGCTACTAAGGGATTTTTACTCCCATTTAACGTTGGTGGTTTTTTCCTCATAAATCGATCTAACATTAATACTCCATGATACGGATCAGGGTGCTCTATACAAGTAAGGTTATTATTCATAACATGAGTGAGTTGTCCCAGTATGGTGATTAGCTGATCGGCACCAGTTGGATCACCAGCTCCACTATAATTATCTTGCGCAGGAGGGAAATCTCTACATGGAGTGCGTGCATTGATATGGTTTCCATTTCTTCCACTAGGCACTATTTCTACAAAATGGCATAAACTAGATCTATTTATGAATCAAAGTACATAATTACATACTTATAAAACACTTAACATAAATTGAACTATTTATGGATATAATCCATAATCATAAAAATGTTTTCTTTGAGGAATTATATACTCATAAACCCTTCATAATGATTTGTAAAAAAACTGAGAGTTATCCTAAGCATATCCCCCAGGAGTGTCGTAACCAAGAGTGAAGTAAGGCCCGTTGTTGTGCACCAGTTCCCTTTCGAGTCTTGCTCAAAGCGGTGTTTTCGGGTTTTACCCCTAGGTATATCTATGCCAGAGCCACCTCTACCAGCTCGTATCCAGACAAGGATATATTTCTCAGAAAACTCACAAAATCTCTACAATACCAAAATTCTAGGACGTTATTCAATACTAATCCTCAAAGTTCATCTTAGGTCTACGTGCTCTAATCAGAGTTTATCTAAATATAGCTTCCAAGTTTTGTACTAAACCTCCTCTGTTACCAACTGTAATGCCCCGACCTTAGTTACCTAGAGTCAGTGCATTATTACAAAACATCGGCCTGATCACATGAAAGATCAAATCTCGAAATACCAATTAGTTTAGTAGCCATGGAAACATTAGATATATTAATAAAGTTTTACATTACATCATAAAAATGAAAACTACAACTACATAGTTTCCATAGTCTACACTCTTATCCCCTCATACTATCCCTGCAGGTCATTCATAATTTACATCTTCACATCCTGGGAAAAATTAATCATAGAAAATGGGTGAGCACAAATGCCCTGTAAGGATAACAATATAGCGGAAACATTCATAAATAAGAATAAAAATTTAATGCAATGTATAACTAAAGAAAAAGACTTTTAAACTTGAACATCAACATATTATGGCAAAAATAAAATGAAACAATGCCATTTACTTATTCCCATAGATATTATACTAATCTAATAATCACATGCAATATCAATAACCACTTTCATAATGATAGAATGCATAATGCCACACTATCATAACCATATAGCCAAGGCCTCGTGCCAATACTACTAATAATATTTTTCCAAGGACTTGTGCCAAGAAACTAGTTTGTCTCATGAGACCTACCGATGCATCGAGGAGCTATAGCGGGCTCCACCCGTCACATATTAAGTCCAATGCATTCCCATATGAAAAGGTTTAAACACAACATAAACATTCGTATTAAAACATGCATATGAATTGTAAATACTTAATCTATAAACCATGAATGGTATAAAAATAATACATACATACTCAAACATACCAAAAAACCTTCAATACAATATATAAGTTTTGTATCATAATAAATCAACTTCAAATAAGCGTAAAATCCACCAAAGGATGTTGACATAGATGAAATCAAAACTCTTTTTAGAGAAATATCTCTTTATATTTTGAAATCATTTAAGATTCATATATTTATAAAATAAAACATTTTCTTTGAAAATATTATTATAAACTTGTAATGGAAGCTTCGAAGATTTTATAATGGTGGAAAATAGCCGCACCCGCCGTATATGTTAAAAAAACATTCTTACCTTAATTCTATCGAAAAGGTTAAAAAGAACCTTGTTTTGAAAACGATGGGAAGATTCATTTATAAACCACTTAAAAAAGTCAACAAGGGTATAAATGACATTAATATAGAGTAAAAAGGTTTTGAAATACATTTTTAAGAAACATGGATGTGGATGATAAAGAGATCCCAGTAGATTATTACGTATAAATAACCTCGGATAATGAAGAGATTGTGAAATAAACCCTTACCTTGTACTTTTCCTTGGTTGAGGGTAAGTTAACCTCCTGTATAATGGTGAAATAATTTTTATTAAATTATAAAAGAATCATATACATTAATGTTATATCATATATTATGTTTTAACATTGATTTGTTAATAATATCTTAGTATTATCGTTGTTTCGGGTGTTAACTTACTCGTTTTCTTTTATATGTTTTGTTACGTAAGCCATATTTGTAATGGATAGTTTGTATATTAATCATATCCAGAATGATATCAAGTCCTTTGATACTATTATTAATCATCAAATGAGACTTACACTTGAATGGATACGATGGAGAATGAATCTCATCACGTTTGTGGAGACGGTAGTCCATACGCACGCACGAGCGACAATATCATTCTTTTGATATTAAAATAATATATAATTGAATGTTATATAATATATATAGAATCATTATCATGTTATATTTATTATTTATATGAATTACACATCATTATTATACCCATCCAAATAATAAATAATTTGATAACAATTACACCACGACGTGGAGACGGTAAGCCGTACGTACGCACGTATGGTGACATGTTATTCAAAGGTTGGATAGAATAATGAATATGTTTGTACCATATTTATAATAATATTAAAGTATATAGAAGATACTGGAATTCATTATTTTAGAATGGGAATAACAAATAAAGAAGAAGTGGAAGGAGAAAGGAACTTGAAAAAGGGTGGTGAAATCATTACCTCTTCTTCGGGTTCTTCCTTTTGATTTGATGAAAAGGGCTCCTTAGGCTGGTTTTCTGACTAAAGGAAGGCCTCTAGGATAAAGTTAGGAAAGTTTAGAGAGTATTTGGGAAGATTTTGGCCAATCTTAATGGCATTGAAGGTGTGAATTAATGATAAGGGGAGTTCCCTTTTATAAGAGGGGTGAGGGGCACCTTGGGAAAAGCTAGAAATATTATTTTATAATAAATTCATATTCGGTTAATAATGGCTCCAAAGAAGATTATTTAAATTTTAAGGTGGGGATAGGTCGAAAACCACTCATCCAATAGGATTTATACAGGTTTGGTTTACAATATTAACATTATCTTTAAGTATTAACTCTTAGTAAATTATTTTGACACTTACCATGTCACTTTGTATTTTTATATTATACAGTTAATAAACATACTATATACCTCCAAGAGACCCCAAGTGGTCCATTAATGATAAAACTATCATGATATAAGTCTCTTGGCCAAACCTTAGATTTTTAGGAATTGAATATCAATTAATAATATAAAATTTGTTTTAAAAACTCTCTTATGTCAATTTTGACACTATTTGGAAAATTGATTTTTGTGAAAATCATAACAGAACGATTACTTTGAAAAAGGTAAATTAAATCATTAATAACATGTCACAATAACCTATAAAATTATTTTAATTCATGAAAAGTCTCAAATTATATTTATTTGGGTATTTATAATATCAATTATTTTAATTTTCCATATTATGGTAATTACTGCATCATCATTGGGTCATAAATAAATTAAATTATTTAATATCTAAAAATTATAAATAAAATACCATTATGTTGGAAATATTTTTAACATTCTAATTAATATTTACAATCGAATTTATCTTATGTATAACCCAATATTAAAAATGATTTAGTAAATAAAAATTGATTTTAACTCTTTTAACTCTTCTTTGATTTAAATAATAATAAATGTCCTAATCTAATCCAAGTGGACCTAAATGATAATATTTTATTCATAAGGTTGTTTTTGGTCGAATTAATCTTATCCAATAGAATTAGGACATGTGTTAGGGTAATATTAATATCATTTTTACCTTAATTACCCTATTTACTTTTAACCGTCGTAAATAAAAGTAAAAGGTTACTATTCACCAAAAATTATTTTCATCTCAATGAACCACATTTTAGTCCTTGATATTAACTGTGTCTCTCAGATTTTTCGAAATTCCACTCATAGAAGCGGTAAAATTAAGTTTTATGAAAAAATCAGTTTTTTAACTACCACTTAGTGGTTTCACTATTCATCAAAAAATGATGTTTTTCAGAAAAATAACAAAAATTCACCCGAGGATAATTTCAATATTCCGAATCCAAAAATGAAGTCCATTTTGATGAATAAAATTTATAAATTTCAAAATGTGGGTATTACTATTCATAACGGCTAGTTTTATTGGTTGTGGTGTGTTAGAACTTGATGTTGCGTACAACACACCGTATTGCATTATCCAAAGAGAAGCATACCATAGAAGCTTGGGGTGTTACATTTTGATAGTGCCTAAAGAGCATAGAGATTTGGTGGAGCATAGTTGGATCTTGATAGACTAATGTTTTTTACAAGAAGACTTCACTTGACTCAATCCTCTCCCATAGAGAATGGTGGACTCTTACAGTTTTTATTTGGTATTATATTTGGCCAATATTACCACTTTCAGTACTCTTATTGTTATACTCTACTGTGTAGTCTTAAATGTAGGCATATATTGTTCTAGTTTTTTTACATTTATGAATTGTGGGCTCGGAGATGTTTGTGTGTGTGTGTGTGTACATGTACATTAGGATGATGCCTTCCATTTACGGGATAAGCATTCTTAGTGAATGTAACCAACCCCTTGCCTATTGGAGGTGGTCTTAGGGTAGTCACGAGTTGGACCATGGTGGGTCAGGTAGTGACATCATGCCTAATTTCCTCTCACCCGAAACTATCCACCCATGAAAGAGGGATTATAATTCATTCGTCAAAATCAATAAATAATCTAGGTAATGATACATAAAAAAAGGAAAGCGCACTAAATTTTTCTCCAAAGAACATGAATAAAGTTTCATGTGTCAAACATTGTTCCCATTCTCCAATAATGTTATATAGTTGATGAATAAATCTCATGACTTTTTTTTAATATGAGATCCCACTCATATATCTGATTCAATTCTGTTCACTGATTCAATGTCATCACCACCAACATCTAACCCCTCTATTTCACTAAATCCATTTTTATTCAAGAGATGTGACTAACACTAAAGGGAGTATAAAATTTGGTTTAAATAGTATAATTTCTAGTTCATATATTTAATTGAAAAATTGATTTATTATTTAATTTATTACTCTAACTCCAGCCATGAGTACAAAAAATCATGGGACCTTTCTTAAACAAAACATTAGTTATATCATTTGAGGTACTATTAAAGAGATATAAGAAATTAACCAAAAATTAAAGCAACAAAAACATATAATATTTTTATTATATTTATATTGGGGATCCATAGTTCTATCATTTTCATGTCTATACAATAATTAATCTCAAAATATTTCATATAAATATTCTCAATTTTCAATCGTTGATTACCAAGTTTTTCACATCCCCATGAAGTTCATGGGATAATTTATTTTTAGTTAATAAATATAATGTATCCCATGAAACTCAAATACCGAAAATATTTCCCTAAACACTACCTAAAGGTGAACACTTCTCCATAAGATTAATGGAATCATAAACAAATTGAGGTCATCTAATAGGTTAAATTTTATTATTTTACTCATATAATGTCTTAAGACTCAGAAAATAAAAAATAGAGATAAGTCATCACCATGAAAAATTTGTGTCACTAAACACCATCCATAAACATATTTAATAGAATTAAATGATTTTTTTAATTGATCCTTCTCTTTTAAATGTTTTCCAGGTAGGCCTCAAGAAACATCATATTGTCTCCTACTAGATTCATGGTGTCTCTCCGTCTAGGGAAGTGATAAATTGTACCAGAACACAAATTATTTTTGTATATATGATGAGAATCACCAAAATATTCAATATAATAAATATTTATTTATTTAATAAAAAGAATCATAAAAATATACTCATTGAGTTTTTCTATATTTAAACATCCCATTATTTTGTCAATATTATCACGCTAAGAAGATTTATCTTTTACCATGAATTTTTCCTTATAATTAGAATCAGAAATATTCATCTCACACACATCAATACTTATAATGTTTTCAAATCGATTTTGGTACTAAAAATTAGGTGTTTTACATTATTTGGTAATTTGAAACCCCTTTTCTCTTTTTTTGTTGTTTCAAGAAAAAATATCTCATGTTGAGGTGTTCAAAATTATTTTTTTGTGGTACTGCAGGGAAACTAATAATATTTTACTTGTATCAATATCCTTACCCTTTTTTAAACTTTTAACGATGTTATTGATATAATATTGGTACATAAGGTGACTGACCCTCAAGAAATTTTTTTCTTCTTCTTAATAAACCTTAAAAACATCTATATCTCGATTTTTATAAAAGAGATTCTATATATCCATCTCAAGTATATTTTACCTTGATTCAAGGATTTCAATTAGGTTTCCCATATTTTATGTCAACTACACATTCACCACATAGATTTATTTTTTATTTTTATTCTTCAATATATTTTCCCATTGAATCATTTTGTGGCATCGATGATTTATTTTCTCCCTCAATATTTTGATTTCTCAATCAATCATACATATAAATCCATTCTTAATTGGAAATCCTTTAGTTTTTACTCATCACTACTTTATTCCTCGTAAATACTCCCTTATTATTCATCACTAATGGTATATTTGGGGTGTTTTGATTTGTTCATAAAGGCAACTATCCCTTTATTCGATAATTTAAATTTCTCTCTTTAACTTTTATAATCACATAATATAGGATCTTGTTTTAATAATAAATTATTCTAATTCATTTTTGTATCCTCCTCTTCAACATTTAAGGAATTTCCCACATTATGGCCTATATAAACATTGTGTATCTTTTTACATCATTATCATCTTTTTTCTTATCCAAGATATTTACTAAAAAGTTTCAAATATTTCCATAATTGAAACAATTGAATGGAATTTTTTATTTGTATTACCCCTTCCTCATTTCATGAATTTGGATAATAATGATATAAAGTTGCAAAAATACATTACATCATCCTCAAAATCAATTTCTTCCTCGTGATACTTTAATACTCAAGATGTATTAAAACTTTATTGTCCCTAAAAGGCATCACCTTCATATATTTTCCTTTTCACTTCAAGGAAAACATTATTCTCATATCATAAAAAATCCAAATATTTTTTCTTTTATCAATGTTATAATCATTCATGTATTGTTCTTCAAAATAAAAAATATTCACAAAAAAATTTTCTAGTATAGTTATCATCAACTTATTAAATATGGTATAATCTACAAAAATTATCCATAACTTTGAATCTAGTTTAAAATTTTATCTAGTTGATTGAAGAAATCATCCACCATTTCATCTTCAACAATCTAAACATCATTAAATTAAGGATTAAAAATTTATAACTTTCATTATTTAATTTTCATATCCCTTATAGATATCATGAATTATCCTCCATCTTCCATTCACTATTTTTATCCCCATGAATTGTATAAACTCCTTCTATGATAGGGATGAATGTAATGCATTGCATGTTATCTCATCAACTAAAATATTCATCTTTTCATGTATCATATAGGTTTTTCCAACTTTAAAAATATGTGAACCAATATTATTGGGGTAAAAAACAATTAATACATGTCATATAAGATATATAACCATCCACTCACTATATCTATCAGTATATGTAATTTGTTTCTATTAAACATGGGAACTAATTTGTTTTTAATTTTCTCTGAAGACTCTACATAACTCTTTTATCAAAGATATAATTATTGAAAAATAAAATCATATTTTTAGGAATACCTAGAAATAATTCAATAATACATTAATATCAACCAATTGTACCATGATAGAGTAAACCACCAATGAGAGGGGATGAATTAGTGGCTAAAAACACAACTCTCAAAAAATTATTTCCTATATCTAGTTAGTGTGTATATATATTCATGGTGATGATATTATTATTAAAGATAGAGTGATAAATATCACATATGATATCTTTGAAAATTCAAGGTAAAAAAACTCTTATTATTAACTGTATAATCCCTAGTGTTCGATGGTTTTGATCCCACTACCCATGTTCCAATTTTATTATCAATAAGAATATTAAAATGAAGAAGGAGAAGGAACTAAACTCCCAAGCACAAGAAAAAATGAAAATCCTAAACATGTTAATCAATCTTCACTCCCCTAGCTTCAAGTGCCTCTAGAATTTAGATCTTATGTTAACAAGTATTCTTGACCTAAAATATCAGCATTACACACCCTGAAATTCACTAAGGAATGAATGGTCAGTTAACTAGAAGTTTCACCATAATCTGTATTCACCCTAGCAAAGTGAAACTCAACGGTTAATTATAGACATGGATCCACTACAATGTTCATATCTTCAAAATTCACATTTTGGACACTGTTTTGATCCTATCTATGTGGTTATGTCTCCTTAATTCATTTTCCTCATGTTGTTTAATATAGCTAGATGACTTAAACTCAAAATGATCATGATAACCCTCATTATGATCAGTGTTATCCATCATTTTCATGGTGTGGATTATAATTTACTATAGTCAGTGTTAGGAATTGAGATGGTTCAATAAAGTTCTATTTTAGTTAAAATAGAAGGAGAATGCATAGAAGATATCTTTAACACATTTAAAGAAAGAGTAATGATTTCTAGCAGAGGAACGGTTCCATAAGTTATGGTCCATAAATAGATGTCTGGAATTTGTAAATTCATTAGATAATGTCAGTGGAAGTGAAAAAAATTATTTTTCTTGAAGGAGTTGTATACTTTTTTCAACATGGTTTTATATAGAAAAAAATGCACAATAATTTCATAATGTTATATATTGGTTAAATTTAATGTTCACCTGATGTTAGTGGTTTGGTGTAAATTATTTTAGGAAATCAAGGGTTGTTGGGATCAATAGAGTAACTTATACAAAGATTATAATTTAGTGTAATCATATATTTATGTAGGACCCACAATAATTATTTGGGACAAAATATAAATGTGTGATGATGTAATTGGTTATCCGGAGGTATAACCTAGAAACATTGATTTTAATCCCTGTATTTTTTATAAAATCAAAGTGAATCAGTGATCTCTCATAAATTTAGAATGAACTTCTGAAACACATAATTATTGTTTTTCATTAACTTTTCTTTAATTTATATTTCATTGTTTTTTTACATTAGTTTTTTATGATCATGTGTATGTCTATAAAATCAATGTGGTGACTTAGGATGCTTGCAATTTCCTAAGTTCTAAATCATTAACATTGAGGTGTTCAAACAGTAAGTGGAAGTTTCCATTTATTTGTTTTATATATTAAATTTCCAATGGTTTAACATCTAGTGATTGATTAGAGATTCCCAACAAGTGGAATCAAATATTAATCTAGGGATAGTTAGTACACACTTGGTAGCAGGCTCTTGTATGCAAGCTTGTCCTGAAGTTATTCTATAAGAGTTTCCTATTATCAAAATGAGTATCATAAAAAGAAACAATGTATAAAATTTATTAGTTTTTATGAGAGAAAATTACATTATATAATTTTTATATTGAATACTATCTAATTCATAAGGACCAAGAATTTCTATTAAGTTGAATCAAAACAGAAAAAATTGAGAAAGCGGAATGGAAAATGATGGTAGAGAGGAACTTGGATTGATCAATATGTCACTGCTCAAAATATATCCTTAAACATAATGAAATTGTAAAATATGATATATAATTAAATCTCTATAGGACATGTATAAAAATTTGATATTGATAGCCAAGGTGTCTATGATACATATGTTATTTTCATATATATGTTGAATGGTTAACCATTAGTATATTATGTGAATGAATTTAACACGATATGAGGGTAAATAAAATCAATTAATATATATTTCAAATAAGATAAATGGAAACTATTTTTATCATTACTATAAGAGTCCTGGGATATGATGGTAACTTTTTTACACAACTCTTGTGGTGTAGAGACTCAAAACTATGAACATAATAAAACTGATGTAATGTTGTACAAAAAATGTTATATGTTACAAATACTGAAAAAAACACAATTATTACAATAAAATTGTTAATAAATATATAATAAAGACTAATAAGGTAAGATATTATATATTTAAAAGGTAAATAGTTGATAAGAGTTAAAATTGAAATAAGGTTCTTCTCAAGAAGAGCCATTTTCTTTGTATTTTTTATTTTATTTTAAAACATAAATTTAAAAAAAATTATAATTGAAATTTTAGAAATTAAAATTCAATTTTTAATTATTGGAATCAAAATTTACTAATTATAAATTTCTGATTTTTTTCTTAATTTTTTGATTCTCAGTTGAAAAATATGGTTTTTGTGAAAATTACATTTTTTCTGATTTTATAATGATGTAAGATTATCATTTAAGATTACCAAACCTTTTAAGTAAGAGAATATAAATTTAAATATTTAAAATTTTAATTTTTAAATATTTCATAAATTTATTTTCCTATATCCAATAATTTTAAATATAAATTAAAATGTTACATTAACTGAAAAAATAATTTTTTACCTTTACATATAATTAATTATTTAAAAGGTAAAATTTTTATTTTCCTTACATAGAAAGTATATTTCCTTTTATTTTTTAAAATAAATCTAGTTATGTTATAAAAATCCTTATCCAATATATTTTTACCTTATACATAAATTTAAAAAATAAAAACATTATTTTTCTAAAAAAACATTTCATGCTATCATGTGTTTTTATTTTAAAAAAACATTTTCACACATTTAGGAATCTTATGTGTCAAAATGATTTTAATATTTTAAATTAATAGATTAAAATTATTTAAAAATAGCCTATCTTATTTTTTTAATTAATATTTATTGTTAAGGTTAAAAATTAATTAAATAGTATAAGTTAATTTGGGTAAAATGTTAAAAGTAAAAAAAATGCCTTAAATCACTCTAAACTTTTCTTAAAATTGATTTATGAGAGAATTTTCAACATCATCTTTTCCCAAACCCCATATTTATCCATTTTTATTCATTTTCCCTTGATTGGTGTCATTGCATAATTAAAACATTGTGTGTGTTTCCAAAATTACAATTTTGTTCTCTTATAATATGATTCCCCTTACACCCATTCAAGTTAGACATAACCTTATAATTATTCCATGATATTCTAATTTAACCCTATCCCACTGGAATAATATTTTTCCGCTTTATTATTTTATAAGGCATTCACATCAAAGGATTTTTTCAAGGGAAAACTCAAGATTCAACATGAGTACTGCCTTCTCTTAGTCTTTTCTTTTATTATAATCCTTAACAAAGCATCTCTAACATTTTTAATATAAATAAATAAGTATAATTTTTTTAATTAAATATAATTATATTAATTTTACAAAAAATATTTAATCATTTTCAACCACTAAGAAAATAATATAATATCAATCATGCGTACATGCGGACCACCTCCTCCACGACATGATGCGGTTTTTTTACATCATAGTCACTAAAATATGGTAAAAGGGAATTATTTTATAAAGAAATAGGTTTTATATGTCACAAATACTATTCCAAAACCATCATTTTTCATATACCATAATTTTTTCCATTCATTTAGAAATGGGATCATTAATTGTGCATATATATGGACTACCATCTCCACAATAAACTAATTTAATTTTTCATAACCACCCATTTTGGATGGTTATAAGAATTATTTTATTTTTATATATTACAATCATAAAATTTTTAATATTAATTCAATGTTATATTAACATTATATGATAATTTTTTTAGTTCATTCAATCATTATAACACACCCCAGTTTAGGTTGTTTTTACCACATACATGAGTGATGTTGTAATGTTTATACTATGGATGATTAAGGAATGTAATTTTGCAGTAAGAAAGTAATATAAATTTATTCAATATTTAGAAAATTTTTATGATTAATAATATCTATATTGAATGATTTTATTAAGATATCACACTTTCTTCATTAACCTCAGCAAAATGAACTCATATTCGGTTTTTAATCAGAAAATGTTACCAAAACCCTAATGAAATGGAACTATAAATTTATAAATTATTTTAAAACATATATTATATTTCCTATTTTGATCTATGAATAATGATATTTTTCTTAAGAATGAATAACAAAAGCAATTTTACAATACTAGTTCAAGACGATCAAGATTTTTTTCACCCAGTTTTAAAAATATATTACAACTAACTAATATAAATTTATTGAATATTTCTAAATAACATCTAAAAAGATTATATAGAAGAATAATGTTATAAATTAGGTGATTAATATAGGTGTTTTTGTATATTGGAGGTTATAGTTCATTCGACTAAGCGGGAGTAAAGGTTGGAGATTTTTATAACTCAAGTCCTTTACTTGAGACATAATCACTTATATTTGTCTATAACCCTTTAATGTATGATTTTATCTAAAATATGATAATTTTAATTT
Source organism: Viscum album (assembly GCA_963277665.1). NCBI lineage: Eukaryota > Viridiplantae > Streptophyta > Magnoliopsida > Santalales > Viscaceae > Viscum > Viscum album. The sequence goes on from OY728135.1 coordinate 989,102,898, forward strand.
TTATTTACACCTTCAATTATGGTAAAATTATTTTTCACACAAACATATTCCTTAATGATGGATTTTTTGTAGAAATAAAATTTTGTTATGATTAATTACCATATCTTTTAATTGGTTTTCCTTCATATACATGTTATTACTTCAAACCCATGTTCTCTTTTCCCTAGTGGAAATATCAAAAAAACAATCTCTAATGATCCTTATATTCCACTTTATATTAAAATCGTGGTTTATATATCCTTTTAGTTATGTGGGTTTGTAATTTAGGTGATTTTAAATATTTCAAAGGCTTTTCCATTCAATGATCATATATCCTTCCTTTCTACATCGAATTCTAAAATATTATTTACTTTTTTTAATTTCTACCAATTTTAATTTGTTTTCAAAGAAATTTTTTAAGATTTTATCTCTTTATTTACAAAAAAAATTTTTTTGGAATGTGACTTAAAAATATTTTATTATTAAGATGGAATTATGGAACTCTTTTTATGAAAATAATATTTTTTTGATTTATCTTTAATTTTCAAAGGATTATTTTCCAATAAATTAATGGTTGTTAAATAAACTATTTTATTATTATTTTTTGTGATAATTTTTTATTTAATGATAATATTTTTTCCTTTATGTGATACTATTTTCAAAAGTTATGAAACTCATTTTTATTATTATGGGGTCTTTATGATAAGATTGATGTTTTGATTTTAAGTGGCACTCATATGTATAGAATATGATGTGGAGGGTCTTATATATCCCTCAAATTTATTGTATATGGTTTAATATCTCGTGATATAATGATATGTGTACGTTCTTGGATTATTTTACAAAACTAAAGGGTGTAAAAACTTGGATTGGTTCACAAAATTAAAGGGTGGGAATACTTGTATTTGGTGATAATGTTTTCCTATTTTTATTTGTGTTCCCAACATCTCTAAAATGTGACTTATTTTCAAACTATTCTAAATGTTTATGATATTACATGTTCTTAAGATATTATTCTTTATTATGTATTGTTTTCCTGTTTTTTATATTTTAATATCATAAGTTTATTATAAACTCTCTTTCCTTTTATGTTCCAATGTAGAGATCCCTGGTGGTTAATCATGTTTTTATTGGATTTGATGCCATGGAACCAACTTATATTTACATTATGGTAACTTATATTCATGATTTTCAATATTAATAAATTCCTTATCACATCATAATTATTTTTCGGCATTAAATTGTATGTGATAATGTCATAAGAGTAATTGTCACACATAAAGGTCATAACAGATCCCTACTATGATGAGAACCTAAAAGTGTTAGAAAACAATTCTTGGATATATGTTCTATAGTCGGATGATATCATTTGAGGGACCAAAATGATACAGGATATGAAGGTTGGAGACTCATAGCACTTTGAGGCACCTTCCCATGGTGTATGCCCATGGTAATGTCCTGGGGTATTATGAGAATAAGACCCACCAGTAGGAAATCCACATTTATATGTGTCATTGGATGTTTCAATCTAGGAACATATGTATTGATCCTTAGAATATTATGATAATTATTAATGATTATTTTGACTTTATCACTTAGATGTATTGACAGAAACTGTGATAACATATGTTCATGGTGAGGTGGGTATGTTGGGTGAATCATAAGTAATATTTCCTTAATGAATAATGCAAGAAAGGATTTATCCCTTATGTTATTTTACTAAAATTAATATCTCAGGCCCTTTGATGGAAATTATATAGCCTAATTAAATCCATGGCCATGATGTTATACAGGAAAGATATATTTGTGTAAAATCAAAGAAAGATATATTGAGCATATAGGTTGATGGAACTGGAATGAAACCTACTCAATTATAGATATTGTGATGAAGGGATTATATTACAAGGTAAGTGATCATATGAGGTGACATATCATTTTGGAATTAACCAATTTCTCTATGGATTTTTTGGCATATTTTTATTGGCTAACATTAGAATTTGGGCTGCTTTGACTACTAACATTAGGAAAGAGTCCTAGAGGGTTACACACAATGTGTATCTATAATTTCAGTTAAATAATTTATTATTATTTATTATTTGACAAGGTCAATATATATTATTCCCAGTTTTGGTTTAATAATTATTCATGGATGTCTAATTACATTTTTTCAAACACTAGTTATTTGAAAGAATATATTGTGCGTGGAATATTTAATACATTTTCATTTTCTATTTAGTGAATATAATATTAATATATCAATTGGAAAATAATGACGTGATATTTATTTAATAACTAAATAGATATTATACAAGGTCCAATAAATATGGCTGAGGGTTTTTAGAATGTCTTCAAGGGTCCAGTGAGAAATAATAATATTGAATATTATTTTATTAAATAATATTTAGTTATAATTCCCAAGTTATGAATGTGCTAAATAAAAAACATAATAATACTATTATTATTTGACATCGGGTTTTTCTAGGATTAATAAAATATATAAGGGAACATGTCAAATTATTTTATTTTAACCCTAGCGATGTAAATACCCAATTATGATTACTTTCTCATTACCCTAACCAATAAAATCATTGTGCATAGTGTATTGGAAAATGATCTAAATCCTATAGAGTTCATACCTCTCCAACAACGCTCTCAATAATGAAAGAGATCCTATTCCACTTGATCGAGGAGAATGTTTTGGAAGCAGTTCTCAAGGGAATCGAAGGTGGACATCTCAAGCACAAGGATCTTCCACATTATCTCCTTGATACTCCTTTAGTGAAATACATAAATTCATAGAACATGTGTGGATCACTACTAGAGAAAATATACCCTATATTTCTATGACGTACCAAAGGTGCACTGCATATCTATGGCTGAATGCATCAATGAAGAAAGAATTACCTTTGAGGTAATTCTTTTTTAATTAAATTAATTATAAACAATATGTGTTGATCTCTTATATATTTGTTATGGGTTATCTATCCCTTTATTATTATTTCATTCAATTTCATGGATCATGACATTCATCTTTGTATAGATCTATGATTAATCATTTATTATCGAAAAAATGAATATTGGGCACTGACCCTCTCATGATTTTTCTATTCCCAGAACCTAAAAGTGGAATCAGATAGGGAAAATATTTGTTATAATTATTTAGATTCATTGGTGATCTATGAATTCATAATTTAGTTTTTCAATTCAAGTTTAATCATAATTTTAATCTAAATTATGAGATAGATTTCTTCATCTATCATTTCTCATAGATCTAACAGAAACAATTAATTTTTTGATTAAAATAAAAATTGTGGAACTCATCTAGAGGTTAAAAGGTTCTAGGCCATACAACACCATACTACACGTCGTGTAATCAGTATTGCATGCCATGTAGTCACATTCAACAAATCATGATTGATCTAGATATAAATTTTAGATTTTCCCTTAATTTGGGAATTAATTACACCATTAATTCATTGCATATTGACCAGGATTAGATGGTGCATGGTCAGCCGGACTACACGCTATGTGCCTTATTGGACATGGTGTGTTATCCCTTCAAGTTAGGGTCGGAGCGTGAATTCCATACATGGCCTACCTTACCGATGATCGTGTAACACAGATTCAAAAGGAAGTGTGGTGTCGTGTACTCCATGATTTATAAAGTACACCAAAAATGTCGGTCCCTAGTCATATACTTTGGATAGATGGTGAAGGGTGTACACACTGTGTAGATCATATCTACACATCGTGTACTTTTTCAAAATAATGTAGATTTAAGATTAATTTATTTTACTATGTAAACCTTGTGTCATGTACTTGTGCGTGGGTATAAATATAGGACACACCATGTGATAGGTTTTAGTATAGATAAATTTTTAAATTTTTAATTAATATCTCTATAATTTTCAAATCTTTATATCATGTATAAGTTCGATTACATGTGGTTACTCTATGTGCATTTGAGCATAACACATGACCAAAAATTCTTGTAATTCATGTAATCATCCATGAAGTACACATCATGAAAGTACATGATAAGTCATGTATTCGATATGTCACAAGATTAAAACAGTATATGAGTATAATACATGTTTGGTATATTGGAATGGGTATTCACTATGTTACCTACAAGGTACAAGATATGTTTACAGTTAATTTTAAATGAATTAATTTAATTTTTTATAAATTATAATGGTTGATAATATCAAGTAAATTCAAATAAAAATTAATATAAAATGATTTATTAATTAATGATAATAATTAATAGATCCAGAAATAATTTATCTTAAATAATAATGAATAAATAATTGAATAGTAGTTTTATTAAATGCATAATGTGTTGCAGAAAAATGGATGATCTTCAACAAGACGATACCTTCTTATGTGATTGGTTTAATTTTAATTTATTATTATATTAAATTAATAGAATAAATTCCTTCTCTCCTCATTAATATGTTTGGACTTCGTGTCCATGTTTTTTTTGGTAAACCCATGTTACCCCTCACTTGCATGTGAGTAATATCATATTTAATGCATGGAGATCCCAAGCTAGTGGAGGTGGTTCAAGTTAGGAGTCATGGAAAAACAAATTGAAGCAATATATAAAGGAGGATAGGTGCAAATCTATAAACATGAACCTCAGATTGGTTCAAGGTGTTTCTCCCCTTGATCATCAGTTAATTTATAAACCTCTAGATAAACTAACCATTAGATCAAGCTAATGATCAAACCCTTTATTTTATTTATTTTAGGTCAATGGTTATTCATTATTGATGTTTCTTTTTGATCACATAATTAATGAATTGTCAAGCATAAAAGATGGTAATAAATTAAACTGGCTTATGGTTAAATATTTTCAAAAGACATGGTTAATCAATTATGTAATCCAACTTAATATTAATAACTGTGTGGTAAATATAATAATTTGATATTTTTTCATAATGGATAAAATCCCTCAATAAAATATTATGTCAGAATATCCTTCCATTACATTGGTTATAATTGTACTATAGTTCAATGTGCTTGACCAATAAAATTTGAGGTGCTTTCAATTATTAGGGAATTATAACATGAGGTTTTGGGTTGAATTGACTTCGTTCACATCCAGTGTTCACTTAAAAAGCTGAACTTCATGAAACTGAGTGGAAAGTGTTGAAGAAATCCAATTAATGGATTTTAGGATTGGGGGGGTCCACTCCACAGATCAAGGAACTGTGAGTTACTATAATTTTAATTTTGAATGCTGAACTAAAACCTTCGAAGTTTCATGATGAACCAATGTTGGGGTAATGGGAAGGGGAATATGGATCCTTGCCACTTCAATGTACAAGATACAAGATATCCTAAACTTAATGGTGAGGTCTATTGGGTTCTGATAAATAGTTGGAGACTAATAAATATAATATTTATTTATTTGAATAAATTTATCAGATAAAGTACTAAATCTTTTGTTATCTAATTTGTATAAATAATAATAAAAATAACATCAAATATATCATTGTGATCCATACTCAAGATGGAAAAACTTCTCACCGACATGTATTTTCTAGGAATGGTATAGGAATTTACGCATCACCCTTTTCCATTAAAGGAACCCATATGTGTTGGAAGAAAATTTACCAGTTTCTCCTAGAAATGAGGTAAGTGATGAAAATATATCTCTCTATGAAAAACATCTTAATGATCCTATATATGTTTAGTGCTTCATGTTATCATCCATTTCCAATGAGCTTCGGAAGAAGCATGAAGATATGGAGGACTATAGCATGATGTCTCTCCTTATGAATCTATATCTAGAGAAGGGGATACAAGAGAGGTAAGAGATCTCCGATTATTTGTTTACCACCATGATTGGAGAGTCTTCGCCAGTTGGGCCTCATGTAGTCATGAGAATTGGATACATTGAATGCCTGAACATCTTAGGGACTAAATTCTTGGATGATTTTCACATAGATCATATACCTTCATCACTTCCCAAAACCTTCTCTACTTTTATTATGTATTATAACATGAGAAAATATGATAAGAGCCTATCAAAACTTATGACCCTGATTAACCAAGTGGATAAGGACATGGGGCATGACAACCCCACAGTACTTATTGTGAATATGAAATGGAAGAACAAGGCAAAGGGTCCCATGACCTGTAAACAGTCTAAAGATCCCGAGCATTGTCCTTCCATGAAGGGGATGATCCAAAGGCAAGGTATGGAAAAGGAGGCAGTATGTTTTTTTATATGGAATGTGAGGCCACTAGAAGAAGAAATGCACCCAAAAGAAAGGGGAAGATAATGGTGAATTCATTATTTAGTGAAATATATATATTTATAGACATTCATTATTTGATGTAGCTTGTGGTGATCACATATATAACCAAATGCTGGAACAAAGTAGATTTCAGAAAATTTCCAGAGGAGAGGTGGATCTATGAGCTTTCAATATTGTGATATTGGCATCTATTTCCATTGGTGACAACCACCATTCATTGAAAACATGAATGATTTTTGTTTTATGTGATTTTTATTATTTACCTACTATTACCAAAAATATATTTTTGTTTCATGTTTAGATATAGATGGGTTTATTTTCATGTTTGGAACTAAATTGTGTTTATTTTATAAAGAAAATATTTTTTATGGTATGGAACATTTAGATAATAGTATGTATGTTTTAAATTTCTAAAACCAAGTTTTTTAAATTGAAAATGAATCAATTTCACATGAATCATATAACACCTAGCTTTGGAATCACTGTTTTGGTCATGTAAATGATAAGTGTTTGAAAAAATTCTATCAATAAGGTTATTTAGACTCATCTAAGGAACAACCACTTGATAGATTTCATGCTTATTTATAAGGAAAAATGACCATACTACCATTTATTGGATATGGTGAAAGGTCAATAGAGATTCTAGGATTGTCACACACTGATGTGTGTGGTAATATTATATTATAAGATAGTGGTTTGGTATTCATACCTCACCACTTTTACTAATGAATTGACAAGATGTGGCTATTTATAATTAATAAATTATAAGTTTGAGTCCTTTGGGGAATTCAAGGAATTTTAGAATTAAGTATATAATCATCTTGGTAAGAAGATAAATAATATTTGATCAGATGGAGGTGGAGAATATCTTTCCCAAGAGTTCATTGAAATTATATGGGTGTTTTGGATTCTATCTCAACTCACTTTACCTTATACACCATAGTGGAATGGTGTTAGAGAAATATGGAATCATACCTTATTGGACATAGTGTGGTTGATGACGAGTCATACAGATCTTCCATTATCCTTTTAGGGATATGCATTACAAACTACAACATACACATTAATCCAAGTATAAATAGTGGGAAATTGAATTCCTTTTGAGATCTGGAGTGGAAAGAAACCTATTTTATCACATACATGTGTATAGGGATGTGAGGCATTTGTTAAGGCTTTATCAGGAAACAAAATAGAACCATGGGGCATAAGGTGTATCTTTGTAGGGTATCCCCTGGAAATAAAGGAATAGTACCTATACAACCCCTTAGACAAGAATGTAACTATCACTAGACAAGAAAGTCACTATCACAAGACAAGACATCTTTCATGCGAGGGAGAACATATAAAAAAATGATAGAGGGAGTAGGGTTGACTTCCATGAAGTTGATGCTAAAGATACACATGATTTGGTATATAAACAAGTTCCACAGCTCCCCATGGAAGAATTAGTTCCTAAAACAGAAGTACTGCATAGGAGTGTACGAGAGGTATGGAAATTATAGGGATATGGTTCTCTATTTACCAAGGACAGTGACACATTATTATTGGATAATGATGAATCTATCTCCTATAAGAAATATTATAGAGATCAAAAGTTGTAATATGGAAAGAATATATGAATTTTTAGATGGATTCCATGTATTAGAACCAATTTTGGATTCTAGATTATGTCCTAGTTGATGTAAATCATGTTGGGTGTAAATTGGTATTCAAGAGAAAATTTGATATTGAAGGTAAAGTAAGTACCTATAAAGAAATTCTAGTGGATAAATGTTTTAAATAGTGTCAAGGTATTTAATTCAATGAAACTTTTTCACCAGTTTCCATGGTTAAATTCTCTAGAAATATACTTACCATATCAGCTCATGATGACTATGAAATTTGGAAAATGGATGTCAAAACATCATTACATGATGTGAATCTTCAAGAAGATGTATATATGACACAACCAAAAGCGTTTGTGACACAAGGCGATGCAAAAAAGGGTTTTTACGTTTCATAGATCCATTTATTGATTGAATCAAGCATCTATTTCATAGAATAATTTATTTGATTAATCCCTAATAGAATTTGGTTTCATTTAGAATGAATATGAGTTGTGTGGTTACAAAAGGTTTAATATGAAAGTGTTTGTTATCCTAGTAATATATTTTGATGATATATTACTTATTGGAAATGACATACCAATCTTATAATCAGTTAAGGATTGGTTTAACAAAGGATTCTCCAGGAAGGAATTACGTGCAGTTTCTTAAATTCGTGGGATCAAGACCATTTCTGATAGATCCGAGAGGCTACATTGTCTAAAACAAAGTAATTATATTAACGAAATACTAAAGATATTTATTATGGAACAATCCAAGAGGATATTGGTTCCAATGTCATAGGGTTTACGTATTTATAAGAAAATGTGTCCCCAAACAAAACAATATAATGATAGAATGAGTAATATCTCATACGATTCAACAATATGATCAACCATGTATTCCATGTTAAGTATTGTACTTGATTTTTCCTATGCATTGAGAATAGTAGGAATATATCAAGAAGATATAGGAGAAAAACATTGGAATACTATTAAGACTATCCTAAAGTATATGAGAAAAACTAAGGACATGTTCCTAGTGTATGGAGGATACTAGGAGATTTTCATGAGAGGGTATTTTGATTCTAGTTTTAATATTGATCTGGTTGATCTAGAATCATAATCAAGATATTTTTTTGGTCATAGTGGATGTGTTATAAGATGGATGAGTTAAAATAATCCAATTGTATCTTATTCTATTGCAGAGTCCAAGTACATCCCAACTTGTTATAAAGCCAATAAAGATTCCTAGATTCATAACATTTACTAAGATCTTGATTTGTAACCTAACAGTAAATACCATATCACATTGTATTGTGATAATACTATAGTGGTGGATCATGAAAAACGATCCATGGTCACATCAACGGATAAAGAAAATACTCTATAAGTATCACTTATTGAGGTATTTTTATCATAGGTGTGAAGTTGCAGTGAGAATAGTACCCATAGAAAAGAACGTAATGGAACACTTTATAAAAGTCCTATCTCAACATAAGCATGAGTATCATGTGAGTGTTAGCGGACTGAAGGTAGTTAAAAGTTTTATCGCGTACAAGTGGGATTATGTTAGATTTTGTTCCTTAGAACCAACATATTTATACTTTATGATAACTTATATTCATGGTGTTGAATTTTAATAAATTCTGGAAAACATTTTGATTGTTCTTCTAGGTGATATTTTATATGATATTGTCCTATGAGTATTTTTCGCACTAAAAGGTCCTAGAAAATCCCTTCTATGATGAGAACCTTGATGTATTATGACACTATTATTGAATATATGTTCCATATATAGATGAAATCATTTTAGAGACACTAATGTTGCGGGATATCGGGGTGGACACTCATAAGACATTAAGGCACCTTCTTATGGTGTACGACCTTTGTAATGTTAAGAAGGATATTATGAGAACAAGATTCATTAGTAGGAAATCCACATTTATATATGTCATTATATGTTCCTACCTACTAACATGTGTATTAATCATTAGACATTAAATTTTTTATTAATGAGTATTACGATTCATGTACTTAGATGTATTGATGAAAACCATGATGACAGATGTTCACGTTGAGGTAGGATATGTTGGGTGCATCATGATTAATATTACACTAATGAAAATGAGAGAAAAGAATTTTCCCTTCTTTTATTTAATGGAAGTTAATATATCAAGACCTTTGATGGAAGTCATATAGTCTAAATAAATCCATGGCTATTGTATTTATAGAGGCACGTTTTATTTCCAAAAATTCAAAGAATGAGATATCGAGAACATAGGTTGATGTCACAGGCATGCAACGTGCTCAATTATATATATTGTTTTAAATGGGTTATATTAAATGGTAATTTTTCAAATGAGGTGACATGTCATTGTGGCATTAAATTTATTCTCTATGGGTCCCTTAGCATGTTGCTAGAGGCTGACCTAGCCACTTCGCCTAATGCCCTTGAAAAAGTGGCCTAGAGGGTCGCACACAAAGTGTATTTATATTCTCAAATTAATAATCTATTATTATTTATTATTTAATAATTTTGAAAAAGATTATTCCCATTTGTGGTTAAATAATTATTCTTGGATTACTGTCGCATGTATTCTGACACTAGTTATTCGAGAGAATATATTGTTGGTGGAATATTTAATAGAATATTTATTTGATATTTAGTGAATATAATAGTTATATATTTATTGGTTAATAATGAAATTATATTTATTTAATAAATAAATACATTATTAATGGTGTAATAAATATGGTGGAGGATTGGCGGACTGAGTTCAAGGGTCTATTGAAAAAAAATAATGTTGAATATAATTTTATTAAATAATATTTAATTATAATTTTAACGTTAGGCATGTCATGAAATAATAATATTATTATTATTATTATTTGACATGGAGTTTTTATATGATTAATAAAATAATTAATGGATCTTATGAAATTATGTTATTTTTACCCAAGTGATATAAATACCCAATTATGATTACTTTCCCATTATCCTATCCAAGTAAATCGTTCTACACAATGGTTTGGAAAATTATCTCAAGCCTTCAGTGTCCATCCATCTCCAACAATTCTCTCAAGAACGAGAGTGATCCTCCTCCAATGGATCATGGAGAATTATTTTGATGTGGTTCTCAAGGAAATCGAAGGCGGACATCACAATTGCAAGGATCTTCCGTGCTAACACCCAAAGACTCCTTCAGATGCCTCTGGAAATTCAAGGAGCACGTGTGGATCACCGCTAGAGGAAATATACCCATGATTTCTATGACACAATGATGGTGAAATATAGATCTGTAGTTGGACTCATCAATGAAGAAAGAACAACCTTGTAGATAATTCTTATTTAATTAAATAAATTATAAACAACAAGTGTTGATCTCATCTCTACTGGTTTCAGGTTACCTATACCTTTCAGGTTCATTCATTTAGTTCCATGGATCACAGAATTCATTACCATTTAGATCGTTGATTAATCATAGATTATAGAAAAAAAAGTTGGGCACTGACCCTCTTGTGCTTCTGTTGCACCCTGACACTTTAGTATTTTTGTCACTTCTGATATCATAATATTTTTATCTGATATTAATCCTTTACTCATTATTTACCTCATATTTTATATCGAAACATTATGACTAGTTAATATGTTCCCCTTACTGATAATTTGAGCTCATACCTTATTATGTTTACATTCCAAAGGTTATGAAGATGATTATTCTATATGATATTTTGGGAAGAGGGTCTATGGGAGAATAGTTATGGATAAATTTTTATAAGTGTTCTAAAATAATATTTTTACCTAGTTTGTCTATAAGACAGTAAACATTTTTTCCTTCATTTGAGTGGTTTATTTTATTTTATTAATTAAACCATGAAATCAAGGTACTATTTATATATGATTATCTTGGGTTGACATATATAGGAAATCAAATATTATGTTTTAGGATTCCATTGACCTTGTTATAAATAATGATTTTGGATGAATTGAAGTCAAGGGGCCTTCTAAAAGTCAATAAAATATAGAGGAGATAGGATGGAATCCTCAATGTAGATATTATAAGAGAACTAAATATATTCATAAAGAGAGGAGTCCAGGTAAATTGACCAAAATTGGGCCATCTTTTTGTACTTTAGGAAAAAAGGGTATCTTAGAAAGTATTATAGGGATCATAGGGTGAACTCATTAAGGAATGATTATATAAGTTAATGTTATTTTAATACTGAAATAAAAGGTTTTAGTAGTTTACTATTTTGTTTCAATTTTTTAGTGGAATCATGGATTATTGATTCAAGATAATAATTCAATTTCAAGAAAGAGAAATGATTCACAGTGAATTGTGTATTTAGAAGGTTTGAAAAGGATCACATAGCCAATAATAAACCTCTAAAGATCAATGGTTAGTGTGATGTTAGAGTCCTGATGACAAAACAAATTACCATGAACTCAAGATGGTTGAAAACATAGTTTTTTTAGAAGAATAAAATATTTATTGGTTACTGGGATGAATTATGGTTCAGAAAAAAATTTATGAATGGAGTATGGAAAATTTCTCAGGGCTCTAGGGTAGTTTCCAAGGGTGTAAAGGGTGGGGTGTTATATCTAATAGTAAATTCATAGAGTGAAAAATCTAACAAAATAATAACTTCCAAAATTTTAGAGATATGGAATTTTTTTCTCGAATATATTAGTAATAAGAACAAGTGATTTCTAAAAAAGGTATATTCAATATTGATCACATAGACATTAGATGTTGTAAAAGTTGTATACTCAGGATGAAAAAGTAGCTATCATTCAGTCTAAGTGGAATGAAATATAACTGTAATATGATGTATCTTCTACATAGAGATGTTTATGGGACTTCTCCATTTCATTCCCATGCAGGATAAATGTACGTTGTTGCATTAATTTATGGTTTAATATGTAAAGTATGGGTTTTCTTTCTAAAAAAAATGTCTTTAAACTATTTTTTTAAAAGAATTATATTGTGGAGAAATAGATCTTATGTAATATGAGGTGTTTAAGGATCATTAATTATCATTATTATAGTAAAAACAGTTTCAAATACTTTTATTAGAACAAAAGAATTAGTATTGGGAAAAGCATCCCTCGAATACCCGAGTAGAATGGAATAGTGGAACCAATATTTTAGAACATGACTGATAAGGCATAGAGCATGAGATTTCATTTTTGATTGTCTAAGAATATTTAGGTGGATGTAATAAAATATGAATAATACATTTTTAATATAATTCCATCAGCATCATTATAGTAGGAATAATTAATTTATGAAGTGAAAAAACTAGAATAAGTTAACTGCCTCAATTTCCTTGAAATCCTTTTCCTAGGATTCTATAATTGTCAAGGAATGGTAAAAACTATAATATATATAAAAACATTGTATTAAATGGTAATAAAAATTTTGTTTCTTGGAATTGGTATAATGATAATCAAAATATAGTAAGAAGATAAAATGTTCTCTTCAATGAGAAGGTACTGTGGAAAAGTCCAAACTTGTTAAAAAAGGATGCTGAGAATGAAGAATCAATTTACTAGAGCCATTTTTATCTAAATGAAAGATCTAAAATTAACTAAGTTATAGAGATTCCATGCGGAACTAAACTTCGGGAGGTTAGACTAGCAAAATATATACCAAAGATCTCAAGGGATATAAATACTTCAGTAAGAGTATCTAAAGGTGATGTTTCAGAAGATTAAATTCCTGAAAGAGAAAATCCATGATAGAAATTAAATAAATATATATATAATAAGGTATTATTACTGAAGATAATGTTTTTATCTGATGTAGAATTATTACTTTTAATGGATGGGGGAGAACTAAGGACCCGAGAAGGGGTGGATAGTCTAAAAAACTCTTAAATGTGTTAGTTAGACATGATATATTTATTACATTCATTACTTCAAAATGAAACCTTTGTGATAAAAAATTACCATAGGAAAATAATTAGTTGTAGAAAAATTGAGTAAGAAATTATAAATAATATCCTAATTCTAGAAATCGGTACATAGGAATCCTATTAGGGGAAGGATTTCAATATATTTAGGGAGGGGACTTCTTTGATATTTTCTCACTGGTAGTTAATAAACCTATCATATAGACAATTTTGAGCATTGATTATACAAAAAAAATAGATTATATGTATGTAGATAAAAAATTTCATTATGGTGATTTTGAAGAATAAATTTTCAGGAAGCAATTAGTTGTTTTCAAGAATCATTGGAATAAGGAATTGGAGTGTAAGTGGGATAGGAGTTTATATGGATTTAAATAAGAACTAATACAATGGAACATGAATTTTGTTTCATTGATTGAATATAAGGGTTTAATTCATAGAATGTTAGATCATTTCTAGTATTGGATGGTATTTAAGGATGGAATTTTCATCATTCTACTCATGTATATGGTTCGTATGACTAAGGAAGGATGGAAAATTGGGTATATTGAGTAGATGAAGAATGATTTATCATGAATATTAAATTAGAAGGATCTAATGGAGTCTATGAAAATCATTAGAATAAGGATTGAGAGAGATAATAAATCCATGAGTTTTTTTTATCTCAAATGGATGGAAATATTTTTGATGTCTTGATGTAACCTAATCTCAACTCTATTAGTCAGACACTTCAATATATCTAGGGGTAAATGAAAAAATTAAGTATAATCCAAATTATATAGATAAAAATTGATTTTCATAATGGAAGTAAGTATATTATATCCTATGGTATGTACTTTCCTAGACATTACAATTATCATTGTATTTGATAGTTAGTTCAAGGAAATTCAGGGAAAGATCAATGAGAAGTTGGGAAGTGTATCCTCCATTATATCAATGTATTGGAATATACAACCTTATGTTACAATACAAGTGATTTTTTCAGGGGTATAGATATTTAGACTTTGGGGGGATTTAAATACATAGAAGACTACAACATGCTATGTGTTCACACTTAGAGGAATGATAGTTAGCTGGATATCAAAGTTATAGTCGATGATAGTATTGTTTATAATGGAATATGACTGTACGTCTAAACTGGAATTGAGGAAAAATTTTATAAGGATAAAGTGATAATTAGAGGATCTTATAAGGATTCAGAAATGTGGTTTTCTCTACTATGATAGTTATATTAAAACACAATTTCATTAGAATCTAATGTTTCACTAAAAGAAGAAATGAATCAACCATAAATATAACCCCATCTGGATGTTATTAGAGGATAGAGTTCTTATGTTATGGAAGATGGATGAAAGATAAAATCTATATGAAATTTTCACCAATGGGATAATATAGGATATTTTGAAGATACTTTATACCATAGTGGGATTAGGATAATCAAAAAGTGTTTGGATCATTATTTTTTGTGGAAGTGCAAGAATTGGAATTGCTCCTAAGTGTCAAAAGGTTCCTCATCCTCCTTGAAAAAATCTTTAATCATAAGATTATAAGGAATTATGAAACTAAATTCATGTTTTTATTTTTCTTAAATAGAATGAGAAGATCCAAAATAATTCTTTGACTCATTAAATAAAGAGATAATATTATCTATTAGATATTGTGTTTCATATATTATATTGAGGAACCAAATGTGTGTGAGTGGTCAATTATTCATAAGATATGAGAAAATGTTAATACATCATATTTTCTAGAAAGATTTATATATGTTTTCCTCTATGTTTTATGGTAAAAGGAATGTGTGATAATTTATGAATGTTATGAATTGGTTAACTTTTATGTTCACTAGATTTCAGCTGTCATGTGAAAATTACTGATGGAAATCAGATGTCGTTGGGTCTAATGTGGGGACATATGTAAAGATTGAAAGTCAGTGAAATAGTTTGACTGAATATTACCAACAACAAGTGGATGAGGGAACTTTATACATGTTTCATGAAGTGATTAGTTATCATGTTTTTTGGTCTATTATTGGTTACTATAATCCTTGAAATTTTTGGAAAATCAAAGATTAGAAGTATTCTTCTGTTGATATAGGACTAATTTCCAAACCATGTAATTATTTTGTTTCCTGCACTTTATTTTAATTTATTTTTCATGGTTTTATTCATGAGTTTTATTTTATTTTTTTAATTTTATTTGACTCAATGCCTTGAATTTATGTTATTAAAACTTTTCATGATTTGGGGAATTTATGATGTGGGGTTCATATACTTAGTGGAAGTTTCTTGTTCTTTGTTTTTCATGCTGAATTTCAAGTGTTTTAACTTATTATAATTTTTTGGTGAATCCCAATAGCCAACTCAAATATTATTATTAAATGGAACATCACTCTTGTTATTTTATTCTAGGAATATTACAAAGGTATTTATTTCTTCAAAAATGGGATCCACTACACTAGGTTTTTTTTCATAATCCCCATAGTGTAGATCATGTCCTTCAACCCTCAAATAAAGAATCCCATATTCCAGGCTGAATTCTCTATATCTATTTTCATGGTCATCCATGGAATTATAAACAACCATTTTTAGCCACCCCATTGTATACCACTGGAGTTAAAAAAACACCCACTAAGGCACTCAAAATTCCTTAAACTCTATATTGGCCTATTATCACCTAAAAATGTGGCACACACTTTTCTAAGATGGACAAGATATGATTCTTACATAGGTGATATGAGTTTAATTGAATATAAATAAGTATAAAATTATATTAATATGAAAAAATGGGATATCTAAGTGGTTTATGATTGGTCATGCATCGAGGGATGGAGTTATTTCAACAACATTGCCCAATATGGTGACCTGGTGGTGAGAAACCCCCACTATGAGTAGGTTATAGGGTTTATCTATGATTATAGAAAATATTTATACAATCTTAAAATAAATTTTTTATCCAGTGCAAACCTCATATATATCTATATATCCTTTTTATGGGTAATCAGATAATATTTTTGTGTACTTATCTTCAAAATATTCAATTTGATAGATCGAAGAGCCAAACAGACATAAAAATAAAAATTTATAGTCCTTTAAAATTTAGACCTTTTATGAGGGAGCTTCAAAACATCATCTTAGGTGATGGTTAAACACATTCCCACCAAAACTCCATTCTTATTCCTAACTAAACTATACATGCACAGAAATTCAAACTCTAATCATACACCCAATAAAGAAGATCATTTCTACACACCCAACCAAAGCCTTGAAGTTTCACCCTATTCCCCCATTCCCTACTACTGTGTGCCTTGTTTTTACATGATATACAATATGAAGTCATAAATTACCTATTATTTTGTTCCTAGATTATGTTTTACACAGCTATATGTAGTTATAAATTCCCAGATCTATACCTAAGATCACAAACTGGTTACAAGTGGTTACTATCAAAATATGGGTTTTTAAGATAGGGATGCATATAACGGACCCCCAAGCCTCCTGTTTTCAACATCATGGGCTAACAAAAGTTAATACCAAATCAAGAGTATGAATTAAGCATAATATTATGAACTCAAGACTCTATAAGTAACTAATTGTGATTTTTTAATCAAACACTTATATAAATTTATAGACCCATTACCATATTATTCCACAAGGAGTTACTTTCATGTTATTATTACTAGAGTTATTCCTATGTTATCTTAATTAGATTCATTACATGGTAAATCTAATTGAATTAATTCCTAGTTGTTCATTATTATAGTCTCTCTCACTTGATAATAAGTTCTCCTAGATACTCAATTTGAGACGATACATAGGTCAACCCAAGATAAAAGTCACACCCAAGTTTTCCCAATATTGATTCTCCCATGGAGTGTAAGGTTGCACCTAGGTGCTTATTCACCCATGTCATAATTGAGTTATCACTCATCCACGTCACTCAATTCTATCATTTCCCTTGTAAAAAAATAAATAGTCACATCATGAAAATTTTAGGATGGTTAAAAAATAATTAGGGCCACCAAACCAATAACACCATTCCATGATCTTAAAAATACATAGGTTGAGATCCTCCTCTTAGTTTCAGAAAATAATTTGAGTTGGGATCCTCGTATTGGTTTCTTAAAATTAATTAAGTTAATATTACCCTCTTATTTTCCCCAAATACTTTGAGTTAATATTTTCATCTTTTTTCCTTAAATAACTTGAGTGTAGATCCTCCTCTTAGTTTAACAAAAATACATTGGGTTGAGATTTTCCTCTTGGTATCCTAAAATACCGTGAGTCAAGATACTTCTATTTGTTTCTTAAAATTACATGAGTTGAGATCCTTATCTTGGTTTTAAAAAATTACATGAGTTTTGATATCCTGTTTGGTTAATAAAATTCCACAACTTTACTCACCTATTAGGTTAAACTAGAAAGGGTCATGTTTAAGTTAGTCCCGCACTAAATCATTTTTAGGTATCGTTCACCTATTAGTATACAATGCATGACTTAAAACTATTTATAATCAATCTTGGATTCATGAATTTAAATGGAACCATTATATTCCTTGTCAGGTAAAATTAAAAGGTTTGATGTTTCTCATTAAATGGTACTGAACTATGTACATTTTGATTACCTTCATAGGGATGAATTAGAATACCCTTTCAAAGGCATGATCCCAACTCCATAATACATCTCTCTTACTTTAATAGTAGCTTAATTCCTTCTTGTATGGTGATAAATTCTATATGAACTTCTCATATGGATTCAAACTATAGCTTAAACAAATACTTGGATCATATGAGATATTATAAAATTCATATGTGTGGTGTTCTCTTCAATGTATATTATTAATCTGTCAATTTCTCCAAAAGGGTAACCAGTATTGTTTGTAACACCCCTATATGAAATTTATGTATTACATTATTTATATATTTATTTTATTATAATTATTCAAGTCTGGGAGTGAAAGTTTCTAAAAATTCCAAGTCTTTTAGGTCACACGATTGGCACATGGATATAAATATTCTTCTTTCTAACTACACACAATGTGAATACAATATTTGTGGTTACATCGTGGATGGAACATGATCTAGGGAACCATAAAACCCTACCATGTGGGTTGTCCAAGGTTCTCAAGTGTATTTCACAAGGTCTGTTCATGCTTTGGTTTTTTTTTCCAAACCATGAATCATACCTAGAAACTGTTTTGGACTTCCAAAAATGACAATTTATATTATTAACCACTCTTTTGGGTTTTCTCTTCTCATCATTACACATATTAGATAATGGGATCCCTAAGAAACATCATATATTCCTTCTCTATGGATTTTGGTCCCATCCTCTTGGTTTATTCATGTTTTCCTCAGGGTATTCATCTTCTTTCTGTTCCTATTCCATCAGCTCTATTCATTCAAATTTCTTTATTTTTATTTATCAAACCCTTGTGAAAATGGTGGTTACGATATTATTTAGGGTTAATTTAATCCTAATATTTTTTATGTCCATGTATGATAAACCCATTATCCTAACATAATCTAGTATTATTTATCCATGGTGGATTGATTTCATCCCTTATATGTATATTCTTTTATGAAACTCCATTTATTTGACATTCCTTGGGTGTTTAAGCTTTATAAACTAATAATTTATTCAAAATATACATATATATGATAATAATGATGAATTTATATTATTTTTAATTATATTTTTGTTTTCTATGTTTGGAATGAAATGGATTTCTAGCATTACATAAGATATATATACCTAGAATAAATTTTTGTGCACACCATGCTTTTTTTTAAATTTATTAAGAGGCTCTTTTCAAGATAATTTGTAATTAAAGTCGTGTTTTTAACATCCAAATGATTTTTACATAAGATGTTATTTTTATTAAGAACTATTTTAGGGTTGGAAGGGTTTTTTCTTTATAATTTCGTTGTTATTAAACATCAATATATTTCATTAAAATTTTCTTCCACTCTCTATATTTTGATTTATATCGATGTCACTTGAATTGTGTTTAATGATGTTTGTTTCTATATAAGATATTTTTAACATGTATAATTAATTAATAGGCTTATATTCTTTAAAATTTCATTTTTATTTGGTTCTTGGTTTATAAATGATTTCAAATATGGTTTTTAGGTTTTTTATTTCTGTATTATTATGTTTTACATAATATTGTGAATATTTTGATTTTAACATGATTATTATTAAATGGTTATATAAATATTAACGGGGTGATTATTAAATAGAATTTTTGAGTGAGATGAGTAATATGTTTCGGCATCCTTTTTTGGGTATTATGTTATTAGCTAATCGCATGAGAACCCTTGATATCTTGGTTAGAAACTAAGATATGGTTTTAATTCGAGTCATTGTGTGAATATGAGTAGTATTATATAGTGAATGAAATATATGGTAATATTTATTTCTAACCATAGAGTCTATGGTCAAGAAATTCAAGGGTTATTTTTCAAGTACATCATTAATAGGCTGATAGATGGTTTCACCTAATTATATCTATGATTGTATCACTATAGAATGACGATTTCCACATGATACGTTTGATTTAAATTTTTTTTCTTTTTTTCAATCTTGATACTTATTTAGTTATCTTTACTTCTATTTTTAAATCTTTTGACAATGATTTTTATTATATTAGTCATTTATTTACATTGATTACTTATGTTCATGTCATTATTTTATTAATATCCTTCATATATATAAATCACCAAGTCACTTTTAATTATTGGTTTATAACTATTTTATATATTCCTTGTTATCTCTAATATATTATATAGGATTATTTTTTTGGTATATTTTCTTATTATATCCCTATATATTTCTCAACTACTTTTAAAAAGGGGTTTTCATTTAAATAAGTAGTTAACTCTTTGTTTTCAAAAAACCTTGGTGTATCTATTATAATGTTTTCAAAACAATTACCTCCTAAAAATGATACCAATACTAATGGTTTCCTTAAAATAAAAAATATATTCCTTAAGGAAATATATCTTGGTGTTGTTTTTAAAATTCACTAATTTATGACTTAAATATATTTTTTATTTTCATTTCTAACTATTATTAATGAAATTTATTATAAAAGTATTTACACAACATATTTAGTGAAATTTTTTTAGGCATGTGTATCTAACACCCAAAATAAACATCATGGTGTGTATGTAACTGATATATATTTTGAAGATATATTAGTTATGATATTATATTTATGGAATTTTCCACTATACATGTTGGTGTTTTTTTGGGGATATGGAGATTAGCTCAGTTCATATGGAGATGATCAGGTGGTGATTTGGTTTTTTAGCTCATATTTAGTTATTTTATTCCTAGTCACTCATCCTTTACATTTTATCATGAAATTATTTATATCATTAAATGTTATATAAACATTTATGTGTTATATTTCAATGTGAGTTGGCATATTTATGTTTTTTTGTGACTTTTTTATTTATGATTTTACTTGAGACTATTTATTTGATTTGTGGGAGATCCCAATGTATGGGAACACCAAGTCAGATTCAAAGTAACAATTCATTCTATGTTAATCAATGCTTCTAGGGTGAAATAATTCCCAACAGGTAATGTTTTATAGTCCTATTGCTTATCAATAGCATGTGGTGAAAGAGAAGGCCCCTATAGATTTATGATAGGCTAATTTGGGGGATATGATAGGTTGGATCAGGTTGGTTTGTCAAAAACAAATAGTATCATGTACCTATTTTTATTTAGAATCTAATGGTATAATAGATATCATATTATTATAAATAAATATATATTCCATGAGGATGTGCGCGATCAATAGTTTTCTTGATGAGATATGGGTTTATATGGGTAATTGTGATGTGATTTGTGATTCTTTTTTCATTTATGATTAATTAATGTTTTTTGTTGTTTAAATTGGTGATATTTTGAATTAAATTGAGCGTGTATAGTTTTTTTTAAATTTTCATTTTTTTGATCTGGAAATGGGAAAAGAATCAGGGGTTAATGGTTGGCACATGATATGGAAAACTATACACAAACTATGCACATAGTTTTGTAAACTTTATAATAACTGACACATGGTTGGAACATGGTCTTGCAAACCATATGGTCAATCCATGATCATTCATAAAACCCTCTATATTATGTAATTCATCATCTTTTGATTTATAAAACATGTGTAATGTGTATCTTATTCATTTAACAATGTTTAATGAAAATTGTTAATGATGTGATATTATTTTTATAAAAAAAATTCAATTTAGAAATTGTGTTATGATACTGAGTTTTTCATTATAGTAATTAAGTATATAGAAAAATGTAATTTCATTAAAAAAATTGTAAAAAATGATTTTTATAAAATTTATTAAAGGTTTAAATTTAAAATATTTCTTAAACATCACATGATTTACTTGGTTATTAATATAGATTATTTTAGAATTGATAAAAAAACTTAATTTATTATTGATTTCTAAAAATGAAATATGTTGTTTTAAAACTGAGGTAATTGGTTTTAAACATAATCAGGGAGTTTGGAGTATAAATTATTTTGACTGGTAATTAAATTTTAAGATTAATTTTTTTATATTTATAATAATTTTGAAGTAATATTATAATTTTTATGGTGTAAAAATTATAATTTTATTTTATTTGTTAAATATATCTGTTATTTTAGTAAATTGATTTGTGATATTTGAGTCTTCAGTTGTTTTTTAATTATGTTTAATATTTTATCTTATTTGGATTGTGTCTCCCAAAAAGGTTTAAATCAATCAAGGGAACTCTATATTAAGAATTTTCTTCATGTTAGTTATTCATTCAGTTTAGCTTTGTTCATTTGGGTAGTTCACTCTATCCATAATCTGAATAGATTAGTATAGCTGAGTTCTTCTTTACTATTAGACCACATCTAAGATTTCTTGAATCAAAATCCTCGTAATTTTCATAATGGACAAGGTATGTAATTGGAAATGGATTCGCTCAAGAATATTTATGTAATCTTTAATTCTTGGGAATCTCTTGAAACTTAAAAATAAAATTTTTTTGTAGGTTTATTTGATGTTACCAATAGATAATAGTGGGAGACGATGGTTTATCTTTATCTATAAGATACAATGTCCTAGTAAATATTCAATACCATGTTCATCGAGTGGTAATATCTTGATATAGTGAAAATAAATACCTCATTGGAACTTATGAGACTCTAATAGGTTAATCAAATAGTAAAATAATTTGTTAATTACTTCTCTAATCTAGTGTAATTCTCTCCAAAGTTAGTTGTTAATGAATCATGGAAATTTTTATTTTCCAAAATAGGTCTCTTCCCAATCCACATACTATCTGTTTTTAAACCTAGAAAACTTAATATCATTAATTGATGTAAAGGGACATGATGGTAAAACCTATAATGGATAATGCCTCTATCTCAGTTAGAATGATTAAGGATGATCCATCGTTTTAATATTAGAAGAAAGTTGAGCATTAGTAGGAAATTGAGGTTTATTTGGATATTTAACTCATTATCTTAATATTCATCATAAAAATAAATTGTATCTTGTCTGTTTTAGTGTAAAAAATGGATCATTATATGGATTCCTACTCTAGATCACTAATGAACTATCGTTGATGTGGCTATCCAAGTCATCTTTAGACTTTCTATAAACTGGATTATCAAAGAATGAAAAATATGACCATGTTTTATCTTCAATAAGGGTAAAAGTAAACCATGAGGTACCATTGTCTTGATATATTACTCTTTTAAATTTATTAATTATTAGATTTTATATTCTCTTCTATCTTGATTAAGGAAAAATTATCACATGATTGATTCAATCTTATTATTCCTTTAATGATTCTTTTCTTGATGGTTTCTATTCTATTCTATGTTATGAATAGTTTCATAATACATTTGTAGGATTCAGCATTCCCTCAGTGGTGTTATTCCATAGATAGCTAAATTTCATATTTTTCATCAAATTAAGGTGAAACTTTGTATTTTTTTTGTTACATGTTACTAGTATTATCCTTTTTTTCATGATACACATGTGTGTAGAACAGAGGATCCCTACATGAGGTTTCATTTCTAACATCACACTTGAAATAACTGAATCATCATGATAATTTAAGAAGGAATTTTTATAATACTACTAGTCCAAAAAAGTCTTTTGTTTTATTTTAAGTTCTATCTCTATGTGAAATCTATCTCCATGGATTTCTTGTATTTTTTACTTCAAATCGAGTTTAGGATAAAAGTTTTCATACATATATGAAATAAGGTCACATTGGCATTTGATATTTATTAGGAATTATATATATGTCATGGAATTTCTCATTCCTAGTTACATATTGGTTTGGGAAATTAAATAATTTGTTATCGCTCTCATATCAAGTCCCTACATACCCCTTCTCAAATGTATTTCATTAAAAGAGAAATCTTTTCAAGTCTTATTCTGTCTCAAATTCATCAGTGAATTTAAGGGAAATAAAGTGGTATGTCAAATAGAATTGAAACACCCTATTATTTATTTTATGTATTATTTTATTTAATAATTTATTTATTGGAATTGGTGAAGCCCACATGTGAAATTTTTAATGGATTTCAAGGCTTTAGGATTGCAAGGTTAATAGTAGTGGTGCAACCAAACCATGTGCAATATGAATCCCTTATTTAGTGACTACCATGTGGATAAAGCATGGTTTAGGGAACCATTTTTCCTAATAATGCATGAGGTCCCAATATTTCATGTGACCTTGACCTGGTTGATTCCCAATTTAGTAAATTATGTGGTCTAAATAAGAAACTTACGCAAGAATTTATTTTTTGAATTTCTAAAAATTATATTCTTGATTTTTAACTTATTTTTTCTTTTAATATTCTCATTCACACAAAAATTAACTAATGTAAACCCTAAGAGACATTCAAAATTTCTTCTATATTTATTTTGGTTTCCACCCCTTTGGTTTCTTCTTGGTTTCTCACTGTTATTAACTCTTTTCTCTTCCTCTTCTTTGTCCTCTCTCCTTTCTCTTTTATTTTTTCTTTTTTCCTCAAATCCTAGTGGACATAGTAGCCAATAAGTTATCTAGGTTTCCATTAATATTTATATTTTAAATGTATAATTTTTATGAGAATATCCTTTTGACCTAATCTAGTGTTATTCATTTAAGGTATATTGATTTCACTCCTTCATGGTAGGTATTTTTATGTAAGTTTGTTTATTTGACATATCATGGGTGTTATGATCTCTCTAAATCCATATTTTATTAAAAAATATAATTCTCTATAATAATAATGATGAATAAATATTGGTTCTCCTTTTATTTTATTTTTCTATGTTTCACATGAAAGTGATTTCCAATGGTTATTATGTTATATATACCAAGAAAATAATTTGCACTCTGTGTGTTTGTTAAAATTCCTTAGAGGATATTTTAAAGAGAATTTATAATTTATGTGGAATTTTTATCTTAAAAAGTATTTCTAAATGATACTTAAATAATAAAAATTGTTTATTAAGAAATAATTGGGTGGTTTTAATGGTTTTTTGTTGTAATTTCATTATTATTTAACTTCAATGCATTTCTTTGATATGTTTTTGTGCTACCAAAAATTTGATTTATGTTTATATTATTTGGAATTTGTTTACGATATTTGTTCCTATATATGATATACTGGATATGTTGGATTAGTTTTCATGATTCTCATTATTTTAAATGATATTTATAGTGAATTTTCGTTTTTTAAATGGGTTTTAGAGAAGGTTTTATGTTTTCAATTTTTAGCTTAAAGAGAAAGGATTGTTTTGTACCTTGTTTAAAAGGTTTTCATACTAAAAGCAACACCCTTGGTTTTTTACCCATTGTATTATGTTTTATATGAAGTTATATATATTTTTATTTGAAGTTTGTTATTATTAAATGGTTATATAAATAGTAAAGGACTTCTTATTAAATGGTGTTAAGTTGTGATATGAATAATATGTTTCTACATTATTATTGGGTATTAAGTTATTACTTGTGATATTTTTCCTCAACTTTGTTAGATATTTTCATGGGAAATCATCTTATGATTCCATTATCATCATTATGACAGTCTGACTAATATCCTCTAGCAAATGGAAATCTTAAACTATGGGGAGTGCTACTCAGTGAGGCATTGTTAGAGATTGATAGAGGTAATTTGTTATAAGATTCATTGATATACAATAAAATGGTACCACCTAAGCATATATCATATTGTCTTAATATATACTAATTTTTTTTTGATTATATATATGATTTGACTTGTTTTCCATGTTATTGGGTCTTGATATATCTGTGGATTTCATTGTTGTTATGGTTATGGCATTTTCTTATTATTTTCATTGTATTAAACACGATCTTACTTTAGTTATTTTTATTCCATTCTATATTATATTTATTTCAATGTTATATGGAACTCACTCTGTCACATGTTCTTATTTTTTTGAACCTAATTAAAATATTATTTTTTCATGTTGATTTATATTCTTTATTTATTTTTAGGTTTCATTTCCTTTTATGTCCCTATATACATTTCATCAAGTTTTAAAAATTGGTGTTAATATAAACAATAACTTAACAATTTTTTTATTTCAAAAAAACTAGGTTTGTCTATTCTAATGTTTTTTAAATTATTATCACTTAAAAATGAATTCAATGAAAATTATTTCTTAAAATTTAGAATTTTTTTCATTAAGAAACAAAATATTGTTTTATTTTGTATTTAAAATTCAACACAATAATACTTAAAGTTATTTTTTATTTTTATTTAGAAATAAAATTTAATAAATCTATTATAATATTATTTGCACAAAATATTTATTAAAATACTACTAGGACCATGT
Source organism: Viscum album (assembly GCA_963277665.1). Taxonomy (NCBI): domain Eukaryota; kingdom Viridiplantae; phylum Streptophyta; class Magnoliopsida; order Santalales; family Viscaceae; genus Viscum; species Viscum album. Next base: position 989,129,503 of record OY728135.1, read on the forward strand.
ATCTCACACTCAACATGCACACCTTACTGTGTATATAACTCAAATATATTCTATAGATACATATGTTATGATCTCATTTTTATGGAATGTGTTGATAAACTGGTTAGTGATTTCTTAGAATGTGGAGGTGGTCTTTGGTCACATGGATATGATCAACTAATTATTCAAGTTTATCAGTTTGTCCCAGTTTGTTAATGTGCCTACCACTTCATCCTTTCCATTTCATCAAGTCCATATTTGTACCATTAAATTTTATATACACATTAATGTTTATATAATTCAAAGTTATTGGGATATTTATATTGGTTAGGCCTTGTTTGGTTTTTTCATTTAGTTGATACTATTTAGTTGATATGTGTTAGAGACCAATGTAAGGGTGTACCATAGAGGATTCTTGAGAATAATGCACTACTTGGATACTCATGCATTGAGGGTAAAATCATTCCCACCAAGTGATATTTTAAATCCGAGCCACTTGTCTCGAGCCCATGGATTTCAGTAACATTCCTCGGTACTTATGATGGGCTGGTTTGGGTTGCATAATAGGTTGGCTCGGGAGGGTTTGGAATATTTTAACAAGGATTTAATGAATATGTCCTAATTCTATGAGAGAGTATCAAACTAGATAATAATACCCATAGGATGAGTCAAACTTCCTTCATCTCAATTGATAATAAGGGTGTTTAATTTCCCTTGACATCACCCACCTTTGGAAAGAAGGAGACTTATGTGACACTCAAAATAATAAAAATGAACCCATAAAAAGGAAACAATGAAAACAAGTTCATTTTTTATTACATAAAATTCTATATTGACATGTTATAGAAAAGTTCATTAAGACTCTTTCCCTAGCTTTCTTTATTTCATCACAACTCCACTCAACTCTAATGATCCTATAACTCATCCATGAGCATGTTCATAATAAATACAAGATGAAAAAATTTACTATACCCTTGAATTATTTACATTAATAAACAGTTAAAAAAATATATTTAATTTGAAGGTTATATACACACCACACCATAGGATAGAATAGTGTTTTTGAGAGTACTCCAACTCTCGGTTTAAGATTAATTCCATTTTAACCTTGTCTTAATTGAGATCAAATCATAGCTCCCCGTTTTCCATTCACTTCATGATTCAAATATTCAATATTAAACATACATAAACCACCCCTAATCATAAAGGACTCTTTTATCTCCCTAGGTTAATTTATAATCATCATTGAAAATATTAGGATAATTTGAATGAGTTCAATAAATTATTACCTTATTTTCTCAAAATGATGAGTATAGAATAACTAGGCATGAGTTTTTTAGTTTTTTTATTGTAAGTATAAGTGATTAAATGTTCAAACCAAAATAATAAATGTTATTTAAACATTACAATTATGTTTCTTATAGTATCTAATAATGAACATAAAATGCTAAAAAGAGGCTTTAGAAATGAATGGTAGTATTTTAATAAGATAGAGTTGTTTGGGATAACTGAAGAGGGTTTGTGAAACTCCATAGAGAGACAAAATCATATATTAGTGTTATAAATTCAATAAATTGGTTTATAAGTGTATATAATACTAAAATTATATTTAAAAGTTTTTACAAATATATAGGATTTAAAAAACATGGTAATAATTACTAAATATTATAGTTTTCATTCAAGTCATAAAGAAATGATTTTTAAAATCATGGAGTTGATAAGAATAAATATTTCAAGATTACATGTATCTAAATAATAGATGTGTATAGTTATCTAACTTCTAATCTATGATAATTTAATTTTTTTAAAGAATGGTTTTTATATACAATATTATATGATATTTTTAAAACACATGGTTTATGATTCATCAAAATCTATAACATGTTTGAAAAGAAGATAAGTATAATAATATTTTATCTAGGATAAAGCAGTTTACCGAAGATATTTGTTAAAATATGAAAAAATAAAAATTCTCATCTGTTAAATATGGAATATTTCAATGAATAATTATTTTTTTAGAATATTTTTACAAACATGTTGATTTCCATATAAGATATGGATGTCAATATTTTCATTTTTTAATATTCCCACTAAAGAAAATAAGTGTTATTTCCAAACACAAAAGAGTTTTTTATCTTAACAACATATTTTGGAGAGAATATAATTCCAAAGATACTATCTAGAGTATATTTGGAATTGGATAAGTTCAATGAAAAAAATAGAATATTAAACAAGTAAAATTAAAAATTAATTTTGCTTAATATACTAAAATATCTTTGGGTGTGTAAATAAAGAGAAACATAAATAGTTTCATTTATTTACTATAATGAAGTAAATGTCAAATTATATCCTAAAATAATTTATTATGTTTTGGTAAAGATAAAATAATGTAAATAGTTGCATTTTGTAACCAAATAATCTAAAAGAATATTTTTATGAATGGATCCAATGATGATGATGATGACGATGATGGTGAACATAATAAGAGATATAATAAACCAAAAAATTTATTAAAATCAAAAAATTGGATGTCGTAAACCACATATGTTTGAATACTGTGTTTAATGAGTTATTCATTAGGAATATAATTCCTAAATATCACTATTATTCAAACAAATATTATTCATAGATATTACTCACTAAATTATTTTAGGGGGGTTACCAAATGGTCATATAGTGATATGGAATTAATTACCTAAAAATATAATGAGTTTAACAAAACCTGAAAATTTTATCAAACGTCATTCCATTATGATGGTCTACCATATGGTATATGATTACATGGGAACTTATTTATGGTTTAGTTATGTGTTATAAAGGATTTAAATAATATAAATGCATCATGTTATAGAAAATTAGTTATCTTCTTTATCGTTCTTTCATGTCCATTCCCTATATTATATAAATTTAATTGATAACAAATCTCTCATAATATAACATTAAGTTATACATACCTAATGTTTATCATGGATTATTATAGGTTGTGGTTAAATGTTAAGGTTATTGTTGGTAGGATGTTTTATAGCTATAATGAATATGATAATGAGGCACAAAATGAGTTTTGTGAACTAGATGACCCACCAAGTATATGACCTTTAGTTTCATACATTATGTACTTGGTATACTAGGGGTGGATATTTCATATTGAATCCTCATACATAATTTTGGAAGGGAATATATCATGAGAACCTTCATACTCTAATACCTTTCCCATGTAAGCCTCGAGGTATAGCTACCTAGGGGGTGGTAGTGAATGTTCTAAATCATGTCATTAGTTGAGGCTTAACAAGATAGTATTTCCCTTAAAATATTATGAGTATAAAATATAGTATTCTGATTGAGATAGACTGAGTAAATTTATACTTATTAATAGATAAAGTAAATGCGATATAGTTATCTTCTTGGATGAGTGTCATGTGATGTGTTTGTCTACATATATGAGTGAAATGTGATGTATTCATAGACCAAGTCAGTATATAAATTAATAATCAAGAATATATTTGTGGAATATATGGGATTGAAATAAATCATGTATCTTGGTCACTTGATGCCTTTTAAAGAGATATTATATAATTATTTATACTTATATATGATTCAGGTGATGGAAAAAGGTATAGAGATACATGTGTTTGAAAGAGATCACACCAAATCCATTTGTAGTGTGAGTATAATTTATGATTCTCTATATGATTATCTATTTATTTATTTATGTATTTGGTAATTCATAATTGTTTTAAATGATATAAAGTCTTGTGCAGTCACACTTTATAGTTTTTCAAATGAGGATCAAGTTTATGTAACGTTAAAATCTTTCTCAAAAGTGATTTAGAGATTATGTAAATGAAATTGTGGATATATTTTCTTAATATATCATATATAATTTATAATATAGTTAAAATGTATAATATATTTTCTAAAATGTGATTTTTAAGTTGTCAAAAAGTTATTTGGGATGTTATTTCACAATTTGTTACATATGATGTGACATAAGGTGAAAGTTCACTAAGTCTATACGGTTTTACTGAATGTGGGTGACTAATGAATCTATGCACCAAAACATCATAGTCCATGGAATAGTCAAATAATTGGTCTATTTTAGGGTACTCCATGGAATGTTGAAATTCATTGTGATCAGGTGCTTGGGTTGGTAGTTATCACATAATTCAATAATGTGCTAGTATCCACCTTTCCCACTCTAGATGTTATCATGATTGGTTATTAATAAAGTGATGTTTAATTCGAGGTGATTAAATTATTTTATTTATTATTTAAATGTTAATGAATCAATGTTGGGATGGAAAAAAATGGTTCAAAGTAGTTAAAATATTTGAGAATTTTTTGAAAAGATCGAGTTGATACGAGTCAAATATTTTGGTTCTATGATTCTTATATAATATGGTTAGATCTTCATTCAAGGTAGTGCACTGGTTAGTACCCCTCAAGGTTGAAATTATAAATCTGTCAGTTCTCACTTACCCTTAAAATATTGTTTTTATAAAACTATTATTTGAGTATGATGATTCTCAATCATTTAGAGATTTGTGTGATTTGTGGGAACCCTCAGAGGGAGGAACCAATTAATTTATCCTTGATGATCTATATAAAACTTTTTTGGATGAGCTTATATTTACTGGTTTAAATTATACCATTATTTTCTTCATTTTATTATTCATTAAAAACACATATATATATTGTATAAATTTTTCAAGTTTTCTAATATCTTTTGATGTATTTATGGATGAGTTTCATCCCTCAAAACACCATCACTTAATTCATCTTATGTATATTAATTAATTTATTTATTTACCATTTAACTCATATGATGGATAATACATAATCGAATTTCATAAAATAATATTAAGTATTCAAATTAGATTTATTAATATATAAATATATAGTATTCTTAATGAGTTGGTGAACTAGAACATAGTGCATGTGATATTTCACATAGGGGGAAAGAAAAAACCCTACTAACTAGAATTACCCTTAAGTTGATAAGTCACAACATCAAACTTCCCATAAATGTTTCATGTGATCCTTGAATTAATTTTACATATCATGAATATATAATAATACTATACAGTATTCTAGCATTTAGTTTATGCATTTTTCATTTAATGAGTGTAGCCCTAATGACACTACAAAATTAATGGGATCATATAAATCATATGTACATGTGGAATATTATATCCATATAAATCTATTAGAGAACTTAATTTCCCAAAATCCATAGTTCATGATACTATTTTAATCAATAATGGAGCTTATTGGCAAAAAGGCACACATTGTCACAAAAACAAGCATGAGAGTTCCTAAGAATTAGTTAACTTTTAAACATTCCACCAATACCATGGTAGGGTTTTAATAAAGATACTGATACATGGTATGCAATATAAGAAATTATAAAACTAATCTACTATTATAATAGTTAAATGATCAAAAATAATAATAAAACAAAAAACACCATTTAAACATGTTTAAAATATTATAATCAAACTTGAATTCCAAGTGAATGACGGCTCACTATCCTGGCTGCTTCGAGATCTTAGATTTCTCCTAGGGATTCAGGTTTCCCCGACAACGATTCCTCTGCACTGCTCCTCTATTGTTCTTTCTTCTCTCTTGATCGCTCTCGGCTGTGTTGTCTCTTGATTTTGTTTCCCTCTCGCTCGACTATCCCAGTTATATGATGATTCTATGGTTTTCTCTATGTCCACCTATTTGTGCTTTCATCTTTCATTCCTTAGTTCATCTCCAAGTTGGATTTGGAGCATGGGATGCACCGAGTTTTTGGGATAGTGTTTTGGCCGACGACAAATCTCCAGGAATCATCGATGTTGGCTCATTTTCCTAGGGTTTGAACCCCTTTCTCCTTTCGGGTTTCGTCCCGATTTCCTTTTTCTTTTCATGGTTTTTTTCAATTATAGATCTTCTTCTGGATTACTTGTTTTTGGGTTTATACCATAGGGTTTCATTCCCAAATCCTCTTTTGGGTTTTCATCCAGCTTTTTTTTTCAAACCCTATTTCTCATTTCCACTTTCAGGTTTATGATGTTGGCTATCGATGTGGCTTCTTTGGTGTTTTGTGGATGTCGTATGTCTTGGTGGTTTTCACTAGCGTGGACGAAGACGATGACTACGTTATTCTATACCATGGTGAAGAAGATTTTGGATTCTCTCAGCAAAATCAGATGGTGTCTCCTGATGGTTGCATTCTTGACTATCGATGGTGGTTTTTTGGTGATGATATGTGGTGAAGATGATGGTTATCTTGGCAGTGACAGGGTCAGAGCTGATGATTTCGGTGGTGGTTCTCAGTGTCAACGATGGTGTTTGTAGTGGCTCTGATGTAAGATTCCTGACAACGTATTTGGTGTCTATTTAAAAATGATTTGGTGTCTAAGTAGTGATGTGAAGTTGATGTTAGGGATTGATTTATGGTTTTGTATTGGTTTTTTCTATGTAATCGATGATGTTTTTTGTTCTGTTTTTTTTGTGATGGTCTGGTTTACCAATGAGGAGGTGGTCTTGCTAGTGCTGATGAGTTGCGTGATATTGATGGACAAAATTTGCGATGATCGGTAGTAGGCATTGGGATAGAAGCGAATAGAGGCAGTTTTGGGACAGAGGAGTCTCTTTGCGCTCCTAGAAGGGTCTGAATTTTGAAATTCGAAATGGATTTACATGTTTTTTCAATTTTACATTTATGTTATGATCATTGTAATTCGGTTTTTTTAATCTGGTTATTCAGTTGTATGGGTCCCCCACTACCATTTTAAGTGGATATTCTAAAAATCTAAAAATAATATTGGTGTTAAACTTGAATTATCAAATTAAAGAATCTGTTGGTATCCATTAATAATACTAATCATCAATGCCTTGGTTGGATTCTCTTCATATCCATGTTATTCTAGTCACTCTAATAAGGTAGATAATGGAATATGGAAATAAAAAAAAATATTAGTGTACCTCTTAGAAGTGGAAAACTAGGGAACTCCCTCAGGTGAGGAAGATTAGAGAACACAAAACACCACCTTTTAATTCTCTATGGGATAAAAAACTACACCCATTCCACCATGTAATTTATAAAAGTAGGGGCATTCAAAATCCTCCAATGAAGCTAAATTCCTAGAAAACCAAATGAGGTTCGATAAATATCCTCTAATGGTCATTGTTCTGCATTAAGTGGCCTCTATAAGTGTCTTATGAATCAAAAAACCTTGAGAGGTTCATTAATGAACATATATATTTGTTAAGGCTAGAAGAATAGAAGATCAAATGGTCTCTCTATATGAGATTATGAATTTTCTGCATATAATAGGACTTGGAATCCCATTACTCCAAGTACAAGTTTAAATCTCATTTATGATTTCCTATTTTCTTATGATTGTACATAAATAATAAAAATAACTCATTATTTATAATATAATATCACATTAATTAATTAATTAACTATTAATTAAAAAAATAATACAAAAGCACAAAGCACAAAACAATAATTCTATTTTTGATTATAATAAACATAAACATTTTTACACATGTAATAATCACATTAGTCTAAAAATACCAATTATTATTATCTCACTATTGTCCCCAATGGCCCTTTATAAAGTTTCAAATAATTATGAATCTCATTCATAATCATAAACTATGATAGGTTTATAAAAACACATGATAGATAACCAAAAAGAAAAGTGTTTTAGGGTGATCTGATCCACCACATATCTATTAGTAGGGTTAATATATCATTGACATTGATAATAAGCATAATAAATTAATTTTAATGACCCCTCCCCCCAATAGACACTAAATAAGTACTTCATATTGGTGTACCACATGGCCTTAAGAGTGCCTCCCTTTACACCAGAGGCTGCTGACAAGTCGTGTGAGTCTAAAGTGGTTTGGTGGAGATACTATAACCACATAACAAAGTATCCAATTAGTAAAATTTAGAGTATTTATATAATTCAAATCAAATAAGTGTCATAGATAAGATAGAAAAGCACCAAAAAAGTATGAATTCACAAGATATAGAAATAATGGTATTAAAAAATCCACAAAAGATCCCCCATAGGTGGATCACGTACAAGGAGAGATTGAAAAAAAATTAAAACTAAACCAACCTTAATTGATATTGAGTCCCACCCGGTCCAAACATCCAGAATCCACTCTTAGTTATCCACACAAGACATTAACCAAAGATACCTTTCCTAAAACTTATAACATACAAATATATTGTATTCTTATTCGGTATCCAAGTGACATGAAGGATCAAGAGGGGTGTGATTACAACTCAGTAGGCCACCACCAATGGAATCTCTAAAATAAAAATTATATATAAAAAGGTCTTGTATAGGTTCTACTAATAACATATTATCACATATCCATAAATACAAATAAATAAATAAAAAATACAACCTCTAAACCTAGGCTCGCTGGTGACACCGAAATTCATTCTTACACACTTCAGCTAGCATCGGAGTATCTCTATACATGGTTTACAATATGGACCTTCTAATTCCATGGTACACTATCAAGGTAAACATGAAAGAGAAAGTGCATGGGAATGTACGAAGGGTCTACTAGGCATTCCCATCTGACCAACTCATATAGAATCTATAGAAGACATCCATTGAATTCTTCTCAATTCTATTTTGGTGAATCTAATGAATTAATTTTTGGTATTCTCTAAAATTAATCCAAGGAACCATGTTTCCATAGAATTAGGATTATTTAGATTGAATAGAATTTAGGTCTACACCCATGACATTTTTCCTCATGAAACCAATCAAAATATAGGGATCTCATCGCATGTAATTTATAAGGGTTCCTCAATGGAATCAATGAAATTAAATTATATAATTAAATACATAATAAATCACTTGAATTCAAGGGCTTCCACCCAATGCAATTCATAGTGATTAATTGATTAGGAGTCTAAGGTAGATCATGTAATTCTTTAGATTTGTACATTCTTTGATCCAATAAAGAACCCTCAAATGAAATCTAAGTGAGTTCCATAATGTAATCCATTATCACTCAATGAATTCCACCCATTTTATATCCAAAACTGAATCAAAGGGATGAAACCTAAGAAATTTCCCCCAATTTAATCTTTTACACAATGGAACTCATTAAAATTTACCATAACCATCATTATATCCTATTATATTATATAATATCTCTCCCATTTCATAATAACCTTATCATATCTCAATGATTGATTAAAAAAGATTCTGGTAATAAGCTATATGGTAAAACAAATTATAGGTTTCTCACTAACACTCAATTTAACCAATACCATCATTTAATACCTCAAAAAATCACAAGTTAATAATTCACATTATAACATTCACCACTACAACTTATAATCTTAGTTCATAATTTTATTCTCTAACAAGGTCATTCCATAATTTTTTAATATTTTCAAAAAAAATATAACAAAAATAATAAATCATTTTTACAAACAAGACTCTCTATTACTTCATAGTCATCTCAAGGGACATATAAATTTTATAATCCTTCACTCAAAATACACTATGTCCAATGTAAAGGTCCAACACATTCTCAATTTATCAATGATTTTGAAATTACATTTCACAACCATTGGTTCCAATTACAACTTCTCATTTAATCCATTGACTTAGAAAAAAAATTCATCCCATACCTATTCATTTCCAAACCGTAACTCGGTTTAACCCACATGGAACTAACATTTCTTATGGTTCAAGGAATATTTAAAAGGCAATTAACCAATATGAACACAATTTAAAACCTTTAATATAACTAAAGTCAAGGAATTACATAACCAACTTAGACACACATCTACCTAACTTTTGAAATATATAAAGAATATGGGATATGTTTATAGACCACCTACCTCATGCCTAGAAAATACCAATCATTGAGTTTTATCTACTAGTTTGACATAAATTGATCTAAAATGAGAAACTATAGAAATTTCCTGTATATAGGGATTATTATATGAAATAAGTGTAACATGACTTGATGGCGTAAGAAACAAATTCGGGTAAATTTGATTTGTAGATGTGACTCTAGATTTCCAATGCATCCAAAGAAACATTATTAATACATCAGGTGAGGGATATCTACCCAACAAAGGATGAGATGGATTGGGGAGTGTGCAAGGGGTCACGGACCATTTTGGGTACCACAATCTCACATAAGAGGAAGAGAGTGTGGCCTATGTGAAATAGAGGGCATACCACCAACCTAAAAAGTATACCAAAGGCTACCTATGAGTCATTGGACTCCACTAGCAGTCTAGTGCTTGGCTTATTGTCTAGCGGGTGAGCCCAACAACTTTCCTTGGCTACAACCAAGTTCACTAGCTATAATGTGGAACTGCAGCTTCGTGTTCCAGCCCTATCCATATTTTTAAGATTATGAAAACTCATATGACTCCCCTTTATACCATTCTAAATCCATTCCACATGTTCTTACACACATTAAATATTGTATGAACTTCTAATTGTCCTCCTAAATCATAGTTAAGAAATCATGCACTCCACTAATACAAAAAGTTATGTTCACTCTCAAAACCCCAATGCTTATAGAGATAAGGGAATTAAAAAATCCCCACCATTCACTTTAACTAACCCTATAAGTATTTTTGATTATCATACAATAAAACTTTACTTATCCCGGTCATCATTTTTTTTCTAAATGGTCGTGTTCCACATTCTAATTCCCAACACACTTCTAATGTGTAGCTCCCAAAAACCAAACACCATATTTATATAAAAATGATCCACTATTTTTATTCATCTCCAGAAAATAAAGATTGTTCTCACTAGGGATATTCTATCTTGTTAAATAGTCATATTTTAATATAATTAACCATCAAGCCTATGGTTCTCTCTATAATAGGACATAGCTCATAAAAGAAAATTATGATTCATGATGACTTAATAAAATAGAATTACATACCCAAAACACTTTCTCAGTGATACAAGAACCCACCCAACCTAGTTCCTAACACACCATACCTAAACACATGTGAGAGTGCTAGCCAATGTTGGTACCCACTCTCATTTTCCATCCTCATGTCTGAAATGGGTGTGCCTTCGCCATCCCAGCACAACCCAAACATGATGTTTGTTCATAGAAAATCCCCGACCAAAACATGAAAATGATCGTTTTCTCCTCAATAGATGTTCTTGGTGTATTACCAATACCACTATATCAAATAACATATAAAAGAACTTGTCGAACCTCATTCGGCTAATGCTCTATAAGAACTCTTGGATTCCACTGCTAAAACTTTTTTAAAACTATTATCCATTATACCCTTATCTCTAGAGGTATCTAATGGTTGTCCCAACAACATAATGAGGTATAACCCTAAACTTATAATGAAATTAAAAAATGGAAACACCGACCACTCACCTGATTACTAGTGTGATACCTCACCAATATGTCCTTGGGTAACACAACGCCAACTCGAGACCAAAACAGTTTCTCAAACTCCAACACACACCACATAGAGATTGACCACTGTAATTCCATGAGGAGTCCATGTTTCATAAAAAGAACATGTCAAATAGTATCAGGTGTCTTCATTACTATATAAGACCATGACCGACACAACACTCTCAGCCAAAGAAGTTCATTGTCATCATTCAATTGGGTTAACACCTCATACTTAATAGCGCACATAGAATCCCTTACTGAACATAATGGTCATTGATGGCTTAACCCACTCACTATAGAGTTTTACCCAACCATTGAACACTATCCTATTTTGGTTCATGGAATTCCATCCTTGTTTCTCACCAAAACTAATTTGAGTCCAACTTCATAACCACGTATAACTTATAATGGGATCCCACCATATTTATTTCCTTATACTGCTCACTGAGACCCCCCCCCCCAACAGGACAAGGAATTACCATGTGTTTGTCACTCCTCATGATCCACGCTCACTACATTATCAAAAAAATAACCAGGATTAATCCCATTGATTGACCATGTCACAAAACATTGATCCAAACTAACACCACCCTTCTCAACTAAGGGTTTTTTCTTTTCTCAACCAAACCTTGACTATCTAATCCACAACATCTCATCAAGGTCGTCTACCCTCAATTGACACACAACCACTCACTGACCCAAAACATGGTAGGAATTGTTCTAACTAACACACACTAATCTTACCCCTCAATCCAAAAAATCAACATACTCCCATGTCGCCCAATCATATAGCTTGAATCTTGATCTCATGAGTCCGGTTGCATCCCAACTGGGATCGCATGCCTAAACCACTGATCATTCTAATGTGATATCCATTATTATTTAACCAAAAGTAACCTCTATAATCCTCTTCAAAATCTAGCACTTCACATGTGGCTAGGTGCATCACATGACCATCAACCAACTAGCATCATGTCAAAACTATAAGAATTTATCTTTAATCAAACCATGTTTCTAGAATCATATCTCAAACTTGATTGGTCTATAAACTCATTTGATCCTACCATATTACCCCAACCACGATATTGAGAAGTATAAAACTAAGTGATTTGAAAGTTAATACCATAAAAGGATTCATCTTTCCTATAATTTAACATGGGAAACACCTCACATGCAGCCATCTATGTCCCAAGAATCACTTAGATTTCATCTAGAAAATAAGTTCACACCCTATCATCATCTAATCTCATCAAAAACTAGAGGTTGTTCACCCTACCATGACCGACTTATAGAAACTAACTCATAATCCTATTGGTTAGGCTTATATGATACTAGGACTTCACACATAACTATGAAACAATACACACTCCCCAAATCTCACTCCCACTGACCAGAGGAATTTTAGATTCTCTTGTAGGTTGATCCTGGCACCTCACATATGGAACAACTGTGCGCATGACCACACATCATCTTAAGAATCATTTTTCATAACCCAAAATAGTTTACCTACCAAACCACTATTTACTCCAAATCACATCTAAAACTGTCAAGGATAGAAATATAAAAGTTCATTCCCTTTAAAATTGGCCTACAAAAAAGGCCCTCTCCCCATGGATACTCAATTGTAACTACATAAAAACTGTGCAGCACCATACACGTACCAATATCATAAGAAAAATAATATATCCAAGGATTATTCCTCAAAATGAATTCACAATAATTTTTCAATGCTATAATGGGTTACCCTATTGTATCACCAGTCAATGACACACTAAAATTCCTGATTCATGTAAAAAAGACATTAGCTCCTCCCACTTTTTCAATAAATCATGGCCTCAATAAAGCCACAACTCACTAGATGAAACACTATTAAAATGAACTCAATAAAATAGAGTCTCTATCAAGGGTCACTATTCCAATCACCCATCCTCTAACACAATGGTTAAAACCTATACATTTCTTTACACCTGGGAAACACCCAACTATTCCTATTTCGCAAGGTCACCCAACATTTTTCATTCCAAACATCCAACTCAGGGTCCACCACCTCTATAGGGTCTATATCAACACACAATACTACAAAATAATAACTTGAATGCTCATGGTATCCCCAATTACACCTTCATCACGTCAATAAAATCACATAAGGCCCCTAAGTCATGACATACATTTAACATTCATCACTTTACAACCTTAAAATTTTAATCATATATCATCTCACAAATTTTACATCCTATGGTTGGTTATATAGAATTCAATTCACAAGATATGATGGGAAATTCTCAATAATTTTGTTACTAACATTTTATTTAACACAACCCTCATTTTCTATATAATTAATATTCTAAGGTACTTTCATTAAAAAAAACTCCCTAAATTCTTTTTTCAATTAGGTTAACATTTTCAATCATTTTCACATTCCTTTAATTCTAGAATTTACATATAGTTATTCTAGGGTTCGTCAATGTTTTTTAACCCATTCTAAAGGAAAAATTAAAAAGGTTGTAATTCAAAAGCTATAAGTGAGACATTATATTATTTTATTGTTGGCACCTTTTTTAATCAAGACCTCCATCAACTGATTTATATTTTCTTATATTCTATGAATTATTCATGGTAGTTGGTCTAGTACGATATCACTATATTAGTATATGGAAAACCCATATAAACACTATAGAAACTTTACATAACCAACCCCCTTTTTACCTGAAAGTAACCATAATCCATGGGGAGATATAAAAAGATAAATAAAAGAAAATTATGTTATATAACTCAGGAAACCAGAATATCAATCACAGGAAATATAAAAATTATATACAAATTCTATGTGCCTATCATGATGCCTGAAACCACACACCCTCTATTTCTAAACTAGGACAAGATACAAAAATCTCATGAATAAAAACATCATAAAAAAACTAGTCACTCAAAATGAAAATAAAATATAACCATTTCTAACAAATTTCAAGAATAAAAAATATTATCCCTAGAATCTTGGGTTTTACCCCATGTTTGGATGGAAAACTCATAGGAATGATCTCATTACCATGTTCTAACATGTTCTTAGTCTCCTATATACATTACTAAATAATAAGAAAAAATAAAAATTCCTCTGATACCATTTTATAATGACCCACCCCGAGAGCCACTAAACCAATGCTTCAAGCCAGTTCACCACATAGCCTCATGTGTGCCTCCATGTACAGCAAAGGATATCGAATTGAAGTGCATGTCTATGGTAGTATAGTGGGGACACTATAACAGAATACCATAATATCCAATCGGTATAATTAAGAGTAATCAAACAATTTATTCCAAATAAGAATCTGAGATTAGACATGCATGTGCCAAAAAATAGTTCAATATCAAATGCTATGAAAATAATGGTATGTCACCCAAGCGACAATTCATCCCCCATGGGAGGATCACATATAAGGATAGAAAGATCAAAAATATAAGTAAAAGTAAAATCATCCCAAACCAATCCTAAATCCCACATGGTCCCAACATCTATACTCCACTACTAATATTCCAAATAAGTCATCATTCCATGGTCGCTTTCCCAAAACTTATAACCTATAAATAGATAGTCATTTTCTTGGGTACCCAATTGTCATGGAAGCCTGATAAAAGTATGAATACAACTTATAAAGAAGCCACCAATAATATATCTAAAACAACTATTCCATATAAAAAAATTCATGAATAATTGATACTAATAATGGGTTATCACACACATATATATATATATATTCATAAATAAATAAAACACAACCTATGAACTAGGGATTCATCGTAACAATCAAGGTTAGAACTGCTCTCTCTGTCTAGAATTAGTTTATATCTATCCATAGTATATATTATGGAACATCTTGTTCCATGTTATACAAACAATGAAACAATGATCAAGAAAGCACAAGAAAATCTATGGGGTATACACAAAGCATTACCATTTGTCCAATTCATATATAGTCCATGAAATTCATCCATAGAATTATTCTCATTGCTATCCAAGAGAATCCAAGGAATCCATCCTTTGAATTATATAAATTCAATCCAAGGGACAACATTTCCACTGAATTCAGAGTATCAGGATTGATCCTAATCTTGGTGCACCACTGGCATTCCATATCATGCAATTAAACCAAATCAGGGGAAATCGACCTACGATATTCACAAGGGTTACCCAATAGAATCCAAAAAATTAATCTATAGAATTAAATATATTATAAATTACCTAAATCTAAGGTCAATATACCATGTGTTATTCACAATGATGAATCGGTGAGGAATCTAAGGTATCTCATGGAATTCCTTATCTTTAAACATCATTGGATCCAATGAGGCCTCATCCCATAGAATCCAAAGGATTCTCAAAATGGAATCCATTCTCATCCAAGTCATTCCAACAATTTCATATCTAGAATTTATTTCAAGGGACGACACCCAAGTCATTCCACCTAACTCGATAATTAACACAAGAAAAATCATTTACCAATTACCATATCCATCATTAAATCCCATTCCATTACATAATTACTCTCTTTTTTCATAACAATCATATCAATTATAAATTATTTATTACATAGGATTTGATTAAAAATATATATGTGAAATTTATTAAAGGTTTATATATAGAACTATATATAACCAATACAATAATTTAATACCTCAACAATATAATAAGTTAAAAATTATTATTATAACATCCACCACTCCAATTTATAATCTCATTTTATCATTTTATTATTTAAAAAGTTTACTCCTTGATCTTGTAATCCTTTAAAAAATACACTATATAAATAATTCATCATTTTTACAAAAAAAGACTATCCATTCCCTTATGCTCATATAAAGGGTAAAGTCTATTTTACAATTCAACACTCACAACCTAAGTGGTTTAATGATATGGTCTAACCCATTCTCAATTTATCGATGGTTGTGAAATTTCATTTCATAACCATTATTTATAATTAAAAAATCTAATTTGACCCTTATACTTATACAAGCATTTCTCATCCCAATCCCAATCATGGAAAACCCCTAATGAGGGTTACCACACATGGAGCTAACATTTACTATGTTTTAAGTAATATTGAAAAGGCAATTAAATAAGTAAAAATAAATTTAAAACATTTCATTTAACCAAAGTAAAGGAACAACATGGATGTCTTGACCACACAACTATATCACTTGTGAAAAATATAGATATTATGGGTTAGGATTAGATAACAGCTATCATATTCTAATCTAAGTCTGCTCATCGTGCATCGCCTTCTGGTTCATCCTAAATCGATAGAAAATGAGAAAAAATAATATTTTCCTATAAATGGGAAATATTCTCTAAAATAAGTTAAACATAACATAAAAAAAATAAAATCAAAATATAGGAAATATTAGTCATATATTTACCTCTACATTTTCTAATGCATCTGGTAGTGCATAGTTAGGATACTAGGAGAGGGAAATCCACCAAGAGAGCCGGAGAGGGAGGGGGCATGTGTAAGGGGATACTGACCATTTTGGGGTCTAAAATTCTATATAATATTAGGAGGGGAAAACAAAGGAAAAATTATGGGGCTTCCCCGCATAAAAATACTTTTAGAGGCCATTGGATAGCTGCTAGCCTCTGACATCTAGTCTATGGTCCAGTGGATATCTGGTGGTCTAACAGATGTCTGTTGGTCAAGTGGATGGTTGATGGTCTTGAAGATGGCTAGTATTGTGCACTCCATCCAATTAGTGAACCTAGTAGGCTTCCCATTATGTAGCCAAGGCCATCGACTAGCTGACAGTGTTGCGGCTTCATGTTACAGCACCGACTCCTTTTTCAATCACCTGGTTTACTCATGTGACTCAGCTAGTCTTCCTTCAAGCTTTATTCCATATTTAACTACACATTTTCAAGGTATTCCAATGATAAAATTTTCCACCCATGCCCTTCTTCAAAAACCATCCCCTCAACTAAACCTAAAATTCCTACTTTTTCTCAAAACCATTGATGCTTGTATTAATATAAGAATTACATGGATAATGTAAATCTCCTATAACATATTGGTATGTATCATAGAATCATTAATTATCTAGGGTGGACAAATATTATAATTTAATGTTTTCCCCAAAACATACACTGACAACTAATACATGACATGGTGGAGATATAGTGTCAATCCCACATTGATGTAGGGATTCCTAGTTAAAATACCTAAACCAATTGTTAGGTCTTCTCAATTTTTTTACTAAATTTAAAAAATAAATTAAATTAATCTATTAAACAAATAATCTAATACTATAATTAAAATGGGCTATTGGGCATGAAGATTGAAAAGATTGGTTTCTAGAGTTGGTATTTTCGACTATGTAACCACTCATCTCTACACATTGAAATTAATTAAATTAATAGTCATGATAATTATTAGGTTATCTAAATAATTTTGTTTAGATCAATTTAGTACTACCTAGGCCTATCGAACCCTCTCTCAGGGAGACCTATAAGAAGACTAGTTACAATGATTTATATCTCTAATGTTAGATGTAGAGTTTAGTAAGATATTTCTACCCCACTCCCAACTATTACACTAGGTATCATCTTGTAATTATACTCACTCTCACTATGTGATTAGGATATTTTATTTATTTAGGGTATAGTAAAATAATATTATTATTAACTACCCATTAGAAAATAAGAATGTATATAACATGAGAAACTCATTCATTTTAACTCCACCCACTTCTATGAATTTCACTGTTCATGGTTAATAGTTTTTCAGCCATCAATATACTAGAATCATATATGAGAGAATAGAATAATAAAATAAAATAAATTAAATGTGTGAATAAAGAAACCTTACTTGAATTTATAAAAAGGAAACCAATATATGAATTAAATGGTCACCCAATAAAAATAAAATGATAAAACTGATCTATTAACATGGATCTCGGTAGTCGATTTGAATCCTTTTATTAAATCTTTTTTTTATGATGTATCCTCAATCAATCTATTCATTGACTTCAAATCAGGAAAATATCCACATATTTCCCTTGGTTTTTGATCTATAATCCTATTCCAAGATGATCCTCTAATGGATGATTCCAAAGTGTAAAATCCCTTCATGGGGTGTGTTTCAATTAATTTATTCCTATATATTACTCTTCAGAAGAAAAATCATTTAAAAATATCTTTATAATTTGAGTCAAAATCCCTTATAATTATCCTCTATTGATGAATTACAAAGATGGTTTTTATTTAAATATTACTTGGCAATTTCTATGACATGGGAAATTACTCCACATTGTAAGGGTACATGTTTGATCTCCCCTCACTACCATTGAGAGAAAAACCAAAACACAAGGTAGTGATCCATGGTGAAAAGCTCCAATCGAAAAGATCTAAAAGATAAAGAATTTAAACATACCTAGAATTCCAATGAATCTCATTCTTCCAATGAAACATATCCTTATCTTCCACTCATTTATTTCACTCAAAAACTTGTTATGTTATGGGATGAATCCACTACAATGTATCCTCTTTCAAACCATATAATGGTTCTTGGTCATTTTCTACCTCCTCGTGATTAAGTTAATCCTCTATATCATATCAATTAAACCAAAATAAACTTCTTTATTCATCCATATATTCATGACACAATCCATCTCTCTTTATCAAAATAGCTCTTCATCCAGGATCAAGCATCTTCTCAAACCTTCATCCATGGTGTCATACTGGAACCTATGAAATAATCCTTACATACATGCTCAAGTTACCTCTAATTTATATTTAAGCTATTAACAACATATGATAATTCCCTATAACATAGTTTAATTCATGTGAGTCATATCATGTTAATATATAGGTATTTCTAGTTTTAGATCAATCCCCATGTTAATAATATCCTTCTTCAATTCGATCGTCTTCAACCTTCCTACAACCATCCATGATGTGTGAAATGGAATACATTGAAACTTCCTTCATTCATGGATAATAATTTTAATCCTTTGTGTTGTAACTGGGGGATTTCTCAAACACATTAGAACTGGGACTTCATCCATATCATAGTTGAAAAAACATGGTACAATGAAATTTTTTTATGTCATAGTATTTAGTGAGCCACATTGAAAATGATTTGGTTGTTTGATAAACTTATTCCATTCATGGTGGTCCTACAGCTTAGTAATATTTCTATAATGCGGGTGAATTTCTTAAAATTAATCATTTTTAAAATATTATGGTGTAACTATATAGACCAAAGTACATAACTCTTTATATATCATCTAATCATTGTCACTTGAGGTACAGTTTCTTAAAATGGAATGTTCATGTTCCCATATGTAGTGAAGCATCAATCCCTCATCATCAGTGATAGTGGTTCCATGGCACAGGATGGAGGCATCAATGTGGAATATTTATGAATTTTTTATGTTATAACGCATTAAAGAATATTCCAATTCATTACACCTAAAAATAACCATCCGACCATAAATTTCAAATAAACAGATTTCAATTCCTTAAATAATTAAAACATTTTAAAATAAAAAAATTTTCATTTCAAATAATAATATTAATGAGGAATATCTATATTAGGGTCATAAAACACCCCCACACTTAAATAATTTCTAATTCTTGATAAAAAGCAAAAACTCAAATTCACAAAGGTTCCAAACTCTAGCAAGTAAAATTTTCAAATGAACAAGCTCAAAAAAATTTCATTACTGAAATTTTTTAAAAGAACAAAACACAACCAAAATTGGGTCATAAAATCATGTGTCCTATAAAATTTCGAATTCAAGATGTTTGTTTCTTTTATACTAACATTATTCATGTATTTATAAAATATCCAAGACAATTATGATTTCCCTCACAATAAATAATATCACTCATTACTCAAAAAACATTTGAAATTGAATTATACATGATCTCGGGTATGTGAACTATATCCATAATCGTGATTTTTATCTACATATCCAATTATAAATCAGACTAAAAATCAATAGGTCATTTCATTTAGGTTCTAATGTCTCTAAGACTCAAGGTGAGTAGATAATTATTTGAATAATTAATCTGGAGGATGAAAAGAATACTAAACTCTTTAAAGTAAAAAGCATGATATTTAAGTAAATATAAATAAACAAATTATCCTCCTTCAACTCCTTTTCCAAAGATGAAAACATCCCATTACCTAGGCTAAAAGTCCCATAAAACCCTGGATATAATAAATAATATCCTATTAATTATTTTCTTATTTTTATCTCTATTTTTTAAATATTATTCTTAGTGAAAGTCTCATATCTAACACCCATCCCCAAATTATATATATCATTACAAAAGTAAGGGTAATTTAATACCCTCTAAAGACATAAACCATTTTTTCATTTATTTCAAAATATAGGGGATGAAATAAAGTAAAATTGAAAATATATGGAAACTTTTTTCTAACAAGTCAAGTGAAATAAATGCCATTTTTCATTTCACCCCAAAAATTCTAGGAACTTCATGTAAACATCTACTTCCCCTTTAATGCTCAAAATAATGATCATCCATTAATACTCAAAGAAATAGGTCTATAAGGATAAATTTAATTTTAATTCACAAAGGATATATGTACGTTATGTCTCATGTTTAAATAATCTTAGATATGATCAATCAATATCCTTGGTCATTTTAAATAGTTTAAAATAAACATTTTTCGATAAGAAAAAAAAAGGAAAATTCTAGTAGTGGAACACATCTTGAGTTCTATCAGCAAACATGGGGTGGGAAATATAATTTCATAAATAGATCAAAACTGTCCCATGAATGGGAATTAAATATTTTATACAATAAATTCATGGCATGATTACTAACAATTATTATAATAAAAAATTATAAGAATCAAAGTAAAGAGTTAAAATCATATATACAATCATTTTTTAAGCACTCAAAATTTATAAAAATCCTTTGATGTTAAAAAATGTCCATTTATATCATTTCCTTTAATTCTAATGAAAAATTTATAAAAAATTAACATGAATAAAAATATATCCTATGTGATTATATCTATCAGGTCTAATAACAAGGACAATAATCTAAATGTGGGGTATCCAAGGATTCCACCCCCTCCCCCCCCCCCCCCACCAAACACACACACTTAAACAGAACATTATTTTCTAATGTTAAACCAAGTTGAGGTGGTGCATAAAAATTTTAAAACTATTTCAGCATAATAATGACTCAAAATAAATAATAGAAAAATAAATTATCCCCCATTAAATTTATATTATTTTCCTTGATCATATGATAATTAGATTGTCATTAATGAATTTGTTTCTTCTTCTTTCTTTCCATGTATTTTTTAGATTTATACCTATAAAAATAGATTAATTAGTAGACGTAAAGAATCTATTCATTAATTTTGAGAGATAAATGATATAATCAACCTCAACCAGCAAGATAAATCCTAAATTAAAATTCAAACTAAATCCTTTAAAGTAGTAGAAACATAAGTTCCCTATGAAAAACACTTTATTTTTTTATTTGAGATAGATTATTTCCTTTTATATCATGTAATTGGAATTCAATAAAGGTTACCTATTATGGATTTAATAATGACTGGAAATTTTGATCACCCAATGTAGATGCCCTCATTTTCATTAATTATTTCTTCTTGGCCCTGGTTTTTGGTGGGTTTCAAATGATGGACCACTTAAATATTGATGTGGTAATTATACATATTTCTATATTATGTATAATTTATCTTTCACCACTATATTTTACATATTTATAACTATTTGTTTATTTGGTCTATGAACTTTAGAAAATTTATTATCCTATCTATGTGTTGGAGGTGCTTCATTTACTTCAAAACTGTTATCAGGTGTACAATAGTTGTCTTCGTTACTGGGTGTTTGAGGTTATTATTCATCAATGGTTTTTGTGTGTTGTTGTCCATATTCCTCTACCCCATAATTTTCTTCTATATTATTCACTTCAATTGTTGGTGTGAACCAGTACATTTTAGGAGTGTTCTTCTTCATCTCTTCATTATATATTGGAGGTAATTCATCCATGAAAATTTTAGAAATCCCCCAACAATATTCCTCTACTTTTTTAGTTTTATTTTCCATAAACATTATTTTTTTATCATCTTGGTAATTCCAAAATATATTTCATAATTTTTTAGTATATGGAGTTATTCTTCAATGAGAATGTCAGCATGTTTAGCATACCCACTTCCTTTCACCACTTCTTCTCCCTTTTCATCTCCAAGTTCAATTTTTGGACTATCAATTTGAGTATCATCAACCTCCATTTCAAGTGTTTTAGGTTCTTCAAAAATTAAATAAAGCTTCACTATATCACCCTTTACCTCATCTATTTTTTACACCTTTTAAAAGATGTTTTCATCGTGATACTACCTATCTATCTCAGCTACCATCTCTCTGATGATATAATTTATGGGTATTTCTTATTTTTATTATAAGTGTATAAGGGAGTCCCATTATCCATTCCATTTTTGTATTCCAATGAGGACAAATAATAATTTCTCATTATCCGATATCTTCTCTTCTCTAACCATTTGAACTTTCCATATCATTAAATTTATGTATTCGCTATAGTAAAAGGTACAAATAAGTTAATTGTAAGGTAAATAATACCTTACCAAGCGTATAAAGGTTATTGAACAACTCTTCTTATTATATATGTATCATGTAATGGAACTTGATATTTGTGTGATGTTTGTTGATTTCAGTCTGTGTGATTATATTGAGTTTCAATACAACATCCATTAAACTATCTCATACATTATTCTCTTGAAGAGTATTAAATTCTGGGTCTATTTGGCTATGATTATACATCCAAAAGTCACCTTGGTTGTTATAATAATTGGGATATATCTAAAAAGTAATATTTAGTGTCCCTACACTATTGGTGCTAGAATTTATCATACCCAAACAATTAAGTATAATTTCAATATGTTCTCTATTGTGACAACCAAGGTGAATTTGTTGTCACCTATGGGGATGACACCTCTTAATACCAAAGGTACTCCAAAAATGGTGTGTAATTATATCATTCAATAATTTAGTCTATCCCATGTACCATCATGTACATCAACTGTGTAATAGGGAAAATAAAACAAAATAGGAACAATAGAAAAATCTTTAAATAAATTTAGGAAATCGAAATAAGGAGTTAAAATATTTGACTTGATAAAATTTTTCATTGATAGTCACTAGTTTCTATTTCATTCCTCTATAAAGGTGATTTTTTTATGTTTCCATTATAATTTTTTATTAATCCTGACATCCATATTTTAGACTTTAAATTTTTACTCAAAAGTAACACTGGCTACAATGACGTGTCATAGAGGCAGTACAGGGTCGATCCTACAGGGAGGAAATAAATCCTAGTGAGAATTTATAAATAAATTATTAGTTCCCCTTAATTTTATCACTAAATTAAGAAAACAAAAGTAATTAATTAAATTAATCTAAAAATAAACTCATCGAAAACTAAACTTCAATAAGGCTATGAAGGATTAAAAGATGGGAGATTGGATTATATAGATGATTCTTCCAAATAAGTAATTACTCGTAACTACTCCAAAAATTAATCAAATTAAGAGTTGTGATAATAATTTAGGAATCTAACTCTACTTGATCTGATCAATATATAATTAGTTGGACCAATTTTCCCCTCTCTTGTGGTTACCTATAAAAATCATTTGTGAAATGAGTTCTATCTCTAAAGATATTAGTGGAAATGAGTCATATTTTTCTCCCCCACTTCCCTCTATTTCACACTGTCTCATCTAACATCCCTCCCCTACTCATTGGCTTGTGAATTTATGGAAGAGATACTAGGCCATTGGTGGAATCCCAAATACATTAATGGATAGAAATAAATACCAAGGGATTTATAAACTATTACGGATTCATTTCCCTTTGAAAATTAAACAACCAGACCAAGATAACCCTAGACCAACAAACCACGATATAATGCAATATTACAATGTAATACAACAAAAATTAAACCAACTGACAACCATACCACACTATAAGAATGAGCTATATCAGAGTACAAAGTGGAAACCAAAAACAAAAACAAAAAGACAACCAAAACAACTATCAAAAACACCCATCATACTCTAAGAACAAACTCCACATGTCCTGCCCAAGGTATCATGATAAATGAATAATGAAATGAGATACCTTCTCTTTATTGTGTATCTATATAAACTGTCTATAAATTCATAAATGTGACCAAGGGGTGAGTATAAAACTCGGAATATTTTCACTAATGATTTCCCAACTCATGCCACTAGGATAGAATAAGTTTTCACATTTATATAAAACGTTTCAAAATAATTTAAAGGACTTTATATCAAATCCAAAACATTTTTCCAAACCAAAACCATTTCCCTGAAAAATATTTTTTCATGGAAATCAACCAAAAAGAACCTTTAAACCAATTTTCTAATTTCTATTTCGGCATAATCAACACATGATTACCACAAAACTACAAATTCAAGAGCCTATAAAAGTTCCATACTCCTGATTGGTCTCTAATATATCAACCAAGTCATCAATAAGTGACCCATATCCTTTTTCCCTAATGGTAAATTCCCTTTATCTAGGTTTACGTTTCTTACACCCTAATGTTATATGACCCATATTGATGGTCACATAGAAAAAATGAACTCACACCAACCATGTATGCCAAAACACAAGTCAATAAACTTCAATAAAACATTTCTTTTATAAAAAAAATTATACAAAACTTTTCCGTTCATTTAAAAGTAATCCATAATATTAAAAAAATTATTTTAAAATCATGAACCGTAACACTTTCTACAAAACCATCCAAATTCACAATTTCACAAAAGCATCACAAAAAAGTTTTTACATCAGGAGTTGCACATCAATTTCATGATTAATTCAATTAATAAAATAAATTTTAAAACAATCCTTCAAGTTTTAATAATGTTAATTTGATAGTGAATCCACTTACCTCAAAAACAATTGTTAAAAGAAATAACGGTATAAAACTCTAAAAACTCACTTGAAACTCAAAAAACATTCCTCATATCTTGTTCCCAATCATAAAACAAATCATATCTCTCCATGATTTTCATAAAATAACATGAAAGTGTCCCCAAAGGAATATATTAATGAATCCAAGAGAGGTAATAAGAAGAAAACTTAGTAAATCTACCAATAATGTGAACATACCAAGGAATTTGGGCCTCCAGTGCACTAAGATTCGCCTACAGATCACTCCTAGATCAAATAGAATGGTCTCTAAAGTTTTTGGATATAGATTGTTTATATTTATAACCTAATTAGTGAAACAAAATAGTTTTATATGATAAAACAATTGATATTCACAAAAAAATATAATTTTTAATGTTTCATGCTTAGGAAAATAGTGCGCCAATCATTCTCTAGACACTGCCACTAAACACTCCTCAAACAGTTGTCTCTCCTTATTATACAAAATGTGTGCTAGCTATGAAAACCACTATGTCCAAAATTTGATGGTTTCTCCTAGGTGGATTCATGTTTTGTAAAAACCATTCACCTAACTTTGTGTCTACCCAATAACCACTACTTTAGTTTTATGATTTTCTAGGAGGTGGTTCCTTGTTTCCCTTAACTGTTCTCAAACCATGAATCTCCAAAAAAATTCCCAAAAATATTCCAAGACTCCTCTAAACTTCCAAAAACATAACCCAATAACATTATATAATTAAAATACATAAATAAAGGTCTAATTACCTAAAGCTATAGGTTCTACATTCTCCCCACCATTAGTTTTTCAATCCTTGGAAAGTTGAAAAGTGCCATTTCCCTAAAGAGTTATGTATATTTCACAACCATTTCCTCCAAATGTTCTCATGTTTCTTCTTAAATCTGACCATGATTCCCTAAACCCCACAATAAACTGATTCATTTCCCTTGAAATAATTTTTCTTGCCTATCCATAACCCATAATAGAACATAAAGCACTATAGCATCTGAATCTAGGTCAAAATGATCCCATCGAATCACTTCTTATTTAATTTAGATACATGAAACACATTATCCACTGAGGAAAACTTTTCTGAAAAATCCATCTGATATTCCAATTCACAAACCCATTCAAGTATCTCATAATGGAATATGTATCGGGGA
The DNA here is from genome assembly GCA_963277665.1 of Viscum album. Lineage (NCBI taxonomy): Eukaryota > Viridiplantae > Streptophyta > Magnoliopsida > Santalales > Viscaceae > Viscum > Viscum album. Next base: position 989,156,065 of record OY728135.1, read on the forward strand.
TATAAGTTTCCTATCTTCTAAAAATGGTGATGCCTAAGACTTGGAGATATTCTTAGGAACACATGATCACTCACTGTGAATGAAAGGTCATCGATGATGATCTACATATGATATATAAATCATTTGATCCATCTTCATCCTCTTCCTGGTTAACTGAAACTTCTATGTTGTCTCTTGCATAAGGATTGGTCCAAAAAGTGAGGACTCTCATATTTCCACCCAAAAATGTGGGGAATGAAAAGGATTATCATACAATTATTAAAAAGGATACATATATATTGAGCCCTGATAACTATTTTTATATGATAAATTCAATAATGGTATGTGATCCTCCCATGAGACACCAAAATCCATTACAAATGACCTAATCATGTCTTCCAACATTTGTATCATTTTTTTCATATTTTCCATCCATTTTAGGATGATATTCCATGATCATAGTCTACTAAGTCCCAAGTGATTTGTATAAGGATTTAAAAAAATGAGATGTAAACCTCAGATCTCGGTCTGATACTATCGAAACTAGTATGTCTTTCCTTTTTATCACTTCTTGAATATAGATTTCTGACAAGCCCTCTACAATATGAGATTAATAAATATAGATTAAATGAGATGGCTCTATGATCGGAACAACTATTAACCGTATGGAATTGTGTTTCTGAACCATCCTTAGTATAGCAGTTACAAAATCCATAGCTATCTACTCTCATTTATAAATAGTAATAATTAAAGACTGAAACATACCCACTGACTATCAATGTTATACCATAACCTACTAATAGGTGAGGCATCTAATAATAAAATTAGCCATTTTTTATTTCATGCCAACCCACCAAAATTATGCTTGCAGTGCCTTATTAATGTTTTTCATTCCATGATTAACTTCCCATCTTGAATGGTGGTGAGCAAGAAAAATATATTCCTAGAAATCCATATGTATGACCATCCAATACCTAAACCACAAAACTAAACTCTCATCCAGATTTCATCCCTCAATGGTCTCTCTACCATTTATTTTTGACATCTTAGAAACACATTAATAATTTGATATTTGTGCCTCTTTACCATTATCAACCAAATCATAAACAAAAGAAACTAGAAAGAAAACTGCAACACCATCTCAGTATTCACATTCCAAGTGCATGTCGACTATCACTGACATCAAATTCCCCTAATATACAGCTGATTTCACAAACTAACTATAAATATTATTTCTTAGTATCTCTAACACTAAATTTAATTTACCCAGTGTATACATCAAGTCAAATATGATCATTTTAAGGTACTTTATCCATCTTATTTTTCATGGATTCAAGTTTCTTTGTGAAAATGTGTTTCAAGCTCTTATGATCCGTAAACACCATGAGTTTCTCACCAAAGAGGTAATTACACCATGTTTTCCAATAATAGACTATAGTAGATTATTCCAATTCATTTATTGGGTAGTTATTCTCATGAAACCATAAAATCTATAAGGCATAAGCAATAATACAATCTCCCTTCATGATAATGCACCCTAACCCTTATCCAAAAGCATCATAATACATAATATAGTCCTATCCTGATTCTAGAAATATCATGACTGATGATGATGTACGAAAAACATTATGGTCTTGAAAATATTTTTTACATTCATCATTCCATTAAAATAGACCACTTTTCTAGGTCAAAGCTATCATTGGTGAATCTATTTAGGAGAAGTACTGAACAAAACGTTGATAATAACCAGCTAGGTTAAGGAAACATCATATATTGAAGACATTCATCAATGGTTCCCAATAGATCAAAACCTCTATGTTTTATAGATCTATATAAAACCTTTTTTTAATTACATGGATAAGGAAACATACATATTTTATCCAAAAACCACACTTTTAAATTTTGGTATAAAAATGATTATCCTGAAAGATACCTAAGATTATAGACAATTGTTTCTCATGATCTACCATTATCTAAGAATACACTAAAATGATATCCAAAAACACCACCAAAAATAATGTAAATACCTATAAAATATATGATTGATCGATTCCGTAAATGTTGATGGTGCATTCATTTGACTAAAAGGCATTACCATATACTCATAATGGTCATATCTAATCAACAAATCTATCTTTGGAATATCATCTTTCCTAACCAACAATTGGTGATATATTGAAAGAAAGTCAATTTTAAAGAACCACTAGGCTTCCAACAATTGATCGAATAGATCATCAAGAAATAGAATATGATACTTATTCTTTATCATAAATTGGTTACGTTTATGATAATCAACATAAATCCAAAGAGTTGCATCCCCCTTTTTCACAAAAAAACCAGTGATACCCATAGAGAAGTACTGGGCAGAATGAACCCTTTACTTTCCAACTCTTCCAACTGAAAATTGAATTTACTTAATTCTATGGGTTCCATATAATAAGATGGATGTGATATAGGACTGGTACCTAGGAGTTTATTATTCGTAAAATCTAGTTCTCATTTGGGTGGAAATGTGGAGAATTTTTTGTGGGAAAATAAAGAAACTGATCAAAAAGTGTTAGAAACCCACTAATCTTAATTTCATCCATTGATGAAAAGTTCAAAGATGAAAACTGGTATAAGATAGTTCAAACTACTGGTGACAACATGCCTTCTGCACCATCCATTATATTTCAATCTCCTCTAATGATATTCTCGACACCATCCTCAGTTGTAAAACTAACCGTTCGAGTATAAAAACCAATGTGAACTTTGAACATTGTCAACAAATCAATACCAAGGATTGTTTCATATACATTAATCACATGCACATGGAGATCCGAAATCAATTCATCCACAATAATAATTATTTAACATGATCTGTACATAAAATCTCACCATTCTCTTTGTCCAAGAGATGTTTAATGTTTTGAAACTAAAGGTATCATATCAATATGAAAACCTAGAATATAAATATCATGAGAAGGAATAAATGAATGGTATTCACCCATATCAAACTAAGAATCGATAATTATAGAATTCAAAAGATTCATACCTCTCACACTCGAAGGTCTATATAAATCATCCACATTCATTTTCTCAAATCCATACAATTTTTTACCTAGTGAAATGTGCTCTTTATTACCCTACTGAAATTGTACTTGTTGAGGATTCATGGTATTCCTATAATATCCATGGCTTTCTCAGTTCTTCTGATGAGAGATATTCTGCTACACTCATCCTTTCGATGCATATGAAACCTAAGAAGCATGAGATGTGTCCCTACCATCTGACCATGAATTACTATGACAATATAATTGAATATTTCCCATATAGTTACAATTTTGGAATGATCTAGCTTGTTCAATAAAATCCTGATCCATTTTCTCAAAATAACCACACTGAAAACATTAGGGTTTACTCATTTATTTAAGAGGAAGATTAATCAATACTACTGTCCAATTATGGGTCATACCACTACCCTGGATGTTTTTTTCCCTCTTCAACTTATTCCTAGAATTATAGTTTCCATTATTTCCCATATGTATCAACATGATTCCTCCACCCATAATTCTGATGATTTATTTTTCTTTCACTCTCTCTCTATTAAACATCACTGTGAAAGCCATTAAAAATAATTGAAATCATTGATTGAATATCAAGCCTCAAACCTGATTCAAAAATGTGTTCCTTTAAGGATGAACTTATAGAAAATTTGGGTAAGAACCTGACTAAATTCATCAATTTATCCACGTACTATGTCACATTGAGTTCCCCCTTCTTCAAGAGGAAAAATTCTATTGTTATAGAAATTTTTAATGTGTTGTGATAGTTTTTTTTGAACAATTCGTCAAAATCATTTCATGAAATTCCTTGTTCTAATTAAACTGGTAAATCCCTCCTACATTGTATTTTATCCTCAAACATCTATGTATTCATATTCACATTCATATTAGTTGGTGTGCTTAGGAAATAAATTATTTGATTCATCCTATTCATCCACACCTCTACTTTTTCTGGTTCTGAATCACCCCAAAAAATGGGTGGATTCTTCTTTTGAAAATAAATGGAATAATCCACTTTCCTTGGGAGGGAGGGGATTTAGATTTTAACCTGATTAGAGGGAGAAAATGGGTTTTAGAGTCTAGACCAAGTGAGATCCACAAAATACAGATCTAATTTTTAATATTGCACAGTTAGGGAACATCGTTAGGAAAATAGTGTTCTAACCGTACTCTATCCAGTGCCTCCAAACACCCCTCGTAAGGTTGGATCACATGGTTAGACAAACCATGCACCAACCATGCTAAAACCCTCTATAAAACATTATACAGTTTCATTTTAGTGGATGAATCATTTAGCAAAACTGTACACCTACATAGTTATCACTATTTCAGTTTCATGATTTCCTAAGATGTGTTTCACTATTTCTACTAATTCTGATCAAAATTTGAACCTCTATAAAATCACCAAACCCATGCCAAAAATCCTCTGAACCTCCTAAAACATAACCCAATCACTTTATATACGTAAAATAAATAAATAAAGTGTCAAATACCTTAGAATGGGGGGGGTTTACATCTCATTTTTTAATCAGTTTCATTCTCAATAGGATATTATGGGATATGATTTATTTAGGTTGTAGTTAAATTCAATTAGTAAGATCATCTCATCGCATAATAATAATTCAATGAAAATATGATACTCATTTCATTCAACCAAATATACCATCTTCTATAAATTTAGCTTCTCATGGTTGATGGTTCATCAGTTTTGAACAGACAAGATTCATTGATAGGTGAATATAATAATAAACTAAAATAAACTTTTTGAGTGAATAAATAAATCTTACATAAAATTACAAAAAAATAAATATATGAATTTAATTAACACCAAAATAAAAATAAATGTGAAAAAAGATATTTATGTCGATCTTGGTGGCTTATGGGACTCCTCTTCTCCATTACTTATTTCAGATACAAACACTCAACAAGTTATGTCCTTTCCTTACCCTCAAGAAAATAACCTCCTAATTCGCATGGTTTTTTATCTTTACTATTCATCCTAGTTGATCCCATAGTGGTTAATGCCAATGTTATTGATCCCCTCAACTGTTGTGTTTTTATTCTTTTATTCCTCTATCTATTTAGTTGTAAATTCAACTGGGAATATCCTTAAAATTTGAGTCACAAAAACCCATGAAAATTTCTTCTTCCAATTCATTAAGAATAAGCCTTAGTATTTAAATATATTATTACTTGTATATCTCTATTGTGTGGAAAATTAATCAACATAATAGGGATTTATGCATGATCACCCATCACTACCTTTTAGAAAACTACTATGGATCAAGGAAAGGCTCCACGATTCAAAACTCATTTAAGCAGTATCTAAAAGATAAGCGATTTAAACCTCCATAGTATCCCTCTGAATCTATATCTTATCCTAAAACACGGCTAAAACTACCTCTCATTTATTTCCATTGAAACGAGATGTGACATGGGATGAATATACTATGGCACAACCTTGTGCAAACCCTAACATAGGTTATTTCCTTTTCATTCCAGTTTATGATGTAATTATTTCTCTATGGAACACCCATTAAACCAAAACCAACTCGTTCCTTTATTTATACATCTACAACACAATCCAACTCTCTAAATCACAATATGTATTCATTAAGGCTCAATAATCTTCTCAAACTCTAATTCATGGAATCATACCAGAACCTATGGTGAACCCCATATATACATTCTCAAATGTCATGCCTTCTATATCTAATCATTCCATGGAATATCATAATTCTCTCTACTGAAGATGAATTCATGCGAGTCTTCACATATTCTTCTATGGGTAGTATATTTTCAACTCAATCCCTACATATAAATGATTCTAATCTATTTCAACAACTTCTAAATTCATATAAACATCTGTGATGAAAGTATTGTACCATATTTCATCTTCTTATATGCATTAATAATCATTTGAATCCATAATATAGAAACTAGACAATTTCTCAAACACCCTAGAACCATGACCACATCTATGGGGTTGTAGACAACTCATAGTGTAGTGAAATATTCTCACATCATCATTATCAAAAATATAAAATTTTAATAGGTGAAGTTATAGAATAAAATTAGTCAATTAATGACATTAGTATGGTGTAGTAAGACATCTTTTTCTTGGGAATATTTCCTCAAATTCACCATCTTTAAAATTTTACAATGCCACTAGATAGACAAAAATTCATAATTCTTCTAATATAATCTTTTTATTGTCAGTTGCAGTGGGTTTTCATGAAAATAGAATGTCAATGTTCCTATAGGTAGTGAAGTGGAAATCCCTCATCATTGGATATAGAAGCTCTATGGTTTATAATAGAGGTTGTGACACAACATAGAAAATTCCATTGAATAACTCTTTATAGAAAACATTAGTTTACAACCTTAAACTTCCACAAGAAATTTTTTTGTTTCCATTGTGTACAATATTTCTCCACCTCCTTCCATTTTCCCAATCCTAACTGAGGCCTCATGTTGCCTAATTATTTTTCAAACCCAAACGATTGGTAAACATTTCCTCTAAATTCTATTTTATAGCTACCTTCCACTACTCCATATCACTATATTCCAGCATCATATGGATGTAATTTTACTTCAGATCAATGTGTTTATTTATTTAATGAAACAAGATATTATTATCCCAATGTATAGAAATATCACAGTATAAAAACCCTTTCCCCCATAGGTATTCATTTTCTTCAACTGTACATATCAACCACACTATCTCCTTTATAGCTTCCATAACCACAATATACTCTTTTTCAATTATAGATATCTAATTACTTAATTATAAATTGAATATATAATTGACTATGGTTCCTATGAAAGTATAAACATATCCAATTGTGCTCTTCTAAGAATCAACCCCCATGTCTACATCAACAAACTCCAGTAAAGGATCATTATCTTTATTACAAAGAGTTGTTCTTTAAATTCTTTTGAGATACCAAATAATATAATTAACATCTTCATAATGAACCATTCATAGATATTCCATAAATTTTCAGACCACCCTCACTATATGAGAAACATTTTTACCTATAAATTTCATAGAATACATCAAACCTACGACTGATGAAGCATGTAAAACTTCTGCCATATAATTTTTCTCTTCTTCTATTCATGGTGCCTACACCTTTAAAAGTTGAAAGTGACTAGTGAAAGGAGTTGAAACCATCTTTAATCCACTCATTGTGAATCTATCGATAATCTTCTAGATGTAATCTATTTCTGATAAAACCAATATTATAATATTTGTATCACATTCATTCCTTATGCCCAAGGTCTTATTTTCTTCTCCAAGATCATTCATCTCAAAACATACATATAAATCTTCTTCTACTTATGAATATGATTAAATATTATACATACCAACATAATTTCATAAAATTACAAGAGCAATATGATGAAATAATTTCCACCAAACTAATTCTAGTAATAGCAATGATTATAATTACATCATATAAATCCTTTTACTTCCATGAAGAAATCAATCATCTTGTTCCAAAACCTTGTTTTTTATTTCAAACCATGAATACTTATTAGATTTTACACCAAACCCTAATTTTAATTATCCATTGAAGCAATAAGTTGATTTGTATACATTTATTCATCGAAATTTATATGATGAAAATAAATCTTCACATCCTTTTTTTCCAAGTAAAAAAATTTTAGAAGTAACCATATGTAAAACTATAAGTCCCCATCCTTAAAAATTACTTAATCTTCAGTTATTACAAGATTAGACATGGAGGATATTTTTTAGGTTTAGAGTTTTAGAGAATTAGATCATGAAACATGCATTACATCCCACATTTAAACAAAGTGGTTAAAATAAAAGATAGTATTCATTTTTTCCCATCAATGGAAACATATTTAAAATAAAACATGGATTCTTTCTTGACACTTCCTTGACACTATCATCATATCATGTACCCTTCCCTTGACCTGTGAAAAACATTTCAAAAACATTGGATTAGCATAAAAATATAAGTAAGGGATATAAAAATATGGAAAGGAAACATGAGTACATGTATACAAATGAATAAATGAAATCATACTCTACTCATTAAACATAATCACTTTAACATACCTCATCAAATCATGAATAAATAATAGAAATCATAAGACATAAAGGTAACTTGAGGCATTCATAACATTCTTACGTAGGGAGTAACCCTCTTGGTTATGTTTGGAATATCCATCATAGTATATTCCCTAAATCTCTTCGGAGAAACATTAATGTTTAACTCCTTCATGTTACCCAATGCATTGGAGAGCTATATCGGGCTCACCCGCCCTTTGTTCACCATGGAACCACCCGTCTTCATAATGATTCCCAAGAACCATAACATAATCAGATCACATAAAACATGTATAAAAGAAACATAACATTTCCACTTTTCAACCACAAGATATCAAAACAACGCATTTATATAAAAACATAATGAAAACCATTTCCAATACAAAAATAAAATAAAAGTAAAACATGGTATTTATTTTTCTTTTAAAAGAAATGTATGGCTTGTAGAGGAAGCTGAAACTGAAATAATGGTCACGACGACGGAGAAGTCGTTGTCACCGCATACGTATGACAAAAACATTCCCTTTTGTCGTTTAGTAAAACGATTCATATAAAAAAATATTCCTTTTGGATAAACGTAAAAGTCAAAGGGGTTTATACACCGTATAAAAGAAGGTTGTGTATAAAATAAAATATGCCTCAATGAAAGGAGATTGAGACGAAGTCCCATACCTCGGGTCTGACTTGACTCGATCGTTCTTTAACCTCCTGAATAATAAACTTGAGTTAATTTCTACTTTCTTAAGAACCCTTTTCAAGTTCATTATTCCTTTTATATCACTTATTACCATGCCATGAACACTATGTAATTATTTAAGTTAATAACAGTCGTTTTAACGATCATTGGTACTTGAGTCAAAAAAAATAAACTCTTTATAATTACACGTTGTTCATATATACATTATATCCAGAGTTATAATCATGATTTAGATATCATATATATCATATATATCCAGTATATACATGCATTTATAATATTACATAACGTTTAGAGGTAAGAAATGAAATGCACCGTTCATGGAGACGGTAAGCCGTACGTACGCATGAACGCTACTTTCATTTCTATTTCATATTTTATGGAATGGAATCATAATGATATAAATATATATTATAATTACATTATAATATCATATATAAAATCATTAATTACATCCTTTATACATCCCAGATATGGGATTAACGAATCAAATCACTTTGAGGGGGCGGTAGTCCGCACTTCCTAAAATGAAGATATCGTGTTTACCCATAATGGAAACCATAAAGGTATTCCATAAATGAAAAATACAGAAGCTTAAGTAAAACATAAAAATATCATATATCATATATAAATATAGTGTCATCTTAATGGCCACCTTTGAAGGTGTTAAAAGAATATTGAACAATCATCGTTTCGTGAGGCAGAAATTCGCCATCCACGGAAACAATATGTTCTTTAACCATTAGATATAGGTGTGTGTAAGTGTAGCAAGAATACTTATTATAACAACATCATAGTATATGTAAGATACTGGTGTTGTTAGAAAATAAATGGATAAAATATTTTAGGGGGTTGGAGAAGCAAAATAGAACATAATAACACAAGAGAAGACACTACCTTTAAATCGGGTAACTCTTTTTGATTTGAGCTCAAAGGCTTCCTTGGGAAGACTTCTGCCCAAATTGAGGCTTCTAGGAGTTATAAAGGGATGTGGAAAGACAAAATGAGTAGGGTTAGTCCGTTCCAAAGGCTTTGGAAGTGTGGGTAAGGAGGTAGTGGTGGGGGCCTTTTATAAGAGGAGAGGAGGGGCACTCTTGGAATGTTATAAAAGGATACTTTATCATAAGATGCTTTTCGAATTTAAAAGGTCCCAAAATTATATATTTAGAGGATAAGGTGATAGGAGCTCAAATTATACTCATCCAGTAGGTTTTTGACATGTTTAGGGCTTAGATTTTACATTATATTTTCATTTTATTTAAATCGTTAAATAATGAGGTAATCGCTGCATTATCATGATGTCATAAATAATTTAATTTATTTAATGTCTAAAAATTATAAAAAAAATACTTTTATGTATTAAATATTCTTAACTTTACAATGACTATTTATAGTCAAAAATCTGACTTGTATAACCCCATTTAAAAATTGTTTTAGTAAAAAAACTCATGTTTGTGTCATTTTTTACTTTTACTTTAAATAAAAGGCATTAATGTCATTATCTTACCCAAGTGGCTCCATGGGGTCCCAGAAATCGACCCATGGGTTGTCTTGGTCGTTCATTACACATCCAATAAGGGTAGGACATGTGTCTAGGTATTTTCATTTTATTATAATATCATTTTTTTCCTTAAATTGCACTAATTACCTCTAATCGCGATTAAAAACTTAAAAGTTACTATTCACTAAAAAATTATTTTAATCCCGTTGAACCACATTTTACTTCTTAATGAAAACCATGTATGTTAGATTTTTGAAATTCAAAACACAGAGGTGGTAAAATTTTATTTAAACGAAAAATCAGTTTTTTAAGTACCACTTAGTGGTTTCACTATTCATCAAAAATTGAAGTTTTTCAGAAAAATACCAAAACTTTACCCTAAGCTATACTTGATATTCCGAATTCAAAAATGATTTCTATTTTAAAAAATTAAAATCATATAAGTTTCATTAATTAATTTAATAATTAATTCCCGTTGTCATGAGAAATAGCGTGTTTTTATGAAACAAAAAGTATCAAAAGATTAACACTAGATTAAGTCCAATTTCAAAGTGAAATTAATTCTAATGGCCACTATTGGATTAAATGGTAAAAATATATTCTATTTACACTTTAAAACCAATTAAAAATATAATTTGACCATATAATTAAATTAGATGAAAAAGCAGTTTTGATGTAAAATGCAGTATTTTTCACTATTCATTAAAAAATGAACATTGTCGGAAAAATACCAAAAATTTACCCAAAGTAAATTTCGATGTCCCGATTCTAAAGAAGAGTTTTATTTGGTCCAAAAGAATGTATACGAGTGACCAAAACTATATTTAGTGACGGTTCTCCATCAAAAGGCGATAAGTCGACCAATAGTGAATGTTAGAGTATATATGCTTAAAATTGAATTCTTTTCATATTTTAAGCCTTTATCTTTTATTGGATAAATATAAAAACATTTAAAAAACATATATAATCATATTTAAGTTATTTCTATTGATTCCCGCCAATACAATAGCTACGTGTTAACTACCATTTAAAATAATATTATTTTATTACAAGTGTGCAACGTAAGATTTCAAAGAAACTCTTTGTTGCGTATTGGGTACGCTATCAAACATAGAAACCCCTTTAAAGTAAAATTAATATTTTATTCATAAATATTAATAAAAATGAAAATTCTTTATTCTCTATTTACCTGGGATGTTACATCCTTCCCCCCTTTTGGGAATTACGTCCACGCAATTTTATTCACTTATTAAAATAAGTGGGGTATTTATCCCTCATAGAATTTTCAGATTCCCACGTTGCCTCTTCAACCATATGGTTTTTCCAAAAAACCTTTACCTGGGGAATTACCTTATTTCATAACACTTGCTCTCTTCACTCAAGAATCTAGACTGGCTGTTCTTCATAAGAGAGATTCTCTTCCAACTGAACTACCTCTGGGCTCAAAACATGAGATGAATCTGGCATATACTTTCTCAACATCAAAACATGAAAAACATTGTGTACTTGAGATAAACTCCGAGGTAAAGCCACTCGGTAAGCAACTGATCCAACTTTCTCTAGAATTTCATATGGTCCAATGAACCTTGGACTCAGCTTTCCTTTCTTACCAAATCGCATCACACTATTCCATTGTGAAACATTGAGAAAAACATGATCACCTACCTCGAAAGATAGATCCTTCCTCCGGTTATCCGCATAACTTTTTTTTCTACTCTGAGATGTTCTCATGTGTTTCTGAATCAACTGAACTTTTTCTACCATCTCTTCTACCAATTACGGTCCCATCAGCTTCCTTTCACCTACTTCATCCCAAAAACCTGGAGTTCGACACCACTTCCCATATAATGCCTCAAATGGTTCCATTTGTATACTGGAATGAAAACTTTTATTATAAGAAAACTCAACCAAAGAAAGATGTTGGTCCCAAATTCCCTGATGATCCATCGAACCAGCACGTAGCATATCCTCCAATGTCTATATTGTTCGTTCTGACTGCGGATGAAAAGCTGTAGTAAAATTTAATTCAGTACCCAACGACTATTGAAGGCCTTTCCAAAAGATAGAAGTAAACCTAGGATCATGATCGGACACAATGGAGAGAGGAACTCCATGTAACCTGACTATCTCTTTAAGATACAATCGATAAAGTTGATCTAGAGAGAAAGTATCTTGAATAGGAAGGAAATGAGAACATTTAGTCAAGCGATCAACAATAACCCAGATTGCATTATTACCTCGAGATGTCTTTGGTAATCCCCCAATAAAGTCCATGGATATATTTTCCCATTTCCACTCTAGCACTGGTAAAGGCTGAAGCATCCCTTTCAGTAACTGCCGCTCTGCTTTAACCTGCTGACAAGTCAAACACTTCACAGTAAAATCGGCAATATCTCTTTTCATTCCATCCCACCAGTAATACTCCCACAGATCTCTGTACATCTTAGTACTGTCCGGATGAACTGAAACGGAGAACTCTGTGATTCACATAATAATTATCTATTCAACTGTAAATCACACGGAACACACAATCTATTCCCAAATCTCAAAACAAAATCATTATCAATATTAAATTCAGGCAACTTACCATTCTGAACCAGCTCTACCTTTTTCTGCATCTCACTGTCTTGCTTCTGTGCTTGCTTGATTCTGTCTGATAGAGAATATTTCTATGATAACTGAAACAAAACAGAAGAACTTCCTGCACCAACAACTTCTATGACAAAGTTCATCAAATCCTTAACCAAAGGATCATGTTCCAAATGCAACATTGTTAATGAAGCATTACTTTTTCGACTCAAAGCATCAGCCACTTTATTTTCTTTTCCGGGATGGTAATGAATTGTACAATCATAATCCTTCATTAATTCTATCCATCTCCTCTGTCTCATGTTCAATTCTTTCTGAGTGAATATATACTTTAAACTTTTCTTATCAGTATATATCTCACACTTTACTCCATACAAATGATGCCTCCAAATTTTAAAAGCGAAAATAATAGCAGCTAATTCCAAATCATGTGTGGGGTAATTTACCTCATGAGTTTTCAACTGTTGTGAAGCATAAGCAATTACCTGATCATTTTGCATTAGGACGCAACCAAGTCCTTTCAATGAAGCATCATTTTAGATAACAAACTCCCCATTCCTGGAAGGTAGTGCCAAAACTGGAGCATTCAACAATCTTCATTTCAATTCCTGAAAACAATCATCACATTCTTTTGTCCAGATAAACTTAACACCCTTCCGAGTTAGATTAGTCATTGGACTAGATAACCGTGAAAATTTCTAACAAACCTTCGGTAATAGCCTGCTAAACCAAGGAAACTACGAATCTCAATTACATTTGTGGGTCATGGAAATTCTTCAATAACCTTTGTTTTTACAGGATCAATAGTTATCCCATCTTTAGAATCAATGTGACCAAGGAAAGAAATTTTTTGTAACGAAAACTCACACTTTTTGAATTTCCCATACAATTTATTTTCTTTTATGGTTTGCAAAATAGCCCTTAAATGACTTTCATTCTCCTCTTTAAATTTAGAAAACACCAAAATATCATCAATGAGAACCACCAAAAACTTATCCAAGAACTCATGGAAAATTCTATTCATTAAGTCCATGAATACAGCAAGTGCATTGGTTAGCCCAAAAGGCATTACTAAAAATTCAGAATGGCCATATCTTATTTGAAACACGGTCTTCAGAACATCTTCTTCCTTTACCTTCAACTGATGGTACCCCAATCTCAGGTCAATATTTGAAAAATAAAGAGCTCCCTGAAGATGATCAAACAAATCATCGATATGAGGCAAAGGATATTTGTTCTTAACAGTGATGTTATTCAAGGCTCTATAATAAATGCAAAGTCTCATAGAACCATCTTTTTTAACAAATAAAACAGGAGCACCCCATGGTGATGTGGTAGGTCGAATGAAACCTTTCTCTAATAAATCTTGTAATTGCTCTTTCAACTCTAAAAGTTCAATTTGATTCATTCGATAAGGGGGTTTTGAAATTGGATTAGCATCAGGAACTAAGTCTACAGTAAACTCAACTTCCCGATCTGGTATTATTCCAAGCAACTCATTAGGAAAAACATCAGGATACTCATTTACCACTGGCACATCATTAATCTGAATAGTTCCCTTATTTTCAACAATGTGTGCAAGGTAACATTCATTTCCATCTTTTACAAGTTTCTCGGCCTCTTGATAAGTCATCAACAATAAGGGTTCATTCTTGTACACAAACTGAATGTCTTTTTGAAAAGAAACTTCTTTAGCTCTACAGTCAATCTTAGCATGGTAAATAGAGATCCAATCCATACCCAGGATAACATCAAACTATACTAGAGGTAAAACAATATGGTTCGCAAGTAGGTTCTTTCCACGGATAAGGATAGGAATATTCTTATAAATTCTTTTTGCCTCAACATTTCCCCCAAGTGATTTTACCACAAGTTCATGAGTCATTTCTTGAGATGGTATTCCCATTTTACTAGAAAAGTTTTCCGAGATGAAAGAATGTGTAGACCCTGAATCAAACAACACACTGGCATAATCTAAAAAAACAAACAGTGTACCTGATACAACTTCATTTGATGGCCCGACATCTACTGAAGTAGTTTCAAAGGATTTCACCACCCCTTTCTGCTTATAGTCTAACTGCTTCCCATCACTCGAGCTCTTTGTCGGACACTCATTTGCATAGTGACCCATCTCATTCCACTTAAAACATTTCACTAACTATAAATAAAATTTGGTCTTACCATCACCTTGATCTTTTTCAGTGCAATCACGAGCCTTATGTCCCATCTTACCACATTAGTAGCACTTTCCAGAATTCAAAAGACATTCCACAGCATGGTTTTTACCACATTTATCACAAACTGGAAACATAGTTTTCTTTCCGTCAAATCCTTTTTGAAGAATTCTTTCCATTCTCCTACCACCTCGGTCTCTTCTTCTGTTGGTTGTTATAGAACACTAGATCATTGAAAAACTCCACTTCCACCTTCTCAGCACATCGAAAAATCTTTTCATAACTTTTGAACTCAGGAGATGCTAAAGCCCTTCGATATTTTGGCTTTAATCCTGAGTAAGAACGATTGATTTTACTATCAAGGTCTCGGATAAAATTTGGAGCATACCTTTCCAATCAAGTGAACCTTTCAAAATAGGTATCCATTGAGTCTTCCTCATCCCTCAATTCCAAGAATTGTATTTCCATCCTAAGCCGAACAACCTTATGAAAATACTTCTCAAGAAACATACCTTTGAATTCATCCCAGTCGAGAGCATCAATCTAATCAGCATCCCTGATATTTTTAACCATCGACCACCACTGATCTGCTTCACCCTCCAAATGGTAAATCGAAAGACTAACCTTTTGACTGTTTGACCACCCTGTGACATTGAAAATCTTCTCCCGTGCTTTAATCCACCCTTCAGCTAACACAGGGTCAGATGATTCTCTAAATGATGGGGCATGTTGCCTTATGAAATTTTCCACCACCAACATGTTCCTTTGCGGTTGATCTGGCTGATCTCGTGCATGGATACCACCACCATTTATCGCTTGAGTCAACTGCTCCCTTACTACAACAAACTGTTTAGTTCCAATTCTGACCATCTCAGGATGCTGATTCGGAAGGTTATTCTACTCTGTATGCCTTCCCAGAAAATATACTTTGTTTCCATTATGAAAAAACCATTCTTAACATTGAAATATCTTAGGCGAAGCAACATGGTAATATGTAAATGCTATATCATATCAATTTGACCATAAAAAATATTTTTGGATAATCATTTAATATAATTCTAAATCCTAAAGTTATCTAAACCGACCTCTGATACCAACTATAAGGCCCCAGCCTTAAACATTACTTAATCTTGAGTTATTACAAGATTACACATTGAGGATCTTTTCCGGTTTAGATTTATAGAGAATTAGATCATAAAACATGAATTACATCACACATTTAAACAATGTGGTTACAATAAAAGATAGTATTCATTTTTTCCCATCAACGGAAAGATATTGAAAATAAAATATGGATTCTTTCTTAACACTTCCTTGACACTATCATCATATCAAGTACCCTTCCCTTGACCTGTGAAAAACATTTCGATAACTTGGGATGAGCATAAAAATCTCAGTAAGGGATATAAAAATATAGAAAGGAAACATGAGTACATGTATACACAAGAATCAATGAAATCATACTCTACTCATTAAACATAAGCACTCTGACATACCTCATCAAATCATGAATAAATCATAGAAATCATAAGACATAATGGTAACTTGAGGCATTCATAACATTATTACATAGGGAGTCACCCTCTTGGTTACGTTTGGAATATCCATCATATTATATTCCCTAAATCTCTTCGTAGAAACCTTAACGTTTAACTCCTTTGCATTACCAAATGCATTGGAGAGCTATATCGGGCTCACCTGCCCTTAGATTATCACGGAACCACCCATCTTCATAATGGTTCCCAAGAACCATAACATAATCGGATCACATAAAACATGCATAAAGGAAACATAACATTTCCACTTTTCAATCACAAGATATCAATACAACACATTGATATAAAAACATTATGAAAACCATTTCCAATACCAAAATAAAAGAAAAGTAAAACATGGTATTTATTTTTCTTTAAAGAAATTTATGTCTTGTAGAGGAATCTGAAACTCAAATAATGGTCACGGCGGCGGAGAAGTCGTTGTTGTCGCATATGTACGACAAAAACATTCCCTTTTGTCATTTATTAAAACCCTTAGTATAATAAAATATTCCTTTTGGATAAACATAAATTTCAAAGGTGTTTATACACCGTATAAAAGATGGTTGTGTATAAAACAAAATATGCCCCAATGAAAGGATATTGAGACGAAGTCCCATACCTCGGGTCCGACTTGAATCGATCATCCTTTAACCTCCTGAATAATAAACTTGAGTTAATTTCTAACTTCTTAAGAACCTTTTTCAAGTTCATTATCCCTTTTATATCACTTATTACCATGTCATGAACACTATATAATTATTTAAGTTAATAATGGTCGTTTTAACGATCATTGGTACTTGAGTCAAAAAATATAAACTCTTTATAATTACACGTTGTTCATGTATCCATTATATCTAGAGTTATAATCATGATTTAGATATCATATATATCTTATATATCTAGTATATACATGCATTTATAATATTACATAACGTTTAGAGGTAAGAAATGAAATGCACCATTCATGGAGACAGTAAGCCGTACGTACGCATGAACGCTACTTTCATTGCTATTTCATATTTTATGGAATGGAATCATAATGATATAAAGGTATATTATAATTAAAGTATAATATAATATATAAATTCATTAATTACATCCTTTATACTTCCCACATATGGAATTAACGAATCAAATCACTTTGAGGGGGTGGTAGTCCGCACTTCCTAAAATGAAGATATTGCATTTTCCAATAATGGAAACCATAAAGTTATGCCATAAATGAAAAATACAGAAGCTTAAGTAAAACATAAACATATTATATATCATATATAAATATATTTTCATCTTAACGGACACCTTTTAAGGTGTTAAAATAATATTGAACAATCATCGTTTCGTGAGGCAGAAATTTGCAATCCATGGAAATAGTATGTTCTTTAACCATTAGATGTAGGTGTGTGTAAGTGTAGCTCGAATACTTATTATAAAAACGTCCTTGTATATGGAAGATACTGGTTTTGTTACAAAAGAAATGGATAAAAAGAGTTTAGGGGGTTGGAGAAGCAAAATAAAACATAAGAACACAAGAGAAGACACTACCTTTAAATCAGGTAACTCTTTTTGATTTGAACTCAGAGGCTTCCTTGGGAAGACTTCTGCCCAAAGTGAGGCTACTAAGAGTTATATAGGGATTTGGATATACAAAATGGGCAGGGGTTGGCCGAGCCAAAGGCTTTGGAAGTGTGGGTAAGGAGGTAGAGGTGGGGGTCTTTTATAAGAGGAGAGGAGGGGCACTCTTGGAAAGTTATAAAAGGTTACTTTATCATAAAATTCTTTTCGGATTTAAAAGGTCCCAAAATTATATATTTCGAGTATAAGGTGATAGGAGTTCGAAATATACTCATCCAATATGTTTTTGATATGTGTAGCTCTTAGATTTTACATAATATTTTCATTTTATTTAAATCGTTAAATAATGAGTTAATAGTTGAATCATCATGATGTCATAAGTAATTTAATTTATTTAATGTCTAAAAATTATAAAAAAAATACTATGATGTATTAAATCTTTTTATATTTCCAATTACTATTTATAGTCAAAAATATGACTTGTATAACCCCATTTAAAAATTGTTTTAGTAAAACAACTCATGTTTGTGTCATTTTTTACTTTTACTTTAAATAAAAGGCATTAATGTCATTAGCTTACCCAAGTGGCTCTATGGGGTCCCAAAAAACGACCAATGGTTTGTATTGGTCGTCCATGACACATCCAATAAATTTAGGACATGTTTCTAGGTATTTTCATTTTATTATAATATCATTTTTTCCATAAATTGCACTAATTACCTCTAATCGCGATTAAAAACTTAAAAGTTACTATTCACCAAAAAATTATTTTAATCCCATTGAACCAAATTTTACTTATTAATGACAACCATTTATGTCAGAATTTTTAAATTTAAAACACAGAGGTGGTAAAGTTTCATTTAAACGAAAAATCAGTTTTTTAAGTACCACTTAGTGGTTTCACTATTCATCAAAAATTGAAGTTTTTCAGAAAAATACCAAAACTTCACCCTAAGCTATATTTGATATTCCAAATTCAAAAATGATGTCTATTTTACAAAATTCAAATCATATAAGTTACATTAATTAATTTAATAATTAATTCCCGATGTCATGACAAATAGCGTGTTTTTATGAAACAATAAGTATCAAAAGATTGACACTAGATTAAGTCCAATTTCAAAGTGAAATTAATTCCAACGACCATTATTGGATTAAATGGTAAAAATATATTCTATTTACACTTTAAAACAAATTAAAAATATAATCTAACCATATAATTAAATTAGATGAAAAAGAAGTTTTGATGTAAAATGTAGTATTTTTCACTATTCATTAAAAAATGAACATTGTCGGAAAAATACCAAAAATTTACCCAAAGTAAATTTCGATGTCCCGATTCTAAAGAATAGTTATATTTGGTCCAAAAGAATGTATAAGAGTGACCAAAACTATAATTAGTGACTGTTCTCCATCAAAAGGCGATAAGTCGACCTTTAGTGAATGTTAGAGTATATATGCCTAAAATTGAATTCTTTTCATATTTTAAGCCTTTATATTTTATTGGATAAATGTGAAAACATTTAAAAAACATATATAATCTTATTTTAGTTATTTATATTCATTCCCGCCAATACAATGGCTATGTGTTAACTACCATTTAGAATAATATTATTTTATTACTAGTGTGCAATGTAAGATTTCAAAGAAACTCTTTGTTACGTATCGGGTATGCTATCGAACATAGAAACGCCTTTAAAGTAAAATTAATATTTAATTCATAAATATTAGTAAAAATGAAAATTCTTTATTCTTTATTTACCTGGGATGTTACAAAAACAATTCAAATGGTAGTATTTTTTACTACTGGAGAGAATATTCCATAAACTATTATTCCCTCCCCCTAAATAACATTTACAAAAATCCTAGATTTATATCTTTTCCTTTTGTTTCATTCCTCTTTCAATCGAAATTCCCACTTATTCTCAAGTAATTTCTTTCGAAATGGTAATTATGGTAACTTCCAAGTGTTAATCACTCAAGGTGAATCCAACTCCCCTTGTATTACTAATTCCCACCATAGAAAATCTCCTAGAGTAGTTTCTTAGTTAATAATTTCTAGTTCTACTAAATTTATAAAAATTAAGAAACTTAGATGAGATCAATACTTATAAAAAATCCATCTGATCCTTGAAGATCTTCACACGTTAACCTATTTTTCAA
This sequence comes from Viscum album, assembly GCA_963277665.1. NCBI lineage: Eukaryota > Viridiplantae > Streptophyta > Magnoliopsida > Santalales > Viscaceae > Viscum > Viscum album. The sequence goes on from OY728135.1 coordinate 989,176,405, forward strand.
ATTCCTCCAAAACTATAACTATTGGAACATATCCTTCAAAAAACATTAACTGATCTTCACTAGTTCCTGAGATATTTTACATATATTTCACTAACTGGACTTCCAAACCATTTATACTTCCCTTTAAACTTCCTTTCAGAATATGTTTCCTTTAGATATATTCAAACACATCAAAAATTTTCAAGGCATGTGATCATATAGAACAACCATTAAGATCAACTTAAACTACAATTTTATCATTATCCCCAACTTTCTTTCCCTTCAAGTTCTAATATTTACACAAGATATTCTCATTAAAGAGAAAATTTCAACTTCTAAAAAATTATTTTTTTCATCATCCCAAATATAAAAACCAAATTCTTTATCTATATAGCCTATAAAGAATCATGCTTTAAGGTTTTATTTAAGATTATATCTATATTTGTAATCCATATGAATTTTCAATAAAATTATGAAAAATATGAGGTGAAAACATCTATAAATTCTCAAGAACAACATTCTATCAAAAATTGTTTTCCAACATGCGTTGAATAAATTTTATTGATTTTGTTAGATTTTGTTCCTATATATTTCACTAAAAATCCTCAGGCATTCTAAATGTAGAATCATACTTCTTGTTATTTACATAAATGTATTATTTATAGTCTTAGTTCCAACATTTTTTAGGTGTTCTTGGAATAGATTTCTCATACTAGATTCCTTATCTATTATATTAATTTTAGAAAATCCTTCTGGTAAACTCAGAACCACTATATGATCCCATACACTGAAATTTTATTCGAGTTTCTTATTCCACCATAGCCTTTCTTTGACCAAATATTTTAAACACTTCACTTTTATACTTCAGAAATTATACCTATACTTTTCTTTTGTAATCATCAATTAAGGTGACAAATTACCTAGATTTTATATAATAGAGGATTGAGGAGGGACCATAAATATCTATATGAACTAATTTTATATTTCAGAATTTTGGATTTATTCTATAAAAATATAAAGACACCTTATACTACTTCTTAGGTATAAAACTCTAACATATTTAAAAGTATTAATAATATATATTTAGGGTGAGTCTTTAAACTAGAATATTCATAAATTTCTCACTAAGGTTCCCAAACAGATTTTTCTAGAGTTTTGAAATTTCAAAATATATTGTTCTGAAAAGTGTATCTCTTATTAACCTCCAGTGAATATGTTATTAATAGTATTTTGAACCTATGGCTATGTCAAGAGAAACCCATGTAATCATCCATACTCTTTCCACAATTCTTATTTTGAAACCTGCATCCTCTAACTGACCCACTAAAATTGGGTTCTTCTGATTTCATGGAACATTTTGAACTTTCTTTAGTATATAAAAACTCCCATAATTCAACAAAACTTTTACTTCTCTATTTTCCAAAAGAATATGAGATTCATCATTAGGAAGATGCGTCTACCGAAATTTCCAGATACATAATTTTATATATAACTTTTTCTCATGTGGAATGAAATTAATCTCAAGAATATATGATCTATGATTTCATTTGTATAGAAAAATTTACAATTATATTTACACTAATTTCATCTCCCATACTCAGCACTATGAAATTCATCCTTTTGTATTTTTTCTTTATGCCATGCCAATCATTCATGAGGTGACCTCTCTTCCCATGATGCCAAAAAATGGCCTACATATGGAGAAATTCCCTCGGATCATTTACACTGATTTCCATTATGATTGATTTTAATTATTTAAATTAGTTGAGTTTCATCTTCTTTATATATTTAATAAATCGCCAGAAAATGGTTTACCCTCTTTTCTTTAGAGCACCTTATTGAGAATAAAGTTTTGAACATCAGAGAAAACAAAATAATTCCTTCTACAAGAACTACTTGAATCTCTAACCATGGACTCTTGATACTCTATTAAATATGTTAATAAAAAAATCTCCGTAAAATAATTTTTAAATGTTACATTTAGATACTCCATGTAACTCTCAATTAATTTTAAATCATTAAAAAAATTGTATATAGATCTTCTTTCTGATAACCTCATACTAAACAACGTCTACATTAGGCACAACTTGTTCTTTGATTTATTTTCCCCATATATATCTTCTAGTTATTAAATTTACGATATTGTAGTCTTCTTCCTCTGAATGTTCAAAGCCACATTCTGGACTAAATTTTTTTTATCAAACCAAGTGCCTTATTATCAAGATTTTCCATTCCATATTTATCCATTATTCTGGTTTGACACCCATAAATGGATACTAAAGATAAATATTAATGGGTTACACTTCATTTAATATTTTACAAAATCTAAAATATTTTCCATTTATCTTTTCTATCCAAACCTTCACTTCGTATGAATCCATCCTCCAAAGAAACAATAGATCCCACTAAAATTCAAAAAATGTCTTGGAAAAATAATGTTACTTGAACTGACAAGAAAACTAATGAGGCACTATGTAAAAATACCTATAATACCTCTTATTTATAATTTTGTTTATACATTGTCATAATATTCAATCAAACGTATTCATTCCAGAATCACCTAGAAGAAATAAATTCTAGATGGAACTCTCTAAAAAAATGCATTGAAACATGGTAGAAAAAAGGTTCATCAAAATTCTTGTATGAAGTATAAATATTTATCTCTATTCAATTTAACAGAAATTAGAGAAATGAATGTAAATATATGTAAGTAAATAACACTTCGGTATTATGAGGTTCAGACATATAGTTTTATATCTTTGGGAGAAATGTCGTAGCATTTCATTTCTATATAATGAAAAACATTATAAATTAGTGAATTATAAGTCACTATAGATTACTAAGTACAAGTAATATAAAATTAATTCATGACTTTCATATCATAGGTGCACCACCCCTCTATTTATAGAGTAACATTTGGTCATTTGGTTACACCAGCCTCTGAAAAGTAAGGGAGTCCATCTGTTCCACTATCCCACCATCAATCCCTTATTGAAATATTCAATATGAAAACTTCTTCATATTAACTAGAAACCTTCATAATAAACCAAATAACCCAAATTATATAATTATAAGACTAAATTCATGAATTAAACCATGTTATGTTGAGATCATCAAAAGAACTCCTTTCAAACAATCCGTATGTAACCCACCTTTTAGAACCCTAGAGGAAAAAACATCTCTATTCCATAATTCAATAAACTAAATATATTTCAGAATAAATAATTCTATAAAACATTCTCTAATAAACTAAATTATACTACATGAATTCTCAATTGATGTATCATAATTCCCTACAACATAGTTGAATTCAGGAAAGTCATCTCTTTTTCTTCTATGGGTAGTCCTAGAGTGAGATTAATCCCCACATCACAAATCTTATTACTCCATTAAATCATATTAAACCTTCTAATAGGAATCCATGAAATGAGTAATGAACCATGTTATAGCTTCCTACATTCATAAATCATAACTTGATAATCTATTAAACACCTTTGAACCGAGACGTCATCCACGGTGCAATTGATAGCTCATGATGTAGTGAAAAATTAACATATCATCTTCTATAGTTTCCCATGTTGCAAAGGGTATGGTTGTTTTATAAAGCTATTATATTCGTGGAATTCCAGTAGTGTAGTAATACATCTACGAACTAGGTGCATTACTTCAAATTCAACATCTTCAAAATGTTTTAGTGCAAGTGGATAGGGAACAACAATGAATTTTTCTCTTTTCATGTTCTATTTTTATTTTATATTATAGTGGTATGAAAATGACAGGTTTATGTTCCAATAGGTAGTGAAGCATTGATCCCTCATAATCAGTGATATAAGCACTATGATATTTGATGGAGGCTATGGTGCAGTTGAGTGAAGAATTTATCAAATTCAAATGACCTGAATTATATTACTTTTTATTACAACTGAAAACCCCAAAAACTCAAATAAACATATTTTAATTCCATTAAAAATAACATAATTACAAATAAAAAAAATTGGTATTTAAATTCATAATATTAATGAGGAATATATATATATATATATATATATATATATTAAGTTCATCCCTTTTCTCATTTTCTCAATTTTAAAGTTGACTAAATCTTATATAATTACATCACATATAATTATCTTTTCATGGTCATACACTTACTTAGTCAAAACTAAATTAAGGGCCTTAATGTCTTAACTCATTATATGGTAAGACATATCATATATTCATTAATCAAAACTCTCTTATTGTTTAATATCACACCCAATTACCTTCTATTAATATAAATTCTCAAATAAATTCATATGGGTATCAAAGTATGCAATATTATAAGTGGGGAAACTATTTGAAAACCACAAATAAAAGGCTCTATAAACAATGTTACATATGTAACACCAATGAAAATTATATGGAAATCCATGTGGGGTACAGTAACTGGGCCCATGTAAATATAGGTTTACCAACATATATATTATATGTGATCGATTATAGATTTATACAAATGATCATACTCATACTGATCTTACAATAGCATCACAACCCAATATTATGATCATCCATTAGGGATAACCAATTAATATATATATATATACATATCAAGGGGTTTTATCATATCATATTTCATGTTCTATGAAAAAACATAAATGAATGATATATTATTATCATTAATGTTCCTTACATGATGTGACATGTCCTTGAGATAACAACGCTAAAATAAATTTAGTGAACAAACACTAACACCTCAAAAAATTGAGAGATTTATATCTAGGGAATTAGTTCTTATGATAAATTTATATAGTTATTTAAAAATTCATTACCAACAATAACTTTTTAGAAATATATTTATGCAATTAAAAATAAAAACTACAAAGTTTATCATGATTTTTTGAGGGGGTTATGAATTTCATTATCTTTTTATATGAATCATGTTTACCAACTATGTTTTCCTAATATGGTTTTTAATGTGAAATCTAAAATTTTATGTAGAATTCAACTACTATGGTTTCACCAATATCTCACATGTATGTTTTTTGAGGAGAATGTTATATGGGGTATAATTAAATTATGGAACCCAATGGGGAGTTTTATGAATTTTTATTTATATGGATGTCATAATTTCAATATTTTGATGATTACTAAATCCTAATAAACATTTTATATGATCATCATTTAATATGAAAACTCTCCATTTTTTCCAACCTTTGGAATTAAAAACATAAAATTTTACTTGGAATATAGAGATCAATTTATATTATTGATCATAATCTCAGTTTCCTTATATACATGTTAATGTGTTAATGGAATGAGGATCTTTTGAACCTCTATATTTTACCACTAACTTTTACCTACTTCTTTTATATTTATGTTCTTTTTTTCATTACTATCTTAACATATATTCAAATCCTTCATCATTTATAAAATTCATATATGATCAATCATAATTTTTTTTCAAAATTTTTTATAGTTTTATTTATTTATATTAATTTGTCAACATTTCATTGAATATTATTATAAATTAATTTTTGGGGTATTTTTTTGTTTAAAGGTGTTTCTAAAAAACAAAATGGTCTAAATTAATATATATGCCACCATATTTTTTTATTTAAATGATTATACTTATTTATAAATAATGAAACATATATAGTGTTTCAATGTTATTATTGTTTCCATGTCATTGGATTATATTATCATGTAATCACGGGTCAAACCCATTTAACCATATCTCCCTATTTTGAGAAAGGTAAAGCGATAAATTCTTTAAAAGAGAATGATTTCATGTTGGGGAAAGGATATACTAATACATTATTGTTATATTAATATTTCAAAATAAAATCCTATAAGTTTTTTACTTGATAGTCTCCATTGTGGATGACAATAGATCAAGTACCACTGAAATTTGAAAATATAGAAGTTTAACCTATTTAATTTTTCAGAACCCAAGTCAATTTATAACCTTTTTATTTTCAAAACTTCTTACCTTGACCTTACATTATTATGTTTTAAAATAATTTTACTTTTTAATAAATTTTTTCCTAAAATACTTTATAAAAATAAAAAAGTCATCTATTATCAATATTTTGTTATTTTATAATTATTAATATATTTTACTTAAATAATTATATTTATTTATTATAATTTACATATTTTTCATGTTTTCTGAATTATGATAATGTTATCTTAGATGATACGGTTTTCTACCGCACAATATAGATAACCATAATTTTCATACATAAATATCACATCTTACTATATGGATATTCAATATATAACATTAAGATATTTGTCATAATTATATAGGAATAGTTTCTTTGGAAACGTTTATTCATCTAAAACTTGTTCATAAGAGACCAACATCATCACCCACTAATTTATCATAACCTTCTCCCTTATTAGATATAACATAAACAAGACCCTTCTTCATAATTTGGGTGAATGAAACACAATAAAAGGAGAGATTTGATGACCAATAAGAGTAAACGAGGGAGATATTAATGATCAATTAAACCTAATATGAGCATAAGGGTATGATAACCTAATCATAAAATATGAAAACCATACACTAAATGTCATAGATAATAATAGTGATTCATGTTATAAAGTTTGGAATTTCATAAGATAAGAATCAAAAAGGAATAAAATAATATAAACTATAATAGAACAAAATTGGAATAAGACATAGGTTTTTGGCATACACATAAGCCTGGAAAATAATTTCCTTAGTCATGTTTCATAGATAAAAATGTCATGGTTGATTTGTTTCACTTCACATTTCATTATATCCTTAGTCAAGGTTCACTCTCAAAAATATCATATTGGACATTGTCCCTTACTAAACTGGGTTCACACTCTATTCCATTCTTTATTATCGAATGTGATATCCGTCTTTACTAAATGAAATGAAGGGATATATAATTATGGACCCACCGATCACAAAATGAAAATCATGCATATATGTTCCACAATATCATAACACATTTATAATATCATAACCCATGCAAATGAAATGGGTTTCATAAAATTTCATTGTAGAATAACTCGGGGGGGAAGCTATGGGTTTCATAAATTTTTCATCATAACATAATCAACCCCTATAGAAGAAACATGTTTCATAGAATCATCCATAAATCATAATAATAACACATCTGGAGAATGAAATTTTATGGTATCATTGGATCAAATCCCTAGTAAATCATAATTTATAGATAAAAATTGCCTTTAAAATATCACTGGAACATTCTTTGAGGAAAATAACCTTTTTATTTTGGAATCACTTCTTTAAGATATTAAAATTTACAAAATAATATGTAAAAAAATTTCTTTGAAAATATCCTTAGAATATTATAGAGTAATATTAAAATCATTGATCAGTCCTAATAGTGGGAAATTCAATTAATTCCATGTATTTTAAAACAGATACACCTTTCAAATTCTCGATAAAAAGTCCAAAGTACCTCATTGGAAAAATTACTTAGAGATTACATTTAAAAAAATTATAAAAATTAAATCATACATAAAAATTACATCAAAATATCATTGGATAATATAAAATCATCCTTGAAATTATATTTTATAAAAGATAAATAAGGAATAAAAATATTTTCGACTGAAGATGCAAATAATGTTGATTTTCCTTAAAAACATTATTTAGTCTCTTGAGTTATTAAAGTGAAGAAAATGAAATTAAAACACATAATATGAAAAAAATAACTTGAGTATAATAAAATTCTCGGGATTATTGAGGGATAGGTGATAAAAGCTTATCATTAGAAACTTTATAATAAATAATCTTGATAAACAATTATATGGTAACATAAATCTCTAACCTCAAGTTTGATTTGATTAAAAAGTTATCTAACCTCATGTATAATAAATATAAATTTATTATAATTATATAATATAATAATTCATATAATTATAATATCATATGTGATTCACTTAAAACATTTCATTGCCTATTTATTAATAAATCCTTATAAAAAAGCATTGTTTTCTGGTGTAAATTATTTCATTTTTCATGAAAATTTATGTTCGCTTGTTCCTATCCTAGTACTTTTATCTTGGTTAAATCATCTAAAAAATTTTAATCATGGAATACATATAGTTTATATTTATTATATATATTTTGATTCATTAATAAAATATAGAGATATAAAAATGAGTAACATTGTTCATGAAAATAGTACTCCACACGTATGTACGTGCAACTTTATCATTTTCTAATGTATTGGAAGGTAAGAATGTAGATATACAATTATTATTAAAAAAAATTATTATTACATAAATATAATATATAAAATTTAAACCCATTATATTAATCATCCAAGAAATATGGTTATGGAAAAGGAATTTAATCATTTCATGGATGTGGTAGTCCATACGTGCGCAGGATCAATACTTTCACTTCCTATTTGATGGAATAGAGGTGAACAATGGTGGTTCTATATTCATAATGAAATTTCAGTATATTTATCATACTTAATTTATAATTTTATGATAAATACCATATATTTAGATAAGGTATAAGAATAATTAAATTAAAATAGGTCGCATGATATGATTACATCTCCTTCGGTTGGCCTCCATTAGATCCTTTCTTAACCAACATTTGAATGGTTTTTTAAGAAGTCAAGAACCTCTAATTTAGGTATATGGAAGTTTAGAAGATATTTGGGATGGTATTTTTGAATCTATAATTATAAAAAAAATTAAATAATATAATGGAGGGGTGTCCTTTTATGAGTGGGGGAGAGGACACACATGGATGTTTTTTAAATATTAAAACAAACCAAAGTCATTCTCAATCCAAATGATTCCAAATGGATAGAGATTGCAATTTTGGATATGATGAATTCAAAATATTTCCATAAAATAGGATTTAGAAAATTTTAATATCCAAATTTTCCCTTATATATTGGTATACCCCCTCCCCACCCCTCAATTAACCCGTTTTAACCTTAATTACAGTGAAATATTTTTACTATTTTTAATATTCCTTATGGACAAAAATGAAAGTTTACTCAATAACAAATTTACACATGTTTATTTTAAATATTTAATCTATTTTATAAAATTCAATCTCAAAATTTGGTAGAAATTTATATTAAAATAAACTCACAAAAAGTGACAAAAAATAGTTTTCAAGAAAAATAGTGTTTTCTTAAGTATATAAAATTTTTATATCAAAATAAATATTAAATTAATTAAATTAAACATAACTGGATTATTCATAATATAAATAAAAAAAATTCTTTTATAACAATTTCAAAATAAAATGTAACTTTGTAAATGCTTTAAATAAATAGGCAATTTTCAATAAAAAACAGTATTTCCACTATTCATTGAAAACTAATCTTATAAAAAATCATAATTTCTCTCTAAAATAAATTTTACCTATTAATTTCAAAAACAAAGTTCATTATTTCAAAAAGATTTTCTAATATTTGAATAAAAACTTAATTATATTATATTCTCATAAAAAGTAATAGAACCCATTTCTTTGGGTAATGTTTTTTTAAGAAAATAAAGACATTGCTGAAAATATATTTTATTTTTCAAATAAATTATAATATTTTGAAAATGTGTTTATTCCTATTAATATAACGAATTTAATATCTACGTTCTAATTGTATAGTATATTATTATTTATTTAGACTCTATGTTGCTTCTATCGTGAGGAATCAAAGAAATTAAATTTATTTAAAAATAGATATCTTAAAATATTGGGTTGTTACATTATACATCAATTAAAATGAGTTTCACCCCCAAAATTCCAACACTATGATATAAAAAGTGAGGATAACTTTGGTTGAAAAATTCCTTGGGTTACCATGTAGGATCTTCTCATTTTTAATTTTCATATTGAACATGAACCTGGAGAACAGTCTTGTTTCATAACACTTTATCTCTATGATCTAAGATATATAACAGTTATTATTCATATCAAATATCATCTTCCAATAGTAAAATCTATGATTAGAGTAGATGTGAAGGTTTATGTTTTTACTTCTTCAAGAGAGACACATTTAACAAATCATAAACTTGAGAGATGTTCAGTGGAAGCACTAAGTGATAATAAACCATCCTAACTCAATCAAGAATCTAGACGGGGGAAAATACCTACAGATTAACTTTTCCTTTTTTGAATATCATAACAATATTCCCTGGTAAAATTAGTGTTAGGTCCCAATAGGGAGATGGGAGATTGTCTAATGGGGGTGAACATAGTATATTAAAATTTTAAATGAAACCAACTTATTATTAAAGTTAATTACTGAAGTTAATTATTATATTTAATTTGTAGAGGAAATAATAAAAAATAATTGTTTATAGTAGCTTTGTCCAAATTGGGCCTACTCTACATGTATAACTTTATACTCGGTGACACATATTTTGTTCACTAATATGATTTTTAGGTCGAATCATAACCCTATTAAAAGATCATTTTCTAGTGGAGGGATGACCATGACACCTTCGCATTTTTATTGGGACTCAGAAACCAATTTCAACTATGACATTAGAATACGAAGGTCATAACATGAATTGTTAAAACATTAGAATCCATGGGTCAAAACCCAATGATAGAGAAGACAAATAATGCTTTTTTAAATTAAATCATATGTAGAAAACAAAGAGTGCATGTGAGAAATGGAAAAAAGTGTTACAGACTCAAAAATATAGAACTAAATAGAATATGAACAACAAAAGAATGTGTACTAGTCTCCAAGAAATGCAGATGTCTCTCCAAGGAAATAGTAGTCATAGAAAATTAGGTATAATCCTTGGGATATTTTCCAGATGATGATGCATTGTATCGGAAAGGACGTCAAAGTTAAGTTTCATGCTTTGGTCCTCAAAAATATTTTGTACTCATAGATCATCTCAGTATCATTATTGTATTCTTTGAATAAATCTCGATGATTTAAAATATAATTTTGAAAATACTAATAACATTTATCCGGTTAGGTAAATCAATTCAAATTCAAATAACATAACTATGTAGGAGAGGGAATATTTCAATCCATGATAATGGTAATAAATAAATTTTTGAGTTCAAATGTTAAAGACAGATTCAAACTTATTTTAATTACTTGTTAATTGATAGTAATAAGTCAAAGGTAAGCCCATAAAAATATTATGTTAATTTTAAGGTTTAAATTCAATTATTAAAAAACATATAATTTAATGTAGTTAGTAAATAAAAAATTAATTAAACTGCCTTAAATACCATATATTGTGTTTAAATATATTCCATTTCATTAAATAATAATTTACAAAATAATAATTCAATGAAATTAACTTGAAATACAGAATACTAAATATTCTTAATACATGTTGTAAAAGTCACATAACAATATTAGATAAATTTAATAACAATTTAAAACTTATTAAAATATTATAAAAACACTTGTAATGGATTATATATAATATATATGAATTTTATAAATTAATAAGACAATAAAAACACTTATAAAAATAATGAATAGATAAAAAAACAAAAACTGAGCATGCATAAAAAATTAGATTTCTCAAAAATAATCAAAGGAAATAGACAATTGTGCACCAAATGTTAATATGGTCGGTATGTTTCTTGTGACATCATAAATTATGGTTGGTTCAATCCCACATGTGGTAAGTATGCTGACAATGTAATCATCATGTGGTAATTTAAAATAATACATGTAGTAAGAAGATAAAGCTTTTAGTAAGGTGAAAAAACATGTGGTCACAATACAGACCATGTAAATAGTGTGTGGTAACCTGACTTGTGGTAGGTATACAGATCATGTGTCGCCAGTTGAGTTATCAAGTGTGGTAACAATAAAATATTTATGCGGTATGGTGGAAAAGGTTCATGGTAGGTAGAATATGGGTTCTTAGTATGTATTTTACACTTTCAATGAGGTTTGAATTTGTTGCACGGTAAGAAGAAACTCCACTTATAAATTTACATGATATGCTGTTGTTGTGGGTTATTTGTAGCGAAAAGATGAATTACAGAAAAATTAAGGCTTTAAGATAGAGTTTTTATATCGAAAGGTCCTTCATGTAGTAAGTCGAAGGAGGCAGTATGGTAGGATGTAAGAACTTATCATGGTAATGTTCATTTATCATGCCGTATGGTGGAAGATATGAGAGAGAATGCATAATTAATATGTTAATTTGAAATTCAGATAATTTTTTACCTATCTAAATAACATAATTAACTTTATATATAGCATAATTAAATGTATATAATCTTTATATCATTCCAAAGAATCAAGAATTTCATCAATCTAGAAATTATAGAAGGATATATGATTAATAAAACAGAGAAAACATTATCTGGAAACTACACAAAAATGATTAAATTATTTCAGTACATCGTCCAAATTTTGAGGTGTCTAAATATAATTTTTAGACATTCATTTAGTTTAATGAAATGTATAAAAAATTAATATATTTATAAATAAAAAAAATATGAGTTATTCATACGTGAATTTAAATACATATCTGTGAAGCAATAAAAGGTTTTGAATTCTAAAAAATCCATAACTCTATTATTATAACGCGAGGATCAGAAATATTTTGCACTACTTAAGCAATAAATTTAGACTTCCATTTATACCCATTAAATATATATAAATGTGTTTTATTTCCAATGGAATATGTTTAATAAGAATACGATCAATATATATCATGTTATAAAATAATAACTACTAAAAACATAACAACAAAAGAAGAAAAAAATATTTTATAAACCAAAAGAATGTATAATGTTCAGATAAAAATACGAACATATTAGAGATTGAATTAGGCTTCAAAATAGTTGAATGATATTTATATAATCTTTTTGTTTTTTATATGAAATTTTAAACACATAAATATAATCACTACTTCCTAAGTTATAAAAAAACGTCCCAAACCAACTTGGGTACCCCGATAACCCAATAATCAAGATGGCTTGGATATAGACCGAAGGGCATTCCTGATCCTAATGGTTCGGTGACTAGCACCTGGCATCAAACAAACAATAAGAGGGAATGATTTTTCCACTAAAAATGCAAATATAAAATAAAAAAGTAGTACTAACATCAAAATAAACTCCACTAGCAGTAAAGTACTAGAAAACAATAAGGCATAAACAAGCCCAAAGTACTACAACCCAAGTACCAAAATATGGGAAAATAGCCCAAGTCCTTAAGGAAAAATCTCACCAAGTTTAAGGTTCAATAGCTAGATCCAAATCTAATGTATCATTTCCCCTTTCTCGAACCTAGATGAAGATAATCTATAAACACCTGAAGGAAAAAATACAGTGTGAGGTAAAAAGCCTAGTGGGGCCTCACCAAGGATTCAATAGCATATTCCAATAAAATATTCACCAATGGATTGATTTCAATTATAAAATAAACAGGTTTTCTATTTCATAGAATATTTAAACAAATAATGATATATAGTATAAATGATGGAAATTACTTTAAGAAAAGGATGCACAAGTGATGAAATATTTCTAAAAAAATGGATTAAAAAATAAAATTATGCAAAAAACTTAATATAAATTCAAGATGAATGTAATGTTTCTTAACAACATTGGAATAAATTTATATCTCTAATATATGAATGTGAGAAACATTTTCATCTTCTAAATATGTAAAAAAGTTCCACTACATAGGACTCCGCACTCACTGAGTGAACAAGGAAATATGTCAACACACATGTCCTCTAGACACTGGTTAGAGTGGGCTCATCAACATCCCATTGGGGATGTGACCTACTACATTTATGTATTAGCAAGTTATATAATTGTAGAGTTTTTCCAAATCACTCAAAATCTATCTAAGGCTTTCATGTTCTCATACACAATAAATGATGGGAAATTTATTTTAATACTTCTTAAAATGAAATTAAATCTCATTCCCCCATTTCAAATTCCTATATTCCAATAAAAACCAATATAGTTTCTAATCAAAAACATGCATCTTTAACAACATAAAACCACTTGGTTTCTGTCAAAAAAAATATAATCCATTTTCAAAATTTAACAAATTCCATCAATTACATTTCAAAAATTAAATTCAACAATTGAATTGAAATCATTTCCATCCATTTTCAAACACATCACAATTCAATGGAATTGGGGGGGAGGGTTTACCAATTTATTGTCAACACCATTTCACCCCCCCCCCAATTAACTAAAATTGGGTTTTAATAAAAAACCAATTTAAAAAAATTTAAAACATTTCAATTTAAATAAACAATTGAAATAAATCAATAAATTAAAGGTTAATCAATTTGGCCAAGAGGGACCTACCTTTTTTCTGAAACTCAACACCCACAATAAATCCCGCTAATGAGAATGAAGGAATACAAAACCTCGAAACTGAACCAATAAATGTGATCCATAAACATAGAGTGTAGATCCGTCAATTTCAAGTTGATTAATTAATCCTAAAGAGTGATAAAGAGAAAGATACAAGGAAAAAAGGTAGAATGCTTACCTAAGAATCCACCCCATAAGCACAACAATGATCGAACACCAAATGAAGGGACCCAGAACGGTTGGAGGGCTCCAAGATCACCTAGGGAAGGACATAGGTCGGGAGAAATGGAACTGGAGAAGAACCAAAAGATAGATATCAGTTATGTTGTGTATTTTAAAATAGTATTCAAGTTATTACATAACTTTTAACCCCATTACACATCATGAAATTGTTAATTTTCATTACCATAGAAAACCCCAATTATCCAAATTGAAAACCATTATATATTTAAATCATGATGTGTAAAATCTCATCACATCATGTAACGTTCATGGAATGAAACCTTCTCGTAGAATGCACCCAGTGTAACCTAGTTACATTGTGTGAAAACCGCCTACATCCGGCAGAAATGACCGGTTAAAGATGAGAGTCCAAAACATCTGTGACATTACAATTATTGGTATCCTTCCAAATCCCTATTAACCCTACCTAGTTAACAAAAAATAAAAACACCATGACAAGTTTAAAGTCATACAATTAAAATTGGTAATAGTATGTTACAACCTCCCCACCATAAAAGCCTTTTGTCCCCAGAAATCCTATGATAAAGCTTCCATTCCCAAAAAGATGAATCTATTACTCTATGATCAGTTACCCATGTTCCCACAACTCATTATGATCATATCCATGCTGCTATTGCACATGAACCAAAGGTATGTTCCTCCCACGAAGTACCTTGGTCTCAGAATCAACTATCCTGACTAGCTGCTCTGTCAAAGATAAATCAGGTTCAGTCTCAAGATCACTCAAACTCAAAATATGAGATAGATTAGAGAGATACATTATCAACTATGATACATGTAACAAATTAGGTATCAATTTTATCCATTATAGAAGTGTTAAATGGTATATTTAGATCCCCACCCTCTCAACAACCTCGAAAGGACCCAAAAAAAGAGGAGAAATCTTCCCTTTCCTTCCTAGCCATCAATGAACCTACTAAAGTGAATCTTTCAAGAACACCTAGTCACCAACTGATAATTTCAAAGGTCTACATCAAAGATCATCATTAGTCTTATATCATCTATTTTCCTTCAACAATATTCAATGACTTAACTGAATTATTATTGTAATATCATGCACAAAACTTTCTCCATGCAAGGAAATTTTACCAACCTCTAACCAACACAATGGATATTTATAAGGAAAACCACACAAGTCCCCAAAATATGCCATTTTGATCATGGAATGGTAACTATTGTTATAATAAAACTCAACCAGACAAAAGTGATCATCCCATGCTCAAACAAAGTTGAGAACAAAAGTGCAAATAATATCCTCAAGAATCTGTATAGCCCTCTCTTTCTAGAAATCTGAATGAAAATGGTAGGTCATGCTCAAACTGAACTCAGATCCTGGTGCCTCCCGAAGGACTCTGTAAAAGATAGAAGTGAAATGATTATACCTATAAAAACTCTATTAGAAGGAACTCTATGAAAATGTACAATCTCTTTCATGTAGAGATTTCCAAACTCCTCAAAATTAGCAGTATTATGAATGGGTATGAAGTGATCCGACATGGATAGAATGAAAATCCCAACTAATATCACATTATTACATCTCATGGTATGTTGAAACCTAACCACAAAGTCTATATATATATCATCCCACATACATTTAGGGGCAGGAAGTCGCTGAAAAAAACTCAAAGGTTTTTGTTTCTTGACATTAACCTGTGGGAACATATTAAAATTATAGACAAAATCAGAAATACCACATCTCATATCTGACCACAAAAACTATAGTCTCATGTCATAGAATGTATTTGTGGTTACGGGGTGCACATCCCACAGGGAATCATGACAATCCCATATCACATCCTTCATTTTTTTCAAAAGGAACAATGAAGTGATTTTGATAACATATAACACCCTCTTACTAGAAAGACTATTGGGAAAATATCTCCCTATCATAAAGAGAGTCTCTCATGGTAGAAAATTCATCATCAATTTGTTGATCCTAAATAATCATTTTGAGAAGAGAAGATGCTAACTGAATGAGGGATAAGGAAACCTCATCCCCTAATTCTTGGACTCCATTTTGAAACTGAGCAAAGAGAGCCATATAATTCCACTCTTTTGAAGAATATTTCACTGCATGGGTTGGAATTTTCCTTCTCAATGCATCTGTGATGTCATTCCCTTTCCCCAGGGTATAGGTGATATAAAAGATGAAATATTTAAGGTACTCCACTCAATAAATCTAGAATAAATTTAAATATTTATGAGAGAAGATATTAATTAATAAATTGGGACTGAATACACAATAAAAGTTTCCTTATAAAGGTAATTCAATAAACTCTAAAGCATGTGCATTATAGATGAAATTTCAAGGCTGTGGGTAGGATAATTCTTCTCATGAAGTATAAGATGACAATATCCATAAGAAACTAAATGATCACCCTACATAAGAATGTAACCCAATTATAAGAAAAATTAATAGGAAGAGACTAAATAGCTTTGCCCGGCCTCTAGAAGAGTCAACACCAGCGCAGTACTCAAAATATGTTGCATCTCAACAAACAAACTCTGAAATTTCCAATTCCAATAAAACATCATTCCCTTCTATGTTAGAGTAGTCATTGTAGAATGCAACTTTCATAAGTCCTTGATGAACCAGAGGTAATATCTAGATAATCCCAAGAATCTCTAAATCTCAAATACATTTCGTGTTTCCCCCAAGTCATAATAGCCTTCACCTTATAAGGATCAACTGATATTCCTTATTCTAACACCACATGCCCTAAAAATTTCACTTCCCAAATGCCAAAATCAAATATCAAAATATTCACATATAGTCAATGATTTCTCAATAGACTCAGAACTGATCTCAAATGATGCACATGATCCTCCTCAGATTTAGATTAAATAAGGAGTTCATCCACAAAGACTAACACAAAGGTATCAATACACTCATGGAAAATCTTTTTCATAAAATCCTTGAAAATTGAAGGAGAATTTTTTTTGATCAAAGGGTATAACAAGGTACTCATAATGGTCATACCTTCTCCAAATGTGATTTTTGGAATGTCAGATTCATTAATCCTTAACTTATGGTTACCAGATCGAAGGTCGATCTTTGATAACCACTTATCCAATTTTAAATGATCAAATAGATCATCAATATATGGAACTGGATATATTTTATTCACCATAACATGATTTAGATTTCGGTAATAAACACATAAGAGAGATGAACCATCATCATTTTTAGTGGAGACAACCAGTTCCACCCAAGGGGAAACACTCGAGTGTTTAAATTCTTTCTCAATAATAGAATCCAACTAGGACTTCAGCTCTTTCATTTCAGCTGGATCCATGCAGTAAGATGGAATATAAATTGGTTGAGTACCATGAATTAAGTTAGTGGAAAAATTCACATCCATTAATGGTGAAAAAACTGAGAAATTAGAAGGGAACGTGTCTATAAACTCAACAAAAACTACACGGAGGTCAAACCTTAATGATTTCCACTCTAGATCAAAATAAAACACTGGTATTACATTCCCCAACTCGGGATAAGATTTTTCAGCACTTCTTGACATTACGCCTCATTCTTTTTAAAAGACAAAAGACACACCATATGGTGTAATAATGTAGACCCACTAAAGATTACAGTCAATCAAGGATTTATTAGAAATGATTCAATCCATTCCTAAAATGATGTCAAGAGTTTTCATGTCAAGCACTCAAAAATTCCATGCCACCTCAATATCTAATAGAGATAAGACACAAGTCGGACTATGGAGACTGTGATATCTCTTCATACCAAGGTGTATAGTAACATCCATTTCACAAGAAAAAATATCCATAGAAATATTTATTAGATTAAAAATATGGTTTGAAATAAGTTAACGATATTGACTGGTATCAAGTAGAGTAGACACTAATGATGAAGATATAGTAATGGTACCTCTCATAGTCACTAGACATATGTCAGCTTCCTCTGGAGACTCATCCACTATGGGAAGTAGCTTCATTCTAGATCGTTGTGTCTAGAACCCTTTTATTCGTGATATATACAATTTCCTAGTAGTTTTAGGAGGATCTGGTGATCTGGTTACGCTATGTTGATTAGAAAAGATATGGTATATTTTCTGAATTTTCCCTGAATGTTCTCATGAGTCACAGATCTTGGTGCCTCGGTAAAAACCCTCTTAGAATGTAATATCTTTTTACATAGATATAAAATCAAAGGAATTCCTTTTGGAAATGTTGGAGTTCTATAATGACCCTTCCATTTAGAACTATCATGAGAATCATCATGATTTTACTTTCCATTGAAGGATCTCAAGCTACCATTGGTAGACAAAGGAATTCTCATCAACCCTTCCTTTATATCCATGTTCATCTCAACTATCATCTCATATTCATCGCATCAGTATAAGTGGAAATATTAAGCAATAAAACTTGAGAACAAATATATTATCTAAGTCCCAACTTAATCCATTGGGTCTTCATCATCTTATTATATAAAATCTTAGGAACAAACTACACGAGTTCAGTAAATTGATTTGAATAGTCATTCATGGTTCTACTGGCCTACTCAAACATGAAAAACACAACATCCATAGAGAAAACCATTAAATCTGGATAGAATTGTTCGGTTAAAATAACTTTTATGTCTTTCCACTATATTCCCTCATGTTTCTTCACTATCACCATAGTGTCCCACCATCTTCTTCTTGGTCCTTCTAGCATGAAGGTGCCACACTTCACTTTGATCTCATATATTGTGTCCAAGAACAAAAATAATCATTCCATACTTCCCAACCATTCCACAACCTCTTGAGGATCATTTGACCAATTCAATAGTGCTAGAATTTTTTGAAGTAAATCTTGAGAACTAACTTTGAGAATGTCCCTCTGAGGCTCCATTGATGGAGCCGGAATGGGAACTGGAGGTTGTACATGTTTCGGAGATTTGATAGTGCACACAATCACCTCATTTATATTTAGATCAAAAATAGGATTCTCTCACTATGTTTCAACTGAAAATTCCTTCTCGAACAGATTTAAATTTCTTCTCAGAAGTCTGATGCTACACACTATTAGCATATAGCAAGGAAGACATTAGATAATTATCAAACAGGGCAATGAAGGAAATTAATCATAAAATATAGATCAATCGCAATTTGGATATCACTTTATCCAAATGAAAATAGAAAAAATATTATAACCAACCCACAATACATCCTTACTTAACCACTCTTGCTGACTTAAGGTTTATTGTGGTGAGATATAGTCAGGACATTAGTCGAAACTATTTTCTAAGTCCCGACAATATTTCACTAATGCATACTGACATCAAGACAAAAGTTCAACCTTCCTCTGATCCTAAATTATCACAAACCAATAAAGGTACCTTGGTAACCTAGTAACTGATCTAGCCCTAACATAGCTCAAAGGGAATTATCAATCTTCATGGGTCAATGAATAGCACATAAAATCATACAAATGGAATTTGGGAATGATTTTCCCACTAACAATGCATTAGTAAAAGAAAAAAAGGAAGTATTCATATCAAAATATAATCCATTGTGAGTAATGTACCAAAAAACAACAATTCAAAAAAATCCCAAAGTATTAAAGCACAAAACCAAAACAGTGTAAAAAATAGTCCATGTTCCCAAGGACACAACTCACCAAGTCCAAGATTCAATAGCTTGATCCATCTTTAACAGATCATTTCCCCTTTCTCTATCCTAGAAAGAGGAAATATAAAAACCCCTAAAGTCGCAAGTAGGGTGTGAGATAAAAATCCTAGTGGGTTCAAACCATGGATTCCGTAGTAGATGGAAATAAATGATTAACCAAAGGAATGGTTTCAATTTTAAAATAAATATGTTTGTAATTTCAAATCATATTTAAACAAATCATGTTATACAGTTCAAATGACGAAAAATACATTAACCAAAGGCTCTACAAGAAATTTAATATTTCTAAAACAACGGCTAAAATAAAACATTTTATATTAAATAGTCTTTATAAATTCATAAGGAATGTAAATCTTTTTAACAACATTGGCATACATTTTTATCTCAAATATAAGTTAGCGAGCAGCATGGTCATCTACCAAATAGGTATGAATGTTCTAGTCTATAGGAATCCACTCTCTCTAACTAATCTCAGAAATATGTGTAAACAAACATCCTATAGATACTAGTCAAATAGGACTCGTGACCGGCCCATTAGGGATGTGATATGAAGCATTTATGTTTTAGAATGTTATATAATTGAAGATTGTGTCCAAAAAACTCATAATATACCTAAGTCTATCATGTGATCTTATACAGTCAATGATGGGTATTTATTTTAAGACTGCTTAAAATACAATTCAATCCCATTCCCCTATTTCAAACTCCAATTTTCAATTCAAAAAAAATAGTTTTTAATAAAAAAAAGCATTTTTAATAAGATAATACTACTGGGTTTATATCAAAACTTTTTAATCCATTTTCACAATTTAAAAAATTCTAATGATTCTATTTCAAAAATTAAATTCAAGAATACAATTGAAATCATTTCCATTTATTTGAAAACACACCCCATTTCAATGGAAATGATGGGGGTTCCAAAATTCTTGATAAAACCATTTCAACCCCCCCCCCCCCCCCCACACACACACACAATTCCTTGAAATTGGGTTTTAATAAAAAAAACCAATTGAAATACATTTAAGACAGTTGAATTTAAATCAAAAACCACAATAAATCAAGAAATATAATGATAATATATTTGGCCAAGTATGATAGAATCACCTACCTTTTTTACAAAACTCAACACCCACAAAAAAACCCACCAATGAGAATGAAGGTGCAAAAGATGTCAAACTCAACCTAGAAATGAGATCTAGCAACACGAAGTGTAGATCCATCAATTTCAATATTTTAGATTAAACCCAAACGAGGAGAAAGAGAAAAATACAATGAAAAAGGGATAATGCTTACCAAGTAATCCACACCGCAAGTGCAATGAATATCAGACACCGAACGAACGGACCATAAAGGGTTGGAGGGATCCATGATCACTTGGGGAGGGCCTTAGTTCGAGAGTATTGGAACTAGAGAAGAACCAAAATAGAGATATCAGTCATGCAGCCTATTTTAAAACAAAAGTTAGGGTATTATACGATGTATAACCCCATTACATGTTTTGAAATAGTTAATTTCCATAACCACCCAAAAACCCAACACTCCAAATTAAAAATCATTATATAATTAACTTGTGACATGTAAAAGCGAATTAGTTCATGTAATATTCATGGTGTGAACCCTTCTCATGACATGCACCCAGTAACCATTACACATCGTTTGG
The DNA here is from genome assembly GCA_963277665.1 of Viscum album. Classification (NCBI taxonomy): domain Eukaryota; kingdom Viridiplantae; phylum Streptophyta; class Magnoliopsida; order Santalales; family Viscaceae; genus Viscum; species Viscum album. The sequence goes on from OY728135.1 coordinate 989,198,210, forward strand.
CCAAATTACATGGTGTGAAAACCCCCTGAATCCTGCAGATTCGACTGGGTAAAGTTCAGAGTCCAAAAAATCTGTAACTTTACCATTATAAGTATCCTCCCAATTCTTTCTCAACCCTACCCAGTTAACAAAAAGGGAAAACCATAAAAACTTTAAATATGTACCTGTCATATCAGTAATGGGATGTTATAAAAAATTATAGATAGGTTGTAAAAAATATATTTTCACATAAAATAATTAGAGGGTTTGTAATTTTTAAAAACATAAAATAAAAAGAAATAACAAAAGAACTCCCAAAAAACTCCCCCTTTTTGAAAATTTAAAACCTGGAATATGATTTTAAAAAATTCTCCCTTTTTAGATTTTTTCAAAAAGTCAATATTATGAAATATTAAATAACCAATTTTAAACAAGAATATACACCCCTTAATAAATGAATATTAAGTTAAGTTAAAAAATAATATAAAATTTTTCAAACTATAATTAAAACATGCGATGTTTGAATTTTAATTTTTTAAACATTGGATAACCCAAAAATTTAGTGAAAATATCAACTAGTTTATTTTATGAGGGAATATATTCAACAATAATATCCCCATTATTAACATAACAATGAAGAGAATGAAAATTTATATCTATATGTTTAGTTTTATAATTCATTAAATTATTCTTTTAGATAGAAATAGTATAAATATTAAAAAAGAAATATAAATCTTTTCAAATGTAAAACCATTGAAATAAAAGGTTTTTTAGTCCATAAATATTGTGAAAAACATGATGTGGAAGAGATATACTTTCATTCAACATTTTAAAAATCAAAAATGTTTTGTTTTCATGAACACCAAGAGACTAAATTTTTACTAAGAAAGTGACACATACCTAAGGTGCTCTTTCTATCAAGTTGATATCAACCATAATCAGATTCAAAATAACTAATTAAATAAAAACTTTTTTATATATTATAAAATAATCTGGAACTAAAAATTACTTTTACATATATAATATTTTTTTTAACATATTTTAATTGGGATTACTTAGGATCATATTGAAATCTGACACATAAACAAAAAGAAAACAGTATATTTGTCCAAGAAGAATTCAAATACAACAAACTTACAATAATTATTCTAAATAATTTAGATTCAATAGATTTTCCAGAAACATTAGAATATAATTTAAAATAAATACTCAAAGGGGATTTATAATATTTACATGAATCAAGACTAAAATTTGTAACTAAATCAGTCAGCATATTTAGATTGACATAAAAATATCCCGTCATTTCTTTGAAAAAATTGAAGTCCCGGAATGAATTTTAATTATCCTAAAAAGAATCATGTCATGTTCACTTGCCATAAAATTTGAAAAGTCTTTGCGATGAAAGTCATTTGAATATCCGAAAAACAATATCATGATTGTAAATATATAAAATTAAAATATCCTTTTAAATTATTTTAATAAACAAATTAGTATCAAATTTGTCTTTATAAAAGTCATTATTCATTAAAAAATATTCTAAGTATATCATAACAAGCATGAAGTTATTACTTGAAACCATTAAATATTTTTATAACTTAAAAAACATTATTAAGAAATTTTTAATATTCAAAATTAGGGTCTTGAGAAACATAAAATTCTTTAGAAATAAAACTATTTAAAAAATATATTTTCACATACATTTGAAATAATTTAAATCCTAGAAAAGTAGTAAAAGATAATACAGCTATAATTGATTTAATTCAGTAAATAGGTGAAAATATTCATCAAAATATATTATTTCTTCTATAAAATATCTTAATCAACAACTATATCTTTATTTTTGACAAATTTTACAGATTCTTCCATATTATTTTTTATATATCCATTTAGTTACTATAACATGATTATATATAGGGTATTATAATATATCCAAATCATTATTACTAGAAAAATTATTAATCTCAACATACATAGAAATAATCCAATTAGAATAATTAGAATAATAATTAATATTATTGGGAAAAAATCAAAAAAAAAGTATAATTAGAAGAAAAATTTTAAAATAGAATTTCTAGTTTTAATAACAGGAATCAACACTGCTAATAACATTTTAAACTAGATGATATTTATAAATATAATATAATATTGGATCAGTTTTATAGGTAGTATGACCCCCCCCCCCAATTGATTCATACTTATCATAAGGTTTTTCTTCACCAAAATGTAAATCTTTAAACTGGTCGCCAAAAACGTTATTTTTAGAATTTAATTTAACATTATTTTCATCAAACGTAATGTGACTATGTTATTTTATAACCATATTTATTTTATTATAAACTTTATAATATTTACTATTATTAGAATATTCAAGAGATATACCTTTATCACTTTTAGCATCAAAATTGTCAATATTATCTTTTTAATTTAAAATATAAATTTTACATCCAAAAACTCCAAAATATTCAAATTTAGGTTTTTTATTTTTAAATAATTCATAATAAGTTTTATTTAAAAATATTATAAGAAGAATTGTATTTGAAATATGACAAGCAGTAAAGATGGCCTCAGCCTAAAAATATCTAGGCAAATTATCTTCACTTAACATAGTTTTAACCATTTAAAGGAGAGTTCTATTTTTCCTTTCTAAAAAACTATTTTTATGTGGTGTTCTAAGAGAAGAAAATTTATGAAAATAACCATTTTTCAAAAAATTTATCAAATTATATATTATGAAATGAAACTCATTTGTCAATCTGAATAAAAAAATAATTAAAACTTTTTCATTTATAACCAAATTTGAAAAGTCAAAAAATCTAGATAAAATATAATTATTATGTATAAAAAAGAAAACCCCATTAAATCTACTATAATTTTCAACAATAACTAAATTATATTTATTTCCTTAAAGACTAGATATTTGAGTAGGACCGTAAATATAAATGTTAACTAATTTTAAATATCTATTATTACTTATCTATTTGATTGGTCTAAAAGAAAATTTACATTGCTTTCCTTTATTGGAAGCATCACCAACATGAAGGTGTTGTTTCTTTGAGTTAGGTTCTGGAACATCCTCATGTTTCTAGAGTTTATGTAATGTTCTTAAATTAAAATAAACTAGTCATCGATGAAAAATAATGTTATAATTCTATACAGTATTTAAATAATTAACATGTTGAATTGTTATTTCAGAAAAATGAATCGAATAAATATTTGATTTTCAATTAGCATAAAATAATAATGAATCGTTATTAAAAACTACACACTTATGACATTTAAATTTAAATTAAATTTCCTTATCACATAATTGAGATATAATTGCAAAATTATGTTTTTTGCCTTTAATATATAAAACATTAAAACTAAAGGTGTAATTAGATATACCAACTTTACGAAAACCTTTTACTTTGCCTTTGAAATTTCCTCCAAATGTAATAGTGTCTACATTAGATGTGGTGTAATTATTAAAAAAAATTTCCATCTGGTCATATTCCTAGAGAATCTGTTATCCATATACCATATGTCATTATTAATACATCCAAGACATTTTTCAAAAAATTAATTTACTTAAAAAATTAGGTACTGATGTTACTTTGTGTCTAATCAGATAAGTAATACAATTTTTATCTACCCATACAGAATTTAATAAAGTATTCTATGGTGTTCTAGTTAGTAAATTTTTAGAGACCTGAGTTTTTATAAATCCCAAATGTTTCATGAATCTACAAGAATAATAATTTTCATATTGACCTTTTATGTCACATTTAAAACAAGTAACAGTCGAATTATAAAGAAATTTACATTTAACAATATAATTTTTAAAAAATTTATGTGAACTTCTATAAAATTCAAATATATATTAATTTTCATTTAAATTATCAAAAAACATCATTTTATGATATTTTTCATGAACATGAGTAAGAATAGATAAAATTTTCTTAAGACTTTCAACTTCCTCATTTTTTTTTCATTCAAATATTGAGCACATTTCAAATTATCATAAACTCTAGAATGAGAATAAGAGACAATATTTCATAATATTTCATTTTTATGTAAAATAAATTTATTTTTAGAAATAATTGTTTCATAATTTCTATCAATCTTATTATATAATTTGGAATCTTTGAAAATAAATTTTACCAATCTTTCAATTTCATCATTTAATTCAAAAACATTTAGATTTTTAAAATATAATTCTAAATCAGAACATCTAGAATAAAAGAATTGAATCACTAATCTTATCTATATAATCCATGAAGTATAAGTTAATCGAATCTTTCTCATTTCAAGATTGTTCACTGGAATAAAATTTATTTTTACAACTCCACCTGGTTTCCAATAACTTTTTTCTATCTTTTTTATATTTCTCTTTTTTTAGTTTTATATATTCAGGTTTGATATAACTTTTATTTCTAAACTCACAATTGGTAACATCTAAATTAATATATTTATTACTCCATTTCTTATATTCCTTTAATTTTTTATTTTATTGTATTCCTCTAAATTGGTTCTTAAATCTGTTCCTTTTCATTCATTTTTAGACTCCAATCATAATTTTATTGATTTCTTATTTTTTATTTTCCTATAGATTATAATCAGAAGAGTCTGTTGAAACAAAATTCATAGATTTAAAATCTACACATTTTTGTATTACCTCCACATGAGCTATGTTCATCAGTTTAATATCATAATAAAGAATTGATCCAACAAATTCATTGAAAGTTTATTCTTTAAAGTTATTTCTTTCATTAATGGAAACCTTTTTACATTTCATTTCTTTGGTAGCTCCCATATAAATCATTCAAAAAGTAATTGTTTTTTTCAAATATTCTCTATGTGAATTCATAACATTCATAATTCATGTGAATTAGTTGAAAATTCGCTTTATATTTTTGTCTACACTCATATTGAAGTCTTGAGACTCTCCCTAAAGCATTCCAATCATGGTTTGAATTAATTTATCTAAACCAACACGATAGACTTATAGAATCTTTGAAACCTTCTGATTTATCTTAAAAGAAGTTAAATGACTAAAAATTAATTTGTTAATAGAACTGTATATAATATTAACAATTTCGTAAATTAAAACATATTTAGAAAGATCATTTATGGTATGTTTATCTAGGTCATCTTCTAGTAGAGCGTATTGTTTTACCATGATGGACCAATGTTCTTTGCTTAACTTTTTAAGGTATGCCTCCATTCTAGGTCACCATTAGACATAATAATTGACATCAATATAGATACCTAGGATTAACATAAATGGATATTATATCATTTTAGATTAATATTCATCACATGAAAAAAATACATGCCTGGGGAATGTAATAGTTTAGTGTATTTAGAATTTTGGGTAACAGCCTTTTAGTTTGGGGAAATATCTTTAAAATATTATTTAAAGATATTCTCCTTTATTACTTATACTTAAATAATTTATTCATGACATATGGAAAGGAAACATAGTAAAGGGATGATCTTGAATGATCGTTAAGGGTAAATAAAAGAAATACATAATCATAATATGAATATAAGGGTATAAGAACATGATCATAACAATGGAATATCATACCCGACATAAAAATATCATAATCATGAGACAAGGAATAATAATTGGTAGTTCGTAAGACATGAAATTATAAGATTATCAAGAACTTGAACCATGTGATCATATCAAAGTCATAAGATATAATATATTTTGAAGACACATAAACATTTAAAGTCATTCCCTATAAGTAATGGTGTATTTCCAAAACAAAACAGGGCACTTCATGGGGACTAAACCTACTGTATGGGACACACCACCATCCCCAGTCATAGTCTTATACTTGTAAGGTATTGGGTGTCCCCATCTTCCCATAGTGGATCAGGTGTTCCAATCTGTCCATTGGGGATCCAGATTCCCCATCTTCCCAAAGTGGATCGAGTTTCCCCATCTTCCCATAGTAGATCGAGTTTCCCCATATTCTCTTAGTGAATCTTGTTTCCCCATATTCTAGAGTGCATCATGCCCATTGACTTAAATGCCAACATTATCTCATGACATATAAATATTTACCCAATTAATTTGATGGATATATAGGTCCCACCCATCTCCTAAAGAAATCATACGTACATGTTCCAAAAAATAATAAATAATCATATCATAACCCATTAAATGAAATAGGTTTCATAAAATCTTATCATATCATTACCTATGGAAAATAGATAGGTTTCATAATCATTTCATCAAATCATAACCCATGAAAAGACATGGGTTTAAAAATCATATAACTTATGGAAGAGGAATTGGTGTCATAAACATCATTTCAACTAAACAGAAACCATTCCAGAAAGAATATGAATAGTATTATTGGATCATATCCCTATTAAATCATAAACTATAACAAAGTATATCATCCAATATGGATAAGGATTTTGAAAGATCACATGGAACATTTCTTATGTTAAATATCATTTTTATGGAAACACATCATAAAACCATTTCAAATATCATTTTCTTATAAATTAATCTTAACCATTTCATTTAAAACATTTCTTGAGGAAAAAATATTTCTTTGTCTAAAAATTATTTTTAAAACATGAAGACTTTAGAAAATTATTTTCCTTGAAAATAAACTAGAAAAATTATAAAATAAATCTATAATTCATTTAAAACATTGTCTAAATGTAAAACATGTTTTAAAACTTTTTCATTTTAAATATCAATGAAAACTTTTAAAGTAAGCTTTGAAAATCATTTAAAAAAATTCTTGAATCATAAAATATTTTTGAAAACCTTTTTCTTTAAAAGCCACTTTAAAAAATATTTTATAGAATATTAGAAAAATAATTTTTCATAAAAATAAATATTGTAAAGTTAAAAAGGTATCTTCAAATGAATTATGGTCATGATGTTAGATAAATCTGTACTTTCTTAACATAACTTTTATGTTGTAAAATTTTCGAAAAATTGTCTCAATTATAATATAACAATAATATTACTTTTTAACACCATTTTTTAAGTGAAAAAAAGAATCAGAATTTTATTTAAAAATTAAAGGATACTATTAAAACATTTTTGAAAACATTTTTAGAGAATATAGTTTTTAATGAACTCGTATTTCCAACCAAAAGGATAAACAAAGTCGGATTTTCAAAAAAAACATTTTATTAATTATATTAAATGAAATATTATGGAAAAATGATACCATTTCATGGATATAAAATGAATAACCAGAGGTTATGAAATTTCATGAGAGTTATTGAGAGATATATCATAATATTTCATCAATTTAAACATAATCCAAAACAATCTCGATAAACAATATGATTTTAGTAATAAAATATTACCACTTTGGTAACATTGAATAATAATAAAATGTAAATAATCACATTAAATGAATCATAATGTATCATTAAAATAATTATATTCATGATATTACATGAAAAAGTTAGTATATACACTTCATAGAAAAATAAATGTGCATAACATGGCATGTGTCTCAAAGAATAGAGAGTGAGACAAAATTACTTTACTGATTTAGTAATTTTTAAACCTTAAAGACATGAAAGAAAGATAATAAAATGGATTTGTAAGTACCCATAAATATAATTATAATTATCATAGAATAAATCCATGATAATTATATACACAACATAAATTATTCGAGTGGTGAATATGGCATGTATCTCACAGAAATAAAAAAGTGAGTTGAAATTACCTTACTTTAAGTCTTGACTTTCATCGTGCACATTAAAACCTTTTTTAAGAACCCGGATCTTCTTTTCTGGTATGTTTTTCTGTTTCTGGTCATTTTTTAGAAAAAGAAGAAAATTTGGAAATTTTCTAAGTACACGCCATGTACATTATGAGTACACGTGTACTTTTCTCCTGCACGTGGTCGTGTGATGGACGTGTCCGGGCCACACACACAGTGTGTAGCGGTGATGTGGAGGCCACTTAATGCGGTGTATGGAAAGGGAGAGTGCACGTCGTGTACTCTTGAAGTACATGTCATGTACTTTTCTTTTTATTACATTAATCAGACTGGGGTCGCATCTTAAACCTATTTTCATCTTCTTCTCCACCTAATTTTGTCCAGAGTGTCTGAGGAGGATGAATCTTCTCTGAGCCACTCATCCATCCCCAGTTATCCTAATCGAATGTCGTCGGTTGCAATAGAATCGAAGTGGTGAGTTCTTGGTTCTTCTTTGGCCACGTTTCCTGATTCCTTCTCTAGTGAGAGTTATCTGAAGTTGAACATTTAAGACATTTTCGTAGGTCTTCTCCATTCTAGGTTGATTCACAAGCCGAGTTTCAAGTATATCATTATCCTAGGATCGATGTAGCTAGTTTTTTTCCCTACGTTTAATGTCTTTGAGTTTTTGGTGCAAAAGTTCTGGATACCCATGTATCGGGTATCTCGGATTAGGGTCTCGATCATGTATTGTTATATGCCTTAGGTTGCATCTATGTTTGAGGTTATTGGATGATTGATAATTGATTTTTAGCATGTTTGAGGATCACCCCAAGGGTGTTCCCCATTTTTTGGTTGTTTATCGTCGTTTGGCTTAGGATGCCTCTGAGGCATACCTTGTTGCATTGTTTGCCTGCCTTTGTATAATTGGTTGCACGTATTGCCTGCTATTTATATGCTTTTGATGAATTTTAGCTTTTATCTAAGTAGTTGTTGAACTTACTTAGGGTTGCTGACAGTCGATTACGCATGATTAGAATGCTCAGGGCTGTGAGAACCTGGTGCGGTAGAGTAAAGAGGGAGTTAACGATTAAGGGCTTCCCTAGAGAGTCTGTTATAAATTAGTATCATTCACAGGACCTATAGGAATTGGGATTTGAGATTCCTTAGAGTTTACTCAGTTACATATCGAGACTATATGTGGAATTAGACATAAGTGCTTCCTTAGAGAGTCTATAGTTATCGTTTCAAGACCGTCGGGGAATTGATGGTAAGAGATTCAAAGAGTGTATGTGCCTTTGTATGATTACTTGACTATAGGGGTCTGCCAGTATGAGCCACCTAGGGAGTTAGTGTGAATATTGTTTGGTTGGTTGTGATGAGTCCACCAAGCCAAAGAAAAACCTTGTGTTTTGTACTACTTGTAGTTTAGGTAGTCTGTTGAGATACCTGTTGTGTTACTTTCTTTGCTTTGAGAATATAGAGCTATTCTCTAGATTCCTTGGTTGGTAAATTAATGAGTGAATTAAATTAATAAATAAATTTTAAGGGTTATTGGTATGATTTTTTACTTTAGAGTACTTCTGTTTCTCTGCTGTATTTATTTCCTTTAATTTTGCTATTTTGGTCACTGACAGTAGGGCACAGATCCTATAGTGATTGCCTACTGTGATTAGTCTCACACCCTGTTTGGGTCCTGGTTTTCTTCCAAAATAGGTTATATGGTTGTAGGTGTCGATAGGGATTGTGGCCCTTCTACATCAGGTACATGATTGCTGGTTTGAGTTGTAGAGTAGAGGACCGAGCATAGGCTTGCGATGCTGCTAGAGTTTCTGTTTACTTTTAGTACATTGTTCTCAGTTGTATTTCAGCACGTTGTTGTGTTTTCTTCTTTCCTTAGATACATTTACCTTGCTGCATCATTATTATATTTAATTCTGCTTCCTCTATTTAGTTTCAGTTGTTTTATGTTGTTTACTGCATCTAATATTGACTGTTATTTCCTGTACCATGTATACCTTACCAAATGAGGGAATTGTTTCCCCAATAGCTTACCAAGGCCCTCGCTTCTAGTCGGTAGCCTCTGGCGTTTGGGGAAATGCGCTTGAGGTCATGTGGTGAACCGGGCACGGGGCACCAGTTTAGGGGCTCTGAATCTGGGTTGTTACAAAGTGGTATCAGAGGAGTTTCCTTCCTTTGCTGTTGACTTACTATTTAGAAACATTAGACAGGGATAGGACGGAATAGGTAAATGGTAAATAGCTGTGTCCGGGCGTTCTAGAACCCGTGTACGGGGAAAAATCCAGATTACCTTAAATATTGCAATTTTCGAGTTTTTTTAAATGTTACAGTTTAATTGATTTCACCGTTGGGTGGTGCACTTGTTTTGTACTATTACTTTTTGTATGATTGTGGTTCTATTTTGTTTCAACCCGATTAGATGAGGGCATGCCATCTCCGGAAACATATAGGCACTTGTTAGAAAATCACATGACAAGCATTTTTCCATGAAATCTAGATTTCATTAGATTTTTCATGATGTTGTGATAGAATTTGTGATAGAAGATGCATGCTATTGTGATAGCTGCTGTGATAGAATACCTGCTATGTTGATATGGTGTCGTTTGTTTAGAGCTTCTTTATCATGGACACCAAACATTGGTTTTAGAGGTGTTATGGGCCCTTGAGGATCGAAATTTGGTGGATCGTGAGTTTTAATCTTTTTTACTTGTTATATCCTTTGTTAAGATGCCATGCTTTTATTCGTGGGGAGTAAGGGCCCCCATGGATCCGAATTTGGCACCTTAACACTTGTTTTTTATGTTTTCTGGGCTCCAGTGTAGTTTTGAGGCTACTGTCTAGAAAAACCCAGAATACACGGTGTGTACTTTATGAATACATGACGTGTAGTTTTTTGTTGTGTCCCTGACTATTTTGGGCAGAGACACAGGGTATTAAAGTTTCTTGTAGTAACACGCCGTGTACCAGCTTAGCACTCCGTGTAGTCTGGAATAGGTATCCAGTTGTGTCACGAACAACACGGGTCAGGGTTTTCCTTCAAATGCATGTCGTATCCCTTGGGAACATGTCGTGTATAGTTGACCATGTAGCCGGCCGTGTATCCAATAGAAAGGGTTGGTGTTATCCTTCCGCGTATGCGCCGTTTCCATATGGAACACGTCGTGTAGTGTCGACCGTGTGTCAGGTCGTGTCACTAACAACACGGGCCAGGTAAGTCATGTAAATTACACGCCGTGTCTCCTTTGACACGCCGTGTAGTAGTGGTCTATGTACCAGTCTGTTTGACTAAAGACACATAAAAGGGAGAGATCTTAAGGACACGTCGTGTAGTAGACAAGCACACCGTGTAGTTTCCTGTTGGGACAGTCCTTGTTCCAAGATGTGTAGGAGTGAACAGGCAGGGTGGAAAAGGGTTAGTACACCTCGTGTAGGTTAAGAACACGTTGTGTATCCGGGTGGTTTACACAGCCATGTATGGCCAAGGTATATGCCCAGGGTAAACATTTATGAAACACATCATGTAGTAGTACTATACACCGCGTAGTCATGTTTTCCCAAACTTTAAAGTTTTTATCTCATGTTCCATTTCTCTCTCTTAAGTTTCATCTATGTACATCATTAATGAAGGTATGCTTTTGACCTTTCATAGCTATGGCACCAAGACGTCCTCCCATTGCATGTCAGGAATGAGGTAGTGATCGTACGCCTGATATGGAAGATCAGGGACTACCAGTAGTTCCGCCAATCATTCTAGACATTGCACCTGCAGTGATTCCAGAAACTGGTGTCGACATTTAGTTCATAGAGGGTTTCATGAGATTCATGCAAACTTTCCAGGGATCTCAGCATCCTGCCTCATCTATGGTAGAGTTGATGCGGGTTTTTCAGCAGCAGCACCCTCCCACGTTCATAGGGGATGGAAGACCACAGGCTTCGGAGTCATGGATAGAAGCCATGTCATCCATCATTGAGCATCTGGAGACACCTCCGTAGAGGAGAGTGAAGCTCACGACTTATATTCTGTGAGATTCCGCCAAGAGATGGTGGGATGTGGTTTCGCAGACAGGGGGCTAATAGGATATGGCTTGGGATGAGTTTCAACGTACGTTCTACAACTACTTCTACCCAGCGACGTTGAGGGACTACAGAGCCAGAGAGTTCATGAACCTGCAGCTGGGTACTCTCACAGTTATAGAGTATTCCTCCGGCTTTACCGAGTTATAGCATTTCCCTCCCATTATAGGTAATGATGACCTATTTTTGGAAAGGAAGTTTGCGGAAGGCCTCAAACCGGACATCAGGTCATAGGTGAATGGATTTATGTTGACTTATATCACTCTGATAGTCAACCAGGTGCTTATTATAGAGAGAAACCTGAGAGAGGCTAGAGCTGTGGGCCAGGGCGGTTCAGCATCCAGGGCTGATTCTCTCCAGACAGACAGCAAGAAGCGCCACCGAGAGTCTACATGAGGTTACTTGAGGAAGCGAGGTATTCCTTCTGGTATATTGGATCGTCCCTCTATTAACGAAGTGGTGTGTTATCATTGTGGAAGAAGTGTGTATAAGAAGCCCTAGTGCCCGAGGGACCTAGTAGAGTGCCGACCATGCGGCAAGATGGGTCAACTATAGCGCTTCTGCAAGGTTCTTCTGCCAGCGGCTAGTGATGGAGGATCAGTTTCCACTCCGCGTATGGGAGAAATATTACCAGTTCTGTAGTAGATTGTGGGATGGAGTTCATCAAGTCGTTCAGACTAGGGTAGAGTCTGTGGAAGTAGTGGTTTGGCTCAGGGAGGAGAAGCATAGGGATCTCAGGCTGCTACACAGGGTTGCGGTACATTCCAGTCTTTTGTTGTAGAACAAATTCATCAGGAGCAGGATCCTGGACCTTCTACAGTTCGAGGTACTATTTTAGTAGCCTCATTTTTATCCTCTATAAATTTTGATACAGGACCTTCTCATAGCTTTATTTTTGTGCACACTATGGAAAGCCTTAGACTTACTATTTATACTTTTGAGGATATGATGATGCTAGACACTACCTTGGGAATTAGAACTGCTAGCGTGCGTCAGTGCTTAGACTGCCCCCTCGAGGTTGGTGGCTGTCATTTTTCGTGGAGTCTCTATTTTTTGCAGATAGAAGGCTATGATTTCATTCTCGGGATGGACTGGTTAGTTCCCTTCCAAGCCTTTGTCAATTTCTATCACCGTATGGTGAGTTTCACATCACCAGAGGGTGGATCTTTTCATCACAAGGGCGAATGGGATGTCCAGGAGAGCAGAGTTGGACCAGAGCATCATGGTTTGGGTGGTGTTATATCCCAGATTTCTAGCTTATATCTGGATGACCATGGGACTTCTCAGGTAAATTTTCCACCAGTGGTTAATCGCATTCCAAATGTATTTCCAGAAGACTTTTTAGGTTTCCCTCCAGAGTGAGAGGTAGACTTATCTATTGAGATTGTTCCAGGGGCGGCACTGGTGTCCATTCCTCTTTATAGGATGGCTACACCTGAGTTGCAGGAGCTCAAAAAGCAGTTGGAGGAGTTGCAGACAAGGGTTTTCATCCGACCCAGTACTTCTCCTTGGGGTTTGCATGTCCCGTTTGCATTGAAGGTAGATGACACCCTTAGGATTTGTGTGGATTATAGGAATCTGAACCAGTTGAAGCTCAAGAAATGATATCCATTTCCAGGGATAGATGATCTCTTTGATCAGCTTCGAGGATCCAGAGTGTTCTCAAAGATCGACTTGAGATCCAGCTACCATCAGTTGCATGTCAGACCATCTGATATACCCTTTACAGACTTTCGGAGCATGTATAGTCTGTATGAGTATTTGGTTATGTCGTTCGGCCTCACGAATGTGCCAGAAGTTTTCATGGTGCTGATGAACATAGTTTTCCATCCTTTCCTATATTTCTTCATGGTGGTTTTCATGGACGACATCTTGGTGTACTCTCACACTCGACACGACCATGCTACCCATCATGAGATCATTTTGAGTACACTGAGGGAGCATTAGTTATATGCTAAGCTCTCAAAGTGTGACTTTTGGATGGATGAGGTTCACTTCCTAGGTCATGTCATCTCAGAGACATAAGTATTAGTAGACCCAGATATGGTGAGAGTAGTAGTCACCAAGGAGCAGCCGAAGAACATCTTCGAGGTACAGAGTTTCTTAGGGGTGGCTGGTTACTACATGTGGTTTATACATGACTTCTCACGCCTAGAAGCGCCATTTACGGGCTTGACTAAGAAAGGAGTGACGTATGTTTGGTGAGAAGCCTGTAATTTAGTCTTTCAGTAGATGAAAGGGATATTGACTTGAGCACTGATTCTAGTTTTGTTGAAGCTAGGAAAGAGTTATACAGTTTACTATGATGCATCTGGCATCGGTCTTGGAGCAATTCTTATGCAAGAGGATTGTGTTGTTTCATACAGATCTCGGTATTTGAGGCCACATGAGAGGATTTATCCTACACATGGCCTGGAGTTGTCCGAAGTTGTTCATTATTTGCGTTGTTGGAGACATTATCTTCTGGGAGAGCATTTTGTGGTGTATATTAACCACAAGAGCCTCAAGTACATCTTCAAGCAGCATGAATTAAATTTGAGATATTGGAGGTGGGTTGATTACCTGCAGTCTTTCGATTTAAAGCTTTCCTATATGCCTGGGAAAGGAAATGCAGTGGCTAATGCACTGAGCAGAAGGACTCATATAAAGGCAGTTCAGGAGGCCAGTAGCGAGTGGTAGCTTATGGATTTGTTCTCTGAGATGCATTTGGAGGTGCACGACAGATAGGGGCAGACATTCCTATCTTCTGTAGTTGTTACCTCTATGATTCTCAACCGTGTTCGAATGAGATAGTTATCAGATTCTGAAGTCCTAGTCCTATAGTAATGTGTGTCAGGAGAGGACCCTCTTCCTGGATGGACCATAGGCGAGGATGAGATCTTTCGTTTCCAGGGATGTGTATGGGTGACAGCAGATATACGCGAGGAGCTGATGCGAGACTTTCATACCTCAGTCTAGGAAGTTCATCCTGCTGTCACCAAGATGTATCGTGATCTACACCGCTAGTATTGGTGGCCAGGTATGAAAAGAGATGTTGTTGGTTTGGTCATGATATGTCCTACCTGTCAGCAGGTGAACGCAGAGCACCAGCGACCGGCTGGGCTTTTATAGCTGCTACCCATTCCCTAGTGGAAGTGGAATGATGTTGCGATGGACTTCGTGACTGGGTTAAAGAGATCACCTTGAGGTAATGATGTGGTATGGGTTTTCATTGATAGGATCATGAAGTTTTCTCACTTCTTGCCGATTAATGAGACCTTCGGTGCTGATGAGCTTGGATGGTTGTACATCTGTGACACTGTGCGCTTGAATGGGGTTCTGAGTACTATCATTTCAGATATGGACGCCCGCTTCACGTCGCATTTCTATCAAGGGCTACAGAGGGCTTTGGGTACACAGGTACTCTTGAGTACAACTTACCATCCCTAGATAGATTACAAGTCAGAGCGCACGCTTCAGGTGCTAGAGGAAATTCTACGAGCATGTGTCCTTGATTTTGGAGGTTCGTGGGATAGACATCTACCTCTAGTGTAGTTTTCCTATAATAATAGTTTTCATGAAAATATTAAGATGGAACCTTACGACGCATTGTATGGTAGTCCGTGCCGATCACCCTTCTGTTGGATGGAGGCAGGAGAGGCAGCTATGTTGGGACCTATTCTTGTTCAGGAGACCATAGAGCAGGTGGAGTTTTTTCAAAAAAGGATGGCTACTACCCAGTCTCGGCAGAAATCTTATGCTGATAAGCGGAGATGACCTTTAGAGTTTATGGTCGGGGATCAGGTTCTACTACGTGTTACCCCGAGGTTGGGACACAAAAGGATCAGGAGACAGGGTAAGCTTTCACTGAGATATGTCGGGCTGTTTGAGGTTCTGGAGTGAGTCGGGTTGGTTTCTTATAAGTTGTAGTTTCCTCAGAAGTACCAGGCTATGCACGATGTCTTCCATGTCACTCAGATTCGCCGCTATTTCTCAGACCCTTCTCATGTTTTTCAACCTAAGGAGGTTGAGCAAGAGTATGATGCATCATTTGAGGAGCATCCTATCAGGATTGTTGATCATAGTGCAAAGATACTCCGTGGTTAGTCTATTCCTCTAGTACGGGAGCTATGGTAGCACGACCGTGTACAGAACGAGACTTGGTAGAGGGAGGCCGCTATGTGATCACACTGGCCCGAGTTGTTCGAGGTTTCTTCTTCTCCACCAAGTTAAGGAAATTCGGGGATGAATTTCTTTAAGGGGGGAAGTTTTTAAGAACCAAGATATTCATTTCAGGTATTTTTTTTCCATGTCTGGTCATTTTTTAGAAAAAGAAGGAAATCTGGGAATTTTCGAAGTACACGTTGTGTACTTTATGAGTATACGCCTTATACTTTTCTCCCACACGAGGCATGTGCTGGTTGTGTCCTGGCCACACACACAGTGTGTAGCAGTGATGTGGAGGCTAGTTAATGCATTGTATGGAAACAGAGAGTACATGCCATGTACTCAAGAAGTAAACGTCGTGTACTTTTCTTTTTATTTCATTAATCGGACCTAGGTCGTGTCTTAAACCTATTTTCATCTTCTTATCCATCTAATTATATTTAGAGCATCTGAGGAGGCCGAATATTCACTGAGCCACCGATCCGTCACCGTTTATCCAAATCGAACATCGTCGGTTGCAATAGAATCGCAACGGTGAGTTCTTGGTTCTTCTTTGTCCACGTTTCCTGATTCCTTTTCTTGTGACAGTTATCTGAGGTTGAACGTTTTAGACGTTTTTGTATATCTTCTCCATTCTAGGCTGATTTAGAGGTTGAGGTTCAAGTATATTGATCTCCTAGGATTGAGGTTGGTGGTTTTTTTCACTACGTTGAATGTCTTTGAGTTTTCGGTGCAAAAGTGTCGGATACACATGTATCATGTATCTCGGGTTAGGGTTTTGATCTTATATTGTTATATTCCTTATATTTCATGTATGATTGAGTTTATTGGATGATTGATAATTTATTGTTAGCATGCTTGAGGATCACCCCCTGGGTGTTCCCCCTGTTTTGGTTGTTTATCATCGTTTGGTTTAGGATGCCTGTGAGGCATACCTTGTTGCATTGTTAGCCTGCCTTGGTATAATTGATTGTATGTATTGCATGTATTTAATATGATTTTGATGAATTTTAGCTATTATCCAAGTAGTTGTTGAACTTACTTAGGGATTCTAGCAGTCGATTACGCACGACTAGACTGCTCAGGGCTGTGTGAACCTGGTGCGGTAGACTACAGATGGAAATGACGATTAAGGGCTTCCCAAGAGAGTCTGTTATAAATTAGTATTGTTCGAAGGACCTTTAGGAATTAGAATTTGTGCATACTTAGAGTTTCCTTTGTTACGTATCGAGACTATAGGGGGAATTAGATGTAAGTGCTCCCTTAGATAGTCTATAGTTATCATTGCAATACCGCAGGGGAATTGACGGTGAGAGCTTCCTAGATTGTTTGTGCCTTTGTATGATTACTTGACTATAGGTTTTTTCCAGTATGAGCCACCCAGAGAGTCTGTGTGAATATTGTTGTTTGGTTGTGACGAGTCCACCAAGCCAAAGAACAAGCCTGTGTTTTGTACTGGTTGTAGTTTAGGTAGTCTGCTGAGATACCTATTGTGTTACTTGCATTGCTTTGAGAATATAGAGTTGTTTGATATAATAATTAGTTGATAATTGAATCAGTGAATTAAAATAATAAATAAATGTGAATTGATATTGGTAGGATTGTTTACTTTAGAGTACTCATGTTTCTCTACTGCATTTATTTCCTTTACTTTTTCTATATTGCTCACTGACAGCAGGGAACAGAACTTGTGGTGATTGCCTACTGGGATTAGTCTCACACCCTATTTGGTTCCTACTTTTCAGCCCAAATAGGTTATATGGTTTCAGGTGTGGATAGGGATTGTGGCCCTTCTACTTCAAGTACATGATTTCTGGTTGGAGCTGGAGAGTATAGGACCAATATTTGGCTTGTGATGCTGCTGGAGTTGCTGTTTACTTTTAGTGCTTTGTTCCCAGTTGTATTTCAGTATGTTTTTGTGTTTTCTGGTTTCCTTAGATACATGTTCCATGCTGCATCATTATTATATTATGCATTTCTTCCACTGTTTAGTTTCAGTTGTTGTATGTTTTTTACTGCTTCCGATATTGACTATTATTTCTTGTTCCCTATATACCTTACCAAATGAGGGAATAGTTTCCCCCAATAACTTACCAAGGCCCTCACTGCTATTCGGCAGCCTCTAGCGTTTGTGGAAATGTGCTTGAAGTCATGTGGTGAACCGGGCACGGGGAACCAGTTTACGGGCACCAGATTCTGGCCATTACACCTTTGATATAATAAATATAATATTATGATAAATCATAAAAATACCCATATTATTCTATATCATATCATATATTGTATTTTTGTGACATTATATTACCTATTTATTAACAACTATATGTTAATGTTATGTTTCAAGTGATATCTGATTTGTTTTTCGTATATGTTTTGTCTTTTTTTTCTCGATCCTTTTGCTTAGATCATGAATTAATTATTCCAAAAATATAAATAATGATATAAATATCATATATTCTCAGTATATATTTATTTATAATAATCTATAAGATATATAAATATGAAATTGAATACACTGTTCATAGAGACGGTAGGTCGTACATAGGCATGAACGTTGTTTCCTTGTTATTGTCATATTGAAAGAAAGAAAGTGAATAAAATATATGTGTAAATATATAATAAAATTAAATTATAATTATTATGTAATATATATGATATAATTTCACTAAATATATCTTTAATACATTCCATATAAAGTTTTAATGAATCACATCGCTTTAAGGAGGTGGTTTTCCACACTTCCTCAAACGAAGTTATCATATTTACAAAAAAATGAAATTAATGAAGTTATTTTTTATATAATAATATGAAAGTATAAATACATAATATATATGATATATATAATATAAAAATATATTTTACATCATAATTACCAACCATTATAAGTGCTAAAGGAAAAAATGAACAACATTTAATCGAGTGGCAGTAGTTTGTCGTACAAAATAACGGTAAGTTTGTTACCCATTAGATTGTAGTGTGTGTAAGTGTAGGTAGAATCCTTAGAATAAAAAAATATTTTTATATTTAGGTTATTTTTGTTATTATGTATTCATGATATAAAAATAATTTAAGAGGTGGAGTAGTAATTGAATCAAAATATGATCGTTGAATAATGTTACCTCAATTTCCGGTATCTTCTCTTGGTTTATACCAAAAGACTACCTTGGTTGTATATATTCCCAAGGTGGGGATTATAGGTTTAGGGGAGGGATGTTGGGAGCATATTTGGGTAGAGTTTTTGAGATCCAAATTACTTGAAAGTTGTAAATAAATTGGATGGGTGGATGTCTTTTTATAGTGGAGGAGGAGTGATATTTTTGTAAAATTTTGAAAAGGGAATTTCACCCATGTTTTCTCTATGAAAAATGGATCTAATAATGAAAAATATTAGAGAAAATGGATTTTATGCTCAAAAAATTTACATCCAATAGATTTTGGGCAGGTTTCTAGTCATTTGGTCCCTTAAGTGTAAGGTTGAGTCCATTGTTAAGCTAATTTTACTCTTAATCGTTGTAATTAATTTTAATCAATTTTGGTAGTATTTTTTTTAAATAAGTTTAAATTATTTTAAATAATATATTATTAATATTCAAAATATTGAATCCATTTTTCCAAATTACAATCAGATAAGAGGAATAAAATAATTCAAATTTAATCCTGCGGACTGGACCACAAATGGTTTTTTAGGTAAAAATGTTCAAATGTTTGGTAAGTTTTTATATCCAATTTAAAATTTAAATTTTATTCCAATGAAATAAATTTAATTTATTTATTTATAATTTATCTTCATTAATTTCAAAACTAATAAAAGCCCTAAGGTTTCCCAATAAAAAAATAGGGGAAAATGGATTTGAATTAAAATTAAATATTATTCACTATTCATCATAAAGTGAAACTTCATCGAAAAATACCAAAAAATCACTCTTATCTCATTTTCTTGTTCCACATTAAAAAATAAGGTTATTTTTTACATATAAATTATAAAAGTGTCAAAATCATAATTAAAATGGGTACTTCATTAAAAGGTGTTAAAAGTACCTTTTAGAAAAATGCATCTTTTTATTCATAAAATTAGATTTATTCTTATCTAATACCAATAAAATCTATTGAAGGAGTATAAAAAATAATGGTTTAATATAAAATATATTATTTTTATTTAAAACATTAATAAAAATTTGTTTGTTTAGATTATAGAGATAAAAATTGTTTGTATATAGAAAATATTTTTTTAAGAAATTTAATTTATTTATTTTCAAATAGTTCTTACATTCAAATCTAAAAAAATGATAACCAAAGGATTCATTTTATATACATGTTAAAATCATATTTTAACAATTTATTTATTCTTATTAATGACTTTAATTCCAATTACTAGGAGGTATCTATAATGATATTTTAATAATAATATTAATATTATATTATAGTCCAGTAAAACTCGACATTGTGTGTAACACAAGCTATCAAAGGGACTCGGTATTTTGAGTAAATCAAGCCAAACATAGTGTTTCATGTTTTATAAGATAATATAAGTGTTTTTTGTAGCACAATCATGACTTGGTGTTGCATATAATGCAATCTACACTTAGTGATTTCATAAAACAAAAGCTATATTTAGTGTTTTGGGAAATTCTAAATATAAAAAAATTAAATTAATTCAAAAAATAATAATTCAAAAAAACTAGGGGTGTTACTATCAAAGTGAGGTAGCTTCTGTGGAATCCAATCATCTTTTACATTCACTCTTGTTATCTTATTTATTTTTTCTCCTTAAATATGAGGTCTAGGAATTTGATTTCATAAATAAATAAAATAAGACTATAAAAGGGATGGGAATTTTTTAATAGGAAAAAAGAATTAATAGGAATTGTTTGGTATAGAGAAAAAATAATTGCAGATATAATCAATTCTTAAAATTATTATGTTATGATATGAATTTTTAGGTCCCAATAAGGATATGGAAGATGGTCTAGAGGGGGGTGAATATTCCAAATTAAAATTTTAAATGAAATCAATAGATTATTAAAGTTAATTAATGAAGTCAATTATTAGAGTTAATTTGTAGCGTAAACAATAAAAAACACATGTATGTTTTTTATAGTGGTTTGTTCCAAATAAAATTTAATCAAATATTATTCTTTTTTACTCATCAAGAGATTTTTCGTGAACTAATATGATTTTTTAGGGGGAATCATAACCTGATTATAATATCATTTTCTCACAGAGGGATAACAATGACTCGCAGACATTTATATGGGGAGTCACAACTCAACTACAAAACTATATTCAGAATAAGTCATAACTCGAACTGTCCTGAATTTATAATCTGAGAGTCACAAGCCAAAGATATAGAAGAAGAATAATTCTTTTTTATGTAATAGCATAAATAGAAAAAAGAGAGTGAGTTTGAGATATTGTAAGTAGTGTTATAGGTGTAGAATCCTAAATGAAATATAATATGAATAATGAAATCACATGTACTAGTTCTCAATAAATGTGGATGCATCATCAAGTAAGTATTAGTCATATAAAATTATGCATAATCCTTGAGAGATCACTAGATGATAAAACAGAGTATCACATAATATATTAATGTTCTGTTCCAAGATTTCGCTCTCAAAATGGTCATGTACTCCTAATTCATCTTGGTATAATTATTATGTTCATTGAATGTGTCTTGGGGAAATTAAATAGAATCTTTTGGATACTAACAGACCAATCTCATTAAAGGTAAAAAAATTCAAATTAAAATAACCTAATTACTTAAAATAAAGAATATTATCATTGAGAATAATGTTAAAAAATAAATGTTTGAATGAAAAAATGAAATACCAATTAAAAATGATTTTAATTCCCAATTAAATGATAATAATACCCCAAAATCCCAGGGTCTGGTGAAATATGTCCCTACAATTTTATTAAATAAAAAATTAAAGATGATTCAAGCAAACAAGGGGTTATTACAATAGCGGGAGTACATCTCACCACATCTATCATCCTCCACAAATGAGTTGTAGTAGCTCAGCATCACAAAGGACCACATTTCTCCCATTTCAATGATCGTATGTCTCTCCAGGGAGTATGATCCCTAGTTGGCCTCCCCAGATATATACAAAACAACTATATCAATTAGAGCAATTTTATCAAGGCAATCAACCCATTGAGGTAGTACTTTCTAGGGCACATGACGTGTTCTCATTTTCAGTGCATGCATTTCCATCTTTAAGTCAGATTCAATCCAAATTTGGTTCCAATTTTATTGTACATCATACCTTATTGTATAAATGATCTCCCATAGTTATACTTTGTATGCATTTCTAACTCCAACATAATCGAAGAAGCATCCTTTAACGAAACTGCGGCATATGCAGAATACTCCCCCACAGACTGATACATCGGGTGCACCCAAGGCAGCTCCGTCAACATTCACATTGATGTGTGGTGCAATTAAGGGAATCCATTAGATAAACTTGAGAATCTGGGGCATTTTCAGCATCCCAATGACTCCATGTGATCTGAGAATTTGCAGGTCAGAAACATCATTAAACATTGTACCTTCTTGGACAAGAGAAGCTATATAAACTTCCCTGTGGATGGTCATCATTCCTCACTGCACAACGTTGTATGGAATGTCAAAGAGGGTCGAGTTCCAGGCTTCCCATAGAGCTTCAAAGGTTGTAGAGATAGTCGCAAGTAGGATTTGTTGAACTTGTTCGCTATAGTACGCTGTAGGCAGCACTGCAAAAAACTCATTAATCAAAGTGTATGTCCTCATATTAAAATCAAAAAATATCCAATGTATGTCAAAAGCCATTTGTCTTGGTCACATTCTAGAAAAATATGCTCCATAGTCTCCTCAACACACAAACATAACAAGTATGTCGAGGCCAGGTGAAGGCTAGCTCGCTAGAGCTGTGCAGAGAGAGGGAGTCGGACTTTCCAGATCCTTGAGAGTAGTATAAATCTGGAAGGCCAGATACAGTAGATTTTGAACCTCATGTGATAGGATGGTGGGTGGGAGGAACCCCCACATTCGATCCAATAATAGTCATTATAGTTAATGTGCCAAGTTATGTTGTCTTTCCATATCAAAGTTTCTCATTACATAAAGTTGTAGGACAAAATTCATTTTCTGCTTGGGAAGGGAATTATAATTTCAGCATATTGCAATCGAAGGAGGATCATTGAAATGGAGTGTAATGAAATATCAGGTGTCATAGTTGTATCCTAAAGAGGATACTCAATCTAGTTCGTATTCTATCAATTAAGTGTGTAGTTTCTACATACCAACCATTTTGTGCCATTAATGATCTTCGAGAAAGCATTTTTAAGGGCCGACCAAACTGATGAAGAAGGGTAATATTTTTACCCATCACATAGTCTTCTTGTAAATATATTTATGATAAATTAATCCAAACAATCTATAGATATAATACTCCATGTAAATTTCCTGATCACGTAATCATTTAAGGTTTTGAGTTCTTTGACACCAAGTCCTCCCATTTCAACTGGCTTGATGCATTCTTTCCATGCAACGGTGATCAATTTCTTCTCAAGAATTGACCCTATCCAGATGATATTACGAATCATGGTTTGAATCTCTTTAATTTGGCCTCTAGGACATCTATATAAAGGGAAGGAGTAGAAAAATATGTATTCGATCGTAGAGCTTACTAGGAAACCCCTACCAACTATAGACATGGACTTTCCTTTTCAACTAGGAAGTTGACTAGTGATTCCTGCATATATTCCCGATAGATATTGCCTCTTCACATTCACCTAGAATAAGGGGACACCAAGGTATTGAAATGGTAAGAATCCCCTCTCCACCCAAAGATAATTTATGATCATGTTTCTCTTCCCAACCAAAAATCCATTACCAAAGACCATGAAGGATTTTTCCCAACTAATTGCATATCCAGCCACCTCCACATAGTGATTGAATAAGGCTTTAATTGAGGATATAGTTCTCTTTGTGGAATTTCCTAATAGTAGGATTTCATCTACATACAAAAGGTGAGATGGATCATGATAATTCCTTCCAGCCTTAATTTTTTTTATAGAGTTCCATGTGAGCAAGATCATTGATTCATATGCTTAGATAGTCCTCCGAAATAAAAAAAAAGAATGTCAGAAAGCAGGTTACCTTTCCTCACACCACTTGTGCAAGGAAAAAACCCCTCTTGGGAAACATTGATGAGAATGGACAGCCTTGATGACTCAAGAATGGTGCTGATCATGTTGATAAAAGCTCTAGATAAACCATATCTTCTAAGCACATCAAGTATAAATATCCATTTGAGAGTATCAAATTCCATTAAGATGTCAATTTTAAGAGAAAAAAATCCATCCTTTATTTTCTTCATCATTTGGGTGACACTCTCCAAGACCATGAAAAGAAACCTTTGAATGCTTCTCCTAGGTACAAAACCAATTTTTTGCGATGATCATACCATCCACCACTCCTCCCATCCTGTTCACTAGAATTTTACTAATAAGATTTGTAATAGTATTCCCAAGAGCAATCGGCCTGAAGTCTTTGATCTTAGGGGAATTTTCATTATTAGGAATGAGAGTGAGGAAGAAAGAGTTCATTCCATGAGTAAAATAAGAGTGAGAGAAGAAATCCTCAGTTTCTTGGGTGATGTCATCCTGCAAAATATCCCAATAGAACATTAATATTTTCTTAGTGAACCCATCTAGGCCAAGGGAACTTTCCAAATTAAGAGATTGGATGGTAGCCCTGATTTCCTCCTTACACGAAGAGGCAATTAGTAGTTGGTTCATACATGCATCAATGTATGGATTAATGTTTTCCCCCATGTTGTAGGTATTTTCCATCCAATCATCAGTGTATGTCACTTTAGAGTTCTTGCCAACAGCCTCTGCTATCTCATTTATAGAGGTGTACAAGTGGTCATTGATGTTGATAACTATGTCACATGCACGTTCCCTCTTCTCCTTATGCAATCTGTTGAACATTTTAGAGATCGTATCTACATCCTTTAACCATTTCACATTTAGTCGATTTTTAACTAGAATTTCCTTGATTATTAGAAGGTCATCCAGCTTTTTATGAGACATGATTTCCTCCCTCGAAATGGTGGGCTAGTGCACATTTATGATCTTCATGCGAGCAAGTTATTTATCCAAAGACATGATGTTATCATTAATTTTTGAAAAGATTCATGGCCCCCTTATCTAAAGATCTCGTTAAGATGATTAAGCATCGTAGCCAAATTTTGCAATGGGCCCCCAATAGGGTTAATTTCCTATGACTCCAGAAAAATTTCCCAACACCCTAGAATCTCAATCCACCCATTGTTAAATATAAAAGGTAATGGGGCTAACCTTGCCCGCTACTTGTTGACATCAACAACTATCGAATTATGATCAAAGTGGTGCTTGGGAAATGTGAAACCAGAGACCCCATGGGAAGCACTACAGTTGTCAATTTGGACAAATCATCTATCATGTTTTCTAGATTTCTTCCCATGCCATGTGTATCTGCACCATGTAAAATCATCCCCAATGATTGGGATTTCAACCAAGTTGCATTTGTCAATGCATTCAGTAAATATAGAAGCAGTGGCCCTGTTGAAATTGATTCCAGTTTTTTCCTCAGGTCTCATTGCAATGTAGAAGTCACCAATGATATTCCATTTTGACCCCTCTCCCTATGGGATGTTTTAAATTCCTCCCTTAATTCCCTTCTCCTAATGTATTAGGTGGAATCATACAAAAAAGATGTTGACAAAACTTGACTTACATTGTTGTCAGAAATTAAAATACTTTGGTGCCCTCTCTCACAAGAGTTGATCTGAATTGATTCATGCCTAAGGACCCACAAGTGGTCTATTGTAGATATATGAGAGTTACTCAAAAAAAATATGCAACCAAGAGATCCCCAATTAAAATCTTTCCAGTTATCAAATATGGATTTTTTTTCAGCAATTCCAACAAGTAAAGGCTTATAGTCCATAATATAATGTCTAAGGGTTATGGATGTATGGGTGTTTCCCAGCCCTTGAAAGTTCCAGTAGAAGATCCAATTTTTTTATGGGACTTTCCCCTTTTCCAAGGGACCTCCTTTTCCTCCAATGAGGCCTGAAATTTTCCATTCCTCCCTTTTCCTCTTTGGACCCCTTTCAGACTCATGTGAGGTCTACGATTGTCATGTCCTGCCCTGTTTTCTTGTTCCGGTGTGCTCACATTCTGCTCATTTCTATCATAGTTAGTTATCATGTGAGGTGATTCAGTGGTTCCATGGATCTATTTTGGGTCATCATTGGAGACCTCTGCCTCATCCTCTAGTTTGACAGCAGCTGAAGCAGTGAGTTGAGCTTCCTCTACCTCATCTGACCAGAGACTTCCACTCAAGGGAATGAAGGTATTTTTATATTTTATGTGAGAAGGGTCACTTTCCACATCCAATATTCTCCAGGCAGCCATGGAGGGGGAAATCTATGTGAAGTTCCCACATAGATCAGAGGCCGAATGCTGATCATTGAGGTTTCCATAATCAGATCCTTGAGAGGGTTTAGGTGAACCAATCCTTCTATCATCATAAGGCACATCTTCCATTTGTTTAGTTGAGGTCCTTTCCACAGTGACAGTGTCACTAGGAGCCTGGAGGTCAACCTGCTACCCAGGTTGATTTTCCACCACCATGACAGTGTCACTATAGAGGGGAGGGACTATCACATTGGACCCATCAAACATGCCCTCCACAAACGGGGTCAATGACTTACGTACAATTACATTTGGATATTTTTTCTTCCCCATGTTCATGCTTTTCATCTATAGAAATGTGACCAGCATTAGGTCTTCCCATATGTTTCTTCTGCGTAGGTCCAGCCTCTTGTTCAGGTTCAATGCTCTGGAGGTCTGAAGAAAGCATTCCCTTGCCTTTTTTCCTTCTACAAGAACTGTCATCATGACCTTTCACCTTACAATAGATGCATTCCTTATCCCTATTGCATTAAACACTTAAGTTTCTGAAAAAATAGCAGTTTAAACAGAACTTGGTCATTCTCTCATAAAGGATTTCAATATTCATGTTGTCATCCATAGTTGTAAGAATTACCTCCTTTATAGGTACATTGGGCATGTCAACTTCAACCAAGATTCGGGCATAATTCTTGAACCTCGGATTGTCTGTTTGTCTATCCATTCAGATGGGGTTACCCACCACTGAGGCAATATCATATGGGATCCTATTTTTCCAATACATCCAGTTTAATTTATAGATTCTAATCCATAGTTGGGCATGTGTATTCCTGACATTTGAAGGATCAAAATTTTGATCCCATTCCTGTATATTCAAGACGTCATGGTTAAGGGAGATAGTAACTTTTCTCCACGCTTTACGCTTGCATTCGTCTAAGGGGAAGAAAACATACCACTTTCCTATTTCATTCATTCACCATTATCCAAATCCCCATACCTGTGCAATGCATTTTTTCAAGTCTTGAAACTTCTAAAGCTGCTCCCCTTTGGGGTGACGACTCACGCGATAATTGAGTAGCTATAGAGGTTCATTTTCTCCTCAACTGCTTCTTGATTTGTTGAGACATGCACAACTCTCCCCTTATTTATCACTCTCCATAGAATGTGTTTGAATAAATTCCACACCATTAAATAATAATTTTAAAAATAATAAGTCGATGAAAGTAACCTAAAATGTAAAATAGACAACCAAAAAGTAGTGCATATGCAGTGTCCTCTATAATTAGCACTAAATAAAAAGTGTTGTCCAACCTTTATCAGCACCAACTAAAATTGAAGATCAAGGTATCTTTTATAATCACTATTCTTAGCGCTAACATAACCTCTTAATAAAAAATATTATTAATATATATGCAATTATCATATTTTTATTCAAATAGTTTTGTCTATTTATATATATTTATTAAAAAACACATGTTTATAATTAATATATATATATGTGATATATTAATATATGTTTTTAATAATTAATATATATATATAATGTTCAAATAAATATATATATAATTATACAAATATATTTATATATTTAAATAATTATAAAATTATATAAAATAAAATTAAATGATAAATATAATTATATAATTATATATTTAAATAATTATAAAATTATAATAAATGTTTTTATTATATTTATAATTATATATATTTATATAATAATAAATAGATATATATTTAATTATTTACTAAAAAGGTTCAAAAGATAAGAAATCTTGATCCTAAAACTGTTTTTAGAAAATACAAGATAAAAAGGAGACAAAAAGAGGATGGACAGGGTCAAACATAGAGGCATGCCCTCATCAAAAAAGAAAAAACTAAAAATAAAGAACTTGATAATTCCCATAACCATTGTTAGAGTCATCATCATCATTAGTTTCCCAGTCTGACTATGAGTTCCATTGATAGAAGATCATAGAGTACTCCCCCTTAATATTTTCCTACTCTAGAGTAATCTCTTTGGAAGAATCCCTAGTAGACACAATTCATTCATGCCCTCATGCACAAGCCCAATCATCATGGCCATATCCTCAACCACAGTATTATGAATGTTGAATCGCTTCCAATTTTGAGCTTTTTTCAAAGTTCCTCCTGACTCATCCCTCTCAAATTTAGAAATACCTATCTCCTTGAGAGTCTGATACATAACATTAAGATTCTCATTTTCCAAAAAAGGGACATCAACTTCATTGCAGCTGTCTAAAATTGGTGTTGTATGCATCATACAAAGCACATAAAATGTATTTCATGAAGTAACCCACACCATACCCTTGATCTGTGAAGGGTACTGTCCAGGATCAGAGGCATTATTACTCACCACATTCTTCTAAGAAAGATGAGGGGGAGTCAATAACACCTTATCTTTACCCTTCCTCTTAGAGTCAGTCAAAGCATGTTATTGGATAAATTATTTTTCTAGTTTAGTTTGAATAAAATTTTCATGATGATCCAAATCATCAGAATCATTAACAGCATCATAATTCTTGTTATCTTCCTTTCCTATGTCATCCTTGGAAATAAGGATAACGCATTCTCCCTCTTCCTCAATTTGTACATGCACATAAGGGTGTATAGTTGGATTGGCATCCTATATAGCCATATCAGCCTAATTTTTATTTCCCATGGAGGAAGAGGAATCCTTTACAACATTAACCATATTAAAATCAAAATAATTACCCCTACCCAAACCAGTAGACTCTTTGATAAATAAAGCCTCTTGATATCAGCTTCTATGTTGTGAAGATGAATGAGGAGAATGTCATACAACCCCCCTATTAGAATTTCTCCATCAATTGGTCATAAACCAGTACTTGTGTCCTAATAAGATGCCTTCATAGGTCATTCTGTCCTATTTCAATTGCTTT
Organism: Viscum album; assembly: GCA_963277665.1. Classification (NCBI taxonomy): domain Eukaryota; kingdom Viridiplantae; phylum Streptophyta; class Magnoliopsida; order Santalales; family Viscaceae; genus Viscum; species Viscum album. The sequence continues at coordinate 989,227,473 of OY728135.1, forward strand.
AAACATGCCCATAAGGTGAATAGTAAGAACAAGAAACTGTCTTTTTGGGACCTAATAATATTCAATTCTCAAATCAATCTCCTCACAAATCAATGGAGAAAAAAATTTATCAGTCATGGTGGATCCTAAGTCAACTTTAATAAGAAATAGATCATAATTTACAAACCTAGAAAGATTAGTCTTTTTGTACAATTTAATAGGTACTCTGATAGCTACAACAAGATCAAATAGGATCCTCGGATACCACAACATTTATTTTTATATAATTATATAATTATATATAATTATATAAATTTATATCAATATATTTATATTTATATAAAAATATCTATAAATATTTTTATTTATCATTCGAATTATATATATATATATATATATTTGAAAGTAATACGGCTCTTGTTGATATAATAGTTCTGGTGAAAGATGCTTTCCTTTTATCAGTTTCTAATTGATATTGAATATTTACCTGATTTCTATCATAAATTTTTCAACATATGGAATTCTTCTAACAAATTTCATAAATACTTTCATTTTGTTAACATTAAGAACTTCATATACGTGGTTGAGATGTGTAAATTAAATCTTCCAATTATTGGCCCCATGAATGAATATGACAACACCTATATAAGAGGCAGGAACCACAAACCTGATTTGTATGAGGATGTGGGTCATTTTGACTGTAGTGATGAAAATAAGGAGCTGCCTCATATGGTCTCTAATCATAATGTTGTGAAGGATTCATAGCAGCATGGAATTGTTATGAAGGATACTCTAAGCCTTACTGAGCCTTACTTCCAGATTTTGGATGTATTGTTATATGTAGAATGATGTCTCTTCTCCTTTTATTGACCAATCAAAAAATTGAGCCTATTGTGTCTTCAGCGGCTCGAGAATTGGATGATGCTAAGAAGAATAATGCTTGTATTTTATATTATTCTGATGAAGATGTTTCCATGGAGATTCATCAAGAGGCAGGGACATCAGTGGTGGCTACTGGAGGTGTTCATATGTCCTCTATAATAGATAACAATGAAATTTCCACCCTGATGGATTTATCTAAGGATGTATCATTGCTAGTTTTAAATGTGGAAGGTTCCTCAAGATGTGAAACTTATCTTAGAACCGGATCTTAATAAGAAGAAGACATCAGTGGGTTTCAATCTTGTTTTCAGTTCATTAATGAGGTATGGAATGTTACCTCTTCTCCTACTACTGATTTTGGTGAATGGGGTTTTATTTCCAATGATATGCCTATGGAGACAATGATCATAGGGAATATGGGGCTTAGATTTGGTCATCAGGTACAATGTTAGAGGGAGTTTTCCAATTTAATGGGTGTTACAAACACTATTTAAAATTCTTCAAATAAAGTTCATGAGTCGTGGAAAAGAAAAAAAAACTTAAGCATGACCAACATCTGTGTGGCAGAGACCCTTGTTGTAGGGTTTGGAGAGGTCCTAACCTTACTCATGCAGTTGACTTTTCGAATTTTTAGTTCCTTTTTAGGTGGTTTGTTGTTAGTCTTCTAGATCTTCACTATTTTATATTTGAGTTGTCTTGATCTATTTGTTTTTCTCCTCCTCTTTGTTAATTATTTTTTAATAAAAGGGATAATTCTTTTTTTAATATATATATATATATAATTCTGTATTATAATAAATTTATTTAGATAAAATTTATTTTTTATATTTGTAATTGTATATACCTATATATTAATAAATATATATAATTATATATAAAAATATAACTATATAAATATAATTATAATTATATACAAACATTTATCAATTTATTTATTTAATTATAATTTTAGAAAATATAGATATATCTATATTTATATAATTAAATAATATTTAAATTACAATAAGTATATATATATATATTAAAGTAATGTATAAATATGAATTATATAAATTTAAAAAAATGAATTTTATTTTAATAATTTTATATATATAACTATCAAATGTATATTAGCGAAACTGTTTAATAGTTTATTTATTGTCATTGATTGTAAAATGTTTATATAATTAAAATAAATTTAATATATTAATATTTTATTTAAATAATTATATTATATATAAATGAATATATTTATTTATATTTATTTATATTTACATTAAATAATTTAAAATACATGCACATGGGTAACTATATTATGTATTTGTTTGTGGGTATGTATATGTGTGTGAGTGTGTGTGTGTGTGTGTGTGTGTGTCTGCATACATATATATGTTTGTAATTCACATAAATGATACAAATCCACTGTTTAACATATTTGGAATTTATTTAATTTAATATATTCATTTATTATTATATATTCATTAATAGTGATAAAAAATATATTTAATCATTTTGTAATATTTATTTATACAAATATTTACTTATTCTAAATGTAATATTTCAATATCTTTGTAATTTTTATGAATAAAATTTATTTTTTGTTTATTTATTAAGTTTTAACATTCAAAATGTGTTTGAAATTTATATAATTAACAAATTTAAATGATTTTTTAAATATTTTTTTTATTTTTAATATTTAACTATACAATTATAAATATATATTATTTTAAAAAACCTATTTATGAAATTATAAATAAATATATATATATTTAAATAATTATAAAATTATAATACGTATATGTAAATAATAAATATATTTAGTATATTTATAATTATATATTAATAAATAAATATTTATATAAAAATATTTATAATTTTTCATAAATACTTTTTAAATATATTTATTTATAATTATAATTATTAATAAATAAATACATATTTAAATAATTATAAAATTATAATAAATATCTTTAAATAATAAATATATTTATTAGATTTATAATTATTTATAAATAATATTTAAATATATTTATTTATAATTATAATTTTTTTTAAAATATGGTGACAATGCCCCTTTATTAAAAGACAGAAACATTGAGAAAGTGAGAGATGGGGTCGAATATGCAAAATTTTCCCACATCAAAAAATTGTCAAAGTCCAATATTTTCATTGATCTTAACTCAAACCCTTCGCTTCTCATCACGTATTTCATCCCACTAATAAAATAATACATTTGCGCCCAAGATCACTACCTCTGGGGTGTTGCCCTCTCCTCTAAGACAACTCTTATTGTAGGAGACCTTCAATGTCGCTGATATTTAAGATCGATCCCCCATCATCAGATTGAGACTCCATCCTCTTAGAAGTGTCATCATCCACAGTGTCTTCCTTAGATTTGTCTGCGGGGGTTTTCAATTCACCAAATAATTCCAATGACACTTTCACATTGGGTGCCAAGGAACCCTCATCCTTTGGAGAATAACACCTAACTTCATTGAGAGGATCATGCACTCCAAAAATATTATAAGTATGTACTTACACACTGCATTGTCTATTCATACAGTGTGCATTTTTTAGGTTGATTTTAGATTCACTTAAAGCATTGAATATGGTGGGAACAACCTACCAGCATGTCGGAGATCATTAAGGAGGTTCCATATGAAGAAGTAACATTAAGAGGGGAAAAGGTAAATCAATTGAATTTATTTTTGGAGAAAGTTTCCCAGGAATAGAAAAAACGGGTCTAGACATCCTGAAAGGAACCAATTAAAAACCATCTTCATCTACTAACTTGGATGAAGATACTTATTACCTTTCAAAATTGTAATACCACACACCACCACATAAGAGGTGACCAAAGACTTCTTATATGATTGAGAGGAAACCACTAACATCTTGGATTTACCCATCCTTTTGGAAGAATCTAAGGCATGTTCCTGCAATACCTCTCTATCAACCTCTTTTTGGATTGCAGGTTCAAACTCATATCGGTCATTGTTATCAAAATCAGGAGTAACATTAGTCTATGATGTTGGGTTGTCTTACCCATCCAGAACAATTTAATCCCAAGACCTCTTTTCTAGAGATTATATGGTTCCATGATAATTCTGGTCACCCACATCCTTCACAATATTATCTGAAGAAATAAATGTGTCCAAGGCATAGGCCATATTTCTGCTACCAGTGGGTTATCCTCTGTCAGTAATATCATTTTATCTTACACCATCCAAGAGTAATAAGTTGGTGTCGGCCTTTTTAACCCAACATCAACCTATCTATCCACACCCAAAGGGCCATCCAGAAGTGAAACATCATACTGCTCACAAACTGTAGGTTGTGTAACCAATTGGGAAGAGTGTGTGGGATCACTTCCCATCACGCTCCTCCCCAGAAAAGTAGGGGTTTCTCTACTTTCCATCAGTACATGTCCAACATTTTCATCTAGATTAGGGGATACCACATGTCAAACATTCTTTTTGCAAGATCTCTCATCATTCCCATGATCATAAAAAAAAGGCACAAGTCAAATATCATTTGCAGTTCAAGATGACATGGCCAATCATCTTGTAATCCATTTGAAACTGAGCTTCCTTTTTCTATTCTAGCATCAGATCATACCTTTTCAAATTAGTGGAGAGAAATACTCTATATACTAAGGTGAATGCTGAGTATACTTCTACTAGAAAATGGGCATAGTTCCCAAATTTGTCCAACTCAGTCTTTATATCCAGCTTAATAGATATTCCAATTGTTAACACAATGTCATAAAGGAACCTAGGATTCCAAAATGTATGATTTAAGCAAGAAAGTTTTACCCATAATTGAATATAGGATTTAATTACCTCTGTTGTATTAAAATTCCTATCCCACTCACAATTATGCATGACGCCGGGCATGAGGTAGATCGGGCCAAGACCCCATGTCAGCATCTTCAGGTCTTCTGTGGGGAAAAGGATATGAAAAAATACATGACCCACTGAAACTCTCATCCAATCATAAAATCCCCACTTAAATGGAATCCACACGACCAAATATTCAACATTCCAAGTCGTAGAGCCCCTAGGAATAATGATATGCGCAATAATTGACTACTTAACGATTTTCAGACAACCTGATATTGCATCAAAATCTTCTTTAACATGAGAAATATTACCCATTTGAAGAATCAAACCAGCAGTAGCTTATTTTTAGAGGGATAAATAAATATTTCATATTCCATCAATAAGTGAAGTAACTGGTTCAATCCCACCCTAAGAAACCCTTCGACCCTCTAATCCAGAAGTGGTATGCTTGTGTGAGTCAAAATGCCCTCGATCTTGAAAAACATTTCCATCGAGGGACCCAATAGAATTTCCCTAATAGTGGATCCCTAATCACCATTGAAATTTATAGATAGAACCTCTTGTGCGGTCCTAATTGAGAAAAATGGTGGGTGGGTGGGAGGTTTATCCTGATCATTGGGATGGCGGGTGGTGCATGTGCACATGGGATTGATGGTAGTGGTGATACAAGTTGGTAGGGTGGGACGGCATACTTATATTGACGGTTTCATCAAGCTAGGATATTGTGATGTGGACCAGCGTGGTTGAAGGTAGTAGACTCAATGGGAATCTTTGGGGCTTGGGATGGTTTAAGTGGGCCATGAAATGGGCTTCATGACCACTGGGCCTACAAACAATGTAAATAAATAAATATGGCTTGATGGGTGGGTTATCCCCTTAGGGGGCTATGGCTTGCCTTTCTGGCATGTGTGCGTGGTGTGTGTGTTTTTAAATGTAATTGTTCCCCCAAATCACATAATATATATATAATTATAATAATTATTTTTAAATAATAAAAAGGTTTTTTATATTTACAATTATATATATTGAAATATTGATATATATATATATATATTTAATTATATAAATATACCAAAGTGTTTAGGACCATGAGGTATAATTATACAAATATATTTATAATTATATATAAATACTATAAAATACATTTATTTTTATTTAAAATTAGAAATATATATATATAATTACAATATATAAATTTATTATAATTTTATAAATTTATATATTAGTATATTAATAAATACATATATTATTATATGAATATATAAATATATTTATAATTATACACAAATATTTATAAATATATTTCTTTATAATTATAATTATAAATTTATAAATTTATATTTAAATAATTATAAAATTATAATAAATATATTGAAATAAAAAATATATTTATTATATTTATAATTTTATAAGTATATATAATAATATAAATATATATAATTATATAATTAAATATACATATTTAAATATATTTATAAATATATAAAAACATTTATAAAAATATTTATTTTAATTAAAATTATAAATATATTTATATATATATTTAAATAATTATAAAATTATAATGAATATGATTAAATAATAAATATATTTTTTATATTTATAATTTTATAAATAGTTATAATAATATAAATGTATTTCTAATATTAGATCTTTGTTAGTATTTTTTAGCACTGACAAAGAATCGTATTATCGTCATTTTTTACCAGGGATAAAGAGTAGTGTTATCAAATCTTTTTGTTTTAGAACTTATAAAAATACTATTTATGAGCTCTATTTAGAAAGTGCTAATAAAAGCCTTATAAGTTATTATAAAAAGAACCCTAACGTAGTGTTGTCTTCACTCATGCCTTTAAGTACTTATGGAACCATACTATTATTTTCACTCTCGTCGATCCCCACTGTTGTCGCCACTCGAATTTCTAAACAAATAAATCTCTCCAAATCTAAGTTATGTGTTGATTTATCTTTTTAGATACTCCTACCACATTAATTTCTTAAATTGAACCTCTCTAAACTCTACTAATGGGAATCTTCTCATTGAACCCAAAAAATAGCCTAAAAACAACCATCCTTGTTGTTCCAGAACACCATATCAACTACCACCATCCTTTTCCATGGATTCATATATTTTTTCACAACCTAAAACCACCTACCTTTAAAAACTATCCACATCTCCCTTTTCTATGGGGTTTCTGATTGGGGTTCTCATGCTTTCGGTAGATATTGTGCATGGTATTAGTCTTTGATTTGTGTATGCAATGATTTGAGGGAGTCATTGGTTATATCCCTTCCAAGGTATTTCTAGTTTCCTAACAATGTGTGGGTAGTAGTTCATGATTTTAAATGATTATTTTGGTATTTTCTTTTTTTATTTGGTGATTTATAGAGTGATGTTCCACATTGTTCAATCTTCAACAGTGACTTGTAGTGATGTACACATAACAAGAACATGGGGATCAATATTTATTAATTTATGTGTTACTCAAATTTTTTTAATTATATATTTGAATTCATTATATTAATGATTCTTTGATAATATATTACATTTATCTTAAATATTAAAATATATTGTTTTAATAAAAACCTACTTTTTGGAAATTCAATACCATTTATTTTTCTATATTCATTGTTTTTAAAAAAAATATTGTTTTTTTAAATAACATTTATAATTAAATTCATGAAGAAAAACATTCAAAGTATACACTTCTTTTATATTACTTGATTTCTATAATTTTTATTTTTGGATGAAAGAATTTATTGAGTTAGAGTGAACCAAACATATTTCATCATTTAAAACATAGTTTATTTTTTTGTTTAGATTTTCACAACCTCTTGGTTGAAGATTTTTCAGCAATAAAATGTATTTTATTGCAAAAAAAATATTATTTGAAATTATTGTTTTTTTAAAAAACTCATTTTAAAAAAATAATATTTTCTACTTTTCAAAAATTTATGTTTATTACCTTTTTTCCCATACTGAATTTTTATTATCTTTTAAAGATAATATTTCAATTAAAACTGTAGTGTTTTTTTATAAATTATAAACATTTTTTTTTCATTTTCTAGATAATTATTTAAACTACATAAAAGATGGATATTTTTTAAATTGAAATAAGAGAGATTCATGAAATAAAAATTATTCTATTAATAATATACAATTTTATTTTATTTTAGAAAAATGTAATTACACTTATGCATTTAAAAGCAAAGAAACAATGAAAAACATGGTTGCGATGACCAAGAATCTAAGACCATTTTTTTAAATCCTCTTACCTCAATAATTCCCCACATATGATAAATATTTCCAAGTAATATATAACCAAACACTCATATCCAATATTAATAATATTTTAAAATATTAGGCCATGGAATTGTTCTACTTGAATAATGTTGAAACTCTATTTATAGATATGAATATTGAGATACACAACTAAAGATAAATATAAAATACATAATTTAATCTAAAGGGGAAATATATATGACATACCTAAATGAATAGATTGATATTATATAGATTCATACCCACATTATTTAATAATTCTAAAACTATATTTCAAATTATTGTATACTCTATCTCATTTAGCTAATTTTAAAAAAATGAAACTTGAGATGATAAACTTCCTTCGAAGGTGATGTTACTAACACATAAAAGTATTTAATGTATATTATTCCAAAATTGTTTTAAAAGATGTTCGTATTTATGCATGTGGATTTTATGGCATTCATAAACAGGTAAAAAGATGTCAAATTAGTTCTAAAAATGGTTTTCTAAAATATGATTTATGGGAAAGATAAACTGGAATTGGACGTATATACAAGATTATTTAGGTAATGATGCAAGAAAAAGGATTTCTAAAATAAAAAATAATATCTTTAAGTACTGTGTAATATAACTTTGTGGAAAATAGGTATGAAAATAATAGGAGAGAGAAATGGGCCTTCAAAAGAAATTATGTGGGAGGGGGGATAGAGGGAAACTTTTAAGGCTTCTAGGCATTGATACCATTTAGAAAGAATAGACCCAAAAAAATATTCTTTAATAAGGTTGAATATTTATTTATAAAAATAGATAACGAGATATAATAATCTAGATAGATAGAAAATTAAATATTCAAACTAATATGTAAATTATAGGATGTGAATATTAAAAAATAGTCATATATGGATCAATAACTTAATTATTTATGCACCCTACTATATTTGTAACACAAAATCATTATGCAATTCAATATAAAACTTTCAATTTAAAGTAACCAAGAATAACCCCACTATATTGGAAACTTTATTGGTGAAATAGTTAAACTTCCCTCCCACAAACAAAAATATAAACCTTCTACCAAGATAACCACGGAGTCCTTACCAACTAGAATATACCACCATCAAAATGTGAATTAATGTTTAACCCAATGAAACTCTTAAACCTACTTTGCATCCAAAATCACTTGCATAGTTTAAATTTTGATAGTCCAATACAAATACATCTTCTCTCTGACATGGTGTTGTCTTATAATGGTATATATTAATGAAAATGAAAGGACAGATGATGAAATAATGTTATTTCTATAGTTGGGTAAAAGGATGAAACCAATAGAATTATTTATAAGATTGATGATTTTTAGGTTTTTTAATGGTATATGTAAGCCTAGAATATTATTTAATTAAATTAATGGTTATATATTTAACATTTTATTGGTGTTTCTAGTGTTTAAAATAGTTTAAAAAAGATAAAAATATATTTTTTAATTTGTGAAACCAATATTATATTCAATAGATGAATTATATATTATGAACACTATTTCCAAATAATATAGATTTTATTTTTTTTATTTCTATGTAAATATATATATATATATATTATACATATTATACTATGGTATAGGTGAGAAAATAATTTCAAAGGGGGTTGGATACTATTTAAAAGTTTGAAACCTTGGTTCAAAATGGAAAGGGATTTTTTTTTAAAAATAGTGAGTGAGTGTTATAATGCAGTTTGAAAATGAATTTAATGTTTAATATTCTAAAAAATGTTTTCTTAATGGGTAAAACTTTGGTTAAAAATATATTTTAAATAAAGGGGATAATGTTTTTTAGCCGTGAAAAACATTTTGAAAAAACTAATAAAAATATCCCATTGATTTATTAAGATAAGATTAATTTGTTTTTTATAATATAAATGTGATTTTAAGGGTAAATGATTGGTTATAAAGTTAATAAATTAGATTTTTATGATGTTTTAGAATGAGGATAATATTTTTGATTTAAATGATGATCTAAATAAATAACATTTTAAATTTTAAATTTACTTTAAAATGGAGTTTTTTATTTGAAATTAGAGTGAATAGATTGATCGGTTTTTTTTAATGTAGTATTCTCTATCTATGGGATGATATTTATATATATTTATAAATGAAAACATGTGTATTTAAAAGGAGTGGTATTTTTATTTATATGATCATATTAACATTCATAGACCACCTAGATACACATAATTTCACCTCCCACATAATATTTATTGATAATAACACCATGTAAAGGGAATGTCACTAACTCCATCAAACCCATAGGATACCCTTCATGACACCAATCATGCAATGTTGGCCTCACAAGAAGATAATAGCTAATGAAATTTAGTCCTACGAACAAAATACTTTTCCATTTTCATAGAGTAATTGTAGGATTTCATTGAATAATGAAACTAAAATGGAGATCTCAACATGAGTGTATATAAGACTATCCAACTGAGGCTCTTCATGGTCTCACCAATCAAGTATCCCCTTGTAGGGATTAGACAGATGCTGATGCATTTTTAAACATCCAAAATGAAAATAAGAAATGTTGTTGGATGCTTCTCCAACTCCTTATCCTAGAAACTTTTATATTTAAGGATAGAACCATCGTCCTCATTAGTTTCATCTCCCAAATAGTTATTATTACATTTGTGTTTCTTGAGACTCATCCCCCATCGCTTATGGACATGCACCTTTGTTTCTTGTACTACCCTAAGCAGTAGTTATCCCATACTAGGTACCTATGATAACTGTGGATGAATTCAAAGGATAACACCAACCACCAGTGGAGTAATTATTTTCTAAAAGTAAATTATTTATTTCCTTAAAATCATAATGAAATTATTTGAAAAATTAAAATGTTTGGTTCCCCTTATTTGAAAGGGCCTTTTTTGAATTTATTTATTTTGTTAAATATTAATAATACTGAATAAAATAGGATGGATATTAATTAAAAATGGATGTATTCCAATAATATAACAAAAGTGTATAAATGTGGGGTGAAATATTTCACCATACTTGTAAAATATCTTGCATATGACCCTGATCAAATCCTTTCTCTGTGTTTACACTGTGGTTATTGATGAAAAATTAGTCTAAAGGGGTTGGAAGAACACTTGATCTGTCACCAAATAGATTGAACTTATAATTGTTATTACTAAATATGGGGAAAAGTTAATGTAGCTATAGATTAGAATTTCATTGTGTTATATGGATCATCTGAAATGATTACTATTGTGGAAAATAAAGAAGACTATATTGAGGATATGCTTTCAGGAATAAATGATGATGAATATCGTATTGAGGAAATGGAAATGATAGTTGAATATAGACTTCATGATTATCAAAAAAAATTGAGATGTTAAAGAGTTGTGATGATATGGAATTGTATGATGGATGTACTAAAAATACAACACTAGCAGTCGTACTATAGATGTATAATTTAAAATATTTAAATAGATGAAGTGGTGCTAGTTTTACTTAACTACTTTCTCTCTTGAATTATATTCCTCTAGAAGATAATGATATTCTTAAACAAACATATGATGCTAAAGAGAATACATTTAATGGGTATGTTATATTAAAGAATACATCCATATAGAAATGATTCTATACTATTTCAAAAGGACTAAAAATAACTTAAAGAATGCCCAATGTGTGGTGCTTCTCAATACAAGAAATATGAATCAACTCTTATGAAGTTTGTAGGGTACATTCCAATCATTCCAAGGTTTAGGTTCTTATATCAAAGTGAGGAGACTGCCAGTCAATTGACATGGCATGCAGATCCAAGAAATAAAGATGGTAAAATTCATCACTCGATAGACTCTCCTCAATGGGAAAGAATTGATCACAAGTATCCTGAATTTGGAAACAAGACTAGAAACATTAATCTTGTTCTTTCTATATATGGATTGAATCTTTTTGGTTTTTAAAGAATCACTCACATTACAAGGATGGTTTTGTAGGTAAATTATAACTTTCCATTGTGGTTATGTATGAAACGAAAATAAATTATGTTGTCTTTGATTATGTCCAAACCAAAAAAAATAGGAAATGATATTGATGATTATTTGGAACCTTTGATCAATTATTTGAAGTTATTTTTTTATTATGTTTTATATTGTATGATTCTTAAAGAAATGAATATTTAATGTTGTGAGCCATGTTATATAGGATGATAAATGAATTTCCTTCTTATAAGAATTTTTCAGGATATGACACTAAAGGAACTCATGGGAGTCCCATTTTTTAACAAGGTAAACAGTAAATTAGATTGAAACGATCATCAAAGACTTTTTTGTAAGGCATCACATATTTCTACCTCAGATACATAAGTACCGATCTTAGAAAGCATCATTCGATGCTAGTTTAGAAGAATGTACAAAACCATATCCACTAATAAGTGATCAAGTATTTCAGAATGTAAAAATATATAGACGCTACTTTCAATAAACCATTTTTAAAAAACATTATGAAAGTTGGTTGGAAAAATATATCAATTTTTTAGAATTACCATACTAGGATTGTTTGTATAGTAGAAATTTTCTTTATGTTATACATATTTAAAAAAACATTATGTGATAGTTTCATTGGAACATTAATAAATGAACCCAGTAAAACAAATGATATAATTAAGGCTAGATTGGATATGATTGACATGGGTATATGGGATGAGTTTGTTCCAGTGAAGGGTCAAAAATATAATTCCTCCTTTTCTTACACTCTTTCTAAGTGGGAGAGATATCAGTTTTGAAACATCTTGAATGATGTAAAGGTTTCAGAGGGGTACTCATTGAATATCAAGAATATCATGTCAATGAATGATTTAAAGTTAAAGTGTTTGAAATCACATGACTATAATATTTTGTTGTAATATCTAATTATTGTAGCTTTACATTGATAATTTCCATCATATGTAAACCAATATCTATTTATTTTTAAAATCTATATGCATCGAAGTCATATACTTAGATAAATTTCCAACTATGGAAAGGGAAATTTACATCATATTATGAAAATTGGAAATGTTCTTCCCACTAGAATTATTTGATATGAGGGTTCTCTTGATGTTTTACTTTGTAAGAGAAATCCTTCTATGTGGTCCTCTACATTATCGAAGTTTTAACTCCATTGAATTGTATATGAAGATTTTGAAAGGGTGTATCAAAATCAATGTTGGCCAAAGGGTTGTTTTTTAGAGTGATATATTATTGAGGAAGCCATTGAATTCTATATTGATTACCTCTTCAGTGTGGAAATAATTAGCTCATTGAAATATCATCACACTAAATAACTTATGAGTGAAGTGATTTCTAGAATAGATGTTTTCATAATAAAAATTATAGATTTGGTGTAGGCCCACCTATACATTTTTAGTAATAATTTAGAGGTTTCCCCATATGTTAAAACCCATAAATAGATTCTTAGGAATTTCAATCCATCAAGGGATTCAAAATGCATATTGAATACACATAATAAACTGTTTATAGGATGGTTTTAGGACCATATTTTTAAGGATTCATATAAAAATAAAGATTAAATTTCAGAATAACTTCAATGGATAGCTATAGGACCAAGTGTGCATGTATTATCATATAATGGTTATGTAATTAATGGTTATGAATTCTATAAAAAGGAACATGATAAAGGTAGGGCCATAAAAAATAGTTTAGATACACTTTTTGCTGAAGCGATGAATGTATATGCTACTAAGGATAAAACTCCAATTTTTGAAAATATTTCATACTTTGGCATTAACAAACAAATATGGGAGTTGGATTAGACAACACTCCAAGAGCATATTTTTCAATGAAAGAGGGTTGATAACATGAGTGATCCTAAAATAGAGAATTGGAACTCATGAATTTGGATTCCAGTAGGAAAGGGTATAAATAATAACCATTTATAATGGAATCAAATAATGTACATGTATTTTATATTCTAGATCGTCTACAACAAAATTAGTCAATTGTTCTGTTATCAATCAATCCAATGAAGATTTAGATGGAGATTCAAGTGATGATAAACCTTTAATTGGGAAATTTCAATCATTTCATAATTTTCCCAATGTATATGGGGCCTTGTATTTCAAAGGAGGCCACAATAAAGGGATTTGGATACTCAATATAGGGTTCAAATCCCTTCAACTTTAAAAAAAAGAGAGTTAAAAATCAAGTTATATTTTTTTGTAATGTACATTGCATTACTTCATGTTATTATTATTTCGTTACTGTATTTACATATTATATTATTTATGTTGAACAACTTCTATAGAAAATGACTTATTCATGTGTGAATGCTCTCGATCCTAAGGAACAACAGGTTTCCCAACATTCTGGTGCTCCCAATGTAGAGGAACAAAAATATTATATGTATATTGATGATATAAATCCATATGAACCAGATATTAATGATGTTGAACTTGAACAAATGGTTGATGGTGATCAACTAATGTCCTAGAAAAAAGAATCACTCTAGAATTATGTTGTTATCAAAATTTATTAAGGAGAGAAACAGAGGCATCAAGTTTGACGTCGGGTGGAATACATGTGGCCATCCTATTAACCCCAACAGAACCATGTTCATTAGTTTCTTTGGGAAAAGTGATCAGAATCACATGCCAATTGATTTTGATTCATGGAATCATGTATTTCCCCAACTTAATACACTAATTTGGGAAGGTATTAGAGTAACATTATGATATCCTTTCTTTATTTTACTACAAAATAAAATAGGGAAACATTGAATAACTCCTCATTATCCATTGTAGAGTCTTTTTATCATAGATGACTCCTAAAAGAAGTTAGTATTAATAATTTATATAAGGTATCACAGTGGATGTATTGCAATTCTAATAATGTTTCATCTCAATGTTGATAAAGGGAAAATAAACATTTACCCACCACATATGTTTTTACACCTGATAAGCCGGGAATAATGTGATGGGTTTACTACCCATCAAGAGGATACATATTCTCAAGTACATTATGGTTGGTAACACGTCATTTTAAAATATGTGTATTAATCAATTTTTTAATGATTTTTTTATTTATGAATCAATAACTGAGTTATAAAAATAAGAAATTTGTAGAAAAACCAACGTACCACTACTGTAAAGTAAGGACGGGGTATGCTTGAGTTGAAATAGAATTGGTACATATTTTTAATATGTCGTAATATATTTAGGTTGAATGAAAGGAGGAATGTATAAATAACGATGAAATACTAATAGGTTAAAACACACAAAAATTTTGGGAAGTATGTGTGATTATAACATAACGAATTGTTTTTTCTTTAAATAGGTATTATATAACGTTGATTACTTATTTTGTGGGGGATGAAAAGATAAGGAAAAACTCAAGAACAATCATTGTGTGATGATCCCCCCCCCAACCCCCACCAGGTTTAGTTGATTCATTCCCCTCAAAGAGTTTTTTTAGGTGAGGTAATCTATATTCTTATAATATTTCTATGAAATGTGAATCAGGAATACACTGATAAATTTATTGTATTGATATTATAAAGGGTGAAAAATTACTTTGACTTTTATCTATCAACACCCACTCATAACCTTATTGTGAGGTATATGGTGTTCAATGTCCAAGAATTCATTCTACACAACATACAACATCATATAAGTCATGTGAGATTTGGGATTAGCATATGTCATAAACTGAGCACCGATCTACCTATTCCACATGATGAATAAAATATTCATATGCTTGAGAAATCTATTAGAACATGCATATAATTTCAATAATAACTTTTAATAAAACGTGTCAAAATAGAGGAATTTATTTCCAATTTATTTTTCATGATAAACCTTTATCAATTAATGAAAAAGTTCAAACCAAAAAATATTATTACACACAGAAAAAGGGAAGGGGGTGAAACGAAAGGTCGAATCAAAACAATCTAATGGAACAACTGACCAAGGGAAAATATCTTCATAAATCACCTTTACCCCATTGATTGAATATCCCCATTTTCTAACATTGATCTTTCATTTATATACAAGGTTAAAAAGTGGTTGTAATCACATAATTGATTATGAAGAAAAAATGTACAGAAAGTCTATTACAGGGTTCATTTCTCTTGAGAATGTAAATTAAATTCTCATGTATTAAAGGATAAGAGTCTAATTTTTAAATGTATAAATAAGGTGTGTTTTTGTTATTTGTATTTCCAATAGTTGATTTACTCTGTTAATTGTGACTCAATATTGTTCATATTTTTTGTAGGCATTTATATTAATATTATGTCAAAGTAAAATAAAATAAACATAAATATGGGCTCATTATCTCTCACATTACTTATATAGACCAAAATAAAATTAAATCATCCAAAATTGATCAAATAATGGAAAACTTGACCACAGTGTTTGAAAGAAAACTTCCAGATGATAGACTCTTCTTATTACCAATGATATAGGGGTACAAATATACAACATAATCATTTCAAATATAATTTTAATTCCTTTCATTATATATTACTCTTTGTTTTCTAGGAAATATTGGGTACTCATGAGTCAAATTAGATACTAGAAATATTTATTTCATGGATTAACTACATGTATAGCCCTCACCGCCTTCTATAATAACTCAATCACTGACTTCAGCATCCTTAGGCAGCTAAATATTAAAGGTAATTACCAGAAACCTCTTGGAACTCTGGAAAATTTCCTATTCCCACCCTTCACTAAATAGCATAAGTGTAACATTAATACCACCTTGAGGGGGAACCTGGGACCATCTTGTTAGGGTGCTATTTTTAGGGACCACAGTAGTGACATGATCGAATGGCTTTATGGTCCATGGGGAAATGGCACTCCTTTGGATGCAGAAATGTAGGGATTTATCAGAGTTGTCACACTTGACTATCAGTGAGGTTGGAATAACCTATGGTTTGAATCTTACTCTAGTACAATTGTTCAAGCCACCAAGATGGGTATTATTCATCCCTCAGGGAAGATAACGGCAAAATCGGTGAACTCTCGGTAAAATCTCTCCTCAATTAATTTCATCATCACCCACATCTTTCAGGAGGCCAACAGACTTGCCGATGGACTTGAAAACAGAGGTGTCTCTAAGGTGGGACACATCTCCTCTACTACCATTCCTTTTTATCACTTTCCAACCCTCATTAGGGAAAATTTTAAAATTCCTTCTTTCCGACTCTTTTCTGTTTTCTTTATTTTTCAATAAAGAGCCCTCGTGCTCACCTTTCCAAAAAAACTTTACATAATCTTGAATTTTATTCAAGAACTCACTTACTTTAGCATTGAAGATCTTTTCAAGTTTATATTTTTAGATAATCTAGATATAATACATTCATAAAATTCCACATTTATGTTGAGCGGATACCACAAAAATAGTATCCATTTCTTCCAAAATATAAAACTATTCAAATAAAAAAAATTATCCTTGAAAAATCTTCGTAACATTTAACTAGGATTATTATTTGTCTTAAACATTCATATAACCTATGGAAACCATATAAAACCTTGGGATGAATGAGAAAATATTATTAAGGTATATAAAAATACATAAAGAAGACATTATTCCATTAATACTTAAAATTTGAAATCATTTTCAAAAAGACATACTTGTCACCCATATATACTTATATTGTGAAACATTATATTTACAAAATATTTCCAAAAATAATAATTAATATAAATAGAACCATAAAGTTATATCAGGGAATTACAAACAAAATCTTGCAACCCACTTGGCTACATTATAATTTTTAACTCTCATTACTACCTTACAATGTAACATGCACGACTACTTTATTGTGTAACAATCACAATTACACTTGAAATAAACATATGGCCAACCTATAACATACACATAACTAATGAATTTGATGTATATATAGGTCCCACAATTAATCATAAAAAATTCCCACGAACCAGAAAATAATCATACAACATGAATAATTTCATAAAAACATTTCTTTTGAATTTTGAAAATAGAATATTAAAAGAGGATTTTAAAAGCAAATCCCCTTACAAATATCATCTAATTGAAGTGACACTTAATAGAGTATACTGAATATATATACACACTATAAATAAAAATAATTAATCATAATATAATCAAAATTCATCACAAAAAATATTTTAATAACACATAAATAATGAAGTATATGGTTAACCCAAAGAATGGAAATTGGGTTAATAATTCCCTTACCTTGGAATCATATTACTTAAAAGGTGTTTAAAAATCTTGTATAATGGTTAAAATAGTATAATTAATATATTATAGGAGAATTTTCATGTTTATAACACCTTATATGATCATTTCATGACATCATTTCACCCTTTAATTATTAGTATTTTGTTCCTTCCTTTCTTTCGGGTGCGTTCTTTACATGATTTTTGTGGCTGGTTTGTATATGATTTTATTATCGTATGGAAAAGAAATTACTGAAGTGTAATGAAATGATATTAATATACATATTTAAATCTTATTCAACCATTAAAATGGTTTTACAAATAGCTTTGAAGGAAGTAAGGGAAATTGAAGACACATAATTTATGATTTTGGTAAATCGGCACATTGTGGACAGTGTTCTTATTTTTAGAATAAGAGGGGGAAGAGAAAAAGTAAATTAATGTATTTTTCAATAAAACTGATAAAATACGTAATATATAAGATTATAGAGATTTTATTACTTCAGGATAAGGGGAGGATAAGATATTATAAGATAAGAAAATAATTGAAAAGAAAACACATGAAGATAAAAGAGGGTTTTTACCTCTTGATCTCTTCTCCTAAAGATCCTCCTTAAGGCCTTTGGTTTTGGACTTTTGGTGATATTTTTAGGTCCTGTAAATGATTAAGAGACTTGGAAAGATTATTTTTAAGAACATAGAGAAGGATCGGGGCTTGAGTGGTGTGAGAGGAAGAGGGGGTGAAGGTGGTATTTAAAGTGGAGGAGAGGAGGGGTTTTAAATTATTTTAATCATTAGTTTAGTATTTTTTTGCAAGACAATTAATATAATTTATTCTTGTGACAAAAAAATGTAATAAGTGAATGTGAGTTCAACCCAATGGCCATTTACATCATCCAAGACTCAAGCATGATGAATAAATTCATTTATTTATCATATTTCTTAATTATTGAATTTAACTATTCACCAAAAAATCAAATATTTCTAAAAACCCAAAAAATAACCATAACCATTTTTAAATGTGTAGAATTCAAAAATGAACACCATTTTTTGTAAATAATTATTTAAATATGATTAATTTAATTTTTAAATAAAATTGTATTTTATTCAAAAAATAACAATTTTAAATATATAACTCATTTTATATCACCTTGAAAAATTAATCAAGATCTCATTATCGTATAACTTTAATAAAATAAAATAATAATATGATTTACTATTCATAAGGGTCATATTACTATTCATAAGGTTATGTTACTATTCACTAAAAGAAGTTGGTTCTATCCACCACCAAATAACATACTATTCATAGCCATAGGTGACTGGTTTTTTAAATTCAAATCATTGAAGCAAAAAAATTATGTTTGATGGCTAGTTTATAACTATCCACTTAAAAAAATTATGTATTTCTATTTATTTTTAAATCTTGGGGTGTTGCATTCTCCCCAACCTCTAGAAATCTCATCATCGCATTTTTTTACATATTAAACAAATTATGGTACCCTTCCCTTATATCATTTTTAGTTTCCCATTTTGCTTCTTCAACCATGTGTTTCATCCACAAATCATTTTCCTATTGGATTAACTTATTCTATAATACTTTCTCCCTGTGATCAAGAATATGAATAGGTATATCTTCATAAGAAAGGTTCTTTTCCATCTTAATTACTAATGGGATCAAGACATAAGATAGATCTAGCACATACTTTCTCAACTTCGAAACATAAAAAAATTGTGTACTTGAGATAAACTCAGAAGAAAGTCTACTTGGTAAGAAACTGGTCTAACTTTATCCAGGATTTGATAAGGTCCAATGGAACATTTACTTATCTTTCCTTTCTTACCAAGATTCATCACACTTTTCCATGGTAATATTCTAAGAAAAAATGACCACCTACCTCAAAAGAAAAGTCATTCCTCCTACTATTTGTATAATGTTTCTGTCTGCTCTGAGCTTTCCTCATCTGTTGCTAGATCATACTAACTTTCTCAGCCATTTCCTCTACTAATTCTAGTCTCATCAACTTCCTTTCCCTAACTTCATCCCAAAAAGTTGGAGTTTGACACCACTTCCCATAAAATGTCTCAAAAGGTTCCATATGTATATTATAATGAAAACAGTTATTATAAGAAAACTCAACTAAAGAAAGATGTTGATCCAAAAAACATTTTGGTAGTACATTGAACAAGGTCAAATAATATCCTAGAGAGTCTGAATCATTAGTTCTGACTGTCCATCTGATTGAAGATGAAAGGATGTACTGAAATTTAATTCTGTTCCCAAAGAATTCTGAAGTCCCTTTCAAAAAATATAAGTGAACATGGGATCCCAATCAGATGTAATATAAAAAGGCACTCTATATAACACGACAATATCTTTGAGGTATAGTTGATAAAGTTGATCTAAATACATTGTATCTCGAATATTAAGGAAATAAGAAGATATAGTTAGGCGATCAACAATAAACTAGATTTTATTGTCACATCGAGAAGTATTTGGTAGTTCCACAACAAAGTCCATGGATATATTTTCCCATTTACACTCTAGAACTGGTAAAGGTTGAAGCATCCCCTTTGGTAACTGTCACTCTTCATTAACCTATTGACATGTCAAACATTTCACAGTAAATTCTACAATATCTCTTTTAATTCCAACCCGCAAATAATATTCTCGAAGGACGTTGTACATCTTTGTGCTTCCAGGAAAAGATGAAAATAGAGAATTGTGGTCTTCGTACAATAATTCATTCTTCAAATTAGAATCGCAAGGAACACATATTATTTTTTCAAATCTTAAAACGCAATATTTATCATGGTTAAATTCTAGAAAAGTTCCCATTTTAACCAATTATACCTTTTTCGGTATATCATGGACTTCCTTTTTCACATTCCTAATTCTGTATGATAACGTTGACTACACTGAAACCTGAAACAAAATAGAGATATTTTCTACACCAACAACTTCTATGCCAAATTCATCAAATCATTAATTAAGGTATCATTTTCTAAATGCAACATGGTTGATGATGTATGATGTTTTCGACTCAAGGAATCTGTCACTTTATTTGATTTTCTACGATGGTAATTGATCATGCAATAATATTACTTTATTAGTTCAAGCTATCTTCAATTCCTCATGTTTAATTACTTCTTAGTGAATTATACTTCACACATTTATCGTTAGTATATATTTGACATTTCACTCCATATAAATTATACCACCAAATATTCAAAGACAAAAAACACTACTGCTAATTCCAAATCATGTGTGGGATAATATAAATCAAGGGGTTTTAGTTGTCTTGAATCAAAACCAATTACCTGATCATTCTGCATCATAACACAACCAAGCCCCTCCAATAAAGCATCATTTTAGGTGAAAAAATCACCAGTTCTTGAAAGAAGATACAAAACTGAAGCATTCACCAATATCTTCTTCAGTTCCTGAAGAAAACATCATAATCTTATGTCCACATAAATTTAACCCCTTTTCCTATTAACTTAGATAGTGGGATAGATAACCGGGAAATTTTTTTAACAAACCATTGGTAATAACCTTCTAATACAAGAAAACAATGAATTTTGGTAACATTTTTAAGTATTTCACATTCATCAAACACTTTTGTTTTGGAAGGATCAATAGTTACTCCATCCTTATTTAAAATGTACACAAGATAATAAATTTTTTTCAACCAAAAAATCACACTTTCTTAATTATTTATACAGTTTATTTTCCTTTAAGGTTTTCAAAATTACCATTAGATGTTTTCCAATCTCCTCTTTACTTTTAGAAAATACCAGAATTTTATCAATAAACGCAACTAAAAACTTATCTAATAACTCATGAAATATTGTATTCATAAGATCCATGAATACATAATGTGAATTTGTTAACCCAAATAGCATAACAAGAAATTTGTAATGCCCATATCTAGTACAGAATGCGGTATTCGGGATGTCTGCTTTCTTTACCATCAACTGATGGTACCCTGACCTCAGGTCAACCTTAGAAAAATATTTTTCTCCATGGAGATGATCAAAAAAGTCACCAATATGAGGCAAAGGATACATGTTTTTAATAGTGATGTTATTCAAGTCTCTATAATCAATGAAAAGTCTCATTGAACCATCTTTCTTTTTAATGAACAAAATAGGAGCACCACATGGTGAAGTGATAGGATGAATGAAGCCTTTATCAAGAAACTCCTAAAACGGTTTTTTCAGTTCAATAAGTTTCATTTCATCCATTTGATATGGGGTTTTTGAAATATTTTAGCATCTAGAACTAAGTCAATTGTGAATTCAACTTCCCAATCAGGTATAACACTGAATAACTCATCATGAAAAACAACAAGATATTCATTTACCATTGGAACATTATTAATCTAAATAGTTCCCTTGTTTTCAACAATATAAGTAAGAAAACATTAATTTCCATTTTTTAATAGTTTCTCAGCATCCTAATATGTTATCAATTTTATGGTCTCATTTTTGAATAAAAATGAAACTCTTTCTGAAAAACAACTTCTTTATCTCTATAATCAATAATAGCATGATAAATAGAAAGCCAATCTATGCTGAAAATGACATAAAAATCTAATAAGGGAAAAACAAAAAGGATTCCAGGTAAAGTATTTCCACATACCATATTATAAATTTTCATATAATTCCTCTTTTCTATAATATTTCCCCCTTGTGTTTTAACAATATGTTTTAGTCTTATTTGCTGAGGTGATATTTCCATTTTACCAGAATATTTCATAGAAATAAAGGAATGTGTAGACACTATATCAAAAAAACATTAGCAAAATCTGAGTAAACAAAGAAATTACCTGATAAAACTTCATTTTATTGCCTAAAATCTACTAAAGTAGTTAAAAAGGATCTCACTACATCTTTTTGCTTATATTCTGGCTTCTTTTCATCATTCAGATCTCTCTTTGGGAAGGCATTTTCATAACAAAACATCTCACCACATTTATAACACTTTATAATTTTCTTATCAGAATTAGTCTTAAGACCATTTTCATTACAATCTCGCACAATATGTACAAACTTACCACATCAAAAAAATCATGGTTTTGGTAAGGCATTCCCAATGGTACTATGTACCACATTTTTCACAAACTAGAAACTAAAAATTCATACCATCTGATTTCTTTGATTGATTCCTATCCATAGTTTTCCACCTAGAACTCTACTTTTTTTTCAAGGTAAAAATTGTCATCAGAAAACTCTATTTATACCCTCTCATAAAATCAGACAAGTTTCTCATAACAGTTGAAATCACAGAAATCTAATGCCTTTTGATATCTTGGCTTCAATCCTGAGTAAAAATGGTTGATTTTTCATTCAAGATCTAGAATAAGATTTGAAGTATAACTCACCAGATGTTGATTTTCGATTCATAAACGGCTATTTAATCTTCTTAATTTTTCTTCATTTAAAGTAATTGATTATCCATCATAAATTGAACCAGCTTATGAAAATATTTTCAAGGAAAATACTTTTAAATTCATCCCACTCTAAGGCATCAATATCCTCTCTATCCCAGATATTCGTGGCCCCCACAGATCTAATTCACCTTCAAAAGGATAAATGGAAAGTGTTACCTTTTGATTATCTGAACATCCCATATCATCAAATATATTTTAAATGGATTTAATCCATCCTTAAGCTGCTACTAGATAAGAAGATCCACTAAAATCAGGAGGGTGTTTCCTCATGAAATGTTCTACTATCGTCAAGTTTCTTTGTGGTACCTCTAGCTTCTCTCATGCGTGGATGCCAATTTCATTTATTGCATGTGTCAGTTGATCCATTACTATCACAAACTTCTCAGTTCCAATCCCTACCACTCCAATTTGTAGATTCAGAAGGATGTCACTCTACCGGTTTCTTTCTGATTCAGATTCTCTGTTTCTTCTATGGAAAACCATTCTGAACAAACATATCTTATTCAAAGAAACATGGTAATCTTCAAATGGAACATGAGCCTTATCCTGGATGGTAGGGACTCCGTAAGGGAATCCGGGAGACCCAGGATCAAATCCAGGTTGAGACATTATTTCCGAGGATTGTAGCAGTACTGTAGCAGGTACTGTAGAAGGTACTATAGTGGGAACTGTTCAGTACTGTAGTAGGTATTGTTGCGGGAACTAAAGTAGGTAATGTTTGGCACTGTAGGAGCTAGAAATATGCCCCTGTTTGGGCCTTTGAGCCACCGATTTGGTCTGTGAGTCCTTTAAGGCCTTCGTGCCACCTAGGCCTTCTGGTTAGTATGGCCTTCAGGCCACCACAAGGCCTTCGGGTCACCTTCAGTGCAGATGCAAACCAAACAACCTATAAGGAAAAATATCTAAAAGGAGGATGAGTAAAGAGCTTTCACCATTGCAGAATCTAAATGGATTGAAAGAATGAGAGGGTATGGTAGCTTCCATCAGGATAAGCCTGTGCATGCATGGGAATGCCTAGTCAAATAGACATGCGAAGGTGGAGAGCTGATTTCACGATGAAGATGATGGGGAGGAGCAGTTCTAAGTAGTTAGTCTAGGTTGTATTTAATGTTTGAAGCCTACAGGAAAATGAATTCATATAAGTCCTATGGGCCATGTAATAATTATGTCTACGGGCCTTGTAAGGGTTCCACCTCACCCCTTGAAATGTGGATTATCAAAAATAAATAAAAATGAAGGAATTCAGGCCATTGGATGGTAATCTTCAAATGCTATACCATTTAAAATTTACTATAGATTAAAGATCATTTATATTATTATTTTAACATCATCCTAACTCTTAATTTTATCTAAAATATCCTTTGATACAAACTATAAGTACCCAACCTTATTACAATACATAATCTTGAAATTTAGGCAAGAAATCACAACCGTTCACATTGAGGATCTTTTCAAGGTTATATTTTTTGAGAATTTGTATATATACACATATATAACATTTCACATTTATATAAATCGTATTCCACAAAAATAGTATCCATTTTTTCCAAAATATAAAACTTTTCCAATAAAATATGTTTTATTTGAAAAATCTTAATAACATTTTACTTGGTTCCTTATTTGTCTTAAACATTCTTATAGCATGTAAAAATCATATAAAATACTGGGATGACAAAAAAAGTCTTAATAAAGGATTTACAAAGAGGGAAACAAGTATTTAGTCCATGACTACTTGTAAACGTATGAAATTATTTTCAAAAAGATATACTTTTCACCATTTTATACTTACTTTGTAAAACTTGATATTTCCAGGAGACTTCCACAAAACATAAAGAACATAAATTGAACCATAAAGGTATCTTGGGGAATTAATTACATAATATTGTAACCCTCTTTGATACCTTATAATTTTTGACACTCGGGGCTACATTACAGTGGAACCCTCACGACTACCTTATTGTATAAGCATCACAGTTACACTTGGAATAACCATATGGTCGACCTCCAACTTACACATACCCAATGAATTGGATGGAGATATAGTTCCCACACTTCATTATAAACAATTCCTAAGAACCATAACATTATCATAAAACATGAATAACTGTATAAAAACATTACTTTTCAATTTTTTTAAACAGAATTGTAAAAGAGGATTTTAAAAGAAAAGCCCATTACAAATATCATATAATTGAAGTGAGACTTAATATAGTGGATGGAATTTGTATATACACTGTAAATACGCATAAGTAAACATAATATAAACAAAATTAATCACACAAAAATTTTTTATACCACATAAATAATGAAGTAGAAGGTTAACCCGAAGAATTGAAATTGGGTTCAAAATTCCCTTACCTCGGGTTCCTCTTAAAGAATTGTTAAACATCTTGTATTATAGTTAAAGGACTGTTATTGATATCTTAAAAAACCATATTCGTGTTTATAACTCCTTATATGATTATTTAATAACATAATTTCACCCTTTAATTATTAGTATTTTGTTCCATCATTTGTTTTGGGTGAATTATTTACATGATTTTCGTGGCCGGCTTGTATTTGATTTTCTTATCGTATGAAAAAAATATCTAGAAGTGGAATTAAATTTTCTTAATATGTTTCTAGAATATTAAATTATTTTAAAAATCATTTTTCTTATATGGTACGAGGATGAATCATTAGATAAATCTTTAGTGATATCTATTTAGATCATTTTGGCGATTCATTGATAATCACGAACATGTTTCAAAATATATCTTTAATATTATGCATCTAAGATAATTAAAGAACATAAGAGAGGTAATATAATACACTTTACAATCTTATTCAATAATTAAATTGGTTTTACAAATACCTTTAGAGGAATTAAAAGAAATTGAAAACACGTCATCCACGATTTGGGTAAATCAACACATCGCGGACGGTGTTATTATTTTTAGAATTATAGGGGGGAAGAAGATGATTTAAATTGATGAATTTTTTCATAAACATTATAACATCCAGAATAAATAATATTCTGGATCTTTCTTTCCTCTTGGATATGGGTAGGAGAAGAGAGTATAAGTAAATAAAATAACTAAAAATAAATCTCATGAAAATTAAAGAGGATTTTGACCTCTTGATCGCTTCTCCTTAAGATCATCCTTAAGGCCTTTAGTTTGGGACTTTTGGTGAGACAAAAAGGTATTTTATGTGTGGAAGATCCTTGGGAAGAGTGTTTGGTAGATCATAGACAAGGATCATGGCTTCAGTGGTGTGAGAGGAAGTGGGGGTGAAGGTGGTATTTATAGTGGAGGAGAGGAGGGGTTTTACAATATTTTAATCATTAGTTAAATATTTTTTCTCAAGACTATCAATATTCTTGAATCATGTGACCAAAAACAGTAATAACTTCTTTTTATTTCAAAACAATGGCCATTTACATCATTTATTACTCAAGCATAATTTAGAAATTTATTTTTTATCATATTTTGTAATTATCGAATTTCAATATTCACCAAAAAATAAAATATTTCAGAAAAATCCCAAAAATTCGCCCTAACCATTTTTTAAAGTGTATAATTAAAAAATAAACTACATTTTTTGAAAAATAATTCTCTAATTTTTAAATAAAATCATATTTTATTCCAAAAATAATAATTTTCAAACTATAGCTGATTATATATCACCTTGAAAAATTAATCAAGATCTCATTATATTGTATCCTTAAGAAAATAAAATAATAATATGATTTAATATTTATAAGAGTCATATTACTATTCATATTGTTATTCATAAGCGTATGTTACTATTCACCAAAAAAGTTCTTTCTATTAACCTCTAAATAACTTACTGATCACAACCATAGAAGAACATTTTTTGAAATTCAAATCATAGAAGAAGCAAAATTATGTTTGACGGCTAGTTTATAAATATCCAATTAAAACAAAGTTTCATGTATTTCATTTTATTTTTTTAAAACTCGGGGTGTTATAGTATATAATTAGATTCCATTATCAAAACACTATCCAATGGCCTGAAGGCCTACATTTTTTATTGATTTTTGATAATCAACCTTTCAAGGGGTGAGGAGGAACATTTACAAAGCCCGCATGAGTAAGTATTACATGTCTCATAGGCCTTAGAGAAATTCATTGCTTGTAAGCTTAAAACATTACATACAACCCAGAAAAACTACTTGGAACTACTCCTCCCCATCATCTACATCATGAAATTAGCTCTCCACCTTCATATGGCTGTTCGGATAGGCTATCCCATGGATGCACAGGCTTGTCTCGATGACAGGTGCCATAACCTCTCATTATTGCAATCCGTGTAGCTTCTGTTGTGGTGATAGCTCCTTGCCTCTCCTCTAGTAGAGCTTGTTCCTTGTAGGTTTTCTGGTTTGCATCTAAACTTAATGGTAGCTCAAAGGCGTTGATGTGTCCCGAAGGCCTTACTGGCCCAAATGATTGGGTGGCTCAAAGTCCTTAAATCACTCAGGGACCAAATCGGTGGGCTGAAGGCCCAAATGAGGGAAAATTCCTGGCAACTACAGTGCCAAACAATGTCTGCTACAGTACCTGCTATAGTATGCTACAGTACCAACAATTATGCCTCTGCCTGGATTTGATCTTGGGTTTCCTGGATGCACTTAAGAGACCTCACCAACTAGGCTGAGGCTCATGTACATTTTTTTCATTATCATAAAACCTATAAAAATAAATTACTTATTTTTTTGACGTATTTGTAGTGTCCAAAACAAACCAATCGAAAATATTATGGATATTACATTTGTAAATTTATAAGAGTTATTATATAGCATCAAAAAACTAGTATCCCCAAAGTGGTATTTCTGAATATAATTACTATTTCTTTAAAAATATTTATTAATTCTTTATGATTTTATATTTTTCCTGTACTACCATGACTTCCAGAAGTCCCTATATTCATAATTCAAAATATATTTGTTTAGTAATGACTAGGAAACATACCTTATCTTATAATGTACACATATATCATGAATATGTGACTTCCTACTACTTATTTAGTTTATTTTATCTACATTTTTTCTAATTTGTTTAGTTAAATTCATCATTATTTTATATAATTATTATTTTGTTAATTTTCAAAGATATCATGAAGTAATTACTTCATCAACATGGATCATGCAGTAATGTATGATGATCATGAACTTTAGGTAAAAATACAGAGTGGAATAAATCATACCTCAATAGGAGACACAGTTTACCAGGTATGACTCAAATTTTGTGGTTTCAAAATAAAATTGATATTTTATTACTTTATTGTTTCATATTTATTTTTAATTTATTTCTTTATAGTATTAATAACATAATAATTGTTTTATTATATAGGTGTATTCATTTGGGTAGTCATATTTTTCCTTGAACTATCTGCAACAAGCCAAACAATAAAGAACATTCTTCTTTTTGATGAGGAGTTTTAGGCATCATGGGGTAACCTTTTCCATACAAATAGAACAACTACCCAATTCTATATTGGTTTAGATAGATGAAGTAAAAAGACACATCACAAAATCAATAATCCATACCTCAATCTGATACATAGTGTGATTAGTATGAATCAAACTATGATTTTTTTAGTTTATAATTTTAATTTTAATTCGAAACACACATCACATACAAAAAACTAATCAAACACATTCAGATAGATTTGACACTTTAGTATAATAAATCATAATTCATTTGTGATATGTAGGAATCATTTGTACCTCAATCAAGCATACAATGTAACCAGAATGATTCCAAGTGTGTCTTTTTAATTATAATTGACATTAATTATTTTAAAAAACACAAGTGACATAGTCAAAAGTGAGAAAATGAATTATGATCATTTTTATAATTTAGGATATATATATATATATATATGCTTTTTGATGTGTAGAAACCACCCGCATCTCAATCCAATACACAATGTGACTAATATGACTCCAAGTGTTTTTTATTTGAAATAGACATTAATTTTATTAAAAATGAAAAGTGACATACTCAAAACCAATAAAACAAATTCATATTGTTTTTGATACTTTAGGAAAATGATCTATAAGTCATTTGTGACAAGTATGAATCAACCAAACCTCAATCTGATGCACGGTGTGACTGTAATGACTACAAGTATGTATTCTTGTTTAAAATTTACATTAAATTTAGTAAAAAAGAAAAGTTCCATACTCAAAATTAATGAAATGAATTAATAATTTTATTATACATTAGGAAAATGATTCATAAATAACTTTTTTTGTTTAGGAATAACTATCACTTCAATATGAAACATGGTGGGATCGATATCACTCCATGTATGCATTTTTATTTAAAATTGGCTTTAATTTTATAAAAAATGACAAGTGACATATTGAAAACTGAGAAAATAATCAGATTATTTTGATGCTTTAAAAAATAATCCAAAAGATGTTTTTTATATGTATGAATCAGAATCACCTCAATTAGATGCACACTCTGACTGATATGACTCCAAGTGTGTCTTTTTATTTAAAATTGAAATTAATTTTAGAAAAAAGAAAAAGTGGCATACTTAAACCCAATAAAACAGATTCATATTGTTTTTATACTTTATGAAAATGATCTATAAATATTTTTTTACACATAGGAGATAATCATACTTCAACAAGATTCATGGTGTGGCAGTAATAACTCAAACTGTCCATTATTAGTTTAAAATTGATAATTTAGTTCAAAAAAGTGTTCCACTCTTTTAAAACTGAGAAAAATTGACCATATATCCATGATAATTTATAGAAATTATTCATAATTAATTTAAGCCATGTAGAAAGTAGTATCATATCAAAATGACACATGATGTGACTGGTATAACTCAAAGTGTGTGTTTCCTGTTTTAAATGTCATTTTATTAAAAAACACAAGTGACATAATCAATACTAAGAAAATGAATTTATGTTGTTTTAAAACAATAATAAAATGATCTATAAGTCATTTTTTAGGTGTACTAATCAGACGTACCTCAATTAGATGCATGTTTTGACTAATATGACTCCAAATATGCCTTTTTTATTTAAAATTGAAATTACTTTTAGTAAGAATAATAAGTGACATAATAAAAACTAATAAAAATTTTCTTGATTAATTTGATACTTTAGGAAAATGATCCATAAGTCATTTTTGATGTCTAAAAATCAACTACCCCTCAATTTGACAGACAATTTGACTGGTATGACTCAATGTGTTTGTTATCATTTTAAAATTGACATTTTAGTTCCAAAAGTGTATCACTAACTGAAAATAAAGAAAACCTAATATGATTGTATTGTTAATTTAGTAAAATGATTCATAATTCATTTATGATGTGTACGAATTAGTCTAACATAAAACTAACACATGAAGTGACTGTTATATCTCAATGTGTTTGTTTCCAGTTTGAAATGACATTTTAGTAAAAAAAACACAACTGAAAAACTCAAAACTAATAAAATGATTTAATATTATTTGAATACTTTATTAAAATTTTCCAAATGTCATTTTTTATGCGTAGTAATAAATCACACCATAATATGATGCAAAATTTGACCGATAGGACTCAAAGTGTGTCGTTTTATTTAAAATTGACAATAATTTTTGTAAAAAAATCAAGTGACATAGTCAAACCCAAGAAAACAAAATCATTTAGTTTTGATACTTTAGAAAAATTATGTATATGTCAGTTTTGACATGTATTAATCAAACACACATCAATATGACACATGGCATGACCAGTATGACTCAAAGTGTCCATTATTAGTTTAAAATTGACATTTTAGTTCAAAGAGTGTGTCACTCACTGAAAATTGTGAAAATGAACTCTAATTTTCATGGTAATTTAGAAAACTTATTCATAAGTCATTTTTGATGTGTAAGAAGAAGTCTCAAATAAAACCAGCACATTATCTGACTAGAATGATACAAAGTTCATGTTTTTAGCTTGAAATGGAATTTTAGTAATAAAACACAAAATATATACTGAAAACTAATAAAATATCTTTATATTATTTTTATACATTATTAAAATCATCCATAATTCATTTTTTACAATTTGGAATGAGCCTCACCTCAATCTGACATACAATGTGACCGATATGACTCCAAATATGTCTTTTTATTTAAAATTGACATTAATTTTAGTATAAAGTACAAGTGATATACTCAAAAATTTGAAAATGCATTATTATTGTTTTTATAGTTTAATAAAATGATCCATAAGTAACTTTTGACCTATAAGAATCAACCAAACCTCAATATGACACACAGTGTGACCGATATGACTCCAGGTGAGTTTTTTATTTAAAATTGACATTGATTTTTGTAACAAGAACAAGTGACATACTCAAAACTAAGAAAATGATTTCTTATTGTTTTGATACTTTAAGGAAATGATCTATAAATCATTTACAATGTGGAGGAATCAACCAAACATATATCTTATGCATGGTGTGATCAGTATGACTTCAAGTATGACTTTTTATTCAAAATTGACATTAATTTTAGTGAGAAGGATAAATGACATACTCCAGATTTAGAAAATGAATTCAGATAGTTTTTATAATTTATTAAAATGATCCATAAGCTATTTTTGACATATAGAAATTGGCCACAGCTCAATCTGATACACAATGTTTCCAAAATGACTCAAAGTTCCTATTCTTAATTTGAAATTGACATTTAGTTCAAAATGTGGGTCACTCACTGAAAAGCAAGAAAACACACTCTAATTTTCTTGATGATTTATGAAATTAATTCATAAGTCGTTTTTTATGTAGGAATCATTATCACATCAAACTGACACACGATGTGACCTGTATAACCTAAAGATTGTGTGTTTTCATTTTAAGTTTACATTTTAGTAAAAAAACAAGTGACATACTCAAAACAAATAAAATGCATTCATATTGTTTTTATACTTTATAAAAACCTTCCATAAGTAGTTTTTGATGTATAGGAATCAACCGCACATCAATCTGAAACATGGTTTGATCGGCATTACTCCAAGTGTGTATTTTTATTTTAAACTGAAATTTCAGTAAAAACCACAAATAAAATACTCAAAACTGATAAAATGTATTCATATTATTTTAATAATTTAATAAAATGATCCATAAGTCATTTATGATTATTAGGAATCATCTGCACCTCAATCTAATATCATGGTGTTCCTCATATTACTCAAAGTGTCTGTTATCAGTCTAGAATTTATATTTTAGTTCAAAAGGAGTGTCACTCACTAAAAACTAAGAAAATGTGCTCATATTGTCTTGATACTTTAATAAAATGATCCATAAGTAATTTTTAACCTGTAAAAAATAAATCCCACATCAAACCGACACAAGATGTGATAACTATGAAACAAAGTGTGTGTTTTCAGTTTCAAATGACTTTTTAGTAAAATATACAAGTGGCATACTAAAAACTGAGAAAACGTATTTCGATTTTTTTGATACATTAGGAAAAGGATTCTTATGTCATTTTTTATGTTTAGGAATCTTCCCCCCACTTCAATTTGATGCATGGTGTGATTAATATGACTCTAACCGTGTCCTTTTATTTAAAATTGACATTTTAGTAATGTATTCTTTAACATTTATTTTTAATTTATTTTTTATAGTATTAATAACATAATATTTTTTTATTATATATGTAGATTATTTTTCTTGGGGTGAGGTGATTAGTTCGACAATTGATACCATGGTCAGGATTTTTTTGAGAGGGGGTAGCAGGTACCAAATATGATGAAACATTAATGTTTTTATATTTTTTTGTGGATAATAATCACAAATGTAATTATACAAAACATTTTTTGAAACTTATATAGTGGTATTTTTTTGTATTTTTGTTGTATAATACATTTCAATGACATTATGTATTTTCATGCAGGTGTATATAAGGGTATTTTTTGGAGTGTGTTGTTATTCAACCAACACACTGCAGTCGTAGATCCTTTATCGTAACTAACTAAATATTTGATAATGTGTACCCTTTATTGGTACTATGAAAATACTAATAAAGGGGGTATTTTATCAATTCTAAACAATCACTTATGAAAGATAACCTTTATCAGTTCTTTTTTTTGCACCGATAAAGGTCCCCCTTTATCAGTATTTTTTAGCACTGATAAAGCCCCCCCCCCCCCCCTTTAATGGTGCTGAGGGCAATAACACTTTTTTAGCATTGTTAAATCTTATTTTTCATGATATTAAAGGGATGAACTCTAGAAGTGATATTAAATATTATGAACACATGCTCTAGAACTCACATAACAATAATGAATCAATTTAATATCATTTTAAAACTAATTAACATATTATAAAAACAATTATAATGGATTATATATAATATAAATAAATTTTATAAAATAATAAAATAATAAAAACAATTAGAATAATCATATAGTTAACTAAATAATCAAAAAAAATAGCATACGTTGAAAATTATATTTTATCAAAAATAAACAAAGGAAATAGTTAACCATGTGCCCAATGTTCATTTGGTCGGTATTCTTACCATTTCGTCATATTATATGATAGGTCAAATTAAGAATGTGTTTAATATATGAAACATGTAAGCATCATGAAATAATATAATATAATAAATGTGTTAAGTAAATAAAACATTTAGTGTGGTGAAATAACATGTGGTCAACATACTGACCGAGTAAACAATGTGTCGTCTCCTGACTTGCGGTAGGTATACTGACCAAGCATGGCTATTTGTGTTACCATTTGTGGAAACTATAAAAGCTTTATGCAGTAAGTTGGAAAAGTTTCATGGTATGTGGAATATGGGTTCATGGTAGTTATTTTACACTTTTGGTAAGGTGAAGAAAAATCTTCATGATAGGGTGAGGTATCTACCTCGTAAGGTGAAATTCCACTTAGAAATTCAGGTGATATAGTGTTGTTGTCATTTAGTTTCTGTTCAAAGATGAAGTGATGAAAAATGAAGGCACCAAGATGGTGGTGTTATACTGAAGGGTCCATTATAAAGTAAGGTGAAGGAGGCCATAGGTTAATCTAGAAGAACTTCCCATGATAAGGTGTATTTCTCATGTGGTAAGAAATAAGATATGAGATATAAACAAAAAATAATATGATAATTCATACTTTAGATAATTTTTTCCCATCAAAATGATAGAATTATCCTTTTATGTAAAATAATTAAACATATATAATCTCAATATATTTCAAAAAAATCAATAAGTGCATCAATCCAATAATTATAGAATGAGATATGATAAAAAACAGAGAAAACATTATCTAAAAATTGAACAAAAAATGATTAAATTATTGGATTTATTTAGCCTAATTTTGAGGTGTCTAAAAATAATTTTTTTAATTTCATTCAGTTAAATAAAATATATAAAAAAATTATATTTTAAACCGAATAAACACCGATTGAATCTGTTGTTAATTGAAAGTGATGTCATTGAAGAAAAATAACGATTTTAAATTCTAGAAAACCCGGGATTCTATAATTGTAACATGATCTTTGGAAATTTGGTGCACCACCTAAAGAATAAATTCATACTTCCATTTATACTAATGAAATTTGGATAATTTTTTTAGGATTTACAACAGAACAATTTTTTTAAGAATCTGATCAATATAGATCCTGATATAAGAGAATAAAAAATAAAACTTTACAACATAAAAAGGAAAAAATATTATTCATACCAAAATTATATATCATGTTTTGATAGAAATGTGAACATATTAGATATTTAATTAGGATTATTTTTAGTTTAATAAAATTTAGATTAACTTGTTATATTTCATTGAAATTTGAATTACATAAATCTGATCACTACAACGTAATTTATAACAAAAAATACAAATAGGTTGTAAAAACTATATTTTCACATAAAATGATAAGAGGGTTTTTAAATTATAAATCTATAAAATAAAATAAAACCAAAAACTACCAAAAATTAGAAGTAATTTCTTCTCACAAACTTTTAATTCTTAATTTTTATGATGATTTTCAACATAACTTTTTTGCCGACTAATATTTCGTAATATGTTTCTAAACGGATCTCAACTTTTCTATCATATCTTTATCTTTCTCAGATCCCAATATATTTATTTATCCCACTTCATCTCATGATGTTGGAGTTATACACTTCTTTCCGTGGAGGGACTCATAATGATCTATCTTAATCCTTAAGTAAAATCTATTATTGTAGGAAAACTTTACCATAGGAATATGTTCATTCCAACAACCTTTGAAATCCATAGAACAAAACCTCAGTATATCCTCTAAGTTATGAATCATTCTCTAAGACTGACTAATTTTTTTTGATGATAAGATATACTAAAACACAAATCTAAATCTAGATCCATTTTATTATTTCACTATAACTTCAAAGTGAACCTCAGATCCTAATCAAATACAATACAATACAGTGCTCTATGAAACCTTACCACTTAATTAATGTATATTCTAGAAATATTATCATGAGGTAAATAGTATTTGATAAAAATGAAGTGTTCTGAATTTATAATTCAATTTAATACAACCCAAATAGCATTATATACTTTAGATGTTTGGGGAAGTATTATGACCGAATTCATGATAATGTTTTTCCATTTATATTCTGGTATGTGTTACAGTTGTAACATACCATTAGACTTTTATCTATCAACCTTAACTAATTGAAATTCCAATCAATGAGATACATAATCTATTATACCTCTTTTTATGATGTACCACCATAAATAATCTTTCATATCTCTATAAAGCTTCATACTTCTAGGATGAATAGAGAATGATGAACCTTGAGCTTTATCCAATAGATCATTCACATTTGGTACTGATGGGACACAAACATTTTTCCTGAACATTATTATTTCATCACAATTGAGGTTGAACTTATAAAAAAATCATTGTCTTTTTTTGTTCTATAAAATCCCTTTGTGCCTATTTAATCATTTCCTAAATAGACGGTTAATCACTAATTTGAGAAAGATAGGATTTCCCCCATTTCTTTAATATTTTTATATCCATCCTTTATAAATTCATAATATTAGATCATTTGTGATCAATATCATAGATAAGTTATAAGAATCATTCCATCTCCAAGAATTGACCATGTTGTTCACGTTCCCAATGTGGTAATGTACTGAGCAATCATAATCATTATTCAACTCCAACCCTCTTCTATAGAAGGTATTTTGCTCTTTCTGAGTGAATATATACTTCAAAACATTATGATTAGAATATACATCACACCTTTATCCATTAAAATAATTCATCCATATATTTAATGAAAATATTACCACATCTATCTCCAAATCATAAGATTCTTAATTTTTCTCATGAACCTTTTATTGGTATGAGTCAATATTCAACATGAAGCTTCAACCAAGTCCATTCATTAATGCATCACTATAGATCAAAAACCTGTATCCACTATAGTGTAGTTTAATCACACGTTCATTGACTATCCTTCTATTTGTCTCATTTAAATTGTCCCCATATTCATCTATCCAAAGGAACTTGGCTCAATTCCATGTTAACTTGGTGAGTGGATTGGACAACCATGAAAAAAGTTCCACAATCCATTGTTAATATCCATCCAATAAAAGAAAAATATGAATCTCAATCATTGTATTTGATCTAGGAGACTTTTTAATAACATATTCCTTTTATTAATCCATATATATACCCTCTCTTGAGACTATATGAAATAAAATGAAACTTAAAGTATCCAAAATTCAAACTTGCAATTTTTTTTATAAAACTTCTCCTTCCTTAAGGTATTTAGTGAAACCCTCAAGTGATATTCTTTTTATTCCATTATCTAGGAATATATAAGAATATGATATATAAATATTTCCACAAACTAATCAATGTAATATATAAATACACTATTCATTATATCTATGAAGATAGTAGGGTAATTAATAAGACCAAATAACATCACTATAAATCCATAGTTTCTATACATTGTATAGAATATTATCATGGGTATATAATCTTTCTTAACCATAAAATTATGATAGAAAATATGAGCTTAAATCACCAAAAAGTATGTAGTTTTATGAAATTTATCAAACAATCCATCAATATGGGGTATAAGATACTTTTTCTTGATATAGATCTTGTTAAGTTCATAATAATCAATGAAAAGTAGAATTTATCCATATTTCTTCTTAGCAAAAAGAACATGGGAACCACATAGTGATGTACTTCGAAAAATTAATCTCTTATCAGTATTATCCTATAGTTTATTCTTTAACTACTGTAACTCAATATGGACAATTAGATACACGATATTGGAAATTGTTATGGCATCGGGAATGAGTTTTATTGAAAAATCAACTTCAAGATTCATAGGATACTTGGAATATCATTCAAAAATACACTAAAAATTTTAATAAAAAAATAATATCTTGGATGTTGAGCATCTACCCAACTATATGAGATAAAAAACATTTTGAATAGGACTCAAGAGCTAGATAATGGATGTGATTTATATTATATGTTCATTTTTATCATTGTGCTTATAGATGATCATAGGTTGGTTCCGAATATAAAATGTGACTTCCCTTCCTCAAATATTGATGTGGTATTTATGTGAATAAAGTTAATCCTTCTCTAAAATAACATCAAATTCAATTATATGGAGAATAATGATATTTTCAAGGATCACATTCCAAAAAACTTCAATCATGTAACAATCATATACATGAGATGTGATCATCATATCATTGGGGTTTTCACTGTTAATTAAACATCTAATAATTGAGGATGTGAATCAAAATTCCTTGAGAATTTTATTAGTATATAGTAATTCATATAACTATTCACAAATAGGGTACTTCAATATTTGATCATTCCTATAACCATCTCAATATTATTATTCTATCTTAAATCCATTAGTAAAACTAAAATGGTTAGAATGAATATCAAGAATCTTTGATCAGAGTAATAAATCATAAAGAATAATTCTTAGGATTTCTAAATAAAGAACCTTTTTCCCTAGTTGACACCTTACATTTATCCTAGTTCATTCGTGGTCATTTTCGATTCAAATCATCCCTAATTTTTCAAAAGGAAAATGTGAATTAGCCCAATAATATCCCTCGGGAGTGTTGAACCAGGTTAATTGTAAGGGAACACTTAGCATGCATCAGAATGATGGTTGATACATAGTTAACTAAATATTTTTGAGGTTATTACCCCTAGATGAAACTGTTTGAAAACCACATCCACTTTTAGTATCTATACATGTATGTTTTTCTTGTAAAACCACACTCCGTTATTTACTATAACTTATTATGTTCTGTTATATATAATATTATCCTAAGGGTTGTTAATAAATTTTTCTCATCCTAGTTTCCAAATCTAACTAAACATTTATTTGATAGTAATTATAATTACCCAAACATTTCATACATTATTATCACATCTTATTAGATTAATATTCAATATGTAACATTATGATCCACACCAAAATCATAGATGTCATGTGTATTTGGAAACTTGGATTTATACAAAACTTGTTCATAAGATATCTACATAATCCCCCACTAATTTCATAATCATTATCACCATTCTTTGACATGTCATACTTTAAACCTTTCATCATAACCGAAGGAAAGTAAATATAAGAAAGGCTGAGCTCTGATGATCAGTAATGGATATTAAGGAAGATATCAATGATCACTTAAACATAACATGTGCATAAGGGTATGAGAACATGAAAATAAAATTTTATTACCATAAATATGTATATCATAGATTATAATATTGATTCATAGCCTAATACATAGAATTTCATAATACATGAATCATAAAGGAATAAAAGAACATGAGCTATGGTAGCATAACATTGGCATAAGATATAAGTTTGTATAATACATATTAGAATGTAAAATAATTTACATAGTCAAGGATCACTTCCAGGACCATAATAGTGTATTGTTATCACTCCCTTCCATCATATAATTATTCAAGTTTCACTCTCAAGACTATCATAGTAGATATATTCTCATACTGAATTGGTTTCACTCCCCATTCCTTTCCCATTTTTTGTAGGAAGTCAAAAGTAACTTTTTGGAAAATGGAAAGAATGTTCCTTTTAAAACATTATATAAAATTCAATCAAGGGTAAAAAATAATTTTAAAAATCATAAGTTAATAAAAAATTATCCTTGAAAATATTTTTAGACAACGTGGATATGTAAGAAAAATGATTTTCTACTAAGAAGATAAATAAAGTAAAATTTCTTTAAAAATATTCATTCATTATATTGAGTTCTTAAAGAATGGAAAATTATAGAAAAAATGTAATCTCCAGAAATAAAAATAGGAGAAAAAACTAAATTGAATTATTGAGATATGGGTCATAAAATTTTATTATCTTTATCTTGATCATAAATAATGAGATTGTAATATAAATCCCTTACCACAGATTCTAATTTCATTGAAAGTGGTCTAACATTCTATATAATAAATTTAAATTTATTATAATTCTATAATAAAATCATTGAAATATTTTTAATATCATATATGATTCACTTATTACATTTAAAAACTCATTTATTATTAATTCCTTATTTAAATAATCATTTTCAGGACATAACTATTTCATTTTTTCCTGATAATGTCAGTTTGGTAGTTTTGGTCTTTGTACTTTGATCATGGTTTAATAATATATGTATTTTTAATAATGATATAAATATAATATATATTAATTATATATAATTATATTCATTAAGGGTAGAGATATAAAATTGAGTTACAACATTTGTAGAGATGGTAGTCTACATGTATGCATGAGCGACATTATCATTTTCCAATAGATTAGAAGGTAAGAAGGTAGATATGATATTATAATTCTATAAGAATTATTTTAAAAATATATATACACTCTTTAAACCCATCATAATAAACTCCATGATATATGGTGATGGAAAATGAAATGTATAACAACGTGGAGGCCGTAGTCCACACATATGCACAAGCGATACTTTCACTTCCCATTTAATAAAATTGAGGTGGATATTAGAGGTTCTATAATAATAATAAAATTATAATACATTTACGATAATGAAGTTCCAATTTTATTATTAATACAAAAAATTTATAAGAGTTATAAGAAGAGGTTAATTGAAAGATGTTGGGTAAGATGATTAACTCTCCTTCAGTTGTCTTCCTTTAGATCCTTTCTTAAGAACCCTCATAATGGTCTTTTAAGAAGATCAGAAAATATAATTTATAGATAAGGAAGGTGAGAAGATATTTTTTCATGGATTGGACAATATATAAGGATCAATGTGGTAAATGAAGAGAAATTATGGGTGTCCTTTTATAAGTGAGAGAAATGTCACACTTAGAATTTATTAAAAAAATAAAATATAGTAAATTCGTTATCAATAAAAAATCTTCCAAATAGATATATATTTAAAGTTGATATAGGATAAAGTATAAACATTTCCATAAAATAGGATTTATATTATCTTAATTAGTAAATTTACCCTAATATATTCATTTAACCTCCCCCCTTCCACCCTATACAGTCATTTTAACATTAACTGTAGTGAAATTTTTTTATTATTTTTACTAATAATTATGAAAAAAATTAAAGTATCCACATTAAAAAATATTATTATTACAAATATTTAATTCACTTTATCAAATTAAATCACAAAAATTGGAGTAATTGTTTTTAAATATTGTGAAAAATGTGATGAAAATTGATTTTGAGAAAGCAAATGATTTCTTAAATAAACAATGTTTTATACCAAAATCCATATAAAATTAATTAAAATTACTATAATTGTATTATTAATAATATAAATGAACTAATTTTACTTATAAACCCATTTTGTAAAAAAAATATAACTTTTTAAATTCTTCAAAGGAAAATACAGTTTGCAATAAAAATAAGCACTTCTCACTATTCATCAGAAAACTAATCGTTTTAAAAAATTATCAAAAATAAACTCTAAACTAATTTTGATATGTTAATTTCAAAAATGAATTCCATTTTCTCAAATATATTTTATGAAATTGAAAAAAAAATTATATTATTCTTTGAGAAATGGTAATAAAAACTATTTTTGAGGAAAATTATTTTTTTGAAGCATATAAAAAAATTACTAAAAAATATTTCTATTATTTAAAAACATTATAAATATTTTAAAAAACATTTATTATTATTATTTATACATAAAATTTAACAGGTAGGTTATAATAGTATATTTTATTAAAATTCATTTAAACTTGAGGTAACATGTATCGCAAGCTATCAAATAAATTGAATTTATTAAAAAAATATATATCATAAAACATCAAGGTGTTATACAAAAACTCCTTCATGAAATCATTGGAAATACCAAAAATAAATCATATCTAGATCCTTTATGACCCAATGATATTATTGTGTATAAAAGTAAAATGAAATAAGATGGTTTGAATCGTTTTAGAAAACCTTAATCAATATAATTCTCACAAAAACCCAGTTGTATTCCTCTCATAGGTCATGAAAATGTATTATGCTATCAAAAAAATAAAAATAAATTTTTATTTAAAAAAATTAGAATTTTTTTATACATTAAACAAACTAGTATTACACCCATGGTTTTTCACAGGATTCACAAGTAGAATTGTGGGTGATATTGTGAAATATTTTATGGTAAAATGTTTTTTGGAAGATTATTTTATTCGTATTAACATCACAATATAGGGAAATAAAGAGTAGGTAAAAAACTTGAATTGAAATAATATCAATTTAAAATTAAATAAATATATGGAAATAGATTCAAATATTCAAATGTTTACAAAAATCATGTATAAATCTATTATAGTTAAACATATTATTTTAGAGGTTAAAGTTAACAAACTAAAAAAAGTCATATAGAAATGTTCTATTAGTTTTTTTAGAGAAGATTTAATGCATTTATCATTCATCTAAATATAATCACCATAAATTTAACAATATAAATACTCCTATAATATTAAATAAAAAATATTAATTAAATCATTAAGTTAAATAATTATACAATCTATTATAGAGAAATTAAAAGTGTACTTAATTATTAGATAAATGGAAATAGTTATGATGATATTATATGACTAATGAGTATGTAATGTAGTATAACACTTATAAAAGGATTAAAATTAATTTTATGAATGTATTTATAAAATATGTGCACTTTATATTCAATTAAAAACAATATATAATAAACAATTTTTCTGGGATTTCATTTTCATGCAATTATTTTCAGAAGATTGCACAGCATGATATTTCTGTAGTTGTCAAATAACACGTTGAAAAATATGAATAAATGAAAAAAACATGAATTTAATAAAAATAAGAAAATTGTATAACATGAAGATTATAGTAGTTTGTTTAATATGAATATCAATAACAAATAATAAGACATTAAACCTATACACTAAATTCTTATTAAAATTTGAAAATTAAATTTTGATATCGCCAATTAAAATGTACATAATAGAAAATGAATATTTCATAATCATATAAATATGAAAAATAAAATTGATTAATGTGGAAGGATAGTGTAAATATTTTAATGGTATTAATGAATACCTATGTGAAATTTTATACGTATTAATAATTATATGAGTTATTATATATTCATAACTAAAAAAAAAAATTAGACGGTTGTATCTTTAAAGAAATTGGTATATATGTGGAGTTTTGTATAATTAACACACGTTTACAATATATACATCCTAAAATCTTGAAGGAATATTATTTTTATGAACTATTTAGATAATCAAATTTTAAATTGGGTTAAGGGGGAACCCTTTACATAACCCATAGGCCAATAGGCACATGGCCTAAGTACATGACCCAAAAGGCCCCAAGGACCTGAAATGACATAATAGTCCCTTCCTAACATAATTGTTACATTTTTTTATTAAGATCCCACCTTATGTTTCGATTCATAAGTATAAATTCCCCATGAAAAAATTCATGATGACTGGTACCAATGGTAGATTGCATACCCTCACATTCATTAGATCTGGTAGTATTGTAATGATGGGACCTGTGCTCTGAAACCCCATGGACCTGC
Source organism: Viscum album (assembly GCA_963277665.1). Lineage (NCBI taxonomy): Eukaryota > Viridiplantae > Streptophyta > Magnoliopsida > Santalales > Viscaceae > Viscum > Viscum album. Next base: position 989,271,152 of record OY728135.1, read on the forward strand.
TCCTGTGGATGAGGCCAGATATTGTTTCCCATTTAGGGACTCTACTACTATAACTCTATCGAGGAAAACACCCCCCTCCCACAGACACTAAGATGATTTTCTCATTTCCACCTGTCGTGGACCCCCCTGTCACAACCATTGAGTCTCAACACCATTTTCACTGACATCTCAGCTATCCCTCCTCCATCATTCTACCACCATCCACCTAGATTAGATGTGATCCTTAACCCCTAATCCAGTGCCTTGCTAAAAAAAATTACAATACAATTGTGGTATACAACCATCACCGCCCTCGTCCCATCGAGACTGTCTGTACCTCCCAAAATACCCAATTGTCGAGATTCCAACCCAAGAGTTTGATGATGGATTACAGGTTTTCTTTACCACTATGATATAACACCTACTACCATTTACAATATATTTGAAGAAATATATGTTGATTAATTTTCCTAAATTATATGTTTTATATCTTTGTTTTGATGAATCATAATACACTTTATATTTTCCTCATGTCTACTTAGGGTGTGTTTTTAAGTTGTATAGAATTGTACTTCTGAATTTTAGAAGAATTATGTCTTTCAATTCAATATATTCAAAACCAGTTGATTCTAAACCTAATTCTTTTAGTTCATATTGAAGAGTATCTTGGACCCTTAATAAAATATAAGAATATGTTGATGTATTCATGTTTGTTATAGATATATTTTTCATCCTAAAGTTCTTGGAGAATTTTTTATAGTGTCATTATACCCATCAACTATAAATAGATGATAAAGTAATTGAGGATAATTTTATAAATTATTAAAACAAAAGATTTTCTAAAATGCTAATGTTTGAGAGCTTATCATCTCCTCAATAATCGATATCTTCTATTAGTTTTAGTTTTGGGTGTGATTGAGGTGATTATATTTGTGTGAGGTTTCATTATAAAATCACTTAGTTTCTTCTTGTAATTGTTTTCATCTATAATTGTGTGATCGAAGATGTTTCAAGGATATGAACGTGTTATTTTGATCTTTTCTAATCTAAATTTGGAGGATATGGCTTGATTACAAACATTATCAAAGAAAATTTGGGAATAAGAGCATGATATTCCTATCTATATAGATCGAAAACGTTTCATAGATATAAACTTGGTGTTAATGATCATATATTTAAGATTTTTGTAGGTATGACTTTTTTCTTATGATATTTTTGATTAAATATGTTCTATTTTGAAACTTGGTACATTTGGATCTGGGTATTTATCCTCTGGTTTATTTGGATACAAATAGAGATTTTTCTTCAAGGGAACTCTTATATCCTTTAATAAACTTTTTTAGGAGTTTATGAAATTTTATCTAGAACTCTATCTCATTGGTTTACATTATATGTTGCTCTTTATATTTCTATTTTTTCCATAGAGTTTATTTACATTAGATAATTCATAACTTCTGAATTGTTTATAAATTTTTTCATTTACTTTATTATTTCTCTGATAATTTGATAACTAGTATCTTATTAACATTACATTATTTTATGAGATAAGGTTTTTTATATTTTGAAAAACATCAATTCACCCACTCTGATGTTTCCATACCAGGACAGAAATATATATTTGAATTGTGCGGGGAAAATGGTATTCATAAATAATTGAAAACCCAAATGTATAGCCCAATTTCATTATGATATATTATGTGGACCTTTGTTGATTCATTTGGATACATCCATTTTCTAATAAATAACTTAATTTTTATATGAAAAAATTCTTATAAAGGAGAATTATAAAATGTTGATTAATTTTAAGTTGAAATAGTGATCATTTAAATATTATAATTAAATTTTGAGATTTAGTGATAAAATGGTCAATGTTATGAGCTCCTATTATTACAAATATCTTTATAATAACATTTTTTTAATTTTTAATAATTTTTTTGAAGTAATTTTGTTGATTTGGGATTTTGAAAAATTAATTAATTCAATAATTCCATGAATATATTTTAATAATTTTTTTTTATGGAATTAGTTACTAAATATTATTTTTGAAATTGTGAATTAAATTTTTTTAATTGATATTTTTCACTTGTTTTTTATTTTATTGTTCTTTGGGATGTTCGGGTAAAGTTCCAGTGAAAATGGTTATGTACTATCTCAACCTAATGCATAAATAAAATGAACCTACCATGTGGGAAAATAGACAAAGATTGGAACATACCAAAAGACCAAACTAGAACTTATCATATGGAGTGTGTCTACTGACCACAATACCAAAACCTTATTTGACCATAGGGTTATACTAACCAAATGAAGAAATTATGTTATCACACAAAGAAAACTCAACCTATCATGATGAATGCCACGTTATGGCTTAACACCACCCAACCTACTACAAGAAGTAAAATTAAAAATAACAAGTCTAACCATGAAATTGGAAACTTGTTTAAACCTACTATTACTTGTAGTCAAAACACCAATCGTGCCTCAAGAACTATAATAACTATTCCCACGGGTGGAGCTACCGCACTCAACCTATTGTGAAAGATCAAATCTACCCAATCTCGATGAAGAAAAGATTGATATTAATCGAATATATGAATAAAATTAATGAAATAAATTTTCACATATTGTAATAAACTAGGTAATAATATAATAAATCACTGTCATGATTTTATTCATTATTCAAATATTATCTAATTTTTAAATTAAAAAGGAAATAGATTTAACTAAATGCTTTTCTTATAAGTTTTTATATAAATATTTAATTTTTAAATTTTATAATTTAGGTTATTAAATTATAATTTAATTTTTTAAATCAGAATATAAAAATTTAATTTGGGTGATATTTTCAAAATTTTAAGAAAATATTGATTTTTAAATGAATGTTGAAAAATACAGATTTTTATAATAGTTATTTCTTTTCTAAAAATTAAGTAATTTCAAAAGTAAAATTATATTTTGAATATAATGTATTGTTGAATAAGTATTATTTAGTTATATTTAATACATTTATTTCATTTTAATCGACTTTATATTTTATTTTAGTATAAGTTTTTTTTGGGTATAAAAATTCATTTTTTATTAAAACTATTTGAAAATGCATAATGTTTCTCCATTTTAATTAATTAAAATAATACCTAATGAGGAGTATTATAAATTAAATTGAAATATTATATATCAATAAATATTAATTTATATTTATTTAATGATTATTACTAATCAGAGAGTTAATATAAAATCATATTTTGCTTGAAAAATACACTTCATGAAAAGTCGCATTTTTTGCGTCTGTAGGTTTTTCATTAAATTGTATTTTTAATATTATAGGATATTAATTTGGAAAAATGAATTCCATGTTTGGAATAATCATAATTTATATTATCTAATAATTTCAACTTAATTTTTTTTCTATAATGAATAGTGAAAATATTAAAAAATAATTATCACTGTTAAGGTAAAAATGGATTTACCGGGGGTAAAACTAAAAAATATAAAGGTTAATGTGATCTAAACACTTTTCCAAAATATATTTTATAGAAATATTTAGAACTTATCATTTATTATTCTCAATAATAATCCATTTTTACCCTTTTTCATGTGAAAAACATGGGTACACCTTTTTTTCAAAAATTACAAGTTTGTCACTCACCTCACTTTTAAAAGGCCACCTCCTCTCATCTCTTATTTGCACCTTAAAACCCTTTTTATTCAGCCAATACCTACCCAAATAACTTCCAAAATTCCATCCCATTATAATATAATCATTTTTTTGTTCATAAATATATTCTAGGAATACCATAGTATAATCCTAAAGAGGTGGTCTGATAAGAGGTAAAACTTCTAACTATAAGTATTCGTTTTATTTATTCTTACACCTCCTTAAAATATTGCAAAATTATTATTATATAATTAATCTATTATCTACAATATAATTATAATTTTAATGGTAATTTCACACCCTATATCCATCTACTCTTCCCTCAAATGGGAAATTATAACATCACTCATGTGTATGGCAGACTACCGCCTCGTGAACTGTTGTGACACGTTTTCCATCAAAACCTCATGGAGTTGGGTATGATGATGAATATAAAGTGTATATATGATATTAATAACATAATTAAACCTTTGGATTCATTATATTATATATCTTTATTCCATTTGGTATGGGTTATGATAAAGTTGTTCCTCTGTACTTTAGACCACCGCCTCATGGAACGATGTGATATTATTTTCACTAACACTTTAGATGGAAGGAAATAAGGATAAATATAATGAATATGTGCGATATAAAAGATATAATTATGATATTATTGAAATATTTATCATTATAAAATATAATGTTTCATTTTTTTCTAACCTTTTCACCCACTGAAAATGACAATGTTATTCGTGTACATGGGGACTACCACCTTCATGAAGCGATGTGAATATCTTTTCATCACCACACCACATGGATAATATATATAAGTGTATTTAAATAAATAATATGGTATATATGATATTATTATAATTCTTGAAATATAAAATATTACTTAACTCTTTTCCATAATGGTCATTGAAAAATGGAAATGTTACATAAGCGTGCATACAGTCTACTGTCACTATGATCGTAACCTAGTTTATTTTTCATAAATATATTTAATGATTGGACTTAAAATTATAATTAATGTATATTTATGATTATTATTTAATGATTATTACACTATATATGTTTAAATAATGACCCCATTTGACCATATTCAACATATCAACATTATTTTTTGGAACATAAGTTGAATATAGTCAAAACATCTGATGTAAAACAAATTTATTAAGTAATCATATTAACATGGTAATAAGATAAAACAAAGGAATAATAAATTTAAAAAGGTTATTAATAATTTAAATAATTAACATAATTCTACTATTCAATAATATAAATAAATTACATGATGAATCAAACTCTAGGTAAGGGACTTCATCTCAATTTCATTTCATTGAGCCATATTTGGATGTCATGCACCTATATTATTTTGGGAGGTTTATATTCATCCAATTTGAATTTTTATATTGTGAATTTTTCTATTATCAGGGTATTTAATGTTTTATTGATGTTATTATTTCATGTTTCTTATGATTCATGTGTTTCCAAAGAGATAAGGGACTTTTCTTTTTAAAAATCCTCTTTTAATGTTTTCTTTCCAACTGTTTCTCTTCCATGTCCATGTTTTTTCAAAGAATTTACGAATGTTTTTATGTGGACATAAAATACATATAAATAAAATTATATTACTATTTTTACATAATATCAAAGGGTACAAAAAATAATCTTTTTTCATTTTATATGTAATGTTTTGACAAAAAAATAAATGAATGTTCTATTTTAATATATATGGTGACAAAAAATTTCCCGCCACCATAACAATTATTTGAAGTTTTTATTCCTTTAAAATATTTTAAGTTTTATTAAAATAAAAAAACTATCTCCAATTTTTTGGTATTTTGGTATTTGAAATTGTTTTTCAAAATAAAATTATATTTTGGTATAGAAAATATATTTTTAAAATAAAATAGTATTTTGATATACGAAATTTATTTCTTGTGAGTTTAAAATATTTTTTCAAGTATTTTACAGTGGAAAAGTTCAAGAATAATTTTTTATTAATGATATGGTACTTGAGTATTATACATGAGAAATGGGTGCACCCAGATATCATCGGGTGTACTCGTTACAGCTTATACGTTGGGTAATTTTAGATATCATTGGGTGAGCCTACTATAGATTAAAAAATTTGTGAACCCTGATATCACAGTAATGCATTGGTAGTGTTTATGTTATATAGATAATTATAAATTAAGTTGTTCATATGCTTATTGTAATTTATAAGGGTTATGTAAGGGTTATATGATATGATGTCTCAAGGCACCTACATGACTTTTCTATGTTTACTAATAAATTTTCATGGAAATAACTTGTTTTTAAAATTTAATACAAATAAAAAAAATTAAAATAACAATAATTCCCATTATAGGTAAAAATTTATATTTTTAAGAAATGTTTTTTCATGGGTTTTCATTTTTTCACTATACTATTGGTTTTCTTCCTTTTAAGTACCTTACTGAGATTTTTGTGCTCATACCACATTTTTATAATGTTTTTCATATGATTTGAGGATGGGTAAGGGAAACATATATTTCATGTTGAAAGTCATAAATATTTTTTATTAAAATTAATCATGTTTTGTTTTAAAAGTTTTATATTATGAGGAAAATAGATAATGACTGGATGTTTTCAATTTATATTATATAGTTTTATTATTAATGAGTTATGAACTAATTCTCTAAAACTCAATGCTTTAGAAAATCCTGAATTTTAATAGAATGAATTATTTACATAAAACAAAATATTATGTAATGTTTAAGGATGATTCAATATATTTGGTACTATAGGGAGGTTTATATAACTTAATAGGTTTAGATAATTTTAGTATCATGCCCTTGAAAGATTTTACTTTATAGTTAAGTTGAAATGATATAGAATTTTAAGATTTCAATATTGCTTCAACTAAAATATGTCTATTTAGAATGGTTTTAAATAGTGGAAATAAGGAAGATATAGTGTTAAGGAAACAAGAGAAAAATATAATTACAAATAAAAATACTGAGATGGTTGGAATTAGAATAGAATAGTTTGTTGCAGTGATGGATCGATTGACATAGGCTATAAATACTGGTGGTATCCATTCCAAAGAGTAACCCAATCTATGACAATGGAACATGTCTATATTGGATGATATCATGAGGAAATATACACTATAATTCAATGTATTATATTACCCTATTTTATCTTAAGGATGAATCAATGCAATGGTAAAGATATTTAAAGTCATGGTATGTTAAGAACATAAAAATGTAACTCTTTTCATTTATCATTTTAATGATGAATCTGATCGATAATGGTATATAGTTAAGAATACCAGAGATAAATATGATCTTGATTCCATGGATTGGGAAACATTTTTAAGGATATTTTCCTTGATAAATATTTCCCTAAGGTTAATTCTAAACTAAAAAATAATTCATGGAATTAAAGTAAAAAATGAAGATATTGTGGCCATGTATGAAGCCAATTTTACAAGACTCTCCATGTAACACAATGAGTTTTTTAAAACCTTTTTTTTAATAAATTAATTTTATTTGATTTTATTAGTTTCAAATTATACTAAGTCAAACTTTATTTATACACTATATCGAGTTAATATTTCACTACACGCAACACTAACTTGGATTGTGTTACACATAACACTAAATTTCTATGAATTTTTTTTTACTATTAAAATTATTTAAATGTGATAATTATAGCATAAATGTTAAACATAGTAAAATGAATAGTAATAACTAATTTTTAAATATTATTTATAATTTTTTTATATAGATAAATCATCTTGATAATAAGACATACAATTGTTTTAGTAATGTCTTTATATGTTTGAAAATATAATCTTCTTAAATGAACTCCATTATATACCCTTATGTGAAAAATAATAGAATTAATTTCATAAACTTTTAGAAATTTAATTTTCTAAAATAAAATTAATTTTTTAATTCATAATGAAAAAATTATCTTAGGCTGATTTTTTTGGGATTTTTCAGAGAAATTTCATTTTTGGATGAATAGTGATAAATATTGAATTTCAACTCAAAATTGTTTTTTCATCTATTTTATTTATATATTTTAATTATATTTTATGTTGTTTTTAATGTCAAAATATATACATTATATATATATATTAATCTAAATAAGTTAATTGGAATCATTTTTATATTTAATTTAGATATAAAAAATTAATGAACTTTTCAACATTCTAACTTTAAAAACCTGCTTTCTCGCCACATCTTCGGGATTAGCATTAAACATAATTTTTCCTCTTCAATGAATTTAATTTATAAAAATGGAATTTCACGGTATTAATCAATATAATATATATATTTTAATAAGGTAAACATAATTTTTTTCTAAAAATATTAGCGAAATTGATTAAAATTAATTACAACGATTAAAGTAAAATAAAGCTTAACGAGGGACTAAACCTTAATCTTAAGAGACCAAGTGACCTATAAACATTAAAAACTCTAATTTTATAGCCATATGTATTCCAGAAACCTTCTATTATATATATTTATTGGTATTTTATGACTTTTTTATATGAAACCATGGGTACACATAACTTGTTTTCAAAAATGCGAAGTGTGTCCCCTCCCTCCCTTATAAAAGGCCACCACCTCTCTCCCTTATTAACACGTATAAAACCACTTATGTTCAGCGAATATATTCTTAATTTACATCTAAAAAACCATCCATTCCTACTTTAACCCTACATTTTGTCATAAATTTAACCACGAATGCCCTTTGGTGCAAACCAAAAAGATTTACTCAAAGAAGAGGTAACATCCTTCCCCAAGCTCATTTTTTTCACTTTCTTTATCCACCACCACAAGTATTCTTATCATGTGATCATATAATTAAAAAATTATCCTAAATATACTGATATTTGTTTATTCTAATGTTTTTACTGTCACATACACACACTTCCATCTAATGAGTAAAGAACTTACCGTTCTTGTGTACATCGAACTATCGCCCCGCGAATCAATGTTGTTCATTTTACCTTCACCACTACTCATGGTTGGTAATTATTATGGAGAATATGTTTTTATATGATATATATGATATTTATGATGTATTTAAACTTCTTTAGTTACTATATAAATCATACTTTCTTGATTTTCATTTTGTGCAAATATGATAACTTCATTTGTGGAAGTGTCGATTACAGCCTCCTCAAAGCGATGTGATTCATTCACAATTTACAAAGAATATATTAATCATGGGTTTAGAAAAATTATATGATATAAATGAAATAATAATTATTCTATAATTATATTATATATATATATATATCATTTTCTTTCTTTCTTTAAATATAAAAATAAAACAGAATCACGTTCATGCGTATGTACATCTTACTGTATCCTTGAATAATATATTTCATATAATATTTATATATTTTATAGATTACTATAAAAATTTATATAATAAATATATATGATATATATAAAAAATTACATTTTTTAAGTAATTAAATCGTGATTTAAGTAATATGATCAAGAATAACATGTCAAAATACATACAATAAACGAAGCGGTTATTAACCAAAAAATTAATTTAACAAGAAATTGTTAATAAATAGATAATATAAAGTCATAAATGAATCATATATGGTATTATATATAATAATATGTTTACTTGGTAGAATTATAATAAAATTATATTTATTATACAATATGTTTGAATGTGTACAAAGAAAGTCAAGACTTAAGGCAAGAGAATTTCATCTCACTTTTTATTTTCATGAGATACGTGAATATTCATCACTAATTTATTTTGTAGGGTGTGTAAAATTACCATATATTTATTCTATTATTAATGTACTGAAATTTATAGGTATTTAAATATCTATTTTATCATATTTATTTCATGTGATTTATGTTCCAAAAGGTACCAAATCAGTAAAGTAATTTTTCCTCAATTTTCCTTCTTTGAGATACATGCCATGTTATACACCTATATTTTTCTATGAGGTGTACATATTTCCTTTGAAATTTTATATCATGAATATCCTAATTTTTATGATATTTAAATTCTTTATTTAATGTTATTATTTCCATTGTATTGTAATTCAAATTTACCAAAGTGGTTACAATTTATAGCAATAATTTCATCATCAATCGAGATTGTTTAGGATTATGCTTGCATTGATTAAATATTATGATCCATATCTCAAAAACTATATTTTATTTTATTAACCTATGGTTATTAATGTAATATCTATATAATGGTACCGTTTTTTTAATCTTTGGAACTTAATATAATTAATAATGTTTTTATGAAAATCCGATGTTATTTTTACTTTCGGTCGAAAATCCTTATTTTTTCAAAATCGTGCTTTCTAAAAATGTTTTAAAAAATGTTTTACTATTATAAAATTATGTTTAAAGAAAATTTGTTCCCATGTTTTACCTTTGAAAAAAATGGTTTTAAAAGTAATATTCTTGTCATTTTTTTATCAATACACTTTTCTAAATTTTTAAGGTGCAAAACAAATGTTCGGCATGTATAGACTTACCCACCATTATGACCATCATTTCATTGATACTTACTATGTATGTTTACAATGTTACTTTTTAAAATAATTTTTTTCCCCAATATTGTTGAAATTTTTTTATTTTGTAACAAATTTAATGGAAAAGGGTTTTCAAAAATAAATTATGTTTAAAAAAAATCAATTGTTTTAAATAATATTATATAAGTTTTCGAGGGAAATTGTTTTAAAATTTCATCAATATTATTTTATAAGTTTTTAAGGAAAATTGTTTTAAAAATTATTTCTAGTCTTGTTTTTAATTTTTCAATGTAATTTCAAATAAAAAGGTTTTAAATTTTTTTTCAAGATTTTATTATGATTTTTCAATGTATTTTCAAAGAAAAAGGGTTTCAAAATATTTTCATGATTCATTTATATGTTTTAGAAGATATGTTAAAATAAATTTTTTTTAAAATGCATTATGTTTTAAAAAAAGTTTAAAAAGTGAAAAATATATTTTTCTTAAGAAATGTTTTAAATAAAATTGTAAATCTTTATTTATAAGAAAAGTATTTTCGAAATGGTTTTATGAAAATCATTTTAAAATAAATGATATTTTCCTTAAGAAATATTTCAAGTGATTTTCAAAATCGTTCCCCATATATGATGTCATAATTTTTTATAGTTTAAGATTTATTGGGGACATGATCCAAGAATACCATTCATATTAAATATTTAATGGATTATGCCTTAATATAATGATGTTTATGAAACTCATTTATATTTTATAAGTTATATGATTTTTAAAGTTGCTTCCTATTACGGGTTATGATTTGATGAAATTATTATAAAGCCTATCTATTTTCTGTAGGTAATGATTTGGTAAAATCTTTTTCATAACTATTTCATTCCAGTGGTCATGATATGATGATTATGAAACCCATTTATTTTTATTGGCCATGATATGATGAATGATTGATTATCTTGTGGAACATGTATAAATGGTTTTATTATGTGATGGGTGGGACCAATATCTCCTTCCAATACATTGGGTAATTTATATTTCATGAGATAATGATGGGAATCAAGTCAATGGGCCTGATCCACTATGGGAATATGGGGTGTAACATCCCAACCTGGGGTCCGCTTAACCCGTGTCCTAAACTAATGAGTCACATGGCCTCAAGAAAACCTCTTTGTATTCTAGAGGATACTGAAATGTAGTGAGGGTGTAAAGGTAGTTAAATGGGGGATTATACCCTCTTATCAGTATGGAACAACAAATATAGTTAGTAATAACCAACAAATGAAGAATTATATAAATAGATATAATAGATAAATAGAGGAAACATAAATAAACAACTGAATAAATAAGTAATGGAAGATCAAAAATGAACAACTATATATAATAATTAAAAGAATCAATGGAAGTGTCATATTAATGGATTCATGGTAGGCTGTAATAAAAAAGTGGAATGGGAAGATGAAAGTATTCTATACTATAGTATAAATGGACAAAAACATACTTCATAAGAATCTTAAGCTTATTTCTGATACTCTTCTACTAAGTTCTAACTACATATAAGTATATTAAAGAATAGTAGCAGGTAAATTTCCATTATCAGTACCTACAAACAAATAATCTTCTCGGGTACAAAATGCTACTAGTGTGGGTCGGGAGATAAAAATATTAGTAGGACACCACCAATGGTGTCTACATGTAGTCTGAGTATTTTTCATAATTAAACAGTTTGAATGAAATATAAATTAATTAAAATGAATAATAAATAAATAACCATCTCACTCAGGTTCTTATGGGGAGCCTGGAGGGTCTACCTGCTTCGGATCATGGTCGGAATGGAAGTTTGATCAGTTACTATATATTTAGTAATAATATATAAGGTATAATTATATATATATATATATATATATATATATTATAAACCTATATGAACCATGTACGTGTGGATGTAAGTTTCCATATACCTGGAATACTAGTGATGGGTGGACTAGGGTGTAACTCAATCATCCATGACTAGTCTAATGAGCCTATAATCTCAAGAAATAGGGTGTATGCCCTACATCCCAATAAGAGTGTGAGCATCATGAAACAATGCTCGTGATGGTGAGCATCCCATAATTTTATCACTCTAAGTATGGAACATGGCACGTAAATCCCAACATCCATATAGTATCACTAGTGCAAGATGCCATACACCACACATAGTGTAAGGAAGTATGATTTTCCGAAATGCTCAACACCCCTTACCATTGTACACATCCTATATAAAGGTGTACTCGTAATTATAATTTTAATGAGGCATAACCTCACATGATTCCTTTTAATCTATCCCATATACATATAAATGAGGTATAATCATATTTATAACATAATACATGAGGTAATACATCCCATGTATCTCAAATGAAAAGTTCATTTATTGTAAGTCGTTACAATTTATGATAAGAACATAATAAGACATAAACAATTGCATAGCCTTTTCCACTCTTTATAAACCATTCCATTTATTTTATCTAAACAATTTAAAGGAATATATCCATTATGAATATGTCAACCCATACTCATATTCCGTTTTGTTCACAAAGACAAGGTAATTTAATTTATAAGGATAAAAGGCATATAAAGGTGCCATAGTCTAATATAGAAATTACCCATTTGGGAAATTCCAAACATAAGTGGGACAATCAACTAAGATGTACTCTGGGTTCTATTTACAATTCAATTATCAATGGAAATTTCATTTAACAGATAATCCATAAGTTAATTGGGGGTTCTTGGCCATTATGATATTGACCATTAAAGGGGAAAATCAAAGTGGAATACCCAATGGTGTCCATATATGTGAGAAAACACCCCCAATCTATTTAAAAAGATTCAATAGGCATGTATTAAGGTGCAAGAGTCAAATTGATATGAAGAACTTGATATAATTTGGGAGCCCAGAAAAGTCCATTGTGTATCTCAATAACATAATTATGAATCATCAAATGTCAAAGGGAAAACGATGTGACCTTTTACCTCAAGGTCATAGATGACTCCCCGCTCAATATCGACCTCCAATTTGAAGTAGGTTGGAAAAGATCTAAGAAATGTTCCAATGTCCTGCAAATAGAGAAAATGATCCTACACCAAAATTATGCAATGGTTTTAATGGGAATCTTAGATAAGAGGTAAGAGACTAGGGGAGCTTACTAAGACAGATCCAATTCTTTCGACGGGTCAAGGTAGGCAATGGATAAAGAAGTTAGTTTAATTCCTATATTGGATGAATTTGGAGCTCACGGGGGAATAAAAACTAGGTGAGCCACTAGAGGAAGAGAGGACAAAGATAAATATGTTTTAGGATTTCATTAAAGTCATTTTTCACTTTTCACCCAAAATTTAGGGGGCGTACAGTTTAGGTTCATGGTTTGCAACCCGTGTGTAAACTATGCGCAATCCGTTGATATTTTTGAACACTTCTCATGGTTAGGCACACAGTTTGACTAACTATGTAAAAATCATGTAAAATGGATTTTTTTTCGCACCTTCAAATAGTCACACAGTCATGCACCATGGGTCATACGGTTGCAGACAAGTCGTACAACTGAGTACCTTCTTCCCATTTTGGGGATTCGGGCTTTGAATGATCCCAATACACACCTATGACCTCCTTATATTGATTAGGACTCAATTTTAGGTCCATTTGAGGACTTAAAATTGAAAAACTAATGATCTGTACCATTGCAAAAAGATGGGTTGTGACATGGAGAATCCTGATCCCTTACAATGAAAGGACTATTGCTGGGGATGGGGGTGTGTCCCGCCCTGTAGGTGTAGTCGCCATGAAGATGGAATATGGGGAAACTTGGTCCAGTATGGTAATATGTGGAAACCTTATCCCATACAAGGAAAGTAGCAAAACTGGGGATTGTGGTATATCCCACCTAGTAGGTGTATTCCCCATGAAGTGTCCTGATAAGTTCTAGCAATGCATATTGACTGATGGGGAATGATATTACATGGTTATGTGTATTCCACAATTCCATGTCCTATTCCTATGTTATGATTTGATGGAATATTATCTTGTTTACCTTATGATTCATCTCTTACGAACTTCTAATATTTTTACTATTGTTCATTATTATGATTTTTGATATGCAGGGTATGATCTTCTAATGTTATGGTCACATTCTTATACCCTTATGCTCATGTTTAAGTTTACATATCTCCTTTTTTTACCCTTTCTGAACATATGATATCACCCCATTTTATGTTTCCTTACCCAGGATATGAAGATATGTATTATATATAGTGTGTAAAAGGAGGGTCCTAATCATTAAGAACCTAGTTAGAGATAACTTAGCTCACTTGTGTATCATCGTTTACATTTCCTTGTTTCCAAAGGAACTAAAATAAGATGGTCTTTGGGTGTCTGTTTGTGTAATGTTTTGAGTATTCCAAAAAAATGTTGTAGGGTCTATGTATATTAAGATTGGGTCATTATAGGCAAAGGACATACCATATTTTTTTGGGAAATCAATAGTAATATAAATAGATTTTAATTGGGATTGAAACCAAGTCTACAGAGACCATTGGATAAATGATAATTTAAAATCCAGGATAAAATGGTTCATTATGATGAAAATTTTGATATTGAGTTTTTTGAAACTTATGTTCCTTATTGAGTTAAAAGTAAAAAGTGTTAAAGATGGTAATTGATGGGGTAATATACAAAAAAAAATAGTTAAGAAAATGAAGTTCCCATATTGTGGTAAGTGTGGTAAAAAGAACCTCGGACAATATCTTATAAAACTAGGGAAGCATTCTTGATGTGGAAAGATTCTCCATATGACCCGTGATTGTAAGTAAAAGAATCATGAAGAATCCAAGAATAGGGTAACTAATATCAACCCAACGATGATGTTTTTTAGTTTCCATGAGTTGGTTCATTATGATAAAATGTTCTCTAAGTTAGTAATTTGGGATGGAAATCATCAAGATAATAACAAAGAGGGTGTGGATAAATATTTTTCTACTATTATGGTTGATTTTGGGCCATCAAATTAAGTAGTGATAGGTATGATACATGTGTATTTAAATTATTTCAATACCTTGTCTGACTAGGGATGTTTTCATTCATTCATTTATAATAAATTTTCAAGTAATTTTGTAATATAACCTCATGAAAGTAAGATAGAATTTTTTTGTAAAAACTTAGGGTGATATTATTTATGTAACCAAGATTTATCATAATATTCCTATTGGTATCAGTGGGATGGTCTTTCATGAATCTTTTATTGAAATATCCATAGTATAGTTTGATACAATTTTGTGTATGGATTAGATTTAAGTTTATCATGATAAATTATATTTTAGAGCCTAGAAATTTTTATTCAATAATTTTATGACTTTCATAACATATCAAGAAGTTTTTAAATTGATTAGTGATGATAGTTAAAGATATCTAGTTTATATTGTTGAAAAGAAATAAATTGTTCAAATTAGTGATGTTCTAGTTGTGAATGAATACATAAGTGTATTTCCAAATGATTTTCTCTGTATTATTCTTGATCAAGAGGTTGAGTTTACTCTTGAATTAGTTCTAGATGCTAACAATATTTATAAACCCCCTAATCAAATAAACTAAGTGGAACTTTTATAATTTAAAAATCAAATGCAATGGTTATTAGATAGAGGATTCATTTTACTAGAACTTCAACATGGGGTGATCTTGTTTTTTTTCTTAAAAAGAAATATGGTTCAATGTGGATTTACATTGACTATAGAGCATTAAATAACATTAAAGTTATGAAAAGTATCATTTTCCTCAAATAGATGTTTTTTATAAGATCCAGGGAGTATTGTATTTTTGTAAGGTTGACCTCAGGTCCTGGTACTATTAGCTGATGTTGAAGGAGGATGATAATTTAATGATTTTTTTCAGACATGATATGGGAAATATGAGTATTTATTTATTTCTTTTGGTTTTTATAATGAACCTACTGTATTTATAGACCTTGGGAATATAGTTTTTCATGAGTTTTTACAAAAAAAAATGGTGTGTTTATTGATGACATTTTGGTGAATTTTGAAAGTCAATAAGAACATGGAAGACACCTATGTATTATTTTCTATACTTTAAATAAAATAAAATATATGGGAAATTTAGTAAATGTGAATTTTTGTTGAAAAAAAATTAATTTCCATGGACATATTGTTTTTAAATATGGAATAATTGTTGAAACTGTTAAAACAAAATTTGTTAAAGAATGGTCAAGACCCAAAAATATCATATAGATTCATAGTTTTCTTGTAATTTTGAGTTACTTATAATTATTTTTTGAAAATATTTTTTGGTTATAAATCCCATTGAATAATTTAACATAAAAAGGATATAAATTAATCTCGAAAGAAGAATATGGTTATTTTTTAGAAAAAAATAAGAAGATTGGTGAATGATTTAGTTTGGGTACTAGCTTCTAGAAATTGAGAATTTACCATCTATAGTGATTCTTCATTGAAAAGAATTGGTTATTTCTTAATGTAGAATGACTAGGTAATTTATTATCATTTACATCAATTGAAGCCTCATGAGTTAAATTACCCAAAACATTATCTAAAATTTACTATTATGGTTTTTTTAATTAAAAAATTTAAGGCATCATTTTTTTGGATTAAAGTGTGAAATATATACTAACCACAAAATCTGTAAGTATATATTCACTTAGAAGTAATAGAACATGAGATAGGTAACATCGATAAAACTGATCAAGGATTATGATTACATTATTCATTTACATCTTAAAAAATAAAACAACATATCTGAGGCTTTCAGTCAAAAAACTAAGGCTACATCAACCATGTTAAATTTTGAAAATATCCCTTTGGTTAATGATTTGATTAATTTTGGCCTATAAGTTATGGATGTAGGGACCTACTCTGTTTTATTTCAGGTTTCAGTGCTGTAAAAAATTATAAATAATTAATCAATAACAAAATGAGAATCACTCATTATAGGAAAATGTAGAATATTTTAAAAAGTGTGATTTGAAATATTTTAATACTGATGAAGAACATGTTTTATGATTTGGGAAAATATTTTGTGTTCCTAGTGATTTTTAGATTGAGAAAGAGTTATTAGGTGAAGCTCATGTTCTCCTCTTTCTATTCATCATTGTCACATTAAGATGTTCGGAGACCTTTAGAAGTATTACTTGTGGGATGTAATGCAATGATATATTTCGAACTATACCATGAAGTGTTTTACTTGTAAGTAGGTTAAATTATAATAACAATTAATAAAGTAAAAGATTCAACTTTTCCATTTCTATAGGTGAAATTCAAAAATAAACTTATGGATTTTTTGGAGGTATTACCAAAGGATTCTTGTGGTATTACTGTGATTTGGGTTATTTTTGATCGATTAACTAAATCTGTGCATTTTTTTCCCATTCATGATTGTGTTTCTCTAGATGATGTCACACCCAGACTTCTGAAATAACTATATTTTATTATTTTATCTGAATTTTAAATATTTTGTTGAGGTGTGGGCTGAGAACAGTTAATATTTTTGTGTTATTATTGATAAATTTACATTTTGGCCTTGACAGCATCCAGTACATGGGAAAGGCGTGGTCAAAGTTGTGTGGCTTCACCAGAGGAACCGTGCGGCCTTCCTGATATCCAAGAAAAAAAATTAAATTAAAAATAAAATAAGGATAAAGTAAAATAAGTAAAAAAATAAAATAACGTTTAATGAATTATTTTCATAATAATAAAAATGGTAATTATTATATTTAATATTATTATTAGTTTAGATAATATTAATATTATTATTGGTATTAATAGTATTAATAATAATATTAAAATACCTCTTATTATTGTTTTTAATATTATCATTTATTATATTATTATTTTGAATATAATTAGGATTAAAAAAAAGACCCCTCTTTTTTCTCACCCACCATTATACCTCACCCCCTCCCCTAACCATAATCTTGTCGCCCCTATTCTCCCCCTCTCCCCATCCTGTCACACCCCTCCCTATTTGATCCCCTTAAAAACTGCTCCTTCTAGTGATCCTTCCCTTCTCTGGCTCCCTTGCACCACCCTGTCCTTCTCCTCCGGCATGCATGGCTCAACGCCCTCGGCTCATGACCCCCTCCTATAGTGTATATACGAGCAGCACAAAAAAAACCCCATGGTCGCACCCCCATCCTCGACACCTCGCTCTTCTCTAGCACAAACATCTTACCTAACTAGACCCTTCTTCCTCCATTATAGGTTTTTGTTCCGTGTCTCTTTGATGTTATAAGTTTCCATTGCTTATGGTATCAAATCAGGGTTTCATCTTGGTTTTTAATTAAATTTTACCTTGTTTAGTGTGCCTCTTGGCTCCCTTGTGCTGTGGTGGAGGTCCGGATGAACTCCACACCATTTTTCTGTAAATTTCTTTATAAGAGTTTTGTTAATTAATGTTTATTCATTATTAGATTAATTTTAATATTTTTTATGATTATATATGTGTTCATTGGTTTTTTTATGTGGTGTTTATGGTGTTTTTAAAGTTTATTATCTATTTATAGGTTGGAAATAGATTTTTAATAAATTGAATGGATGTGTTTTTGTGTGTTCTTTGGTTTAATATTTATAAAATGGATTTCAAGGGTCATTTGGAAGGTGTGAAATGTTTTTTCAAGGCACTATAGGTGTGTGTGTATTTAGATAAGATTTTCATTGGAAAAATGCTTTTCTGGCATGTTAGCTTTGTAGTGTATCATGATATTAAATTATAAAATGGTTGAATGGTGGAAATCTTGTTTGGAAAATGGTTTAAAATCATTAATGATTTTATTAAGGGGTTATGATCATTGTTTGGGTTTGACTTTATTGTGTGTGTTTTCTAGTGTTATAAAAAGGGAATTTGAGAAACTAGGTAAATGGTGTGAAATTTATTTTCAAAAGGTTTTAGTGGGAATATGGGTTTAAAGAGTTTTTTGGTGTAAATTTTTATGGTGCTAACTTTTATTTTTTTTAATTTTTTTTATTGATTTATTAAATTATATGTGTAGTTATGGTCCCCGCTTGGTGGTTTTGAGATGTTGGGTCTATGGAGGATCACCTATATGAGAATATGTTAGTATATATGTATATATTTGGGTTCCCCTGTTACCCGTATAGTTATCCAATGCAGTGAAAATACATGTATGGGGCTAGGTGTGCCAATGTATATATATATATATATGAAAATGAATATGTAGGTGAGTAAAGACTAGTATATGCTTATAAGCATATTTTTAAGGATATTATTTCACAAGTTCATGGCCATGAAGATGTGTTCATAGGGGATAGGTGTTCTTATATGTATGAAAAAGTGCATATTCTTAGTGGGGGAGCATTATCTCTTAGTTATAAAGTGCCAAGGGTTGGATTTTTGTTTTGGATCCACCCTAAGGTAGGTTCCCTATGCCTTGATATTTAATTAGAATTACCATTTTCCATAGTGTTATTTTAAAATTATGTCTCTATATTTTATACGAAATATATATGCAATGTATATAAATATGTATATATATATATGGTTGTGATTATTGAAAATTAGCTTCCTGGATATTTTGAAAGTGAAACAGGTATTTCCAAAGACATGTGGCCTTTCAGTCATTTTTATTATAAAAGTGTAATGATATGCTAGATTTTATCAATAATTTCCAAATTGATTTCAAAAATGGGGTTTACCCAGAATATTAGATTATAAGGTGATTTGACCTCCTTAAAAGGATTGCTTCATTGTATGTGTGGTTTTAATATTTTTTTTAAATAGGTAGTACCTTGGTTGTTTAGATAAATTTTCAACCTGTTTTGGAAACTTGAAAGTATAGGTGATTATGTTTTCTAAAATGAAAATTAATCCTTGTAAATAATTAAGCTCGTTTGGAACATTAGTAATGGTTTGTGAAAAAACCTCTTCAGGCATGCCCCCTTGTTTTAGAAAAAAATGTGTACGTTGAATGTGTGGATTGTGATATGTGTTGAGTAAAGAGGATTGTGTATTTTGTGGGATAAAAAAGGGGGGATTTTTTCAAGAAGGTAGATCGGTGGTGGGATGGTGAGTGTGTTTTAGAATAAATAGAAAGATATTTTCTTGTATATTTTCTTGATAAAACTCACCACCACTTGAAATAGAGCACATGGAAAAACTTGGGTATCTAGGTTGGAGGACTTGGACTAGTATGCTAGATGATACGAAAGTCGTTCACCATTGTTTCATCTAGTAGTATTGAAAAGACAATACTAACTAAAAATTATGATTGAAGACCACTAGCTTATGGGTGTGTTCCCTACTAGTGGCTCATGCACGAGAATGTATATCATTGTGGTTCATTTTCAACGTTTACACTAAGGTATGAGGGTCCTAGGTCCCCAACTAACACTAGATTCATAGGGATTTCCCATGGTTCTTATAATATGATTTTTAATTCATTTGTTTCATGCATGTTCCCTCTTTTTTGAATATCATATTTTTAATTTAAATTGGTCTCCTTTCATTTTGAAATGTAGATTCTTGCTTGGAACCTATTTGAAAAATGAAATGGAAGAGAAATTTTTTCATGAAAATTTAATCTTGTTACTTGAATTTGAAAATAATGAAAATCATTATTTTATTATATCTTATTTTCAAACTGGCGCATTTTGGGATTTTTTTAAAAGTTAAGGGCATAGGGTGTTGTTGTCCTCTAGAATTCCTACTGAGCATCTCGGAACTCATGCCTACTTTATCTTTTCAGTTTCAGGGTCTAGTTTGGGATCACTCTAGTAGAAAGTGTGGTTTGTGTATTGTGGTGACCCACGAGGTTAGCTGAGGTATGTATCATTTCTTAGCTTATTTCTTTTTTTTCGCTTCCATTTTTTTAGTTCATATTCTTTTATTTCCCTATTTTTTAGGTTATGTTGATTTATCTTTCTTTTTTTATGGGAAAAATCATTCCCAAATGGTTTATATTGATGTTAGATAGTAGTTTTCAGCCCATGGGGATCGTAAACACCCCTCCAGACTTTCCACAAATTGGGTTGGGCCCCAGGTTGGATGGTGACTTGACTTGGTTCATGAAAAAAATGGTTTCAAAGGGATGTTAACTCTTTTGTGTTTGGTTTATTGGGAAAGAGTCATGGTAGACCCAAGCATGAATTATCGGAACCTGATGTTCTAGTTATGCATAAAGTCTCTGGCCAGTACACCCCATAAAGGAACTCGAGTAACCAGGGAATGTCAGTTTCAAGTGAGTCTTTTAGTCCTTACAGTTCAATGATGTTTGGGAAATGATAAGAAAGTTAGGTCAATGGTTTTGAGTGCTTGTAGGGCCTAGCATTCCATGTGGAGGAGGAGAAATTGTCCTAGAACACTCTATGTGATGGTGGTGTGACTGGCGTATCACTGCCATACAAATTTTTGAGTACCCATCGGCACTCGTTTCCACTTGAATCATCTTGTAACTTCTTCGGTTATGAAAAGTATTTTTGAAACCCCTTGTTTGAAAAGTATAGGAATTGAATTTTTAAACAAAAATGGGTTGATTTTCAAAGGGTAGAAGATGGTTTTTCATGTTTTTTATGAATAAAGAATTTTAAATGTGGACATTCATGTAATGGTTTTGAGTTAATGTGGTTGAGTTTATCAGGAATGGTTTTTCATAACATAGACTTGTGTATTGATTATTGTTTTGAAATATTTCTTAGCAGTCTATTTTAGAAGTGTTTAGGGAGCCTTAGTGGTGGTTCCCTTTGTTTGTTCTAGTTATATTTTGTGGCATTGTTAGCCAATAGACCTGTTTTATTGGGTTCTTAGGTCGATTTCTCAGCTAGTGTATGCCCCCATAAAGAGTTAGTTTATGTCAAAGTGTTTTCATGGGTGTTTTTTCCATGGTCGGATCATATAGTTTATCAATGTAAGAACCTTCTTCATCTTGAATGTCAAAATGTTAATCCACATCTCTTTTTTCACTCTAGTGGATCCTATTATAGTAGGATACTAGATATGAGAGGATTTGGAAGAAAAATTTGTCTCTTGGGTTTCTTAGGTTGTTGACTATGGAGTTTGGCATCATTAATTCTATAAGCCCTATCTATAAGTGTTGAAAGAAATTCAAGTGAGGAAAAGCAAAAGCTGACTAGAGTTTTCAATGTGAGATGCTATTGTAAAATCGGCCTTTTGATATTTCATTGGTTTTGTATGAGTAAAATATCACATTAATCCACTCATCTAGTGAATATAGTTATAAGAAGTTGTTATGGACGCTTGTAGTAATCATATGTTGTTACAGACTCAGGTTAAGTTACCTCTATTACAAATGTATCTGTCGGTTTCAAGAGTCGTGTCTGGTGACACTTGGTGGTGTTGTGTTCTCACTAGATGATAGGGGTAAAGGTCGTTCACACTTTTGAGAACCTAAGTTATGATAAAATAGTGTTTCATTTGCTAACTCATTAGCTTATCTACTTTAGAGGAAGGTGCCTTCCGTGTTTTCTTTATTTTGGTGAAGTGTTGTGTAAAAAAATGAATGTCGATATGTGCTACGTATGATGGTGATTTTTGGGCCGTGGAATGGTTGTTTATGGAACCATAAGGAGAAGTTTGGTTCAAGGGGTTTCTGAAGCCTGAATGCAAGGAAAGATATTCATTAACCATCAGATCTCCAACCATAGTTACTATAGTGAAGATGGTGTGCAGTCAAGAGAACCCTGATGGTGTGAAAGTTTTGTATTTGATTTCTGTTATCGGAGTGGGAGATGAAGATAGTTTAAGCATCTAGTGTAGCTTTTTTTTTAATTTTTCATGTTCAGTGAAAGGAGGTGGGAGGACCTCATTTCCATGTTATTACACATTTGGGTGTAACAATTTATCATTGGTGATAAGAATGAATATTCATATTGTTTCTTTATAATCTCGGTGGTTGTGTTCCACTAAATGTAGATCATCTTTTAATGGACCCTGTGTGGCTGGTTCTTATAAATAGAGAGTAGTTGGATTTCTTTTCTTTTGGTGGAAGTAAACCATTGGGATGTGTCAGTGGTGGTCTTGTTGGTCCATTGGATGAGACCCTCCCCCCCCCCAACCCACCCCCACCCCCCTCCACTCATGGTAGGGGTTCTTGGTCTGTAAGGAGAAACACTCGAGTTCGAATAATCTGGCCAGGTTTTATGGTGGGGGACCTACTATGGGTCTCACAAAAAGTCTCACTGAAATGAAATGGTGTTAGACTATTCCTTGTGGTGGGGAGCCCGTTCTGGCCTCCCCATGTTGGTGTCTAGGTACCTCCCCGGGTGTAGGTTTTTTCTTATGGTGGGGAGTCTGCTCGGGCATCCCCGTGTCAGCAATCGAATTTTGTTTGTGTTATTGGTTTGATGGTTGTTAGTCACGTTTAGAGTTATCCAACCCCAATGCCCCTTCTTGAGTTTGTTGTTTATTTCTAGAAAAATGTATGATCCCCCTGTGGAATGTTTAAGACATTTTTTCTTGGGATTTTGAATGATACATTGTGAGAGTTTCTATCTTTCGATTATCAACTAGAGGAGTCTTGACTTCTGGGGGCGGGTGTCACTTGGTGAGGAGATGTAACATCCCAAATAAGTAATTAATAATAGATATTTTTATATATGTCTATTAATGAATTAGATAGTGTTTTAGAGGCTTAAAATGAGAATAGATCCAATCTTAAGCATGGAATACACTAATATTTTTTAAAAGATTGTTTTACAGCCTTTTGGTGGAAAACCTTTTTTAATTCAAACTTTTGACAATTTGATAAGCTCAATTTTTCTAAATAAACTTATTCTTTATGATTGGAACATTGAAATTTACTTTGGGTAAATTTTTGGTATTTTTCTGACAATATTCATTTTTTTTAAATGAATAAGTGAAAAATACTGCATTTTACATCAAAACTGCATTTTCATATAATTTAATTATATGGTTAGATTATATTTTTAATTGGTTTTAAAGTACAATTAGAATATATGATTACCATTTAATCCAATGGTGGTATTTGGAATCAATTTCACTTTGAAATTGGACTTAAACTAGTGTCAATCTTTTGATACTTATTGTTTCATAAAAACACGCTATTTGCTCTGACAGAGGGAATTATATAATAAATTAATTAATTTAACTTATAGGTTTTGAATTTTTTAAAATAGACATCATTTTTTAATTTGGAATATCAAATATAGCTTAGGGTGAAGTTTTGGTATTTTTCTGAAAAACATCAATATTTGATGAATAGTGAAACCACTAAGTGGTACTTATAAAAACTGATTTTTCGTTTAAATGAAATTTTACCACCTCTGTGTTTTGAATTTCAAAAATCCAACATACATGGTTGTCATTAAGAAGTAAAATGTGGTTCAATGGGATTAAAATAATTTTTTGGTGAATAGTAACTTTTTAGTTTATTAATCCCGATTAGAGGTAATTAGTGTAACTTAAGGTAAGAATAATGTTTTAATAATATGAAATGACCTAGACACATGTCCTACCCTTATTGGATGTGTCATGGCCGACCAATACAACCCATGGGTCGATTTTTGGGACCCCATGGAGCCACTTGGGTAAGATAAAGACATACATGCCTTTTATTTAATGTCAAAGAAAATATGTCACAAACATGAGTTATTTTACTATAACAATTTTTACATGGGTTTATACAAGTCAGATTTTTGACTATAAATATTAAATGGAAATATAAAACGATTTCCTACATCATGATAGTTTTTTTCTAATTTTTATACATTAAATAAATTAATGTATTTATGACACCATGATGATGCAGCGATGACCTCATTATTTAACGATTAAAATAAAATGAAAATATAATGTAAAATCTAAGACCTACACTTGTCAAAAACCTATTTTATGGGTGATTTAGAACCCTTATCACCTTAGCCTATAAATTTATAATTGTGGGACCTTTTTTATCCGAAAACCATTTCATAGCGAAGTATCTTTTCTTAACATTCCAAGAGTGCCCCTCCTCTCCTCTCATAAAAGGACCCCACCTCTACCACCTTACCCACACTTCCAAAGCCTTTGGCTCGGCCAACACCTGCCCATTTCGTCTCTCCACATCCCTCTCTAACTCTTAGAAGCCTCACTTTTGGCATAAGTCTTCCCAAGGAAGCCTTTGAGCTCAAATCAAAAAGAGTTACCCGTTTTAAAGGTAGTGTCTTCTCTTTTGTTCTTGTGTTTTATTTTGCTTCTCCAACCCCCTAAACTCTTTTTATTAATTTCTTTTATAACAACACCAGTATCTTCAATATACTAGTATTTTGTTATAAGAATTATTCGAGATACACTTACATACACCTATATATAATGGTTAAAGAACATACTGTTTTCGTGGATGGAGAATTTCTGCCTCACGAAACGATGATTGTTCAATATTCATTTAAAAACATAAAAGGTGGCCATTAATATGTATCTATATTTATATATGATATATAATATGTTTATGTTTTAATTAAGCTTCTGTATTTTTTATTTATGGCATACCTTTATGGTTTCCATTATGCGTAAACGCGATATCTTCATTTTAGGAAGTGCGGACTACCGCCCCCTCAAAGTGATTTGATTCGTTAATGCCATATGTGGGACGTATAAAGGATGTAATTAATGATTTTATATATGATATTATACTGTAATTATTATATACCTTTATATTATTATGATTCCATTCCATAAAATACGAAATAGAAATGAAAGTAGCGTTCATGCGTACGTACGGCTTACCATTTCCATGAACGGTGCATTTCATTTCTTACCTCTAAACATTATGTAATATTATAAATGCATGTATATATTGGATATATATGATATATATGATATCTACATAATGATTATAACTCTGGATATAATGGATACTTGAACAACGTGTAATTATAAAGAGTTTATTTTTTTGACTCAAGTACCAATGATCGTTAAAACGGCCGTTATTAACTTAAATAATTACATAGTGTTCATGACATGGTAATAAGTGATATAAAAGGAATAATTAACTTGAAAAAGGTTCTTAAGCAAGTAGAAATTAACTCAAGTTTATTACTCAGGACATTAAAGAATGATCGAGTCAAGTCAGACCCAAGGTATGGGACTTCGTCTCAATCTCCTTTCATTGAGGCATATTTTGTTTTATACACAACCTTCTTTTATAAGGTGCATAAACCCCTTTGAATTTTACGTTTATATTAATGGAATCTTTATTTATACAAAGAGTTTTACTAAACGACAAAAGGGGATGTTTTTGTCATACATACGCAACGACAATGATTTCTCTGTCGCCGTGACCATTATTTGAGTTTCGGCTTCCTCTACAAGCCATACTTTTTTTAAAATTAAAAATAAATACCATGTTTTAATTTTCTTTTATTTTGGTATTTAAAATGGTTTTCATAATGTTTTTATTATATCAATTTATTGTATTGATATCTTTTGATTGAAATGTGGAAATGTTATGTTTCCTTTATGCATGTTTTATGTGATATGATTATGTTATGGTTCATGGGAATTGTTATAAAGACGGGTGGTTTTGTGATAAATTAAGGGAGGGTGAGCCTAATATAGCTTTCCAATGCATTGGGTAACGCGAAGGAGTTAAACATTGAGGTTTCTCCGAAGAGATTTAGTGAATATACTGTGATGGGTATTCCAAACGTAACCAAGAGGGTTACTCCCTACATAAGAATGTTATGAATGCCTCAAGTTACCTTTATGTCTTATGATTTCTATGATTTATTCATGATTTGATGAGGTATATTATATTTATTATGTTTAATGAGTAGAGTATGATTTCATTTATTCTTGTGTATACATGTACTCATGATTCCTTTCTATATTTTTATATCCCCTACTGAGCTTTTTATGCTCATCCCAAGTTTTTGAAATGTTTTTCATAGGTCAAGGGAAGGGTACATGATATGATTATAGTGTCAAGGAAGTGTCAAGAAAGAATCCATGTTTTATTTTAAATATGTTTACATTGATGTGAAAAATGAATAATATCTTTTATGTAACCACTTTGTTTAATTATGGGATGTAATGCATGTTTTATGATCTAATTCTCTAAAACTCTACACCTGAAACTATCCTCAAGGTGTATTCTTGAAATAACTCCTAATTAAGTAAGGTTTAAGGCTGGGGCCTTGTAGTTGGTATCAGAGGTCAGTTTAGATAACTTTATGAGTTAGAATTATATTAAATGATTATCCAAAAATATTTTTTTTTATAGTCAAATTAGAATGATATAGCATTTGAAGATTACCATGCTGCTTCATCTAAGACATGTTTGTTCAGAATGGTTTTCCACAGAGAAAACAGGGAAGCAGTGCTATGAAGGCATACAGAAGGAAATAACCTTCTGAATCAGCATCCTAATATGGTCGGAATTGGAACTGAACTGTTTGCTGCAGTAATGGCGCAGTTGACTCAAGCGATAAATGGTGGTGGTATCCATGCACGAGATCAGCCAGATCAACCGCAGAGGAACATGTCAGTGGTGGAACATTTCATGAGGCAACATCCCCCATCATTTAGAGGATCATCTGACCTTGTGCTAGCTAAAGGGTGGATTAAATCACTGGAGAATATTTTCGATGTCATGGTGTGTTCAGACAATCAAAGGTTAGTCCTGCTATTTACCGTTTGGAGGGTGAGGCAGATCAGTGGTGATCGATTGTTAAAAATATCATGGATGCTGATGAGAGTGATTCTCTCGAATGGGATTAATTCAAAGGTATGTTTCTTGAGAAGTATTTTCCTAAGGCTGTTCGACTTAGGATGGAAAAACAATTCTTGGAATTGAGGCAAGAGGAAGACTCAGTGGCTAGCTATGAATAAAGCTTCACTCGATTGGAAAGGTATGATCCAAATTTTACCTGAGACCTTGATAGTAAAATCAATCGTTTTTACTTAGGATTAAAGCCAGAATATTGAAGGTCTTTAGCTTCTCGTGAGTTCAAAAGTTATGAAAATCTTGTTCG
The DNA here is from genome assembly GCA_963277665.1 of Viscum album. Taxonomy (NCBI): domain Eukaryota; kingdom Viridiplantae; phylum Streptophyta; class Magnoliopsida; order Santalales; family Viscaceae; genus Viscum; species Viscum album. Next base: position 989,299,283 of record OY728135.1, read on the forward strand.
ATGTGCTGAAAAGGTGGAAATTGTGTTTTCTGATGATCAAGTGTTCTATAACAACCAACAGAAGAAGAGACCGAGGTGGCAGGAGAAAGGAAATAATTCTTCAAAAAGGTCTGATGGTAAGAAAACTAAGTTTCCAGTTTGTGATAAATGTGGTAAAAGGCATGATGGGGAATGTCTTCTAAATTCTGGAAAGTGATTCCGATGTGGTAAGATGAGACATAAGGCTCGTGATTGCACTGAAAAAGAACAATGTGATGGTAGGACCAAATTTTATTTATAGTTAGTGAAATGTTTTAAGTGAAATGAGATGGGTCACTATGCAAATGAGTGTCCGACAAAGAGATTGAGTGATGGGAAGCAGTTATACTACAAGCAGAAAGGGGTGGTGAAATCCTTTGCAACTACTTCAGCAGATGTCGGGCCATCAAATGAAGTTGTATCAGGTACTTTGTTTGTTTTTTCAGATTATGCCAGTTTTTTGTTTGATTCGGGGTCTACACATTCTTTCATCTCTAAAAACTTTTCTAGTAAAATGGGAATACCATCTCAAGAAATGACTCATGAACTTGTGGTAAAAACACCTGGGAGAAATGTTGAGGCAAAAAGAATTTATAAGAATGTTCCTATCCTTATCCTTAGAAAGAACCTACCTATAAACTTTATTGTTTTACCTCTAGTAGAGTTTGATGTTATCCTGGGTATGGATTGGATCTCTATTTACCATGCTAAGATTGACTGTAGAGCTCAATATGTTTCTTTTCAGAAAGACTTTCAGTTTGTGTACATGAATGAACCCTTACTGTTGATAACTTATCAAGAGGCCGAGAAACTTGTAAAATATGGAAATGAATGTTACCTTGCACACATCGTTGAAAACAAATGAACTGTTCAGATTAATGATGTGCCAGTGGTAAATGAGTATCGTGATGTTTTTCCTGTTGAGTTGCCTAGAATAATACCAGATCGGGAAGTTGAATTTATTGTTGACTTAGTTCCTGATGCTAAGCCAATTTCAAAACCCCCTTATCGAATGGATCAAGTTGAACTTTTAGATTTGAAGGAGCAATTGCAAGATTTATTAGAGAAAGGCTTCATTCAACCTAGCACATCACCATGGGGTGCTCCTGTTTTATTTGTTAAAAAGAAAGATGGTTCTATGAGACTTCGCATTGATTATAGATCCTTGAATAACATCACTGTTAAGAAAAAATATCCTTTTCCTCATATCGATGATTTGTTTAATCAGATCCATGGAGCTCAGTATTTTTTAAAGATTGACCTGAGATCAGGGTACCATCAGCTGAAGGTAATGGAAGCAGATGTTTCGAAGACTGTGTTTCGTACAAGATATGGCCATTATGAATTTGTAGTAATGCCTTTTGGGCTAACCAATGCACCTGCTGTATTCATGGACATAATGAATATAATTTTCCATGAGTTCATGGATAAGTTTTTGGTGGTTTTCATTGATGATATTTTGGTGTTTTCTAAAATTATAGAGGATCATGAAAGACATTTAAGGGTTATTTTGAAAACCATAAAAGAAAAAAAATTGTATAGGAAATTCAGCAAGTGTGAGTTTTGGTTGCAACAAATTTCTTTCCATGGTCACATTATTTCTAAAGATGGGATAACTGTTGATCCTGAAAAAACAAAGGTTGTTGAAGAATGGCCAAGACCCACAAATGTAACTGAGATTCGTAGTTTCCTTGGTTTGGCAGGATATTACTGAAGGTTTGTTAGAACTTTTTCACAGTTATCTAGTCCAATGACTAAGCTAACTCGGAAGGGTGTTATGTTTATATGGACAAAAGAATGTGATGATTGTTTTCAGGAATTGAAAAGAAGATTTGTGAATGCTCCATTTTTGGCACTACCTTCCTAGAATGGGGAGTTTGTTATCTACAGTGATTCTTCATTGAAAGGACTTGGTTGCGTCCTAATGCAGAATGATCAGGTAATTTCTTATGCTTCATGTCAGTTGAAAAATCATGAGGTAAGTTACCCTACACATGATTTGGAATTAGCTGTTGTTGTTTTCTCTTTAAATATTTGGAGGCATCATTTGTATGGATTAAAGTGTGAAATATATACTGATCACAAAAGTTTAAAGTATATATTCACTCAGAAAGAATTGAACCTAAGACAGAGGAGATGGCTAGAATTAATCGAGGATTATGATTGTACAATTCATTACCATCCGGGAAAAGAAAATAAAGTGGATAATGCTTTGAGTCAAAAAAGTAATGCTTCATTAATGATGTTGCATTTGGAATGTGATCCTTTGGTTAAGGATTTGATGAAATTTGGCATAGAAGTTTTTGGTGCAGGATGTTCTTCTGTTATGTTTCAGGTATCAGTGAAATCTTCTCTATCAGATAGAATCAAGCAAGCACAGAAGCAAGACAGTGAGTTGCAGAAAAAGGTAGAACTAGTTCAGAAGGGTAAGTTTCCTGAATTCAATATTGATAATGATTTTGTTTTGAGATTTGGGAAGAGGTTGTGTGTGCCTTGTGATTCACGGTTGAAGAGAGAGTTGTTATGTGAAGCTCATAGTTCTCCGTTTTCAGTTCATCCTGGCAGTACTAAGATTACAAAGATCTGCGGGAATATTACTGTTGGGATGGAATGAAAAGGGATATTGCTGATTTTATAGTGAAGTGTTTGACTTGTCAACAGGTTAAAGCAGAGAGACAGTTACCGAAAGGGATGCTTCAGCCTTTACCAGTGCCAAAGTGGAAATGGGAGAATACATCCATGGACTTCATTATGGAATTTCCGAAGACACCTCGGGGTAATAATGCAATATGGGTTATTGTTGATCACTTGACTAAATCTGCTCATTTCTTTCCTATTCAAGATACTTTTTCCCTAGATCAACTTTCTCGATTGTATCTTAAAGAGATATTCAGATTACATGGAGTTCTTATCTCCATTGTATCTGATCATGATCCAAGGTTCCCTTCTAACTTTTGGAAAGTCCTTCAGAAGTCATTGGGTACTGAATTAAATTTTAGTACATCTTTTCATCCCCAATCATATGGGCAGTCAAAACAAAAAATTCAGACATTGGAAGATATGCTATGTGCTTGTTCGATGGATTATCAGGGAAGTTGGGACAAACAACTTTCTTTGGTTGAGTTATCATATAATAATAGTTTTCATTCCAGTATACAGATGGAACCATTTGAGGTGTTATATGGGATGTGGTGTCGAACTCCAGCTTTCTGGGATTAAGTGGGTGAAAGGAAGCTGATGGTATAGAATTGGTAGAAGAGTTGGCAGAAAAATTTCAGCTGATATAGAAACACATGAGAACAGCTCAGAGCAGGCAGAAGAGTTATGCGGACAACATGAGGAATGATCTCTCTTTTGAGGTAGGTGATCATGTTTTTCTCAAAGACTCACCATGGAAAAGTGTGATGAGATTTGGTAAGAAAAGAAAGTTGTGTCCAAGGTTCATTGGAATGTATGAAATTCTGGATAGAGTTGGATCAGTTTCTTACCGATTGGCTTTACCTCCGAGTTTATCTTAGGTACACAATGTTTTTCATGTTTCGATGTTGAGAAAGTATATGCCAGATCCATCTCATGTTTTGATCCTAGAGGTGGTTCAGTTGGAAGAGAATATCTCTTATGAAGAACAACCAGTCCAGATTCTCAACTGAAGAGAGAAAGTGTTTCGAAATAAGGTAATTCACCAGGTAAAGGTTTTTTGGAAAAACCATATGATTGAAGAGGCAACATGGGAATCTGAAAATGCAATGAGGGATAAATACCCCCAATTATTCGATAAGTAAATAAATTGCGGGGATGAAATTTTCTAAAGGGGGGAAGGATGTAACATCCCAAGTAAGTAATGAATAATAGATATTTTTATCTATGTATATTAATTAATTAGATATTGTTTTAGAGGCTTAAAATGAGAATAAATCCAATATTAAGCATGGAATACAGTAATATTTTTTAAAAGATTGTTTTACTGCCTTTTGGTGGAAAACCTTTTTTAAATCAAACTTTTGAAAATTTTATAAGCTTTATTTGTCGAAATAAACTTATTCTTTGTAATTGGAACATTGAAATTTACTTTGGGTAAATTTTTTGTATTTTTCTGACAATATTTATTTTTTAAATGATTAAGTGAAAAATACTGCATTTTACATCAAAACTACTTTTTCATCTAATTAGTTATATGGTTATAATATCTTTTTAATTCGTTTTAAAGTAAAATTATAATATATTTTTACCATTTGATCCAATGGTGGTCTTTGGAATCAATTTCACTTTGAAATTGGACTTAAACTAGTGTCAATCTTTTGATACTTATTGTTTCATAAAAACACGCTATTTGCTCTGACAGTGGGAATTAATTATGAAATTAATTAATGTAACTTATATGTTTTGAATTTTGTAAAATAGACATCATTTTTGAATTCGGAATATCAAATATAGATTAGGGTGAAGTTTTGGTATTTTTTTGAAAAACATCAATTTTTTATGAATAGTGAAACCACTAAGTGGTACTTATAAAAACTGATTTTTTGTTTAAATGAAATTTTACCACCTCTGTGTTTTGAATTTAAAAAATCTGACATACATGGTTGTAATTAATAATTAAAATGTGGTTCAATGGGATTAAAATTATTTTTTGTGGAATAGTAACTTTTAAGTTTATTAATCGCGATTAGAGGTAATTAGTGTTATTTAAGGTAAGAATAATGTTTTAATAATATGAAATGACCTAGACACATGTCCTACCCTTATTGGATGTGTCATGGCCGACCAATACAACCCATGGGTCGATTTTTGGGACCCCATGGAGCCACTTGGGTAAGATAAAGACATTAATTCCTTTTATTTAATGTTAATGTAAAAAATGTCTCAAACATGAGTTATTTTACTAAAACAACTTTTACATGGGGTTCTACAAGTCAGAATTTTGACTATAAATATTAATTGGAAAGATTAAAGGATTTCCTACATCAGGATAGTTTTTTTTTCTAATATTTAGACATTATATAAATTAAATTATTTATGACACCATGATGATGCAGCGATGACCTCATTATTTAACGATTTAAATAAAATGAACATATAATATAAAATCTAAGACCTAAACTTGTCAAAAACCTATTGGATGGGTGGATTTCGAACCCTTATCACCTTATCCTAGAAATTTATAATTTTGGGACCTTTTTTATCCGAAAATCATTTTATAGCAAAGTATCTTTTCATAACTTTCCAAGAGTGCCCCTCCTCTCCTCTTATAAAAGGCCCCCACCTCTACCACCTTACCCACACTTCGAAAGCCTTTGTCTCAGCCAACCCCTGCCCATTGTGTCTCTCTATATCCCTCTATAACTCTTAGAATCCTCACATTGGGTATAATTCTTCCCAAAGAAGCCTTTGAGCTCAAATCAAAAAGAGTTACCCGTTTTAAAGGTAGTGTCTTCTCTTGTGTTCTTATGTTTTATTTTGCTTGTCCAACCCCCTAAAATCTTTTTATTCATTTATTTTGTAACAAAAAAAGTATCTTCCATATACTAGGATGTTGTTATAAGAATTATTCAAGCTACACTTACACACACCTACATCTAATGGTTAAAGAACATACTGTTTCCGTGGATGGCTAATTTCTGCCTCGCGAAACGATGATTGCTCAATATTCTTTTAAAAACGTCAAAGGTGGCCATTAAGATGACTCTCTATTTATATATGATATATAATATGTTTATGTTTTACTTAAGATTATGTATTTTGCATTTATGGCATACCTTTATGGTTTCTATTATGGGTAAACGCGATATCTTCATTTTAGGAAGTGAAGACTACCGCCCACTCAAAGTGATTTGATTCGTTAATGCCATATGTGGGACATATAAATGATGTAATTAATGTTTTTATATATGATAGTATACTGGAATTATAATATACCTTTATATCATTATTATTCCATTCCATAAAATACGAAATAGAAATGAAAGTAGCGTTCATGCGTATGTACGACTTACCGTCTCCATGAACGGTGTATTTCATTTCTTACCTCTAAACATTATGTAATATTATAAATGCATGTATATACTGGATATATATGATATATATGATATCTACATCATGATTATAACTCTAGATATAAAGTATACATGAACAACGTGTAATTATAAAGAGTTTATTTTTTTGACTCAAGTACCAATGATTGTTAAAACGACCGTTATTAATTTAAATAATTACATAGTGTTCATGACATGGTAATAAGTGATATAAAAGGAATAATGAACTTGAAAAAGGTTCTTAAGAAAGTAGAAATTAACTCAAGTTTATTAGTCAGGACATTAAAGAACAATCGAGTCATGTAGGACCCCAGGTATGGGACTTCGTCTCAATCTCCTTTCATTGAGGCATATTTTTTTATACACAACCTTCTTTTATACGATGTATAAACCCCTTTGAATTTTACGTTTATCCGAAAGGAATATTTTTTTATACAAAGAGTTTTACTAAACGACAAAAGTGAATGTTTTTTTCGTACATACGCGGCGACAATGACTTCTCCGCCTCTGTGACCATTATTTGAGTTTCAGTTTCCTCTACAAGACATACTTTTTTTAAATTAAAAATAAATACCATGTTTTACTTTTCTTTTATTTTGGTATTGAAAATGTTTTTCATAATTTTCTTATTATATCAATGTGTTGTATTGATATCTTGTGATTGAAATGTGGAAATGTTTTGTTTCATTTATGCATGTTTTATGTGATACGATTATGTTATGGTTATTGGGCATTGTTATGAAGACGAGTGGTTCCGTGATAAACTAAGGGCGGGTGAGCCCGATATAGCTCTCCAATTCATTGGGTAACGTGAAGGAGTTAATCATTATGGTTTCTCCAAAGAGATTTAGGGAATATACTGTGATGGGTATTCTAAACGTAACCAAGAGGGTTACTCCCTACGTAAGAATGTTATGAATGCCTCAAGTTACCTTTATGTCTTATGATTTCTATGATTTATTCATGATTTGATGAGGTATGTTAAAGTGCTTATGTTTAATGAGTAGAGTATGATTTCATTTATTCTTGTGTATAAATGTACTCATGTTTCCTTTCCATATTTTTATATCCCTTACTGAGCTTTTTATGCTCATCCCAAGTTTTTGAAATGTTTTTCACAGGTCAAGGGAAGGGTACATGATATGATGATAGTGTCAAGGAAGTGTCAAGAAAGAATCCTTGTTTTATTTTAAATAAGTTTCTGTTTATTGGAAAAAAGAATACTATCTTTTTTGTAACAACTTTGTTTAATTGTAGGATGTAATGCATGTTTTATGATCTAATACTCTAAAACTCTAAACCTGAAAATATATTCAAGGTGTATTCATGAAATAACTCAAGATTAAGTAAGGTTTAAGGCTGGGGCCTTGTAGTCCATTCTAGATATTTCAAGTCTATTTTGTAAGTATTTTCACATTGTTGATAGTGCCCTTACATATCTCTCATTTTTTTTGTCATATACCTCTTTAAACTAAGATGGTTTACAGGTTATATCCATTAAACAATCTTGAGATGGATTTTTGGGGCTGGAAAGCTTTATGGTGGGGAGAATTGTCACACATGGACTTTTGGAATAACTATATTTTATTATTTTATCTGTCTTTGAAATATTTTTTCACATTGTGTGCTGAGCCCAGTTAAATTTTTTTTATTCTTATTGATAAATGAATATTTTGTCCTTGACACCGTCCAGCACGCGGGCAGGGCACAGTCGAAGCAACGTAGCTTTTCCTAGGGCATTGTACGACCTTCCCAATGTTAAATACAAATAAATAAAATGGGGATAGATTAAAATAAGAACAAAAATAAATTAAAGTTCAATTAATTATTTTAATAGTAATTAATGTTATAATAATAATTATTATTATTATTATTATTATTATTAGTGTTAACAATATTAATATTATTATTGGTATTTTTAATATTAATATTATTATTAAAACTATTAAACTATTATTATTATTTTTTATTATTATAATTTATTATATTATTATTATGAATATAATTAGGGTTAAAAAAAAGAAGCCCCCATCCACCCATTTTTATCCATGACGATCTCACCTCACCCCCTCTGCTTACCCAAATCTGGTGACCCATATTCTCCCCCTCTCCCCAACCCGTCATGCCCCTCCCTGTTTGACCCCCCTTGCGCACTTCTCCTTCCAGCATTCCTTCCCTACTCTGACCACCTCGCACCGCCTTGTCCTTCTTCTCCGGAACGTATGACAAGACACCCACTGCTCTTGACCCCCTCTTGTAGCGTGTACCCAGGCAGCACAATGAACTCCCCTTGGCTGGACCCCCCTCTTCAACACCCTACTCTCCTCTGGCGCACATGTCTTCCCCTGTGCAAACCCTTCTTCATCCTTTATAGGGTTTTGGTCATTTTTCTTTGACGTTTTAAGTTTCTAATGCTTTTGGTATTAAATTATGGTTTAAAGTTGGTTTTTTGTTAAATTTTACCTCATTTAGGGTGCATCTTGGCTCCCCTGTGGTGGGGTGGAGGTGCAGATGGACTCCACACAATTTTTTCATCAATTTCTTCATAACTGGTAAGTGAAATCATGTTTATTCAATATTAGATGAATTTAATATGATTTTTAGGTTTATAAATGTGTTCATTGGTTTTTTATGTTCTTTTTATGGTGTTTTTGAAGTGTATTATGTGTTTATAGCTTAAAAATGGATTTTTAATAAAGGGTATGGATTTGTTTTTGTGTGTTCTTTGGTGTAATGTATCAAAAATGGATTTTAAGGGTCCTTTGGTTGGTGAAAAATGTGTTTTGAGGAACATTAAGTGTGTGTGTGTATTTAAATGGGATTTTCATTAGAAAACATATTGTTTTTGGAATTTTAGATTTATGGTGCATCTTGATTTAAAATTGTAAAATGATTGAATGGTGGAATTCTTATTTTAAAAATGGTTTAAAAGAATAAATGATTTTATGAATGGGGCTAGGAATGTTGTCTTTGTCAGTCTTTCTTGTGTTTTTTTGTGTTATAAAAATAGAATTTGAGAAACTATGTAAGTGGTGTGAAATGTAGTTTCAAATGGATTTAGTGTGTGTTTGTTTTTAAAGAGTGTTTTGGTGTAAATTTTAAGTGACACTTTGAAGTGTTTCCTAAATTGTTTTATTGATTTATTAAATTATATGTGTAGTGTGTGGTCCCTAATTGGTCATTTCGAGTCTCCATGTATAAGGTGACTCACCTATGTGTGAATAGGTCAGTGTGTATATATATATATATATCTGTGTGTGTGGGTGGGTTCCCCCGTTACATGAATAGCCATCCATGGCAGTGAATGTACATGTATGGGGATAGCTGTTCCCATATATATATATGAAAATGCATACGTAGGTGAGTGGCGACCAGTATATGTATATAATCATATATGTAAGGATCCCATTACACACATTCATGGACATGTGGGTGTGTGCATAGGGGATAGGTGTCCTTATATATATGTGAAAGTGAATATTCTTAGTGGTGGAGTAGCATATCTTTGTTAGAAAGTGCCAAGGGCCAGATGTTCAGTTTGGTTCCACCCTGAGGTAGGTTCTCTATACCTTGAACTTAAATTATAATTTCTATTTTTTCTTGGTTTTCTTTTAAAATTACACCCCTTTCTTTTATACGAAATGAATATTCAATGTATATATATATATATATATATCTTTTTGGTTCTTGAAAATTATCTTCCTAGATGTTTTGAATATGGAACAGGTATTTCCAAAGACATGTAGCCTTTTAGCCGATTTTATTATAAAAGTGTAATGACATGTTTGATTTTGCAAATAAATTCAAAAGTGATTTCTAAAATAAATTTTGGCATGAAAATGAAATTAAAGGTTGATTTTACCTCCTTAATAGGTTTTCTTTGTCATGAGGATGATTTAAATCTTTTTTTAAATAGGTAGTACCTTTGTTCTTTAGATAAACTTTCAAACAGTTTTGGAAACTTTAAAGAATTAGGTGATTATGTTTTCTAAAATGAAAACGTACTCCTTGAAAATAATTAATCCCATTGTTAACTTTAATAATGGTATGTGAAAAAAAACACTTGACGAATGCCCCATTTTTTAGAAAATGTTGTGTATGTTTAATGTGTGGATTGTGATATATGCTGAGTAAAGAGGCGTTTTATTTTTTGGGATGGAAAAGGGGGGTGTTCTCAAGGAGGGAGATCAGTGGTGAGAGGGTGGGTGTGTTTTTGAATAAATATAATGATATCTTCATGTATGTTTTCTTGATAAAACTCACCACCACTTGAAATGGATCACAAGGGAAAACCTAGGTATCATAGTGGGCGGACTAGGAGTAGTACACTAGATGATACAAAAGAGGTTTTCCCCTGTTTCTTCTAGTTGGATTGATGTTATAACACTAACTAAAAATGATGATAGGAGACCACTAGGATATGGGTGTGTTCTCTACTAGTGGATTTTACATGGGAACGTAGATTATTGTGGTTCATATTCCATTTTTAAACTGAGTTATGAGGATCTTAGGTCCCCAACTTAGACTAGATTCTTAGGGATTTCCTATGGTTCTTTTGATATGATTTTCAATTCATTTGTTTCATTCTTGTTCCCTCTTTTGAGATAACCATATTTTTAATCTAAGTTGGTCTCCATTAATTTTTAAATGTTAATGCATTCTTGGAACCTATTTTGAAAATCAAGTGGAAGAGAAATGATTTTCTTGAAAATAAAATCTTGTAAAATAAATTTCAAAAGAATAAAAAACATTATTTTATTATGTATTATTTTCAAACCACCCTGTTTTGGGTTTATTTTTAAAGGTAAGAGAATAGGGTGTTGTTGTACACTCTAATTCCTACTACGAATCTCAATTCTCATTCCAACACTATATTTTTATTTTTAGGGTCTAGTTTTGGATCAATCTTGTAGCGAGTGTGGTTTGTGTTCTATGGTGACCCATGAGGTCACCTGAGGTGTGTCTTATTATGTAGCTTATTCTTTTTTTTCTGATTCCAGTTTGTTTAGTTCATCATCTTTTATTTATCTGTTTTTTTTTTCAATTTGTGTTTATTTCTATATCTTTTTTTATGGAACAAATATTTCCCAACTAGTTTATATTGATGTTAGGCACTATTTTCTAGCTTGTGGGGATCGGGAACACCCTTGGGGCCTTACTGCAGACTGGGTCGGGCACCAGGTTAGATGGAGACCCATCTTGGTTCATGACATATGATCTTTCTTGACTATATCTAAATAAGATATCAGGTTAAATGGAGTTCCTCTCTCTATTGTATCAAACCATGATCTCAGTTTCACATCTAATTTCTGTAAAGAACATCATAAATAGTTTTGTATTGAATTAAATTCTAGTGCAGCTTCTCATCCTCGAACCAACGGTCAATATAAGTAGGCGATTCACACCATGGAATATATGATTAATCCTTATTCAATAGATTATAAGGGATGTTGGGATCAATATTTTACTTTGGTTGATTTTTCTTATAATAATATTTTTCAATCTGGTATACAGATGGCACCATTTGGGTAATTATACGGAAAGTGGTTTTGGAAACCAGATTTTTGGGATCAAGTAGGAGAAAGGAAGTTCATGGGACCATATTTAGTAGAATAAATTGTTCATAAGGTGTAGTTTTTATAGCAACATATAATGATAGCTCATAGTAGGTAGAAAATTTATGTGGATAACCGTATAAAAGATTATTCTTTTGAGGTAGGTGATCAAGTCTTTCTCAAATTTTCTCTATGGAAAATTGTTATGAGTTTTCGTAAGAAGGTGAAGATAATTCAATGTTTCATTAGAGAATACGAAATCCTAGAGAAATTTGGATCAGTTTCTTAAATAGTTTCTTCTCCATCAAGTTTATCTTAGGTATAGAACGTTTTTTATGTCTCGATATTAATAAAATATGTGTCGGATTCATCTTATGTTCTGAGACCTAAAGTAGTTTCATTGGAAGAGAATCATTATTATGAGGATTATTATGTTCATATTATTTACTATATAGAGAAAGTTTTATTTAATAATGTGATTCACCAGGTTAAGGTTTTATGGAAAAAAATATAGTTGAAGAGGCGATATGGTAGTATGAAAATGCTATGAGGGAAAGATATCTCATATTATTTAATAAGTGAATAAAATTGAGAAAAAAAATTAAAAATGGGGGAATAATTTAACAACCCATTTGATGATATAATAAAACACTTTCATGATTTTATTGATCATAAAAATATTAATCATTTTTTTAATAAAAAAGAAAATAGTTTTAACTAAACTCTTTTCTTATGAGGTCTTATTTTGAAGTTTAATTTATATTTTTTAGAATAATAATAATTCAGAATTAATTTAATTTTTAAATAATCATAAAAAAAATTTCTTTGGATGAAATTTTGAGATTTTTCAGAAAATATTTATTTTTCGGGAATAGTGGAAAAGACTGATTTGTTTAAAAAATTCAATTTTTTCAATAAATTAAGTAATTTAAAAAGTCCCATTTTGTTTTTAATGTAATTTAAAGTAAATTAAATATTATTTTTTAATATTTAATCTACTTAATTACTTTTAATATTCTTCATATTGGATTTTAGTATAAGCTTTTTTGTTTTAAAAGCTGGATTTTTCTTAAAACTCTTTTAAAATGAATAATATTAATCAATTATAGTTAATTAAAATAATCCCAAGTGTAGAATTTTTAAATAAAATTTATATATTATATATCAATAAATATTAATTTATATTCATAAAACTATTATTATTAATCTAATAGTTAATATAAAATCATCTTTTGCTTGAAAAATACACTTCTTAAAAGCCTTCTTTTTCATCACATCTCTGAGTTTTTCCTTAAATTAAATTTTACCAATTATGTTAATTTAATTTTTTAAAAGTGGTAAAAATAATTTAAATCATCATAATTTATATTATCTAATAATTTGAAGTTAATTTTTGACCATAATGATAAGCCCAACGACCAATCCAGCAGCAATAACGGAAGCAGCAGAAATCAGTGGATTCATGATCAATTCCTCGAATAAATTGCTCGCATTATAGCATTTTAGTTTTTAGTTAATAATACTCATCAATCAATGTACTTATTCCATCGCTAAATTATCCAGTCGTTTTGTATAACGAAGAACTACGAATGGTAAAGAATAATTACAGTGGTTAAGGTAAAAACAAATTTATCGGTGGTTAAACTAAACCGATAAGGGATTCAATGCCTTAATTACTTGTGTAAAGTATATTTTATGGCCATATATTGAACTTATAATGTATAAATCTTGAGAATAATCAATTTTATACCCTTTTTCAAGTGAATTTGTGGGTATACCTATTTCTTTTCAAAAATTACAAGTGTGCCACTCACCTCATTTATAATATCCCAACCACTATCCTCTATTCTTATCATCATAAAACACTTTTTGTACAATAAATAACAAAATAAATTCCAAACATACATCCCATCATCCTAGAATCCTTTTTTTGGTAATAAATCTATTCTAGGAATAACTTATGCATAATCCTAAAGTGGTGATTTGAGAAGGGAAAAATTCAAAACTATAAGTTTTTTTATTTCTTATTCCCCCCTTGAAATATTATTAATTGATTATTATATAATAACACCAGTATATACCATAAATGATTACTTTTTATATTAATTTCATTACCTATATCTATCTCTTCCTCCCTCAAATGGGAAGTGATAACATCACTCTTGTTTATGGCGGACTACAGCCTCGTGAACCGATGTGACACGTTTTCTATCAAAAACTCTTATTGTTTGGTATAATGATATTTATAACTTATATATTAGATAATGAATAAAATAATTATACCTCTTAATTAATTATATCATTTATAACTTTATTACATTCCATTTCATAGGGGATATGATAGTGTCACTCATGTGTACGACAGACTACCGCCTCGTGAAGTGATGTGATTATTTTTTCACTAGTGCTTTACATGAAATGTAATAATGATAAATTTAATGAATATATGTGATATACATGAAATAATTATTATATTCCTGAAATATTTATTATTATTAAAAGATAATATATCATTTTTTTTCTTACCTTTTCACTCACATAAAAATTATAATGTCGTTCGTGTACGTGTGGACTACCACCTTCAAAAAATGATGTGACTCTCTTTTCATCACCACAACACATGGATAATATATATAAGTGTATTTAAAGAAATAAAATTTAATATATTATATAATTATAATTATATAGCATTAAAATGTTAATTATTTCATTTCCATAATGATTGTTGAAAATGGTAACATCACTAGGGTGTACGTGTGGCCTACCGTCTCTATGATCATGACATAGTTCATTTTTCATAACCATATTTCATGATTGGTATTAAGAGTATAATTGAGGTATAAATATGATAATTATTTAATTATTATGATTTTATATACTTTTAAATAATATCCACTTTTGTTATGGTCAACCTACCAAAATCATTTCAGATACATAAGCCGAATATGGTTAAAACATTCGAAGTAAACCTAATTGATTAAGTAATCATATATAACATGGTAATAAGTGAAATAAAACAAATAAAATCTTTTAAATTGTTCTTATAAATTATAATTAACATAATTTTCTTATTTATTAATATAAATAATTTGCATGGGGAATCAAACCTGAGTTAAGTGACTTCATCTCAATTTTCTTTCGTTGAGGTATATTTTGATGTTATGAACCTATATTATGGTAATAGGAATTTATAAAACCCATTTTACATTTTGTATCATTAAATTATTTATTCTCATTGTATTTAAAGTTTTTTAAAATTGTATTCTTTCAATGGGATTACAATTAATTTTTTTCTCAAGTGATAAGGGATTATTCTATTAAAAATTTGTCTTTTAAAGTTTTTATTCCGACACTTTCAATTCAATAAAAATGTTTTTAAAATTATTTTATGAAATTTCTTATAAGTAAATAAAATTTTATAAATAAAATTTTATTTATCTTTTTACCTTATATCAAATTAATCGAAAAGAATCATTTTATGTGCTTTATATGGAATGTTTTGACAAATAGAAAAATTAATGTTTTATTTTAACATATGCGGTGAAAAAAATAATTTTATGACACAATAAACATTATTTGAAGTTTGTATTCCTTTAAAAGATTTTATTTTTTATTCAAATAAAAACCTTTTTTCCCTTTTTTGGGTATTTTTGAATTTAAAATATTTCTTTAAAAGAAAATAGTATTTTGGTATTGAAAATGGGTTTTTAAATGGAAATGGTATTTTGATATCATAATGTGATTTATTGTGAGTTAAAAGTGTGTTTAAAATTTTTTATGGTATAAAATTTCAATAATAAAACAAATATGCATGAAATTGTACTTGATCATTATACATGATAAATTGGTGAACCTATATAGTGATGGATGAGCACATTACAGGTTATATGATGGGTGTTCTCAGATAGAATCAGGTTGTCCCATTATAGCTTAAATTATGGGTGTGGCCAAATATAGATCCAATTAATTGGGTAGTTTTTATGTTATCTATAGAATTATATTGGAAGTTTTTTGTATGTTTATTCTAATTTTTAAGGGTCCTATAAGAGTTATATGTGATGATATCCCAAGGACCCTATGTGAATTTTCTATTCTTGGTAATGAGTTTTCATGGAAATCTATTGTTTTCAAGATTTAATATAAATGGTCTTTTTAAAATAATGATAATTCCATTTTTGGGTAAAAAAAAAATTTAGAAACGTTTTTTCATGGGATTTCATGTTTTTCCTAAGATTAACAACTTTCATCGTTTTATATCCCTTACTAATAATTATGTGCTCATACCACATTTTTTAAATGTTTTTCATAGGATTTACGGATGGGTAAGGGAAATAAAGAGGTGAAATTGAATGTGTTGAATAATTTTCATTAAAATAAATCATTTTCTATTTTAAAAGTTTTATATGGTGGGAAAATTGGTACTTCTCGGAATTATCAAATTTTTATTATATAATTTTTTTATGTATAAGTTGTGACCTAATTATCTAAAACTCAAAACCAAACAATATCATCAATTGTAAAATAATGAATTCTTGAATTAAAACTCAAGATTATGTAATGTTTAAATTTGGTTCATTATACTTATTCTTGGATCAAATGAAGGAAAACCAAAAATAGACATTGACTAGAGACTCTCTATCCAAAAAAATTAACTTAATAAAAAGAGATATTCTAGGTGAGTTGAAAATTGAGTGGGAATGAATCTGATATAGGATAAAATTGTTTTTTATTGATCATTATGTGCTGAGTAGTTGTCTTTGAACTAGGTATTCAATTTTTTAGGGGAATTTGGGGTTGAAGAAAGAGATGGTAATTGAACCAATGACACATTAGTTCAAAAAAAACATCCATGATCATCTAATTAAGGAAGTAGATATTGTATAAACATGAGTTATAAAGATATTTGATCATATTTGACCAAACTTGTTTCATGAAACACTCAGGGATAATCAACTTAATCAGTTCAATTTGGTGAATATACAAGAACATATCAAAGTCTCTATAATAGAATGACTAAGATCCATCATTTTGATTGAAAATCAACTCAAATTGAGAGAAGATGTACTAATCAATGTTTAGGGATTGTGAATTTTTATTATTGGGTGTTTTTCACTGGATTTTTTGCTTGATTATGTCATAGGGGTACATTGAGTTCCCAAATGTTTCATCTTTAGTCTCTTGATGGTATCACTGTACATATTCAACCAAATTCTACAGTGAAATCCAAGACAAAGGGAGAATTTTTTATATTCTGATAACATATCAAAATAGTTCTAATGATTTTGGTTGTGTATTTTAAGAATAATCATGAGATTTAATTAAAAATAGTCATACACATGACTTCATAACTTAATAAAAAAAATTAGTATAAATAATCAATCCTTGGTATGGGTAATATGAAATCGAGTGACGATCAATCAATGCTGAAAACATATCTGATTTTAGAGGATGAATAATCTCTAGAATCGCATGAAAATATGGAAAACTGATGAATACCTGATCCCAATATTGAATAACAGTTATTGAAGCTATTTTGGTTTGTGATTTTAGTTTTGAGTTACAAATAT
Source organism: Viscum album (assembly GCA_963277665.1). NCBI lineage: Eukaryota > Viridiplantae > Streptophyta > Magnoliopsida > Santalales > Viscaceae > Viscum > Viscum album. The sequence goes on from OY728135.1 coordinate 989,316,455, forward strand.
TAGTTCTACTATGAACTTCTTATGATGATAGTTTTATTTTTTGTGAAGTTGAAACAAGAAGACTAATTATACTATGGGTTATAGATAAAAAATATATCATTTGAGATTATGTGAGGTCGATGGGAACAATTGAATTTGAAAAAAAAATGTGAGCTTTTTCCTCTAATACATGAGATTTACCCTACTAATTGTTATTTTATTCAACTATAATTCATATTTGATGAAGATATTTGAATACTTTGACTGCTAGTATTTTATTTTTTCAGGACTAATTTTTGAAAATGAAAGAGTATATAGAAATTTTATTATGTACTTATATATAATACAATGTCTAGGAAAAGGCTACATCAAATTATAATTAATTATTTAAACATAGGGTTCCATAATTTGAAAATGTAATATAAAATGTAAGGATGATGAGGTAAAATAGAAAGAGATGATGTGAGTCTCTAAAGAGTATTGAAAATGAACAAAGAAGTTAAACTAACGTGGGGAATTTTCTATACTAATGATGTGGATCTTAATCATGTTTCTTGAAGGGTGATTTAATTAAATTACAAGGTGTTTTCTTATGTCACTTTTGAGGATGATGAGCTATAGTGAAAGTGCCACGCGGAAGACATGGAGAAGATTACAAATTTGGGACTATAAGTTTGAATCTAGGAATTGGAATGAGATTATTATTTATGAAAGATGAGAGGTGGTTAGGGATGAAAAGGGATCGGTAGAAGGTTGAAAAGAGAGGATAACTAATCAGAGTAAGATGGAATAGAGATTTGAGCATTGGGAGTAGAAATTGAAGCTACCCAACATAGAAAATCTCTTCCAACATTCATTTATTATTCTTATTTAATCATTTTAATTAATTTAAATTGATTGAAATTTTTTATACTAATTTTTGAACATGATCGAATAAATTTTATATAGGGAATCATATTACAATGGTACTTAATTTTACATAATTTGTGCATCAATTTGATGGATTTTACCCTCATCTTCAAACCTTAGGTAGTTCTCTTTCCAAAACTTAGGAATCAATGAAAATTAATCTCAGATGATTTTAATCCAATCTCTTTAACCATTTGAATTCAAAAATGACAAGTTAATAACTAGTGAGGGTAACACATTGAGTTTCATTGAAAAATTTTACTTAGTGAAAACATTTTCCATCATTATGTTATTGAGTGAGTATTGTGGTTGATAAACTGTAGAATTCATTCACTCATCAGTTTCCTAGTCGATAAAATAGTTTAGTTCCCTTTAATTCAATTATAGTGTAATTAATTGAAATTAAAAAATTGATTAAAACATATATAAAACACTCTAATTTAATTATATTATCCCATCAACAAATTATTCTTATGTACTGATTTATATCTTGTCTATCTACTCATGTATCTTTTATTAACACTATTTCACTTTTATTTTCACTTCATTGCTACCAATTCCTGTTATTTGAATTGTGAGTTTAGTTTTATTTATTTATTTCTATTCACATGAACATATACTATAAGTTCATCCCTATGGATCAACCCCTATTTTATTAATTTCTAGTTTTAAATAGGTTTTATAAATAAATAATTTGACCCAAGATTTGTCAATGACCTGGGATCTCCCATCAAATTTTGGAATCATTTATGGGGAAGGCATATGAGAAAAAATAGATGGAAAAAATATTACAAAAACATATAAAATAGAAAAAACAAAAAAGAAGGTAAAATATATAAAAAAAATGTTGAGTGCTGCTTTAAATATGTAACTTTGTGAGTTCATGAAAACTATATTATTCCTTGAGAAATTAGAGCCTATATATTTTTAAATTGAAATATACCTTAGTGCTCTAAAAAAGAAAAAAAGAAAAAAAGAAATTCATAGGGATAATAATGATATTAAAAATAAAAATATTAATCCACCACCACCAATAAATGAGATGATAGAGAGATTTAGTCTTAGAGAATTTCAACTACCCATAGTTTCAAACAACCCATCATGTAGTTGTCTTGCACCTCATCCTAGAATCCTTGAGATAAAATAATCAATTTTTCTACAGTAATTATAATTTAAAATAATTCAAAAATAATAATCACATTAATTCATTAACGAATTATATTGTGTGATTCAATAGTTACCACAAAGAGGAATTAGTGAAGAGGAGCTTAAAATGAGAGTTTTCCCATTTTGTCTCAAAGGAAATTTAAGAACCTAGTTTCAAAAGATTGAGGATAATATGTTTAACACTTGGGATAAAGTTTATAATGCCTTTACCATGAAATTAATCCCTTAAATAATGAATATCAAAATCAAAAAAATAAACAGGATTATTCAAGATGAGGGAGAAAAGTTCCATAAATACTGGGAAAAAATTAAAGGTTTACTTAAATAGTGCATGAACCACCTATGTACTCCAAAATTTCCCATATAATAATTCTATAATAGTATCACACCATACCACTAAATTATTTTCTATCAAACACATCGAGGTGAATTTTTTGGTAAAAGAGTTTAGTAACTCAAATAATATAGTTATGAAATAAATTGGCCCTGTATAAATATTTGAGGTCCAATATGTTGGATTTTACATTACAAATATTCAAAACTCACATTGGGAACAAGGTCACCACTATGTCATGTTCGGTCCCTCATAACCATGATGTCCCAAATTTTATATTCCTTCTTAATAACATTAAAATTATAATTTTTCTAGTTATGGATATAGAATGAAACTAAATGATGATACATTATTAAAATCTTTCAACCAAGGCTATAGAAATAATCCAAACCTCTCATAGAGAGATCAGTAGTTTCTTAGACCAGATTTCCCCTCGTTTTTAATATCTAAGGTAAGAATTCAAAAAACAACATCGATATAAATATTCTAATTCACAAGGTAATTTAGAGGGTTTTTTTCATCAAATATTGAGTAGAATGGATTCACAAAATGAAAAATTCAAAGATTAATTTGATAAAAATTACATCATGATTCTGATAAGGTAGAGTTGAATACTAGAATAAAAAATCATGAACAAAAATAGGTAAATTATCTTGGGGGAGGACAAATATAAAAAATATTAAGTTTCCAAGAACTAAGGAAACTATTCATATGGATAACATAATGGATGTTATAACTAGAGGTGGTCTTCAAACTCAACAGGAGGATTGGATTAGTCCTAAAAAACCGAATATGTAAATTTCAATTAAAATGAAAACATAAATCTAAAAATAAAATTACTAGGAAATGTATACAACACAACTAAAAACATATTAAAACATATTATACTTGTATAAAACCAATAAAAAAATATTCTAAAAATAAATAAATGAAAGAGTCAAACTTAATGTTGAAATTGAGGAAATGTAAAAAATTGTGGAAACAAATCTCCAAACATTCAATTCCTTGAAATGCTTAAGAAGAAAACTAAATATTAGTAACGATATAATTTTATAAATGTAACATCCTAAGATTTGAAAACCTAGTTTTATTATAAAAATAAATGAATTTATAAATAAAACCTATAATAATATTTTTGAGACAAAAATATTGGAAATAATATTGGGAATAAATTGTTTTAATTAGAATACTTATAATTTATTATACACGTTATTTATAGATTTCAAATTAATATTCTAAAAAAACAATATGATTTTAAATTGTTTATAAGAATATTTCGAAATAACTATATTTATTTATTTAATTTTGTAACATACTACTTATTTTTAAGGGTATTTAATAGAATATTTTAAGGGTGAAAATTTTTAAAAAAAATTAATTATTATTCTTAAGATAATATATTTTATAAATATATTAAAATATATTATGTTTTGTAATATTTATAAGTTATAAATTTTTATAATAATTTTACTAAAAAACACATATATGTGTGATTTGATTAATTTATTAAAAAATTAATTATGTGTGTATATATATATATATTAAAAATGATTTATATATAATGAATTAATTAGTTCATTTATTTATTTTAAAATAAAAAAAATGTTAAATATTTTTTATTTTAAAAAAAATCATGCTTTATGTTATAGAAAATTACACACAAACACACACACACACACACTTATATATATATATATATATATATATTAGGTAGAAATCTTCTCAAATGGATTTATAAAAATGGTATGTTTTAAAAAAAGGATGGTAAGTCTTTTAATAAAAGTAATATTAAACAACATAATTAAATATAATATAATTATAATAAAATATAATATAATTATAATTAAATATTTTAGTTATTGATTAATAATGTAATATATTTACTTTGTTTACTTTTTTGATATAAGAGATATTAAACAAATTGGATGAAATGGAAAATGTTGTAAAAGAAGATAAGGGATTCGTAGAATAGATAAAAGTGAAAAAAAAAAGACAATGCAAAAGCAATTAAAGAAGAAAAAAATGATAATTTTTCAAAAAAAACTCCATTCCACAATCATAATCATTGGATTATGAATAAAATAATAATACTACCAGTGATTATGAGCATTATTCAATTTTTCATTAAAAAAAATTGAAATTACTTAAATTCTCTGAGAATATTGTTAACCTATGTCTTTATAAATAAGTGATACGCGATAGAACACCTACTATATGGTCAAAAGTCTAGAATCAAATCTCTCCATGGTTTTAATCTCTTAAGCAATCACAATATTTCTCTTTCCCCTTCGGTTTCCAAAATCAGGTAAGCGAATTTTATTTTAATTTAGGAATATATACATATATACATAGTTATATATATGTAAATATGTGTGTGTGTGTGCTTGTGTGTACGTAAAAAAACATATTTTCCTAATCCGTATCATATATATAATAAATCTTCTTGTTTTAAATGAACTTTCCATAAAAATATTATATATTCAAAGGTATGATTTTGTTGATCAAGAAAAGTTTTTTATTAATACTAGATTTACATGAGTGTATATACATACATATATACACACATGTATTGTCTAATATTTTCATTATTTATATATATAATCTTGATATGGATTCCTACCATATATTTTTTAAGAACTTATGTTTGTTTAAAACCATTATGGTTTTCAAAGTTGGTTATATATACATATATATAAGTGTGAGTATATATATAGTTATATATATATATGAGCTTCTATATAAACAACCAAGGTTTAGTTAATTCTTCTCATTTGTCCAAAAACAATGGTTTTTGACAATATCTAAACTAATGATCTAAATATGCCTTAGTTTAAATTGAATGGGACAAAACATATCATTTTTTGTGAATTTATGGAACGTGTTATCAATTCATGTGAATACCTACATCCTCATCATCGTCCATGTCATTCATGTAGTGGTATGGCCATCATCTACTCATAAATGACATTATCAGCATTTCGTATCATGAACACATTTAATTCATGTGACTTGCATTTATGGTTCTTAAATGGTTTCCAAGCATGGGATTCTATCTAAATGGTTTTCGAAACTTTTTCGAAAATGTCATTGATAATTATTTGAGTGAATAAATACTATGTGGGTATTTTGAAACTGTTTTGGGACAAATACAAGAATGTCAGATCTATGAGATAATGTTTTCAAAAATATAGCATAGGTGAATTAAATGATGTTATGTGGAGTGAACCCATAAGTCTATGAGAAGACCTGTGACCTTGTGTTATGGATTTTAGCCATAGACTATAATGTGTTGTTAACGTCCCACAACAAATATTAATATTTTTTAAGGCGAATCCTGAATGGATTTTCAATATAATTATTTTTCAAAATACAATGTATATATATGTGTGTGTGTGTGTCTGTGTTTGTGTGTATTCAATTGTTTGTGAAAATCTATTTTATATTGTATGATTGTAAAATTTTCAAAAATTATTAAAAGGGTTTTTATTAGTTTTTTTGTAAACCCCTTACTAGGAATTTTATGCTCACCCTACGTTTTATAAACATATTTGCAGGTTTAACATACTGGATATGTTGAAACTCAGTTGTAGAAGAAACACGCTAAAGAATTAATGTTTTCAATTTGTTTTTTATTGAAGTGTAAGTTATGTATCTAATTTTCCAAAACCTAGACCGGTAAAAGGTCCTCTTTTGTAATTAATTTTGTGTATGTATTGAAGTTCTTTTTATAAAAAAAATATTCACAACATTTTTAAGGGCTGAACCTGAGTTTCCGGTTTGGGTCCTTATAATTGGTATTAGTGGAATGGCCTAAATAATTTTGGAAAATTAGAATAAATTAAATATATATATATTTGCTGCATATGTAAAATTATTTTCCCATGTGCCCAATAAATGAATTGTGGGGATGCAATTCTTTTGAGGGGGGGATAATGTGACATCCTAAGATTTGAAAAGCTATTTTTATTATAAAAATAAATGAATTCATAAATAAAACCTATTATAATATTTTTGAGACAAAATTATTTGAAATAAAATTGGTAATAAATTATTTTAATTAGAATATTTATAATTAATTATAAAAATTATTTATAGTTTTCAAATTAATATTCTAAAAAATAATATGATTTTAAATTTTTTAAAAAAATATTTCAAAATAACTATATTTTTTTAATTAATTTTGTAATATACTATTTATTTTTAAGGTTATTTAATATATTATTTTAAGGGTGAAACTTTATAGAAAATTATTATTCTTATTCTTAAGATAATATATTTTATTAATATGTGAAATTATATTATGTTTTATAAAATTTATAATTTAAAAATGTTTATAATTATTTAACTAAAAGACACTTATATGTTTGATTTGATTAATTTTTTAAAAAAGGAATTATGTATATATATATATATATTAAAAATTCTATATATATAATGAATTAATTATTTTATTTATTTATTTTAAAATACAAAAAATGTTACATATTTTTTATTTAAATGAAATACATGCTTTATGTTATAAAAAATGATATATATATATATATATATAAATAAGGAAGAAAAATGCTAAAATGGTGTTATAAAAATGATATGTTTTAAAATAATGATGATAAGTCTTTTCAAATAACTAATGTTAAATAACATAATAAAATATTATAATGATTGATTTATAATTTAATATATTTACTTTGTTTTCTTTTTCAATATGAGAGTGAGTAAACAAATTGGATGTAATGTGAAAAGTTAGAAAATATGATAAGAGAATCATGGAATAGGGAAAAGTGAAAAACAAAAGATAACTCAAAAGTAATTAAAGTAGAAAAAAATGATAATTGTTCAAAAAAATACATGCCACATTCATAATAATGGTATTATGAATAAAATAATAAACCTACTCGTGATTATGTGCATTATTCAGATTTTCTTTAACAAAATTGAAATTACTTAACTTCCCTAAGAAGATTGCAGACCTATGTTTTATTAAATATGTGATACTCGATAGAACCCACACTCCATGGTCATAAGTCTATAATCAAAACTCTCCATGGTATCAAGCTCTTAAGAAATCACAATATTTCTCTTTCCCCTTCAGTTTTCGAAATTAGGTAAGGGGATTTTATTTGAATTTATGAATATATATACATATATACATAGTTATATATATCTGTGTGTTTGTGTGTGTTTGTGTGTATATGTAAAAAACATATTTTCCTAATCTATATCTCATATGTGATAAATCATCTGGTTTTAAATGATCTTTCCATAAAAATATTATATATGGAAAGGTATGATTTGATGATCTAAAAAAGATTTTTATTAAAACTAGAGTTACATGAGTGTATATACATATGTATATACACACATGTATTGTATAATATTATCATTATTTATATATATAATCTTGATATGGATTCATACCATATATTTTTTAAGAACCAAAGTTTTTTTAAAACCATTATGGTTTTTAAAGTTGTTTATATATACATATATATATAAGTGTGTGTGTGTATATATATATATAGTTATATATATATGCACTTCGATATAAACAGCCAAGTTTTAGGTAATTCTTCTCATTTTTCTAAAAACTATGGCATTTTACAATCTTAAAACTAATGATCTAAATATTCCTTGGATTAAAAGGTAGGGGAAAAAACTTATCATTTTATGTGAATTTAAGGAACGAGTTATCATTTCATGTGAATACCTACATACGCATCATCTTCCATGTCATTCATGTAGAGGTATGGATATCATCTACTCATACATGACATTATCATTATTTTGTATCATGCACACATTTAATTCATGTGACTTTCATTTATGGTTCTTAAAAGGTTTCCAAGCATGGGATTCTATCTAAATGGTTTTAGAAACTTTTTCGAAAATGTCATCGACACACATTTGAGTTAGTTAATACTATAGGGTTATTTTGAAAATGTTTTGGGACTGAGATGAGAACTGTAGGTCTATGAGAAAACATTTTCAAAAATTTTGCACTGGTGAATTAAATAACGTTATGCGGAGTGAACTCGTAAGTCAAAGAAAATACCTATGACCTTATGTTATGGATTTTATCCCTAGACTGCAATGTGTTTCTAATCTCCCACAACAATATTAATATTTTTAAAGGAAAATCCCCATTGTATTTTCAAGTATAATTATTTTTTAAAATAATTTATATATATATATATATGTATTTATTCATGTGTTTTTGAAAATCTATTTTATTTTCAATGATTGTAAAATTTTCAAGAATTACTAAAAGGTTTTTTATTAGATTTTTTGTAAACACCTTATTGGGAATTTTATGCTCCCCCTAATTTTTATGAACACTTTTTCAAGTTTAGCATACTTGTTGCGTTGAAACTTAGTTGTGGAAGAAACATGCTAAATAATTAATGTTTTCAATTTGTTTTTTTATTGAAGTGTAAGTGATGTATCTAATTTTCCAAAACCTAGACCGGTAAAAGGTCATCTATTGTATTTAATTTTGGGTATTTATTCAAGTTCCTTTTATAAAAAAAATATACACAGCATTTGTGAGGGATGAACCTGAGTTTCAGGTTCGGGTGCTTATAGGAAAGGTTATCCATAATCTTTGCATTGAAAAAAATATCCTTAAGGTATTAGTTCAAATCCATTCTTATCTGAAATCACTGAAAAATAATTATTCAAACAAAAGAACCTTGTTATAATTTTAGAATTACAATATGAAAAAGGATTGTAGTGTTGTATTTGAAAACAATACACCTCCAAACCTCTAGGATTCTGTAAATATTTTCATCCATAGTACTCTAGGATATATAGGTGGTAAGTTCATTTTTTTGTCTGGTCTTGGTGCAAGAATTAATTTTATACCCTTATCATTGTTCTAACATTTGAGACTAGGAATTTAGTACCCAAACACCATTTTCCAACAATTAGTTGGTCAGTCCCTTACTCATTCAATTGGGAGAGTTAATAATTTTCTAGTTGGGGTAGGGAAACTATACATGCCAACTGATTTTTTGATATTAGACATGAAACGTGACAAGGGAGTGACTATCATCCTAGGAAGTCCCTTCTATTCCACTAGTGTAGCAATTATAGAAGTATTATAAGGTAAAATAATTTTTAATTTGGGGGAATAAAAAAAGTAATTAAAAGTTTTTAAAATAACTTAGGAACCCACACAAAGTAAAATATGTGAAAGAGATTTTTTTTAGAGTTAGAGGAACCTAATAATGAGAAATATGATGAATATTTCATGTTGATTGATGGGATAAATAATATATTATACCTTGATGAAACTTATATAAGAATATACTCTAGTAAGGAATAGGAATTTGTTAATTATTATAAGGGATGGATTTTATAAAACCAAAATGTGTTTTCTTTTAATGATAATCTGAACCCAAATTTTAATTTTGAACATGAAAAATAATTTTCTAGGGATACTAGTGTTGAGATGCACAACATTTCTCCTCCTATTGAGGATATGATTTTAGAAGATGAATTTTTTATTTCTAGACTTATGGAGTTTTAAAGGGGTCGTGTGGTTTTTTCACTTACTAAAAACATTGAGGAGGATCTTTTTGAGCAAGAGTTATTAGAACATTTTTAGGATTAATTTAAGGAATTTCTTCTAAAACCTCAATTGAACCCTCAAAATAGTAAGTTTTCCACTATGGACAAAAGTGATGGTCTTGAAATTTATAATCCTTCCAGTTTTCATGCACTCTTTATGAAACACATCGATTTCCATGTACCTCATAGTCTCAAGAGACTTCATTCATGTTAAAAATGACCATAGTTGGAGCTCAAACCCCTTCTTAGTAATTTAACAAATTCATTTCTAGGTAACAATTCATCACTTTTAGTCATCATTTCATTCAAGATAAGCGGAAGTTAAGAGGCTATTTTCTTGGCTATTCAGAGGAAGTTTCAATATGTTATTAGGTAGTCCATTAATGATATTAAATTCATCAATATTTCTTATTGAATGAATATAATTACCTTAGAGAAAGACCATAATTCTAGATTATAACTACAAAAAAGATTAAATCCTAACATGAAATATGTTTTTATTGATGAATTAATAAGATTCCATGATATAGGGATCATTTTACCTATTTTAAAACATCCCATAGGATATTCTTTTCAAAGTTTTCGCTGAAAATAGAGAATTAAATGTTTTTTAAAATGAGACTAATGAACAAGTTAAAATTAGTATTGAAAAAAATAGAGTTCCTATATAGATAGTAGGAAAATGAATATCTCCACAAGAAAAGTTTATTTCCCATTTCCATTTATAAATAAAATGATTTAGAGGTTGGTTATAAATGAGTACTTTTGATTTTTGGACGGATATTCTAGTTACACACAGATTTCCAAAGCCCTTGAGGATCAAGATCAGACCATTTTCAAATTTCTATTTTTGAAATTTTTGTATCGGAATTTTTTTTTGGGTTATCTGATTTCCCAACCACTTTTTAGAGATGTTTGAAGGAAAGTTTTTATAATATGGTTGAATGGGTACTTGAGGTGTTCATGGATGAATTATTTATTGTTGGACACACATTTTAAGGTTGTTTGGAAAATTGTAAAACTATTTTGAAAAGGTATCAAGAAATAAATATTTTTTTAAACTGGGAAAATTTCTCATTTATTTTTACTGAATGAATTTTCTTAAGTTACAAAGTTTCAAATAGGGATATAGAAGTAAATAATTATAAAATTAAGATGATATAAAAGCTTCCCCTTCAGAAAATGTTAATGAAATTGCTATTTTATTGGGAAATTCTAGTTTTTGTTAGAGATTCATTAAGTATTTTTCAAAAAAATGAGGCTTTTATGCTCACTTCCTTTCAAGGATAATCCTTTTATGTTTAATTAAAAATTCTTAGAGTCATTTAATCTACTCAAGTATAAACTCAAGAATTTCCCCATTATCACTTCTCTAGATTGAAAACTTCATTTTTAAGTAATTTTCTATACTAATGTTGTGGAATTAAGGGTGGTTTAGGTAAAAGGAAAGAGAAAGTTATCATGTGGTCTAATTAACAGAATAGCCCAAAGGCCTTCATTTTTTATAATTTTTTATAATCCATCTTTCAAGGGGTGAGGTGGAACCCTTACAAGGCATGAAGGCTTAGAGAAAATTACATGACTTGTAGGTATTAAAGGGAATCACCCGGAAAAAACAACTTAGAACTCCTCCTCCCAGAATATCTCATCATGCAGTCTACTTTGATATCATGTTTTTGGATAATAACAAGAATAATTAAACCACTACTGAAATGGGGTAGTCCACTGTAATGTTTTCTCTTAAAAAAATTAGGAAATATTTCATAGGGTCTATGGTTATGATTTTCCCATTATATTCATATATTAAGTATTTTCTTGATAAGAAATAGTCCTAACTAAGGCTCGTGAGATGAACCCTTCAGTTGAAATAGTTGAATATAGAAATCAAGGATAATAAATGAGCTAAAAATATAGTTTCTTACAAGTCTCCCAGGTTGAAAAATTCTTAGATTGAGGAACCAAGATAGAAAAATACTTCATTTCCATATGAATAGTTACTTGTTTCTTTAGTTAAAAATATAATTGGTTTTTGGACTGTTATAATTTTATAGTTGTATGATTCATGCCTAAAGACATTACACAGAACCAAATAATGAAATGTATTTCTGAAAGAAAATACTAATTTTAGGATGATCTCTTTCTCTATAAGAGATACGTTGATGTCATCATGAGGAGATGTGTGTTATAGGAGAATATGCTTCCAATTCTTGAGAGATTCCACTCATCATCATGGAGAGTAAATCATGGTGGTGAGAGAACCAACTAAAATATCCTTTAGTCTAGTTTGTATTGGGCAACTCTATTTAACAATGAAAAAATTATTGTTGTTGGTTGTGTCAAGTAGAAATGGTTGGGAAATGTTTGTAGGAAATAGTAGCTTACCCAAAAGGGGATTATTAAGGTTGATATATTTGATGTGTGAGGCCTAGATATCAAGAGAACATTCCCATATTCTAGTAGAAATGAATAAAAACTTGTGGTTGTGTATTATATTTCTAGTTGGGTTGAAAAATTTTCTCTTCCAAAAAATCTTGTTGCTAGTCTTGTTGCATTCATAAAGATGAATAAATTTTCTAGATTTAGAGTGCCCAAATAATTCATTAATGATTATTAAACTCATTTGAAGAATTAGAAATTCAATTATTTAATGGAGAAGTATGTGTGTGATAAAAAACCTAGAATAACATATCACCCAAATTACCGTTTTGAATCTATGGTTTGTAAAAGATATCTTAAACAAATTATGTAAAAGACAGTGTCTAGATCTATTAAGGATTATTTAGTAAAGTTGGATGAATATTTGTGGGATTCTATGACTACTTACATGACCCCCATATGGATGTCTCATTTTAACCTTATTTTTGTAAATACATTTCATCTACCTGTGGAGTTACATCATGATATTTTTGTCTAGTGAAGGACCTAAATTTTTATTTCAAGCCTTCTAGTGAAAGAATTTTGTTAGAGCTAAGTGAGTTATAGGAAATTAAATTAGAATACTTTGAGAATGATGAAATTTACAAACAGAGGATAAAAACCTATCATGATTCTATTATTAAGAAAAGGGACTTCAATGTTAGAAAAAGATTCAAACTTTTCAATTCTATATTAAAATGTTTTTCAAGAAAAACTAAAAACATAGTCGTACGGACCCTTCACCATTCTATGAGTGGTGGTAAATGGTGTTTTTGAGATACTTATAGAGATTAACCAATCATTCCAAGTTAATGTTTAGAAAATAAAAAATTACTTTAATGGATAAAAGAAGATCTTTATTTCTATCTCTCTTATTGAAATTTCATCTATCACTTAGTTTAATTTAGGTCTATAACTTTAGTGTTCATGGTAAATAACCATTCTTTATTTTTTTACCACTTATTTAATAAGAATAATTTAAACACTTATTCTTTTATATCTTCTTTAGTTCCATATTAATATTAACTATAAATTCACCAATTTCATAGAGAATCTATAAGATGGGATCCTCCATAAGAAATTTAAATTTTTCTCAAAGTCTCATAGAAGATACTTCCTTGATATTTAAAGTAAATAATTTATTAAACTCAAACATTAGTTTCAATTCACATTGATCTTTTATCTTGTTTCATATTAATGTTAATTCGTTTCAATTGTATAGGTAATTTAATAGAGTAATCCTATAGACATATCAAGGATATAATGTAGGATATACTCAACTAAACTCAAATGGTTAAAACTTCTATATTCAAGCGAGTGAAATTCTAATTCTGGACATCATGAATATTCTTGTTCAGCCCTTTTTACAATACATAATATTAAGAACTAAGGGTGGGGGATTCTTTGTATAATTTTATTAAAATAAGTGAATTTTTTTCTAGATTGGGTTTCCATCATGATAATATCGGGAGTATTGAAAATTAAATAAAAATGAAGTTTCAAAACTGTTTTGAAACTACTAATATTCATCTATATACAAATATTATTTCTTTAAATTATTTTTAACATGAAACTTTTTTAGCATAAATTACATATTATATTATTTGTTCTCAAAAATTGATTTCATTTACTTTTATAATTATTTTCTAGTTATTCTGGATGATGAGATAAATATTCTGTGAATATTCCTATATCCCTTCAAACATACTTAGAACTATTGAATTGAAATTTTTCTTAAATAAATATTTCATTAATTTTCTTTCAATATAGGATTCAACATTGGAAAACCTCACAGTATCGAAACCACAACAAATAGGGTAAAATCAATTCTTGACATTATCCCAAAACTAATCCATGAAAAATCCCCAAATTAAAATTCTAATTCGACAACCCATTTCACCCAAAATCATCAAGAAACCATAACGGTGTCATACCTCCAGATAAAAAGTGAACAAAAGCTTTAATAATCCCTTTCATTACATCCAAAATGAGTCACACATCAAATCCTCATCAGGAATAATGATTTCACTATATTTTGATTAAATCATTCCTCCAAAACCCTTGATCAGCTAATCAAAATTGTAGAATAACAAGGGAGGATAAACAAGGGAGTAGAGGGGGAGATCTTACCAAGAAACAATGTGATGAAATGTTCCTGAAATATCCAGATCAATGAGGGGTTAGTAAAGGAAACTGGAGTGCCAAAGTGTCTCTCTCTCCTTCCATCAAGTGGCTAAAATAGGGTAACTGAATGGTACCTAAATTAAACCCCCCAAAAGATAAAAAAACTCTTGAAAAGGATGTTTTTCTTCATGGTTCACAACATGAACCTAGAGTTCGATGTGCTAAACTCCTCAAGGAAGGATGAATCCTATTATACATCAGTTCTTTCATGAGGTGAATCAATTTCTAATATTTGAATGATCATGGGCAGTATCATTTACCTTAGCCACTCTATTCAAATCTAGAAAGGCCCCCAAAAAGTTCATTTGTGGAATAATTCCACATGGCACACCGTAAATGTCTTAATGTTATAGTTTTCTATAGCCCAAACTTCCATACACTGCTTTTATATCCTTATAAACACCCATGAAACTTACCAAGCTTCCAACTACATCTAAAAACACCTTTTAAGGATGTACAAACACTCAAAATACCAAATATAAGTCTTGTTTCTCAAACAAAACCCTCAAAAAACAAAAACAAATCCAATTACCTATAGATATTACAACCCATAGTGACTTGTTTCACTATATTCAAAGTCATGTATCTACTCATATGTTCTTGATTCTCTAATTATAGACTAACCAGGTTGAAGAATATATCATGTGTCATTTACCCCTATGGATGAGTGCATTACATTCCCCTAATCCAATAGATAATCGTATCACATGTATCATCTAGGTATGTCCATAAAATCATCTATTATATATCAATTAGAAGCCTTTATGTTACACTTAACATATTATAGGATAAATCCTCTCTCTGCTAAGCCTAAACTAATGATATGATCACCAAAAAAACAACCATTACCTAATTATATAAGACTCAATACTTTCATAAAAATGGTATTAAATTATAATGGTTCTCATGATAAATATATTTCCAACCTTAGTTATAGTGATTTAATAAAAAAACTCACCCATATCATACCAAATACATAGTATATGACACTCTATGTGGAATACTTGGTTGGTCATCCCATGCACAAAACTCGTTTTGGGCCTCATTAGAATATTTCATTACTCTATATTAAATCCTACCCATGATAACCTTAAAATTTCATCACAAATTATAAAAATACATGATTAACAATAGTTATGGATAACTTAAAGTGATAGTTTTATAGGTAAATTATCATTTCACTTTATTTAATATATACATCCAATGTGAAAGAATAATAAAGTAGAGACTACCTTCTATATGAAATGATGCATTTTATATTCTTCAACTCTTTAATAATAATAATAAGAAAACCATGCATATTCACTTATCTAATAATGTCCCATAAACTTCCAGAGATGATTTATGTTCACTACATTTTTTAGGTTTTTTTCAGGCTCATTGCATCTCTATACAAATCCTATCACATATTTATGAGACCTTTTAATAAAACCTCACACTAAATTCCTTTAGTGAATAACACATATAAATAATTATAGTTTGAATAATGTTGATACTTATGAATCATATTCCTAATGTTCAATTCTTTGAACATAGTATTGAAATGGTTTTACTTCACAACATCCAATGTTGCGATATTAATTACTTCTGTTGTCTACATAAAACTCTCTATGGGTTTATCATCATCGGTATTCATGGAACCTTTACATCAAAAATATTCTAGATATCACATTCTTAAAAAATGTAACTTTTAAATTTTTCTTTAAAATAACCTAAACCCCTTTGGGATATACCATCATATTCATTTTTCTTATAAGTAAATGTAAATATTTACATTTTTCATGATCGATATACCCTATAACCATTTAGGATATTAATTTACATTTAATTTTAATTTTTCCTAATATAATAATTTACTTTTTAATCTTGGAACTTCACCAACCCTGAACATACACTTGTTTAAAAAGTGTATTAACATCTAGGATTTGACAAAAATTATTAGTAACTGATTTGAAAATATTGTTGTTTGGGGTTTTAACATCGATTATACTTTTTACAATCATTAAAACTACATCATTGTATATTTTAAAATTATTTATTAGTATAATAGTCATTAAAAACTTTTAAAAAAATTCAAACATATGTGACATTCTATTCTCCCCATTCCTCAGTCAATGAAAAAAAAATTGAAACCCCGTCTTTCATTAGTTCCCAACCCCCTCCCTCTACCTTGTTCATTTATATTCCAATTTTCACATCATTCCATCCCCCAATTCTGTGATTTTCCAATGGTTATGTTCTCCACCCACCAACCTTTTAAATATTTTTCCAACCTCAAAATCCCTCCAAGCCTCTCCTCCAATTTCTACCGTCATCATCACAAATCTTGTTTTTCAACCATGATCTCACTTAATTGCATTCAATCTAAAGTTCATCTATTA
The DNA here is from genome assembly GCA_963277665.1 of Viscum album. Lineage (NCBI taxonomy): Eukaryota > Viridiplantae > Streptophyta > Magnoliopsida > Santalales > Viscaceae > Viscum > Viscum album. Next base: position 989,333,393 of record OY728135.1, read on the forward strand.
TTGTCTTACCTCAATTAATCATTGATATACTACCTGAATCATTATTTTTTGAGTTAACTTTTTTTCACTTAGAATAATTTTGATATGTTTAGTATTTTTAAATTTAATATTTTTATTTATTGTTGTCCATTCCCTCATTGAATTGTGTAAAATATAATGTTTATTTACTATTTTTCCCCACTTTTTTGATAAATATACTATTTATATCTACATTTCTTGTTAGTCTCGTTTATATTTTCTTGGTTTAGAATATTTATTAAATGATTGTGATTTTTTTAATAGTATTTATTTATTTATTATTGATACAAATGTTGTATTTATTTATTATATTGTATTCATCTATTCATTGTATTAGTTTTTATATTATATAATTTTTTTTAATTTTTATGAATAAATGGTTAATTTATTATTTATTTTGATTATGTTTTTTTCAAAAAATTGTTACATTCATTTATTTATTGTATAAATGTTTGTTTTGATTAAATTTTTATTAATAAATAGTTAGTTGATTGATTGTTTTTATTATATGTCTATATATATATGTGTGTGTGTGTGTGTGTGTGTCTAATTTCAATCTATATGTTTTAAATTTATATATTTTTTAAATTTATATTTCAATATATTTTAAATTTATATATTTTTCTATTTGTTTAAATATTGATATTTTTAATATATTTATAATTTATGTTGTCACTTTTAGGTAATTAATGGTTTGTAATGAGATAAATTCATGAATCTTAGTGATGAATATAAAAAATGGTTTTATTATTCTTTATAATTTTCTAAATTGAAACATCAAAATAGAGAGATAGGTTTTTCAATCCATGTATGAAATTTTTGATTATGAGAAAATTAAGGACTAGAGAAATCAAAATCATTATTTGTTATGGTTTTAATCATATTTATACACATTAGATTTGGTTTGGGGAAATAATAAATAATTGAATATCTAACATTGATGAAGATATTAAGTATGATATTAGGTGTTATCAGGATGAATTAATTCATGATACAGGCATGGGACTATTAAAAAAATTTGAATGGTTTTATAGAGATATTGAAAACCCATTATTTTCGGGTTATATAAAATTGAAAGTCTGATCATTAGTACTAATATATGTTAACATAAAATAAATAAATAAAAGGAGTAATAAAATTTTTACTGATTTTCTTGAACTTTTGGAAGAGCTAATGCTAGAAAACAATGTGATTCAAGATTCTAGTTATGAAACAAAAAAATATTATGTCCAATGGGACTGTGATATAACAAAATACATGATTATCCCAATGATTGTGTTCTCTATAGGATATAATATGAAGGTTTATAAATATATCATAAATTTGAGACATCACTATATAAAATGGATTGTAAATTCATCTATATTTCATTTTTAAGGATAGACAAAAAACCTCATACTTAGTCAACCATGTACCTTTTAATAATTCCTAATTTAAAGTTTTTTTTGAAAATTAATTTGATGAAAAGAGACTGAGATGATATATAGATGAGTGAATCTCCAATTAAAACCTATTTCACCCTTTTGAATCATGAAAATGGAAGATATTTGATAAAAAAATTCCAAATTTCTGAAATGGTGTTATATTTCTCATAATGGGACCGTGTAAAAATGGAATGAATCCATATAAATGATTCAGTACATAGCGTATTTCATGGCCTATTATGTTTTTAGTTTACAACATATCCCCATATATTTTATAAAGAAAATATATGTTATTATTTGATAGATTATTTCTAGATAAAAATATCCTACAAATGATATTGATGTTTATATGTCACTAGCGATTAATGATTTCAAATTTTTATGTTATTTGGGTGTTAAAGTTTTTTATATATACAAGAAATAGAATTTTATTTGGTGTGTTATAGTAATTTTCACTATAAATTACTTTCTTTCATATGGAATGTTATCTGGATATAGTGTTAAATAAATAATTCTTATAAAATTTTCAAAAAAAAGAGACTTTTCATCACCAATTACAAAATGGGATAAAGAAAATTTCCTTGCTTCATTAGATTTTTTTTTCAATGAGTCACCCTTATTAAATATTAAAAAATGTATTTAATAGTTTATAAGATTATTATTTTCCACTACAACCTTTTTCAATTGATGAATATTACAATATGGTAAAAATTATTGATATCTCATTTAGTAAGATTAAAAGATTTAGTCATCAAAAAAATGCATGGAAGAAATAGTAAGACTTATTTAATCTACCTTATTTGATATTTTTAGAGGTCAAACACAAAATTGATGTTATTCTTGTTGAAAAAAATCTATGTGATAGTTTGATCAAAAAATAGGCATAAAATTAAATACTAAAGGTCAATTACATGTAAGATTAGATTTAATATCTATAATAATAGGTTTGGATTCATCTCCTAGTATGAAAGGAAAAAATAATATATTTACCTCCACCGTTACACACATTAAGAAAGAGTAAAAAGATGTATCTTTTTTAATTTTTTCATGGAATTAAGATTCCTTGTGGGTATTCATCATATTATTAAAATTTGGTTTCATTAAAGGATTTCAAGTTCATAGGTATGAAATCTCATGACTATTATGAATTGATACAATAACTACTACCAATTGCACTTTGTGTAATTTTTTCAATGTATGATAGAAATTATATCATAAATTTTTATTACTTTATTGATTCTATTTTTAATAATGTTTTAGATCCAATTTTATTAAATTCATTTGAAAATTTATTTTTCTTTTAACTTTTTCAACTAAAAATGTTTTTCCCACCCTCATTTTTTTATTTAATAGTTCTCCTAATGATTCATTGGGTGAAAGAGATAAGGGTTTGTGGGACTTTGTATTAATATTGGATCTATCCTATTAAAAACATACGAATCTTTTGAAGGAATATGTTAAAAATATTTATTGAACAGATCCCAAAATTGTTCAAAAAAAATATATTGCAGGAGGTGATTTAGTTCTATACTAAATACTTCTATGAAGTGGAGTACTTTTGTATCCCTATATCTCAATATATGAATGTTAATAGTTCAGGTAATGTGGTTTGTGGATTGATAGTAAAGTTAATGTGATATAGTGATGAAGGAACATTTATAATTTTTGAAAAACAAATGTGAGGTTTAATCATATATATCATCATATATTGTTGAATTAAAGGTAAAATATCAAAAAATAAATGAATATTGGCTGATGAATGATAATAAAAATAAAATAATTTCACAGTTTAATTTAATGAACCCAACTCTAGTAACCCATAGTTGGTGTCTTACATTGTTACATTAGTATAAGATACAAGGAATCACATCCCAAAGGACCAAATAGTTTAGTATTCTTGGAAAACTAGATACATATATGATTCCCATATTACAATTGAAAACAAAAATTACAAAAAAATTGATATTATCATTATTACCACTAGAATATCCTTAAATATCATCTTAGTACACTTCATTGATTCCTAGGAAAGGAAACAGAATAAGGGTGAGCTCAAATTATCAATGATGGTTAAGTATAATGAAAGCTATCAATAATGAATAAGCATAATAAACAAGAAAAAAAATAACTGAACACACATGACATTTAAATAATTTGACTAGCATAATAAATATGGAATGGTAAAAAACTGAAAACACATTTAATTTAATCAATAACATTATTATAATAAATATATGAGGCATAATAAATATGGTAAGTTAAATAACTATAAACACATGACATTTAATCAATAAATTGAGATTGAAATAAATCCATAGATAATATCATTATGAAAATACCATGGATAAAAATAATTGAATTATAAAGGAAGTAAATGCTTAATTATTGTATTTCATGATATCAAACACATGTTGCCTCTACTATTAAGACTTTTCACAAGATAGTATAAAATTGATGGGTATGTATACACTAGAAACCCATTTAACTAAGGCTATCCAACTGATTATTCGCATGTGACTGCTGATGCATTAAGGGTTTTTATATAACCATGACCCACCCATATCTTCACATCCAAATCATTCCTCTTATATTAAATAATCTATTTAATTCACGAATAATATGTCTTATCATCAAATATTTGTATTGATTAAAGAATATGAATTTATCAATATTTCCCCAGTCGATCAAATAAATTTTAATGTAAAACACCAGATTTAAAAATGATATTCATTTTAATCAATAAAAATATCCATGTTAAATAATATGGATATTTTATGTAAATTTTATTTCTAATGATCACAAAAATATTGATATATCAAGGGAAAGTTAATGACTAAAAAATGATTTAAGAAAGTGAATGTCAATATTTTTATTATCCAATATGATCATAAAACATCCATAAAAATAACAAGGATGGTATCAATACAACATATACTTAATTTATTATAAGTAAAATAAAGGGATGTTGTGGTTGATGAACATAAATACCCTAAAAATATCTTTAAAAATATTTTTGAGGAGAATATCCTTTTAAATATGAAAATATTTATAAAAACAATTTCATAAAATGTTTTGAAAATACATTCCTTTGAAAATATCCTTTTAAACTTAAAATTTAATATTTAAAACATTATGTTTTCATGAAATTTAAAAAATACGTTCATGTTATATGCATTAAAACAAATATTCCTTTCACTTTTTCAGTAAAAGACAAATGGGACTTGTTTGGAAAATAAAATAAAGATTCCATTCAATAAATTTTTTCAAAAGTAAAACATGGGTAAAAATTCCTTCAATAAATAATCTTTATAATGTTAAAAAAATTTAAAACAATTATATAAGACATGGTTTTGTAATTAAAATATTTTTAACTCAAGAGATAAATGAAGTGTGATTTTATTAAAAACATTTTCACAATAATTTTCAATAGCAAAGAGTGTAAAAATATAATATTAATTGAAATAATAATTAATTACTATAGTATAGTACATTATAAATTTTTTTATTATGTAATTATTAAATTATTTATTTCAATGTAAATTAAAGTATAAATAATCCCAATTAAAATCAGATTATGAAATAAACCCTCACAAATATAGTAATGTTGAAGTGAGAAGTAATCAATGAATAGATTATGTAAATAAAATTTAAATACACATAAAACAAGTTTAAATAGAATATAATATAATAAAAATTTATTACACACAAAATATTATCATATCATATACCCCTAAGAAGTAATATAACCCAATGAAAAGAAATTCAGTTGTGAAATTATTTACCACTTGGTAATATTCAAGTAAAAATAAATTTTAATGAAATAATTAAAATTTGAACATAAAATACCATGAATTATTAATTAATAATGATATTATATGTCAAAGGGGTATTATTTAAACCATATAAAATAAATTAGGTTCATAATATTATAATATTCCTCAATGAAATGAATTTGAGACAAAATTCCTTAACTAATGCTTCCTTTTGGTTCAACATAATTTAAACTACTATATAATAGTTTTAATAATGTTATTAACTTATACTGGAAACATATTAATATTTATAACATCATATATGATCCTTTTATAACATTTTACCATTGGTTTGTTAATAATATTTCATTATTTTCATTGTTTTAGTTGTTAATTTCCTTGTTTTATCGTGTGTGTTTTGTCATGAACGGTTCATTTATTTTTCATATTATACAGATAATTCATATAAATAATTTTATTAATATTATAAATATCGTTTTTCACTATATACATTTTTAGAATCATTCTTAAAGTTTGGACATGTAAAATGAATCACATCGCTTCATGGAGACGGTAGGTCCTACGTATATGCGAGCAATGATATCATTACATTAATGATTGAAAGGAAACATAATTGGGTGATATATTAATATTATATAATCAATATCTGGTTATCTATATCACATTTATTCATTAAATTTATACTTAATACTTTCCATGAAAAGTGTTTGTGAAAAACAAATCACATCGCTTCGTAAGGTGGTAATCCTCCGTACACATGAGCGGTGTTATCTTATTTTAAATGACAAGTAAAGTAAGAATATATATGTGATATTATAAATATATAAGTATAATAATATCATAAATATAACTTACATTTGTTAAATCCATCATTATATCTATCCATGAAATGTGGTGATGGAAAATTAATTACATCAGTTCGCAAGGTGCAAGCCTATCTTACACACGATTGGCGGTTTCGTTTCCCATTTGAATAAAGAGGAGATAGATATACGTTTTTAAATTAATATAATAAAATATTAGTATATGAGAGATAATTTTTTATTATTTTATCATTATTAAATAATATTTTTGGGATGTAGAAGTTGAAACAAAATAGAAACGGTTTTTTAAGAACGTTGCCTCTTCTTTTGAATACTTCTTTTGGTTTTCACCAAAATCATTCCTATAATGGTTTTATGATCATAATAATGGATCTAATATGTTTTTAGGTGATTAATTATTTGATTTGGGTAATTATTCTCAAAACCAAAAATATTAGTAAGTTTGAATATGTGAGTAGAGGGGGTGGCCTTTTATAAGTGGGGTAGAGGACACACATGGAATTTTTTAAAACAATCAATTAAACCTATGTTTTTATCTTGAAACAATCATCCAAAATGGGTCATTATATACCCTTATAGGATATAATATTAACATATTTCCTTAAAATGGTATTTGGACAATTTGGTTGGTCATTTTTAATCATTATCTTTTTAGTTTAAACCCCCAATAAATCAGATTTTAACATAACCGTGATAATTAATTTAAACTTATTTTACAATTAATAACGGAAAAAGATTAATTTAGACATATTATATAATATAAATTATTCTTATCATAATTTTTTAATCAATTTTTTTAAATTCAATTCATAGAAGTTTCAGAATCCAATTTAAAATTATACCTACAGCCGCGATGAAAATTTGTTTTCAAAGAGAAAATTCTCATAAGTATAGATGGTTTTAATATCAAAATTCAATATGAAATTGATTCCAATGAAATAAAATATTTTAATTGTAATATAATTGAACTGGTTTTACTTTAAACCAATTTGAAATATAATTTATCATTTTAAATTTCTTTAAAAGGTAAGGCAGTTTTCAATAAAAATTATTATTTTCACGATTCATCAAAAGAATAAATCACTTCTGAAAAAACCCAAAACAAATCAACCTGATATAATAATTTAATTATGATTTAAAAAATAAATTTAATTTGGTAAAATAAATTTTATAAAACTTGTAAAAATTAATTTTGAATTATCTGTCCAAAGAGAAACTAAACCTTTTTTTTAAAAAAATATAGCTTTATGAAAATATGTTTTTCTATTAAATAATTTTTGATTTTCCTAATAAATAGATAAACATAATTTTCATAATATAGTTTTTACAATTCATAAAAACAAATTTAATGGCTAGGTTATAACGATACACTATATTAATGCTTATTAGGACTCGGGGATGCGTGTTTCGCAATCTATAAAAGATATTGAATTAAAGGAATGCATTTTTTTTGCTTGTTTAATCACAATGTTTCATGTCACATAATCTATCAAATACAATGTTATTATTTTATAATTTTGTGGTGTTCTATTTGAGGATAAATTCATCACTGAATCATCTATATCATAAATATTGAAATGGTTTGTTGTGGGACTATGCATTAATGTAATCATATGGTCTAGTTTTATATTAATGGTTGTGCATTTTAAACAAAAGATCAAAACTATAATAGTACTATTCAAAATAATGGAGTAATGGTTGTCACCAAAGAAAATCATTTTTCTAGTGAAAATGATAAAAACCCACTTTTTTATATCAAAAAAATATTTTGGAGTTGTTTAGGATATTTGGGAAATTTATTATACTAAATTTTGAGTATCGATGATTAATTGTAGTTGGTTATATAGATAAAGTTGTGTGAAACATAAAAATTATAGATTTATACTTTTTTATTTGAAAATATTTAGATGTAAAGTGGAATATTTTACCCTGGAAATGCATTTGAAGTAGATATTTTGTGTTATTAACTCATCAAATGATCAGTAGATCATCATTTTGTAAGGGAAAAATTCATTTGGGTGATGAGGATGTTGATGATGTTATGGAATTTTGTGAGGCTTATTCATTAATTATTAGATTAATTGAGGATAATAGTGACTACAATGTAGAAATATTCCACACTATACGAAATGATACTATATAAGGGATATGCGAAAACATTATATTATACTCTTAATTATTTAGGTAAATATTTCTTTTTAAATTTTTCAAAAACATACGCATGTAAATACATTATTTTTTAATTTGGATTTTTAAATCTATAAATTTTTAGGATTTCAACCATTTTTTATTTTTATTGTATTTTCTCTATTTAGTTTAAAAAAATTACTAAATAATCCTAGCATCATTATTTTTTATGAAGCTTACACATACAAAAACAGTATTTTTTAGCTTGGATATTAACATCTAAAGATGTTTATAATTTATGCCATTTTTTATTAATGTTTATATTAATCAGTTTTATTTAAATAATTTTTGATGAAATAAGTCTAACATTATTATTTCCTTATGAAACTAACACATGTAAAAACATTATTTGTTTAACATAGGTATTTATATATATATATATATATATCAGTTATACATTTTTAATTAATTTTTATATTACTTATTCTCAGTTACATATTTGTTTGTTGAAAAGGCATGTCATCATCATTTTTTGGTAAACTTATACTTGTAATCACACTATTTTTTGACTTATATATTTTATTTTTTTAATATTGATCAATTCAATGTTTTTTATATTAATTTTTCTATTCATCAATTTCAAATACACTTTTTATGTTTGGAGAATCCTAAAACCATTATTTTATTGATACTATTTATTTATATTCATCATTTCTAGATAGATATAATTTTCTTTCTATTATTGATAATCAAATTTTTTACCTATAACAATCTTTTAGTTCTAATCAAATACAGGTACATAGAATTTGATGACATTAATATTTTTAAATGATGGACATAGAGGAGTAGGAACGATTATTGATGTATGTGCACATTTTTTCATATTATTATATCTATAATAATTAAATTATACCATGAAATTAATTTATTTTTTCAAAAATATTTACAGTACTACTGGTGATACTATTATGGAAGAGTCTTCTTCTTCTTTGGTAGAAAGAAGATACCCAGATTTTTTAGAAGTGGGATTACATGCATACTAAAACTTTCACTTTTCTATGGAGATTAGAGCTTTTGAATTGAATTTCAGGATAACAATAACTTCATTATCCCAAATTCAATTCATTTTAAGAGATATATGGCTATGCAGATCCATTATAGGATTATCATTTTAGATCCTTATTAGAGGAGAATAGACTAGATAAAGAAAGATCAATTCTAGGAGTATATAATGGTAAAATATATCAATTGATTTATTTTTCCAATATTCTTCAAATATTTAGTATTTTATATAACTAATATATAATCTATTAAATTATATATTACCTTTGACTTTCTAGATATTAAATCAATTAATAATAGGTGTATATCATTTGAAAAAAATAGATAGAGTTATTTCAAAAAATTATAACTTTTTTTATAATTTTGAGAAAGAATATAATGAGAATCTTAGCCTCAAATATGGATTTATAGATATATAGAAATAAAGGAAGTTATCAGTAACTTGAAAGAGGAATCATTTCTAGTATGAAAAATAATGTACATAAAATCAATTTATGACATTATTTTTTAATTAATTGATGTATTATTAATTTATTATTATATAATAATCCTCTAAGATATCTCACCATTAAATCCATTCATATAATTTATACCCTCATACTTTTTCTTATGGAGGTTTTCTTTTACTAGAGGAGTACATGATTACTAAAACGTTTGAAGAAATAAGAGCTAAATCATGTAATAGTTTTGAAGAGGTTTAGTTCATACCTCTATATTCACGCACTCATCATGAAAATGTAAAGGATGAGGATGAAAAAAAGGTGAATTTTATTTAGGATCCATTAAAATAAGTATACTACAAGATTGTACGATATTAATTATTATTTTAATGAAATATTATTTCTTTGTAAATTCATCACAATAAGAAAAAATTTACATGTATCATTTCAGTAAATTCTACCAGAGAAATAGATTCAATGTACTTTTATCTCTGATAGTTGGATAGAAATTATATAGACTATTTTTGTGAAGCTGGAATACCTGAGCTGCTTAAGAGGATATGTGGTAGATGTCTATATTATAATTTATTTTCCAAAATATTATGGCATTGGGGGAGGAAGAATACTGGGAAAAAATAGATTCCTTGAATGTTGAACTATGAGAGACTAATCATATGATAGATGATTGAATTAAGTTATCTATATATGATATGTTTTTAGAAATGGTGAGATTGACACAACCTACCTACCCAGATCCTCCACCTCCTCATTCAAACCAGACTATGTTCGATGAGTTGTATATTGGGAATCCCCATGTAATATTATCGTATAAAAAATTATATAATTGTGGATATTATGTATGTAATCATATTTAAAAAATTGGTTATTTTTCCAAATAATTATATTTCATTACATTTTGAGGAGGTTTCTAGAGTTGGAGATAGTATGTGTCATTTTTTTACTCTGTCCAACTAGCCTTATTCACCTGTTGATATATGATTTATCTGTTGTTTTTAATTTTTATTTACATTTTATTTCAAATTACTATTTATTTTTTTGTTATGTTACCTTATATAGGAGTATATAAAATCAAATGAATCATTGAAAAATAAATAAAAGTATCAACAACTATAACCTTCATATACTTCTCATATTTATATTGTGCAAATAAAATTATCCCAAAATTATTTTATGTTGGGTATATTTTATGTTTTTATAATGAATTATGGAATAAGTATGAGAGAAAATCACTACTACAAAATAAGCCTTTAACATCACTAAAAATTTCTTTTTTCAAAAATAGATAAGTGTTGACTACTGAAGTAAGATTAAAAGCCCTTGTCTTTTATCAACACTAAAAAATATTGATAAAGGGATACTTTATCTATTCTTTTAGAAGAACTGATAAAGGAATATTATATTAGTTCTTTTTGAAGTTCTGATAAAGGATTCCTTTATCATTGCTTGTAGAAGCACTAATAAAGGGGAATACTATAGTATTCTACAACAACACTCTACAGCATCAGTGTAGTGTGTTGTAATAGCACACTACAGCACCAAAAACACCACAAAATAAGAAAAATCAAGTATGAATACCAAATTAAAATGAAATGAAATTTAAAACAAAAATTCAAGAAAAAAACACAATATTATATAAATTTCAAATATTGTTTTATACAATTACATAAGTAAAAATTATTACATGCATTAGAAAACATCAGACTTCCATTGTATTTTGATCTTAATACCTACTTGAGAAAAAATTCTCCTGTGTAAAAAAATATTATATTAGTAATAATATAAAAACGTAAATTAACAGAAAGTGTTAATTTTAAACAAAACATTGAGTTATATTAGAAACAGTGTGTATCAGATTAAGTTGTGGTAAATTATTTCATGTAACGTCATTTCTTCTTCATTCTCAAGAATTTTTTTTGTGAAAATTAACTAAATAAGTAATGGATAAAAATGATAAGGAAATTAATTACGTAAGAGAAGATATAATTATAATAAAACAATCTAGGCTCGTTTTCTAAGTTTTAGCGATTTGGTATGCATTTTAAACTAAAATGATACATAAAAATTAAAAATACTCACTTGAAGTCATACTAGTTAGAACATGCATCATATTGAGGTTATAATAATTCCATCACATCTCAATTCACTTATGGATAATTTTCATGAACTACCAAAACAATTTTAATGTTTTTTCTTGGTATTGAGTATGTCACTTGTCTTTTTTACTGAAATTTCATTTTAAACTAGAAACTCACACTTTGATTCATACTTTTCACATTGTGTTCCATTTTAACATGATACTGATTATTAAAAAACTAAATTGACATATGAATCATTTTACTAAATTATCAAGAAAATCCAGATAATTTTTCTTGGTTTTTAGTGAATGAAACTTTTTGAACTAAAATTTTAATTTTAAACTAATAACAGAGATATTGAGTCATACTAGGAACATTGTGTATCGAGTTGAGGTAAGGATGATTTCTATACATCAAAAATGACTTATGGATCATTTTACTAAATTATCAAAATAATATGAATGTGTTTTCTTGGTTTTGAGTAGGTCAGTTTTCCCTTTTACCAAATTTGATGTCAAATCTAAATAAAAAGATGCACTTGGAGTCATACTGATCACACCATGCATCATATTGAGGTGTGTCTAATTATTACATGTCACAAATGACTTATGGATCATTTTTCAAAAGTATCAAAACAATATAAATGTTTTTTCATGGTTTTGAGTAGATTAGTTGTTCTTTTACTAAAATTGATGTTAATTTTAAATAACAATAATCACTTGGGGTCATATTGGTCACATTGTGTGTCGTATTGAAGAGAGGGTAATTTTTACATGTCCCAAATGTCTTCTGGATCATTCTAATAATTTATAAAAATAATATCAATATGTTTACTCAGTTTTGAGTATGTCACCTGTCTTTTTTAATAAATTGCATTTAAAACTATAAACACGCACTTTGACTCATACCTATCACGTCATGTAGTGGTTTTATGTGTTACAAATTCTTACATGCCAAAAATAAATTATGAATAGATTTCCTAAATTTTTAATAAAATCTGAGAGTGTTTTATTAGTTTTCAGTGAGTGTCATTTTTTGAACTAAATTGTAGATTTTAAACAGATAACGGACACATTGAGTCATACTGGGAAAATCGTGTATCATATTAAGGTGTTGTTGATTCCAACACATCCAAAATGACTTATGAATTTTTTATATAAAGTATAAAAATAATACTAATTCATTTTCTTGGTTTTGAGTAGATCGGCTATCCTTTTTCAAGAAATTGTTGTCAATTTTAAAAAAAAAAATCACTTGGAGTCATATCAGACACATCGTGCATTGGATTGAGGTTTGGATGATTCCTATACATCTGAAATGAATTATGGATTGTTTTTATAAAGTATCAAAACAATGTGAATGTATTTCCTTGGTTTTGACTGTTTCACGAGTTTTTTTACTAAAATGTCATTTTAAACTCAAAATGCTCACTTTGACTCATGATGAACACATCTTGTATCATTTTAATGTAATACTGATTCCTAAACATCAACAATAATTTATTAATTGATGTCCTAAATTATCAAGAAAATATGGGTACATTTTTTCTATTTTCATTGAGTGACATTTTTTGAACTAAACTATCGATTTAAAACTAATAGGTGGGACATTGAGTCATAGCAGTCACACCATGCATCGAGTTGAGGTGAGTAATATTCCTACACATCCAAAATGACTTATGGATAATTTCAATGTATTATCAAAACAATCAGAATATTTTTCTTAGTTTTTAGAATTTTAGTTATCCGTTTTTCTAAAATTAATGTCAATTTTAAATAAAAGATAAGTTCTTGGAGTCATACCAATAAAACCATGTGTCATATTGTGGTGAAATTGATTCTTATACATCTTCAATTCCAAAAAAATCCTATCATCCAATGATACCATGATTCCATTTTCTTTCTATGTCGAACTGTCAACACTGCATATTAAATCAATGTACTTAGCTGAAAAACCTTTCTCATTGTTGAAAGTTAGAATAGTTGAGGAATATCATGTGACCATTATATCATGAGAAGTCACAACATTGGGAACATGAGCTTCCTCTACTCTTTTTGATTTCAACAATGAAAAAGGTTTTCTGGATAATAATATTGAATCGATATGTAGTGTTGTCAGTTCGACAAATAAAGACAACGTAAATGGAAAACATGGTAACATTGGAAGAAATAAACATTTTATGTCTTTTTTTGACTTTTACAGATAGTTAAAAGAAAAATTTGACTTCCCAAAAGTTCTGTGAAAAAAACTAAAAGAATCCACATGTATAAGAAAATAATTATTATATGAGTAGTACTAAAAAATAAGTAAATTAAACATAAATATGAAACAGTACATTAATTCTATGGATAATGATTTTACTATTAAAACATTTTTGAAGACAGTGATATGTCGATGGTAAAGAAATATTTCTGATAAAAAAATGAAAATAGATCTCACCAAACAATCAATCAACGAGTGAGGAGGATGAACAGAAAATAAGATACCTTGGATTGATGCTTCGAATCATTCAAGAGAAATTAAAGATATCCTATTAGGTTCATCAAATAATCATTTTTCACAATAAAAAAATAAATACACATAAGATTTTCATTATCAAAAATTAAAGTTATAGATAATTATAATAAGGTAAACTCAACATTTTATCATTTCAATGAATTTAAGTATGATTTGAATAAAATGGGTAATTGAATTTAATAAAATAATTACTCCATTATGGTAGGTTTTATCCTATGAATTCATACAAAGGTAAATGTTATAGATAATTTTTATCCTCATCTGCTCATCTTCCAAATATTTATCATTGAGTCTTTTTTTTGGAAATCATCATCCGTCTCTTGTAGACATTCAACTATGTTTCTTGAAAAATTGAAAGTAGTAGTCATCCATATTATGACTATTTTTTAGAGTATTAAAATAAAAAAAAAAGACATGGGGGGTGATTTCCAAGTAATAAATTGGATTAATAACTATTTAGGATATGATACTGATGAGGATGACAACTTTACTGCATTATGTTCTCTAAAGGGGGTAATGAATCCCATTTGTGAGAATTACATGGATGGTAATGATAGATTCCTAAGGTTGGATCCAAAAGGAAATTTAAAAGAATGATATGTTTTTAAATGGATTAAAGTAAAACAAACATAGTGTTTGTTAGAGGTGTTGTGAAAAAAAATGAAGTGATTTTTAAGAATTATTAATGAGTGGGTTATCATCTCAAAGATGGTTATATTTATTAAAAGGTATAGAAAACTATCCAAACCATTTTTTGATTTGGTGTCAATAAAATTTTGTGGAAATTATGTTTAAAAGGGGAAATTGATTTGTGGTAGCGAAAAATTGATCATATTATATTATGGGAAAATTAAATACTAACTTAAAAAGGGTGGGGTGAGATTATTTATGAATACAAGATAAAATTGATAGATATTTTTTAATAATTAGAATGGGGAGATTTTTAATAATTAAAATAATGTTGAAATAATGGAGAAAATTAAAATTTAATTGAGTAGAATAGGGGGAGAACATGGGGATGAGGTATACTCGAAATAATACATTGATGGTGAGGAAAATTAAGTTTAATTATCAACTATAAGAAATACAAGAAAGGATGAAATCAATGAATAAAATGTGATTGGTGATTGAACAGTTTTGGTGAAAAATTTAAAGACTATGACTCTAAAAAACCTCATTTTTCCCAAGTAGATCTTAAATAATTTGTTGAGTCTAAAAAGGATGATAATTGGATGAAATCTTGGCATGAAAAGCTTGATCAAAATTAGAAAATTTGGACTTGGGAAATTTTTCCAAGGTTGGAAGACCTAAATATTATCAAATCCAAGTGGGTGTTCATTAATAAACTCATTGCCTATAAAAAATTTTCTCAAAATAAAAATGTATAGTGTGAAAGCTGAACTCCTAAATCAAAGAAATTTATATTTATGAAAAATTTACTTCCATAACCTGGTTAGAAACTATATGATTTTTCTTAGTTGTTTCCGTGAAAATGTAGTTAAAAGTATACCCAATGGATGTCAAATCTATGTTCCTAAATGGAGATCTTAAGTGGGGAGTATAAATTGAGAAACTAGATGGGTTTATTATGGATGAAAATGAGATAAAGTTGTTCCAGATTATTTATATACACCAAAGAAATCATTGAGGACTTGGTATTTAAGGATGGATCAATACCCATGAAAGCTTCGTTTTTAGTGAGGTAGAGTTGATCACAATCTCTACATCAATAAAGAGAATGATCAAAGGATTTTGGTACTCATATATGTCCAAGATATAATATTTTAGGATTTTAGAAATAACAATGCAATTTTTTGTGGATAATATGAGGTATGATATTGAGATTTCGATGATTGGTGAAGTGTTTTATTTGGTTTATAGGTGAATCAACATAATCCCAGTACATTAATTTATCAAGAAAAATATGAAACTAATGAAAGAACTGACCGCTATATGGATGAATTTTTCAAAATTTGATGGTTTTAAAGAGGTATATTTAATGGAATATAGGTTTTGGGAGCCTATTATACCTCAAAACAACATGACCTAACATCAGCTTTGATATATTTCAAGTTACACAATACTAATGTTATCTGAAGGAGATCCATATTCTATTGGGGAGTACGATACTTCAATATATCTAAAAATAATGAATCTTTATTTATTTTATTATAGGATAGTGCAATTGGAGTTTTTAGGATACACAGATGTGGGATCAGAAGGTTTGGTGGATAACTAAGGGAAATTAGAGATATCGAAAAACCAAGATTTCATTCGAGTCTTTGATTCATACGATCCTTGATTTTCTCAAGCCTTGGATTCGAACCATGGATTAGTTGGAGCCTTAATTCTAGCCTAGATTCAAGCTTGGATTCAACAACGAGGAGAATCGATGGAAGTTTTCCATTGTGGGGATCTTTGGATATCGTGAACTGGTTCGTGATGGTTATGGTTCTTAAAAAAGATCCAGAAATTTTTCTCTGCCCTTCCAGAAATGAACTAACAAAGATACCTTTTATAAGTGCTATGTTAATAAGCATGAATAAAAGAAATATTTATTCGTACTTTTTTTACTGCTAGTGAATACTTATAATAATTTTTAAAAAAACCTTTTAAAAAAGTATAATTTTTATATATAATTATAATACTTATAATAATAATTTTTATAAAATAATAATTTTATAATTATTTTAATATATAATTATTCATTTATAATTATATAAATTCTTTTTAAAAAATTAATATTGATATCATTATATATATATATATATATTATAAATATATATAAATATTAATATTGTAAATATATTCATTGGTTAAATAAATTTAATATAATTTTATAATTATTTAAATATATATAATTTTCTATTTATAATTATATGAATACAATTTAATCAAATATTATTTATTAATTTATAATTATAAATTTATAAAAATAGTAAATATTCATTTATAAATGTTTTTATTTGTAAATATTTTTTTACAAATATAACTTTAACATTATTAATGCATATTTAATCTTAAGTGCATGCATGTTAAAATTGAGTGAAATTGAATAATAAAAATGAGTAAAATTTAAAAAAATTGAAAAATTGGATAAGTTTGATTAAATAAATTTAAATCATTAAAAAAAGGATATATGTGGAAATAAAGATGAATACATGATGAATATATTAAAACACAGTATATATATATATATATAAATTATATAAATTGATTAAATTACCAAAAAAACTATCTGTGTGTGTTATATATAAAAATGCATTAATTATGTCTATTTTAAATAAATATAATACATTTGATCTATGTTAAATTGATAACTAAAATGACATTAAATTATGTCCATTATTTGATGCAATTAGTTAGTATTTTTTATCAATATTTATTTTTAATTATAAACCATTATTCGTTAAATATATTACTGTATAATGTAAGGCATAAATATTTTCATATTATAAAAATCATATTTATATAAATTCATATATATATATATATATATATTCAATATATATTGTTTATTAACATTATAAATAATTATTTAATTAAAAATAATAATATTTTTCTCAATTTACTTATTTTTAATTGTCATTTGCGAGATTTTCATTTTACATATATTTATATATAATATATATACTATTTATTAGTATTTATAATTTATATATTGTATAATAAATTTATTTATTTTTATCAATAATTATTTAATTAATTGAAATTTTAATATTTTCATAATAAAATAATTTTAATATTTTATTTTTTTAATTATTTTAATTTATTCAGATTTTATCAGTGCAAAAAGAGTCCGAATAAAGGATTCCTTTATGGGTGCAAAAAATACATCATTGATAAAGGTTACCCTTTATGAGTGCTAAACATAAACTGTTCATAAAAGGTATGTTTTATTAGTGCTAAAAATAAAGCACTGATAAATGGAACCCTTTATCAGTGCTAAAAAATGCACTGATAAAGGGTGCCATTTATTAGTGCTCGAAGAAAAGTGTTAACAAAAGGCTAGTGCTATTAAAGGCATGTTTTTTTGTAATGTATGTATCAATAATATTTAAAAATATGTCATTGATCATTTAACTAGTGATGACCTCTCTGAAACCATGATGTTGTTGTTTTATATATAATTAAATTTCAATTTTATGATTTATTTATTTACTTATTATGATTGGATTTATTACTTATCTAATTAGGTATCTCCACACTATTTTCATCCAAAATGAGGGAACCTTCATTTATGGTTTTATGGACCCAAAATAAATTTAAATAGTTAGGAAATATATAAATAACGAATCTAGATTTATATATATATATATATATATATGAAAGATTGAAAAATATAGAGATTAATTGTTGGTTTATTTCATTCCATAATGGGTAGAAAGAACTATATAATTATAAACTATTATTCATTTAAATTTCATTAATGTTAAACTTTATATATTTTAGTTTACATTTGATGTTATAAATATTTTTCCCACATTAATTTATGTCATATTAGTTATGGTCTTTCCATGGTGGATTTAAAGACCCTGGCCGTAGTATCCGAGATTCAGTGGTTACTTTATTAAATTAGAAATAGATATAAGTGATCGCATCTCAAAGTACTAAATAGTTTTGTATTCTTGGTAAACTTGATACATGCATGATTCCCATATTACATTGTAAATATAAAAACATGGCATAAGAAACATTATTTCACCATTGATATATTTCTTAATATCATTCTTCATATCTTGGGGAAGGCAAAAAATAAAATATGAGCTCTGATGCTTAGTAAGGGTTACGTACAACAAAATCTATCATGAGTAAATAAGAAATAGTTGGCATAAAAGAGTGAATAATCAAAACACATTCCATTAAATCAATAATATGAGTTCGATGAGAATTCATAACTAATATAAACATAGAAAAAACATGGATAATGAAAAATGTATTCTTAATAAAGTAAATGTATAATTCTAGAAATTCATGATCAAGGACTCTCAACCAATAAATCATGAATCTTATTGTTAACATCACATGTTGGCTCGGGATGCCAACCAACCTGACCCGACCCGTGGCATAGACTGAAGGACATTATGAATCCCCATGGGATGAAAATTAGTACTTGGGTATCAACAATACACCTTTCGGAATGATCTCACTAATATTATATTACAATAAATAATTCACAAGAAAAAAACATCACACCAAGTCCAATATCCAAATCCCAAAAAGAGATACAGCAATTCAAGTTAAACATTTTACAACTTTAACCAAAAACCAACATGGGAGGGGAACCAACAAGACCAAAACTCAAAAACAACCATGAAATTATAGGTCTATCACCCTAAAGCAACCTCCACCAACACCTACGTGAGAGTAACACTAGCAACTAGATCCACCATCACAACCATAGAACATCCTTCCTTTACCCTGGTCAAAAATAACACGGTCTAAATACACAACAGGTTTTAGGTAGGTTGTGATCAAAATACTAGTATGATTCCACCCAAAAGACATTCCATGACATAACATTATAATACAAACCAACATGTAGTTTTTTAATAAAGGATATTGAAGACATTTCTGATAAATAATTTAAAGGAAAACATTTTTCAAAAGAAGTATGTTTTGAAATTAAAATTTAATGTAATGTCCATAGTATGATAAAGGAAACCACCACATCACAAGATCATCATAGTAAATCACTATAGGTACTAAAAATAGTGGGAACCTTTAAACCTTATATCTTGGTGATAAGAGTATAGTAACCATGACCCACAATTTCCTCAGTCATGAGCCACTGGAGAGGAATCTATCAAAAGTTCTAGTGGTCTCCAATCATCATCATAGTTTTGTTAGTGTTCTAGTATCAATGTTTCTAGAATAAAATGATCATTGTCCCCACCAATAAAAATAGTATACTATTCATAGTCCACCCACCTAAATATATAAGATTCCCTTTTTACTCAATTTTCATCTCACATGTCACATAGATCACCACTTTCACATACACACATCAAGAAATATGAACACATATGATAAACCACAATTTTTCATAGGAAAAAACTCTTTCAAATTAATACACACACAAAATAAATTTTGAAACATGATTCACACCACTTACATAATTTATAGCACACATTTGTAAAGAACAACAAGAAAGCACACAAGAAACCCAGCCAATTTCATTTGGAAAAGTCATCTTCCAACCCATAGACACCTTCAAAACCCTTTGAAAACACATTTATCACCACCAAAATAATCTATATAACACATTTAAGAATAAAATAATGTATACCAAAATCAACTAATAATTCTAAAACATGGAATCACCTACCTTAAGCTTGTAAAATTTCATAATCTGATAGAGAACAATAATCGCAGCATAAGGGGGCCCTATAAAGAATGATTTGAATCATAAACACCAATTTGAAAACAAAGAAACCTTGATTCAACCCATTTTAGGTAAACCAACCCACTAAAGTAAATAGAATCTGAGAAAGAGGAAGTAAGAATGATAAATGAAGAAATAAATAAAGATATGAGAGGCTTACTTAATGATTCTTGAATATCCAAAGCCAAATTCACCCAAAAATTTAAATTCCAAGGGAGAAAGGCGGAGAGGGAGAGAAACCTAAGGCCGTAAATCCCAAACGGGGGGATAAATGGGTTTAATTGGGGTTAAATTATGGGAGGAATAAATTTAATCATCATATTTTTAATGACCTATAGAGGAAACATTGTTAGCCCCCATGGCTTTCCAAAATGTGGGGAAACCATGTGCCCCTCTCTTTCTAAGAGGAATGGGGCCACATGGTTTACTGGGGAAGGAAGCATGTCCGTGCATCAAGATGTGCGGCTTAGAAAATGACACTATCTAGGGTGAATGGTCTCTCTTGGGCTGGCACATGATTTACCCTAACCGTGTTCCAAATATGCACCACTAACTATTTAGTCCAAAAACAGAATTTTTTCACTAAAAATGCCTAGGAAATCCAAGGGAAAAATATAGGACAACAAATAAACAATGGAATACCAAAAAATAAAATCATGGATGTGATAATTCTCTCCACCATGGAAATATTCCACTCCTAGAAAATATTTCCATAGTCTAATTGGGGAACAAAAATAATACTTCTCCTCAACCCAAAGATTTATGCTCCCATATCTCATTCTCTTCATTACCATGCTTCCCCAGTTGTATCAACTTCCCCCAAATCAATTTATATTGGGAATCCAAACTCCATACTGGTCTCTAAAACACCATTAAATTGAGTTCTAATTCCAACTCTTCCCACATTTAGCACATGAGATGGACTGAGAATATACTTTTTCAACTATTAGACATAGAACACATCATGAATTGACATAAAATAATATGGAAAAGCTGATCAATATGAAACCTTAACAAATCTATAGGTAATCTCAATAGGTCTTACATACCTTGGTGTTATCTTTGCATACTTATCCAGATGATAGTGACCCAAGTGAGGTGCCACTTTCAGAAACAGCTGGTCACCCACTAAGAATTCCAATGTTTGACGCCTCTTATCATCATAAGATTCGTGGTGGCTCTGTGCTATTAACAATCACAGCCTGATCAAATGGACCTTCTCATACGTTTCAATAATGAGGCTTGGTCCTAACAATAAGGTCTCACCCACCTCTTCTCAACACAGAGGAGACTGACATAGTTGACCATTAAGATTATCAAAGGGAGTCATTCTTTTCAAGGATTGGTAACTACTGTTATAGGAAAACTCAACCAAACCCAAATGATTATTCCATGATCCTCTAAAATCCAACACAGATTCCTGAAGTATGACTTCCATGATTGGATTCGCCTTCTCCATCTGACCATCTATATGAGGATGGTATACCATACTCAAATTGACTTGATACCCCCATAGACTTCTAAAGGCCTTCCTAGAAATGAAAAGTAAAATAGGGGTACCTGTATTAAATGATATCAGATGAAACCCCATGAACCACTATTTATTGAATATAAAACTATCTCAATTCATGAACTTTGGATAAATCTCTAATCATAATGAAATGGGCTGATTTTTTCAAACGGTCAATCACTACTCATATGGAATTCCTCCCATGAATTGTATGAGGTAAGCTGAAAATGATGTCCATAGAGACCTTGTCCCACTACTAGGTAGGAATGGGTAATAGATGAAGTAAACTTGAGGGACGTTTATGCTCTGATTTAACATGCTAATAGGTATAACACTGAATTATAAAATTAGATATATCATGTTGCATACTTGGACACTAGAACTAATGTCACACATTATAAAACAAAAATGGATGTGGGATAAACATACCACTAAGATTGGTGGATATCCATCATTTCAACCTTCAGTAATGACAACGGCACTATAAAGAAATTATCAAAATAGAGAGCTCACTCATGAGACAATAACCAATCACAAGGAACCTCCCCACCATTTAGGAATTGCATAGAACACTGGAATCACTCTTCATTCGGTTTCTCTCACTAAATCCGCTCCAAAATAGAGGGTTCCAACAAAACACCATCCAATAATACACCTCCATTGTGCTCCCTAGTCTCTAAATGCAACTAGGGTAAATATCCATAAAATTACATTCATCACTAGACTTCTTCACTACTTGCACCAGAATATTTCTACTCAAGGTGTATACTACCACATTCCCTTTTTCAGGGGTGTACACAATCTCAAAGTCAAACACCTGAAGGTACTAGACCCAACGACGCTTCCTTATATTAATGTTTTTCAGGTAGAAAATGTAGGAAAAACTCATATGATCATAATAGACCCCAAACTTCTACCCAAAAAATATAATGATCCAATTTATTCAAGGAATTCAACACTGCTACTCATTCCAGGTCATGGGTTGGGTATTTATTTTTGGTTGGGTGTATTTGGTGAGAACCATATTCCACCAAGTGTTCATCCTGAATTAGGACACACCAATATATCGATACCTGAAGCATCATGGTATACCATTTACCCCTTCCTAGATTCTGGAATGATCAAAATAGGGTATGTGGTCAACTGTAACTTGAGCTCCTCAAAAGGACACCTAACATTCTAAGCTCCATTCAAGCATCACCACTTACTGGGTATATAAGTCCATGGCCTTAAAACATTACATAATTATGAATTAAATGAATAATTCACATTGAGGATCTTTTCAAGTTTAGAGTTCTATAGAATTAGGACATAACTATTACATCTCAATGATTACAAAGTAGACACATCTACTCAGTTTACATTTTTTCACAAAATAAAAACTATTGAACAAAAGAGACATGTCTAGTTCCATGTTTTAGACAGCATGACATTTTCTTGATCTCATCCTTGAACCTATTCCACTTTATGTCCTGTGAAAAACATTTAAAAAACATGGGATGAGCATAAAAAGCTCAGTAAGGGATACACAATGAAAGTAAACATTAGATCATCAATATATACATAACATAATCTTTTTAACATACCTCATGAAATCATAATATTTATGAATAACTCATAGAAATAATAAGACATAAAGGTAACTTGAGGCATTCAAAACATTCTTACGTAGGGATTAACCCTCATGGTTACGTTTGGAATACCCATAATAGTATATTCCCTAAATCACTTCGGAGAAACCTTAGTGTTTAACTCCTTCATGTTACCCAATGCATTGTAGAGCTATCTCGGGATCACCTACCCTTAGTTAATCACGGAACCACCCGACTTTATAAACAATTCCCAAGAACCATAACATAATCATATCACTTAAAACATTCATAAAGTAAACATAAAATTTCCACATTTCAATCACAAGATATCAATAAAACACATTGATATAATCAAAACACTATCAAAAACGTTTTCAATACCAAAATAAAAGAAAAGTAAAACATGGTATTTTTTTCATTAAAAAAAAGAGGATGTTGAAACGCAAATAATGGTCACGGCGGTGGAGAAGTCATTGTCTCCGCATACGTAAGACAAATAACATTCCTTTTGTCGTTTAGTAAAATGCTTTGTGTACAAAGATTCCTTTTGAATGAAATTAAAAGTCAAAAGTGTTTATTATACAACTAATAAAATAAGGTCTTATATAAATTGAAGTATTCCTCAACGAAAGGAGATTGAGACGAAGTCCCTTACAAAGATGGTATCCTTAGATTAAGGATAAATAAATTACATAATTATGTGTGAAAAATATAGATACACCCAATATAAGTGGATATTAAGTGTAAAACAAACATAGGTCATCCACACATATTCATATTATGATATAATCAAGAAGTAGAGGTTTAACCCAAAGAATTCAAATTGGATTAAGAAGTTCCCTTACAGAAATTCGACAGCCTAACAGCGTCACTTTAAAATTCAGAAAATGAGTTGATGAGAGATAAAAAGTGTATCTCATCACTTGGAAATAAAATTTACAACAATAAGGATATATAATAACATATCCCAACATAAGAAGATGTAAATTAAAAGACTTTACAAAACAAGAATTCTTTTAAAAAGAGGAGGGTGAAAGGTCCCGCAATGATATATTTTGAGGATAACGTGATAAGGGTTCGAAATCCACTCATCCAATAGGTTTTATACAAGTTCAAGTCTTAGATTTTACATTATTTTTTCATTTTATTTAAATCATTCATTAATGAGGTAATCACTGCATCATCATGGTGTCATAGATAAATTTATTTATATATTGTATAAAAATTATAAAAAAATACCATGATGTAGGAAAAAATTTTATATTTCCAATTAATATTTATAGTCAAAGAGAAAATTTTTGTAAACAAAATTAAAATTGTTTTAGTTAGGATATACAAACCATTGTTATATTTCTCTTCTTTTTAAAAATAATGTCATAAATGTCCCTATCACACCCATGTGACTCCATAGACCCTCACGTTCGGAAAAAAGAATCACATGGTCGGCCATGACTCAAAAAAGAGTATTTGGACACATGTTGGGGTCATTTTATTTTATTTTTTTATTTTTTTATTACCCTTAACTACCCGATTACTAATTAATCACGATAATTAAAGATTATTGTCATCGTTACTATTCATAATGTCCAAAAATGAAAGAGTCTTAATTACATAATTTGGAACTTCTTATTAAAAATATGGAATCCATTTTACCAAATTCCAAACATAGAAATTTCAGTAATTAATTTAAAAATAATTTTTTTTTGTCACAACCAAAGACGGGTTTTTAAGAAGTAAAATTTATCAAAAGATTGACTTGTTTTTACATCCAATTGAAAAGTGAAATTACTTCTAATGAGAAACATTGTATTAAGTTATTAAAACATAATTCAATTACACTTTAAATCCAATTAAAAGGACAATATAACTATATAATTAAATTAGATGAAAAATCAGTTTTGAAGTAAAATGCAGTATTTTTCACTATTCATTAAAAATGAACATTTGTCAGAAAACGCCAAAAAAATATCCAAAGTAAATTTGATATTCCAAATTTAAAAATGATGTCCATTTTACCAAATTCAAAACATAGAATTTTCATTAATTAATTTTATAATTAATTTCCACTGTCAAAAAAAATAGCGTGTTTTTAAGAAACAATATCTATCAAATAATTGACACTTGTTTATGTCCAATATCAAAGTGAAATTAATTAAAGTGACCACCATTGGATTAAATGGTAAAAATATATCTTAACTAGACTTTAAACCCAATTAAAAAGATAATCTAACCATATAAATATATTATATTAAATGTAGGTTTTGAATTAAAATACAGCCTTTTTCACTAAAATGAACTTTATTAGAAAAATAACAAAAATTTACACAGTTTGATGTCCCAATTCTAAAAAAAGATTTTATTTTTCAAATATAACATATAAAATTGACAAAAATTAGTTTTAAAAAGTGTTATCTATCAAAAGGCGGTTAATCAGCCTTTTGAAGAATATTAGAATATTTATTCTTAAAATTGGATTCATTTTCATTTTAAGCCTCTATAATTTATTGGGTAATTGTTAAAATATTCAACAAACATATATAATCATTTTGTAGTTAATTCTGTTCATTCCCGCCATTACAATGTCTAGGAGTTAACTACTATTTAAAATAATATTATTATATTATTAGTGTGAAACGTAAGATTTCAAAGAAACTCATTTTTGTGTATTGGGTACGCCATCGAACATAGAATTCCCTTTAATGTGATATTAACCATTTATTCCTAAATATTAATAAATATGAAAATGGCATCTTCTTTATTTACCTCGGATGTTACATCCTTCCCCCTTTTGGTAATTGCATCCTTGTAATTTTAAAATTGGGCTCGGAAACTTCATGGAAAGCCCCACTTTGGAAAAGGAGTAATTTAAACTATTACTTTAAAAGAAAAAAATAAAAGTACAAAGGTCACCCGAGACAACAGTTACTAGGATTCCATGAAAACATGGATATGGAATAGAAAACAAAAGGTCAAGTTCTGATGGATAGTGTTAGAAAATATGTCTAGGAGAAAGTTAACCACCAGAAAATCACAGACTTGTGATGGGTTAAATGGTATTTGATTCCCTAATAGGAAAAGTTAACAGAAAATGTTTTTGTTTTAAGTTACTTTTCATTGAGTAATTTATTTATGAGCATAACTAAATCATAAGGAAACATTCTTACTTGTCATGTAGAGTTTCATCTACTAAACATTATATATTTAATCAAGGGAAAGAGTACACAAACAGAGGGAAGGACCCACAACAAAGGATCCCAGATTAGGGGGGTCTGAAATAGTGCAGGCTGAGGGCATCCCCTCAGATGAGATTAACCCCCTTCGGCTTAAGGGAGATTGCATTGGGAAGATAGGAGTCAGAGGATCCTGGGGCTGCAAGAGAGGCGAGGAAGTCCGCAACTTTGTTCCCCTCTCTCCAGGTATGGGTGATATGAGACTTTTTGTTGAGAAGCTACTTGCATTTCCTAATAATGTAATGCACTGACCAGGGAGTAGTACCTCTTCCCAACAGTGATTCATGGATTATACTTGAGTCTGTTTCCACCTAAGATAAAACAATATTCTTCTGTTTGCAAAGATTCAACCCTGTGAGAACCACATTTTCCTCCACCTGAAGAGCACTGCCATCACTATAGTACGCCGTGAAAGTAAGGAAAACAATTCCTCTCGGATTAAGAACCTCTCCAACACCCCTCATGGAACCCGCAATGCATGATCCATCAGTGTAGAGTTTGAATCCATTTGTTGGTGGATCCCAATTAACCCATCAGCCTCGTGCTCTGGCCATGGGAGGGTTGGCCTAAGGAGAGCAGGTCTGCAGGATACGGAAGGAGGGAGAATCACGCCAATTATCAACAAGTGTGGCCATAAAAAGCAACAAGTTCTTGGTTCTCATAATAACGGACTGACCTATGGAGGAAGACCCCTCAAATCTAGCCTTGTTCCGAGATTTCCATAGACACCAACATCCTTCACTGAGGATAATTGCCCTTGCCGCTCACTCAGGACCTTTATCTGTAGTCCCCTGAAACCACCTCTCCAGGAACGATAGGTCCTAGGGATGAGGCGAATGGAGAGCTGTGAAATCACCAAAGGAGCTCCACACGTCTTGTTCCCACTCCCCTGCGAAGAGGATATTGCTCCTGGTTTCTTCCCTCTTGTTTTTACAGCACAGACATCATGAAGCAAGTTTGATTCCAATTTTCTTGATTCCTTTGTCAGATGGGATCGTGTGCTTCCTTATGCACCAAACCAAGAAGTTGTATTTGTTCAGAATTTTCTTATACTATACCAAGTCATTCCAGCTGTCATGTTGGGTCTGGGGGGTTGAGATCCTTTGAAAATCCTTGGAATTGAACTTACCAGACCAAAATGCGGAGACCACGCATTGGTCTATCTCCGAGTTAATTAATATGGAATCGAAGATGTCCAGTTGATCTTTGTCAAGAAAGGCCTTGATGAAACTAGGATGATCACTTGCCTCCTTTAATAAAATCATAGAGGTTGGTCACCCTGGGAAACCAAGAATTGATCCCACCCAGTTTTGTTTCCAGAAAAGGATGTTGCTTCTCCCACAACCCACCTGGAGTGCTGTTGGAGGCTCGGGATGAGAGAGCTAACCGAGTTCTAGAGGGGGGATCCTTGCACGTCATTGGCTTCCGTGATGTTGTTGTAGCTATAGGACATAATCCTTCCCCAAAGAGACATGTTCTCCACCACCTCCCAGGTGAGTTTGGATTTCATGCCATGAAGGGTGTCCATAAATATTTTCACACCAATTATGCCTTCTTGGATGGGACAAGCCACTTTCCCCCATGCAACTCAGTGCCTATTCCCTTTAGAAAGAGCATCCCAAAAAAATTTCCAGGATCGTATTGACTGCTTTGATCACCCCCTTTGGCACCGAAGTGGAATCCATCTCATGCACCGGGATAGTAGCCAGCACACTATTAACTAGTGAAATACGCCCTCTGAAGGACAAGAAATGACTCTTCCAATTGAGGATGTGCCCCGTAATCCTGCTCACCACATTATCAAAGTCCTGAATACGGGTTCTACCTGGAATGAGATGGGCCCCAAGGTATTCCATCATGAAGAGACGAGACTGCATTTCCATGATGCTACAAATATGGTTAACACGACCAACACCACACTTGTTTGAGATATAAAGACTACTCTTGGAGTGTTTGATCACTTGGCCACTCCAATAGCAGTACTCTTCGAGGATCCTCTTAATTCCGCGCGCAGATCCTTTCCCTGCATTTGAGAATATAATCGTATCATCTACAAACATAAAATGTGAGATGGGAGGGAGATTCTTCTTCCTTCGATATGGGAATATACTACCAGTGATAATTCCTTTGTTCAGAAGTCGGCTAATTACGTCCTGCATAAGGATGAACAGGGTCGGGGAGATCAGGTCGCCTTGACGTAGGCCATGTGTGGCCTTAAAGAATCCATGCGACTTCCCCATGAACGAGACGTCCATTGATTGAGAACTAAAACATCTGAAGAGGATATCTGAGGCCTTAGAGGATAGACCCATGCAGCCTAAGGCCCTATTAACAAATCCCCACTCATGTTTGTCATACTCCATGCTCATATCTAATTTGATGATCATGTTGGATCTGTGGGTTTTAGAATTTATGTCCCTTATCATCTCCTGCAACAAGGCTATAGCCCCCTGAATTGAGCGCCCTCTAAAGAAACCATGTTTCTCCAGGGAAGTCCAGCGGGGTAAGTGCATGGCCAGCCTCATTTTAAGAATACACACCTAGATTTTTTAGGAGAAGTTGCACATACTTACTTGCCGGTAGTTGAGAAGGGGGAGGGGTCCTTGACCTTCTGTATAAGAACCAAGGTCGTGGAGGCTACAACCCGTGAGAGAAACCCTCCTATGAAAAAATCATGCACTGCTGCAATAATTTCTCCTTTGAAACTCTTCCCACACAGCACTGTAGAAGGAACCAGGAAAACAATCAGGTCCCGGAGCTCTCTCTGGGTTGAGACTCATCATGGCTTGGTGGATATCTGACTCACTTGGGATCCCTTCCATTTGCGCATTGTCCGCGGAGGATACATTGTTTGGAATTTCCTCCCATAGCTCTGCATTCTCACTTGGGTACCCGCTGTCCATCCTGACGTTGGGCCCTGCAATGATGTCTTTGAAGAAGGAGTAGGCCATGCCTCCCACGACATCTCTATCATTCGTATAACTCCAATCGTCAAGCCTGATATTGGGAATAATGGGACGCCTTTTCTCCCTGATGCAGGCGTGAAAGTAAGTTGTGTTCCTATCTCTCTCATGCATCCATTTGATCCTTGCTTCTTCACGATCCACCCTTTCCTGTACAAGGATCATCTCCTCGAAAATATTCTTCTTGAATGAAAGCTCCTCAAAAATAGCTTCATTCCAGCCTTCCTTGTAACGACCCAATATTTTTCAATGGAAAATTCCCTTCTTATTATTATGTCATAAAAACACAAAATAATCAACTACTAGGTGATAAGTGACCTTTAAACATATGTTTTTCACTCCTATGTTTGGAATTTTGAAAATCTGACATACACTGTTGTGTTCAAGATGATTTTTGGAGTCTAATGAAACAAAAATATTTTTTGGTGAATAGTAAGGTACCCTTAGGAATAGTAAAATACCCTTATGAATAGTAATATGACCCTTACGAATAGTAAATCATCCAACATAAGAGTAACATTACTTATGAATAATAAAATAAAATTTAGATATCTTAGAAAGTGACAATTTGACATTAGTAAACGTATTGGTATTTTGTAAGTCATAAATAAATATTTATAATTAATTAATTAATTTAAAAGAAGATTTATTTCCCTAAAATGTATTCATAAATTATTTAATAAATTTCTTATAGTTTTTAGTTAATTTTATAAGACCCTGCGTAATTTTTGAAAGCACTATAAAATCAGTTTTAATCTTAAAAACTGTTTTTTATGTAAATTATGATTTTAATTAAATATTAAATTAATAATATTTAGAAAAATATTTTTTAAAAATGGAATCCATTTTTTGATTCTAAACATAAAAAAATAGTTGGGGTGAATTTTTTGGATTTTTCTGAGATACTTGAATTTTTGATGAATAGTGAAATATCATAATTTACAAAATAAGCTAAATAAGCTAATTATAGGTTCATGTGTGATTTTATACTGATGTAAGCCCACTTTTTTCGGTATTACATTATAAAATTAGTATTCTTGGTCATTCAAGACTCACTATTCCTTGTCTTTTGGGGAAATAATAAACTAATGAATTTTATATTAAGGAAACCCCTCTCCCCTCCACTATAAAAGCCACCCTTCATACCCTCATTTCGTCACACCTCTCAAGCTACAAGACTTATCTAAACTCTTCCCAAACACCTTCCCTAGCCCCTCCCCCATGTTCAATAGCTTATTGTATCATCAAAAGACCAAGATTAGGCCCTTAAGGAGGTTCTCAAGAGAAGGATTCAAGAGGTAATTTCCCTCCCTCTTCTCCTTTAATTTCCTTTCAAGTTCAATTTCATTTCTTGATCTCTCCCCAACTATCATCATCCAAATTGTATTGTAACTCCATTATTATACATATACTTTAATTTTATTATTTTAATGGGATATTATATCATCCAACCCCCTTTACCTCTTCATTTTATTTTATTAAAGAGAACGTTGTTCGTGAGGTGTTAATTTATCACCTTCAAGAACAACATGCTTTCTTCATCCATTTCTACCTTCATATATGGTCATGAAACCTTTTTTATGGTTGAACCAGAATATTTTATATGTTTTATTTCCTATTTAATGTTCTGTAAATAACATATGTCCATATTACTAAGTGATAAGTTAAAACAAGTTTGTTGTGATCCAAAAACCGCCCAAATTTTCCCAAATAACCATCATTTAATTATTATCTAATGATTCATCCACATGGAACTAATATAATTCATTATAAGATCATTTAAACTCTTTTAATATCATTAATGACATGTAATATCATTTCTGTATGTTTACCCATGTTCAACCCAAACTTCAATTTATGAATACAAGTCAACAACCCAAGAAAACCCATAAAAACAAACATCCCCGAACAATGTTTTTAAACTCTATAAGTCATCCAAAGGAACATAATATGACATAATGAAACCAGAATGAACCATATTAATTTACATAAGGTTCTGGAGTTCAAATTAATTAATATAATGTCATTATACAGGACATTAAAGAGAAGTAAGCATTCGGGTACAATGTAAGGGGAAATTCTCAAACCTAACTTTCATCCTTCGGGTTCTACCTCTTTCACTCCATTTTTTATATGGTCACTACTTAAAGATAATTGTTTCATCATTGTCTTTAATTTTCTTATATATACATGTTTTTTTCTAATGTTTATGTCAATCAAAATAACTCTTCTTTTAAGAACTCACCTTTTACCTCTCATTCAAGGTTGATGATTCTTGTATCAAGTATGTTGTTTCCTCTTTCTTTTGGGAACCCAAAGTTTATGATTGTGTTATTATGAGATGAAACCCATTACTTTTCATGGGTTAGTTATGTTCATTTATGTTATATGTACATTTTTCATGCATTATAAATGATAATGTTATGATGTGATGGGTGCGCCCAGAATTATATAGCGCAATATGAATGTTTAAATGTGGCGGGTGCGCCCAGAATTATATAGCGATCCAATGCATTGGGTAAAGTGATTAATATCATTAGTAAATGTGAAATTATGTGTTAACAAGATTCTATCTTGGTTCACAAGTATTTGAGGTAGTTAACCACTAGGACATGATTTTTCATTTTTATGCATTGCCATATTTCAAGTCTTTTATTTATCCTCCTCTCATGTACATGATCTTTTGCCTGTGTTATGATTATGCTCACCCCATGATATATTGTTCTTATATATCCTTTTACTGGGATTCTAGCTCACCCATTTTGAGGTATATCCTCAGGTGGCTACATGTACTAAGGATAGTACAAGTGCCAATAAGAATCTAGAGAAGAAGAAATTAAATAAATGTTTCTGCTAGATGTTGTATTTGTTATGTGTGGTCCTAGTTTTTCCAAGACACTAAACCTTTGGTTCCACTTTGTGTAATACTATTGTGTTTTTTATCATTGCAATGATTTAATAGTAATGTAAGAAAAGTCTGGGTCACTATAGTTGGTGTCAGAGGCAAGGTTTAGTTAATTTGGGAATTAGGATTAGTGAACCCTAGAGAAAACCTCTAGTATGAGACTAAGTAAAAATATGCACACAAGAATATTTACCTAGGGATCCCATATGTTATGTTTTTGGTATAATTGTTTAAATGAATAAGTTATTCATGAGTTGTTTATTTATTTTTTGTTCTATCCTTTTCTATTTTAGAAAATGGTGGGATCCAGGATAAATCAGGCCAACAACTCATGTGAGGGCCAATGCAACGATTGCCCGAATGATATCCCTAATGATTTGGGAGGTGGAGTTCAAAACATCATGGTGATGCTTACCTAATTATCTCATGTTATGAATAATAACCCTAATAATGGGGAACATCCTCCTTCACCAAAGAGGTATCAACTGGCTATTGAATGTTTTATGCGGTAACAACCACTGACGTTTTGTGGATCTTCCGATCCACTAGTTACTGAATAGTGGGTCAACTCCATGGTGAAGATATTTTATGTGCTTCACTATTCTGGGATGGAGAAGGTTACTCTAGCCATTTATCATCTTGATGGAGAAGCTGATCAATGGTGAGATTTGATTAAGGACACCAAGACAAAGGAGGAAATTGAAGAGATGAAATGGGAAGACTTTAAGATAATGTTTCTTAATAAGTATTTCCCACGAACTCTTTGCACGAATATGGAGAGATACTTCATAGAGCTCAAGAAAAAAAAGGGTAATCTGTCACAACCTATGAATCGAATTTCACAAGGCTCTCAAGGTATGATTCTAGTTTTTTTATCTACAATGATAGAAAAACTTATAGATTCTTATTGGATTAAAACCACACCTTTGAACAGCTCTTGCAATTCGAGACATTGAGAGTTATGAATAATTTGTTCGGTGTGCTCTCATAGTGGAGATGGAGTTGGGAGAATGGTCCCATGGCTATGGGGATAAGAAACGAAAGATGGAGTTTCATGCAGGTGGATATAGTGACAAATGTGGGAAGAAAAATCAACGACCCACATGCAAAAAATGTGGGATGTGGCAGCATGGGAACTGCCTCAAAGGGATGGGGAAATGCTTAAAGTGTGGGAAAGAAGGAAACCATGCTCAAGAGTGTCAAAAAGACATGGAAAGGAAGGATAATGTAGCTGATTAAAGGAGAGAACCACTCGTGGTTCAATGCTAGAACTGTAAGGAGCTAGGGCACTATGCAAACCAGTGCACCAAACCTCGAGTTCTCGAGGTTAATCAGCATCAGCAGCCACTAAAGCCAAAGGAATAAGGGAAGGCTTATTCCATCACTACTGCGGAGGTGGAGCATGATAATGAAGTCATACAAGGTACACTTCCTAATCACTCAAGAATGGAAAAATTCTTATTAGATTCTGGTTCTATGCATTCCTTTATATCTTGCAAGTTTGCTAGAACTATAGAATAGAAGCCTCAAAACCTTGAAGTAGAGATATCTATAAAAACACCAAGTGGTGCAATCATTTCAACCCAAGTGTTTGACTCTTCTCTTGTTGGCTTATGTGGGAAGATTCTTCTGGAAAATCTCATAATATTTCCCTTGGTGGAATTCAATGCTATAATTGGAATGGACTGGCTCTCGTTATATAGAGTGCATATAAACTGTCGGGAAAAGGAAATATCTTTTCATATTTAGAACCATCCCATGCTCCTATAAAAATGCAAGGAAGATAATGAATCTCCTTTGAAAAATCCTTCAATGGTGTGGCTGTTGATTCCCTATGAAGAAGCATACCTCGCCCAAATGGTTGAGTCGAAGTAAAGTTCTAACCTTGAGGAAATTCCCATCGTGAGGGAATACGGTGATGTATATCCTGAAGAGTTACCTGGAATTACCCCGGATCATGAGGTAGAGTTCTTAATTGAACTCATACCCAGAGCTACTCCTATCTCAAAGTTCCCTTATAGGATGGCTCCTATCGAACTGGAGGAGTTAAAGAAGCAGCTACAACAGCATCTGGACAAAGGGTTTATACGCCCTAGTGCATCACCTTGGGGTGCGCCAGTGCTCTTTGTGAAGAAGAAGGATGGAACCATGCGGCTGTGTATCGATTATAGGGAAATCAATAAGATCACCATAAAGAACAAGTATCCTCTCTCAAGGATTGATGACTTGTTCAACCAGTTAAGAGGAGCTCAATACTTCTCAAAGGTGGATCTTCATTCTGTTTATCATCAAGTGAAGGTGAAGAAGGAAGATATTCATAAGACTGCCTTCCGTACAAGGTATGGGAACTATGATTTTTTGGTGATGCCCTTTGGACTTACTAATGCCCCTGCAATATTCATGGATTTGATGAATAGAGTCTTTAGACATTACCTTGACAAATTTGTGGTAGTGTTTATTGACGATATTCTCATATACTCCAAGAGAAAGGAGGAACATAAAGAACACCTAAGACTTGTGTTGGCGACATTGAGAAAGGAGAAGTTGTACGCCAAGTTTAGAAAGTGTGACTTTTGGATGAATCAAGTCACGTTCTTGGGACATGTGATCACAAGCGAGGGAATTTTTCTGGATCCTTCAAAGACAAAGGTGATTGAGGAATGGCCCAGGCCCTCCAGTGTCACAGAAATCCATAGTTTTCTTGGATTAGATGGGTACTACCGACATTTTGTGAGAAACTTCTCATGATTTTCAAGCCCACTAACTAATTTAACTACGAAAGGGGTAAAGTATGTCTGGACAGAAGAATGTGAGGGAATCTTCAAGGAGCTAAAGAGAAGGCTGATCACTGCACATGTACTCACACTACCAAAAAGTGGAGAATGTTTTGTGATATACAGTGATGCTTCAAAGAAAGTCTTGGGTTGTGTACTCATGAAGAATGATAAATGTGATAGCATATGCCTCACGATAGTTGAAGATCCATGAGCAGAACTACCTGATGCATGATCTAGAGCTGGCAGCAGTGATTTTTTCCTTGAAAATCTGGCAGCACTACCTTTATGGTGAGAAGTGTGACATATACACTGACCACAAGAGCCTAAAGTATATATTCAAACAAAAGGAGCTCAACATGCGTCAAAGGAGATGGTTAGAGCTAATCAACACTACCACAAAAACAGTTTTTTGCAGTGCCCCCCCCCCTTATCAGCACTAATGAAAAAGTGCTGATAAAGGGGTGTGCCTTTATCAGTGCTCAAAAAAGCGCTGATAAAAGCACCCCTTTATCAGCCCATTTTTTAGCGATGATAAAGGGACCCCCTTTATCAGCGCTTGTTTGGTAGCACTGATAATGGGGGGGGGGGGCTTTATCAGCGGTTCTTTTTAAAAGCACAGATAAAGGGTTGACTTCAAAAAATAATTTAAAAAGTTATATTAATATATTAATATATTAATATAGTTATATTAATATAAATATAATATATAATTTTTAAATATATTTTAGATAAGTATAAATGTACATTTACACTTATAATATACTTAATATATAAGATATTTAGTGAAAATTGCTTCTTAAAAAATTAAAAAAAAATATTTTTAATTAATAATTTTCTAATTATTATGGAGTTATAGTCATTTAATAACAATTTGAAGACTAAAAAATTTAAAAAAATTAAAAAAAAAGATCCAAAATATGTTGAAAATGCAACTCAAACTTCAAACGGCCATAAATTTTGATCCGAGTGTCCGTTTGAGCTCTACCACATATCAAATCGAAGCCTGCGATGAGATCTACATCACCTTAACTAGGGGGGACCGCGGGCAAGGGATTTTCAAGGCCAAAAGAGGCCCATAA
This sequence comes from Viscum album, assembly GCA_963277665.1. Taxonomy (NCBI): domain Eukaryota; kingdom Viridiplantae; phylum Streptophyta; class Magnoliopsida; order Santalales; family Viscaceae; genus Viscum; species Viscum album. The sequence continues at coordinate 989,370,115 of OY728135.1, forward strand.
GGCCTCCAAAACTGAGTTTTTAGTTAGGGTACCCCGATTTTTAACATTTTGTGGATTTTCAGCCTCCTTTAAGGGGGTATTATTGGATTATTTTGGTGGAGTATGAATTTATTCCAAGGTATTACATTAATATAGATATTATGTCTTTGAAATTTCGTCCTTTTTTATAATTCATTGCTATTTATAATCAAATATATAACAATATATACATATTTTTTATATATTCACACCTAAAAATTTATTTCTAAATATAAATAATAAAATATATTTACATATAAAATATATTAGCTTTATCTAAATAATAACTAACATCCATTTTATTTAAAATACAAATATATGAATATTTATATACCTATATATTAATATAACTATATATATATTAATCTAGCTATATATATATTAATCTAATAACTATATAAATATTAATATAACTACATATATATATAAGTATTACTATAAATATATATATTAATATAACTATATATATATATTAATATAACTATATATATATATACTAATATAACTATATATATGTTAATATAACTATATATATATTAATATAAATATATATTACTATACGAATAAATATAACAAATATATATATAGAGAGAGATATATATATATTAATATAACTATATATATATATTAATATAACTATATATATATATTATAATATAACTATATATATATTAATATAATTATATACTACTATAGGAATAAATATAACTAAATATATATATATATATATATCATGAATTAGAAGACAAATCAAAATAGAGTAGTGGTAAAGGCTTAGGCGCGCAGGGGGGGAGGTCTCGAGTCCAAATCCTGGAGGAGGAAGAGGCGCGCGCGCATGGGGGAATATGGGAGAAAGCGCTATTAAAGGGTGAAGGGGGTGCGTGGGGTGTTGTATAGGGGCCGAAAATCACTGTAAAAGGGGGGGCTCAAGTGCTATAAAAGCCCCCCCCCCCCCCCCCGATTGGCAGTATTTTTTTAATTTTTTTAAAAAATTTTTAATTTTTATTTTATTTTTTTTAATTTTTTTAATTTGTTTACCTTTTATCAGCGCTTTAAAAAAAGCGCTGATAAAAGGGGTCCTTTATCAGCGCTAATAAAGGAAGCGCTAATATAGGGGTCTTTTATCAGCGCTAAAACAAAGCGCTGATAAAGGTCCCTTTTATCAGCGCTTTGTTTTAGCGCTCAAAAAAGACCACTTTTATCAGCACTTTTTTTTAGCGCTGATAAAAGGGGTCTTTATCAGCGCTTTTTGGAGCACTGATAAAGGGGACCCTCCCTTATCTTCACTAGCTTTATCAGTGCTTTTATAGCATTGATAATAGGCATCTTTAGCGCTGATAAAAGTCGTATTTGTAGTAGTGCAACGATTACGATTTCTCTTTTCACTATCATCATGGAAAGGCGAACACGGTAGAAGATGCTTTAAGCAGAAAAGAACCTAATACTCTATCCATGTTGTGGATTGAGAAAGACACTATCTTCTTGGATATGCAAAGAATGGATTTGGAAATCATAATGGTAGGGGATATATCCTACCTTTCCCAAATGATTATGCAACCATCCATCAAGGAGAAGATTAAGGAAGCACAAAGGGATGATGTGGAGATACAAAAGAGGGTGAATGCAGTAAAGGAAGAGATGATGCAAGAGTTCTATATCGATGATGATGGTGTAATTTGGTTTGGAACGCGGCTTTGTGTTCCTTCATCACCTGGGATAAAGAAGGACCTATTGCATAATGCACATAGCTCAACTTTCTCTATCCATCCTGGGAGTACCAAGATGTATCGTGATCTCCAAGAAAACTTCTGGTGGGATAACATGAATAAGGAGATTGTGGAATATATATCAAGGTGCTTGGTATGTCAGAAAGTTAAAGCTGAGCGAGAAAAGTCCAAAGGTATGATGTAGCCAATGCCTATACCCATGTGGAAATGGGAAAATGTTACTATGGACATTGTCACAGGTCTCCCGAAGACGTCAAAGGGAAATAATGTGATATGGGTTGTGGTTGACCAACTCACCAAGACTGTCCATTTTATCGCTATTCGAGAAAACCTCTCTCTTGAAAAACTTGCAAGATATATGTGATGGAAGCGGTGATGACTACACGGTGTTCCACTCTCAATTGTCTCTGATCATGATCTAAGGTTCACATCTAAATTTTGGAGGAGGCTTTAACATGCTTTGAGTATTGAATTAAATATCAGCATGTGCCTATCACGCCCAAACCGATGGCCAGTCTAAAAGGACAATCCAGACACTTGAAGATATGCTAAGAGCATGCTATCTGAATTAAAAGGTGGTTGGGATCCGCATCTCCCATTGGTTGAGTTCTCATAAAACAATAGCTTCCAATCGAGTATTCAAATGGCTCCATATGAAGCTTTGTATGGAATGTGATGTAGAACTCCAACCTGTTGGTATGAATATGGAGAAGAAAGCTCCATGGACCCGATCTTGTTGAAGATATGACAGAGAAGGTTCATGTCATCCAAAAACACATCAAAGCTGCTCAAAGTCAGGAAAAGAGCTATGATGAAAACTGTAGAAGGGACTTGGAGTTCAACGTTGGACGATAAATTCTTCCTTCGTATATCTCCATCGAAGAGAGTCATGCGATTCGGGAAGAATGGGAAGCTATGCCCAAGGTATATTGGCCCCTTTGAGATCCTTGATCGCATAGGATTCATGGCCTATTGTCTTGCACTTCCAACGATTATGGCTCAAGTTCATGATGTGTTTCATGTATCACTACTGAGGAAGTAATACCAGACCAATCACATGTACTAAACTCAGAGGTGGTGCAGCTGGAAGATGATCTCTCCCATAAGAGCAGCCAGTAAAGATTCAGGATCAGATAGGTAAGGTTCTACACAAAAAAGACAACCCATCTTGTCAAAGTGTTGCGGAGGAACCATAAGTTTATGGAAGCAACTTGGGAACTAGAAGAGGAAATGAAGGAGAAGTACCCTCACCTGTTTGTGTAAAGTGAAATTTTTGGGGAGAAATTCTTTAAGGGGGAAGAATGTAACGACCCAATGTTTTTCAATGGAAAATTACATTCTTATATTTATGTCTTAAAAACACAAAATAATGAACTACTAAGTGATAAGTGACCTTTAAACATAATTGTGTCACTCCTATGTTTGGAATTTTGAATATCTGACATACACAGTTGTGTTCAAGATGATTTTTTGAGTCTAATGAAATAAAAAATAATTTTGGTGAATAGTAACGTACCCTTAGGAATAGTAACACTACCATTATGAATAGTAATATGACCCTTATGAATAGTAAAATCATCCAACATAAGAGTAACATTACTTATGAATAATAAAATAAAATTTAGATATCTTAGAAAGTGACAATTTGACCTTAGTAAACATTTTGATATTTTGTAAGTCATAAATAATTAATTATAATTAATTAATTAATTTAAAAGAATATATATTTCCCTAAAATGTATTCATAAATTATTTAATCAATGTCTTATAGTTTTTAGATAATTTTATAAGACCCTACGTAATTTTTGAAAGCACTATAAAATCAGTTTTAATCTTAAAAACTTTTTTTTAAGTAAATTATGATTTTAATTAAATATTAAATTAATAATATTTAGAAAATTATTTTGAAAAATTGACCTCATTTCTGGATTCTACATGTCGAAAAATGGTTGGGGTAATTTTTGGGATTTTTCTGAGATAGTTGAATTTTTGATGAATAGTGAAAATACCGTAATTTACAAAATAAGCTAATTATAGGGTCATGTGTGATGTTCTGCTGATATAAGCCCACTTGGTTCGGGATTACATTATAAAATTACTATTATTGGTCATTAAAGACTCACTATTCCTTGTCTTGTGGGTAAATAATAAACTAATTAATTTTATATTAAGGAAAACCCCTCTCCCCTCCACTATAAAAGCCACCCTTCACACCCTCATTTCCTCACACTCTCAAGCTCCATGCTTTCTTTTAAAATCTGCCTAAAAACCTTCCCTAGCCCTCCCCCACGTCCAAGAGCTTATGTTCACATAAAAATATCATGATTATTCCCTTAAGGAGGTTCTCAAGAGAAGGATTCAATATGTAATTTCCCTCCCTCTTCTCCTTTAATTTCTTTTCACGTTCAAGTTCATTTATTGATCTCTCCCCACCTATATTCATTCAAATTTTATTTTAACTCCAGTATTATAAATATACTGTAATTTTATGATTCTAATGGTATATTATATCATCCAACCCTCTTTCCCTCTTCCTTTTACTTTACTAAAGAAAACGTTGTTCGTGAGGTGTTAATTTATCACCTTCAAGAACGACATGCTTTCTTCTTCCATTTATACCTTCAGATCTGGTAATGAAACCATTTTATGGTTGAAACAGAATATTTTATATATTCTATTTCCTATTTAAAGTTCATTAAATAACCTATTTCCTTATTACTAAGTGATAAGTTAAAACAAGTTTGTTGTGATCCAAAAACCGCCCAAATTTACCAAAATAACCATCATTTAATTCTTATCTAATGATTCATCCACATGGATATAATATAATTCATTATAAGATCATTCAAACTACTTTAATATCATTAATTACATGTAATATCATTTCTGTATGTTTACCCATGTTCTACCTGAATTTTAATTTATGAATACAAGTCAACAACCCAAGAAAAACCATAAAAACGAACATCCCCGAACAATGTTTTTAAAAATCTATAAGTCATCCAAAGGAACATAATATGACGTAATGAAACTAGAATGAGACCTATTAATGTACACATGGTTCTGGATTTCTAATTAATTAATATAATGTCATTATACAAGATATTAAAGAGAAGAAATCATTCGGGTAAAGGTAAGGGGAAATTCTCAAACCCAACTTTCATCCTTCGGGTTCTACCTCTTTCAATCCATTTTTTATATGGTCACTCCTTAAAGATCATTTGTTCATAATTGTATTTAATTTAATGGGATATACATGTTTTATACTAAATTTTATGTCAATCAAAATAAATCTTCTTTTAATAACTCACCTTTTACCTCTCATTCAAGGTTGATGGTTCTTGTATCAAGTATGTTGTTTCCTCTTTCTTTTGGGAACCCAAAGTTTATGATTGTGTTCTTATGAGATGAAACCCATTCCTTTTCATGGGTTAGTTATGTTCATTTATGTTATATGTTCATTTTGTCATGCATGATAAATGATAATGTTATGATGTGACGGGTGCGCCCAGAATTATATAGCGCAATATGAATGTTTAAATGTGAAGGGTGCGCCCGGAATTATATAGTGCTCCAATGCATTAGGTAAAGTATTGAATCTCATGATTAAATGTTAAATGATGTGTGAACAGGATTCTAGCTTGGTTCACAAGTATGTGTTGTAGTTAACCACTAAGACATGATGTTTCATTTTTATGCATTTCCACATTTCAAGTCTTTTATTTATTCTCCTCTCATGTTCATGATCTTTTTCCTGTGTTATGATTATGCTCACCCCATGATATATTGTTCTTATCTATCCTCTTACTGGGATTCTAGATCACCCCTTTTTATGTATATCCTCAGGTGGCTACATGTACTAAGTATAGGACAAGTGCCAATAAGAAGCTAGAGAAGAAGAAATTAAATAAATGTTTATTCTAGATGTTGTATTTGTTATGTGTGGTCCAAGATTTCCGAAGACTATAAGACTTTGGATCCTATTTGTGTAATACTATTATGTTTTTTATCTTTTAAATGATATAATAGTAATGTAAGAAATGTCCGGGTCACTATATTCCTCCAGACTAGCTTCCAGTCGTGCAATCTTATGGCTTAGATCCTCCATCCCCTGATTGATGGAGCCAAGGTCCCATGCCCACTTCTTTAGCCGCAACTTAAGCAACCTTATATTTTTGTGAAGACCCACCCAGGATAACCCTTGTACTGGTTCCCCGCAAGAAGATCTCACCACATGGAGAAACTCTGGGTTCTGGGACTAGCGGTTGTAAAACCTGAACTTACCTTGATGGATATGCCTTCAGGACAGAGAGACAAGCAATGGTGAGTGATCCAAAATACCACGTACCAGATGGTCCACCGTGGAGCTTGGGAAACTGAGGGATGTGTCATTTATAGTTTCATCTCTTACTATATTTCTTACACAAACTCATATTTTCTCCAAAAGATGAGTATTTAGGATGACTTGTTCATATTAAGAGTGCTATAATCAACTTCTTGAGAATCACCTAATCCCTAAAAGATGAACTATATATTTTCCATGTCTTTAGAACATAACCAAAACAAAAAAAAAATTATTACAAGATCAGATAATCCCCAAAGAGGATAATCTTTCACAAAAAGAAAAACTACTCTTAATCTCCAAAATTTGTCCAACAAACCCAAAGTTCATCAAATACCATTCAATAAACCGATATTCATAAAATTCAACAGAGTAATCAAAACTAAGATTGAAACCCAAAACTCTGAAGGATTTAATCACATTGTCGTCCAAGGTAAATCTTAACATTTATCTCCAAATAACATCAGCGAATCTTAAAGTCTCATACCGAAAAGTAATTAACCTAATCACATATCCTCTATGATAGGTTAATCATTTCCATAGATAACCCAAAATCAACTTATTCCTGATTCATAAGATCATATAACTAAAAATAATTAGTCATACTAACTAGGGACTTCACGTTGCCCAGTGGTAAGTGACAAATACCACTCGCACTTTGGTTGTGGGTTCGATTCCCGCAGCTTCGTCCGACACGACAAGTTGTCAAACGGTCTGCATGTTGCCCCTTTTAAAAAAATATATAATTTTATAACATTCCCAAAAATAGATAAATTTATAAAAAATAACCATAAAATATTTTAACCAAAAATGTTATCTAATAACTTTCTTCTTCCATCCAAAATGTATAAACTGGTAATTACCTCAAATTCAAGGATCATATAAACCAAAATGGTTCTTTATAACTATATCCAAAAAAGAAAAGATAAATATTCCTTGAATAAAATTTTCATATATCAAACTTTAGGGTTACAAATACTATAAAAAGTATCCTAATGTAATCCCATCATCAAAAGAGCCTTAATACTTTTAAGCATTTCACCATCCTAAAATCTACCTTAACTCTTGAATCCCTTATGTGTTGACTTCTTACTTATTCAATGTTCTTCATGATCCATTGTCCATTCCTTTCCAACTTATTCTGAAATAATTTTTTCCTATAAACAAAATCATGATTCATATCCTGAGATTCAATAATAGAAAAACATATGTTAAGAAATAATCTATACCTTTCATTGGTCCTTGTCAGTTTCTTCATCCTCAATCAGAATGGCATTGGGTATTGGTAAATTATGTTTTGTACGATCCTAGTGATCCCATTCCTAAAACTTCTTTAAAGGGAATGTGTTTTCATAATCACCATGCACACCACATTTAAAACATTCAATTGATCCTTCAGAAAGAACTTATTTCCCTTTCCTAGAGTCAACAAGATGCTTCCTTTTTCCATGGCAGGTTCTTCCTTTATGACCTTCATTTCCACATCTATAGCATCTTTTTGTCCCTTCAAAACATTTTCCTATGTGTTTCTTTCGACATCTTTGACACATAGGTTTTTTAACATAATTACCTTTATGATTATTACTTGAACATCCGTAGGGATTTGTTTCTCACATATATGATGCCTTATAAAAATCACTAAGGTTCAGGTGGTCAATCATGACTCCAGATAGTTGGTTGAGAATAACCACAAGAGTTCTCATTGCAGCTCCCATATCATTTATTTTCTCTATTAGAAAACTATCATAGTTTTCTTCACATCCACTGTTACTTTGGTTCCTACTTGATCCAACCATTTACTAAAACCAAAAAGGTCATTGTGAGTATATCAGTAAAATCATCATATAATATCTTATGAGGAGGGTGAATACTAATATATACTTATTCATGTTATCTTAAACTCGTTCACTAGATAAAAATAACTATGACTCTCTCAAAAATCCTAACCATTATGGTAATGTCACCTGTGCTTAAAGAATACCCTAACCTATAAAGTTATATAAACCGACCTTTGATACCAACTATAAGGCCTCAGACTTAAAACATTAGATAATCATGAATGAAATGAATAATTCACATGGAGGATCTTTTCATGTTTAGTGTTTTAGAGAATTCGGACAAAACTATTACATCTCAATGATTACAAAGTAGACACATCTACTCAGTTTCTATTTTTTTCACAAAATAAAAACTCTTGAATAAAAGAGTCATGTCTAGTTTCATGTTTTAGACAGCATGACATTTCCTTGATCTTATCCTTGACCCTATTCCACTTTATGTTCTGTGAAAAACATTTCAAAAACTTGGGATGAGCATAAAAAGCTTAGTAAGGCATACACAATGAAAGTAAACATTAGATCATCAATATATAAATAAAATAAGATTTTTAACATACCTCATGAAATCATAAGATTTATGAATAAATCATATAAATCATAAGATATAAAGGTAACTTGAGGCATTCATAACATTCTTACGTAGAGAGTAACCCTCATGGTTACGTTTGTAATACCCATCACAGTATATTCCCTAAATCTCTTCAGAGAAACCTTAGGGCTTAACTCCTTCATGTTACCCAATGAATTGGAGGGATAACTTGGGATCACCATCCCTTAGTTTATGAGGGAACCACCCGACTTCATAAACAATTCCCAAGAACCATAACATAATCATATCACATAAAACATGCATAAAGGAAACATAACATTTCTACATTTCAGTCACAAGATATCAATACAACACATTGATATAATAAAAACATTATCAAAACCATTTTCAATACCAAAATAAAATAAAAATAAAACATGGTATTTATTTTTCATTTTAAAAAAAGAGGAATCTGAAACATAAATAATGGCCACGATGGCGGAGAAGTCGTTGTCGCGGCATACATAGGAAAAAAAATATTCCTTTTATCATTTAGTAAAATGCTTCGTGTAAAAAGATTCCTTTTGAATGAAATTAAATGTCAAAAGGGTTTATTATACAACTAATAAAATAAGGTTTTATATAAATTGAAGTATGCCTCAACGAAAGGAGATTGAGACGAAGTCCCTTACAAAGACGGTATCCTTAGATTAAGGATAAATCAATTACATAATTATGTGTAACAAATATAAATTCACCCAATATAAGTGGATATTAAGTGTAAAACAAACATAGGTCATCCACACATATTCATAGTATTACATAATCAAGAAGTAGAGGTTTAACCCAATGAATTGAAATTGGATTAAGAAGCTCCCTTACAGAAATTTGACATCCTAATGGCGTCACTTTAAAATTTAAAAAATGAGTTGATGAGAGATAGAAAGGGTATCTCATCACTTGGACATAAAATTTACAGAAATAAGGATATATAATAACATATCCCAACATAAGAAGAGTTAAATTAAAATCCCTAACAAAAAATATGTCTTTTAAAAAGAGGAGGGTTAAAGGTTCCCTTACCGATTTGGGTAACTTTTGAAACGTACACCCCATGAAAGAAGGACCAAAAAATGTTGATGTAAATACCCATAAATGGATGTATATTACTCGAAGAGTAGAATAATGGGCCGTACATACACCATTCAAAGGAGATAGTGGAAAATATAGCATGAATCTCATGGGAATAAAAAGTGAGATAAAAACCCCTTACCTCGTTGTAATAAATCGGGTCATAAGACCAAAAGATAATAAGAACCAAATGAATCACATAATACCATGAATATAACTAGAGTATTTATAATATATATATCAAATGGAAGTACACAATACACCACATGAAATAAATAATTGACAAACAATGGAAATCTCATGGAATTAAAAGTGAGATAAGAAATCCCCTTACCTCAAGTCTTTCGTTTCTTTATATTCCTGAATAATAAACCTTGGTCAATTTATAATTTTTGAAGAAATTCCTTTAAATTTTATTATTAAATTCATATCACATATTATCATGTTATAATAATTAGTTAATTATGTGAGTTCATATCATACGTTTTGTCGATGTTCGGTACGTGAGTCAAAAATGAATTTTTTGAAGAGAATTGTCCATGTAGTTATAAGTACGTCATCTCCGGAATGGTTTTCATGTTTTAAATATCATATATATCCCGTATATATTTATTTAATAATATTTCATAATGTTTGGAGATAATAAATGAAATGTACCGTTCATGGAGATGGTAGGTCGTACGTATGCATAAACGCTACTTTCATTCTTTGTCATATTAAAGGAATTAAAAATAAATAAGACATATATATATTATATTTATAGTATAATATATATGTTATATAGGTAACATAAGTTAATTAATTACATTATTTATAAATTCCATGTTTGGCATGGACGAGTCACATCACTTGAGGGGGCGGTAGTCCACACTTCCTTAGATGAAATTATCGTAGTTCCACAACATGAAAAGAATAACAATGTGGTTTAAAAATAAAATTCAGAAGCATATAGAAAGAAGTAAATACCATATATATCATATATAAATATAGTTACATCATAATGGCCACCATGAAAGGTGTTAAAAGAAGATTGAACAATCATCGTTTCGTGAGGTAGTAATTCACCACCAACAGAAACAGTATGTTCTTTAACCATTAGACGAAGGTCTGTGTTAGTGTAGGTAGAATCCTTATCATAACAACATCATAGTATATTTAAGATACTGGTGTTATTATGGGATAAAATTATAAGAATATATTGTTGTGTGAATAAAGAAAATAAAATAAAGAAACTCAAGAGAAGACATTACCTATAAACTGGGTAACTCTTTTTGATTTGAGCCAAAGGCTTCCTTGGAAAGGCTTCTTCCAAAAGTGAGGCTTATAGGAGTAATAGAGGGATGTGGAAAGATAATATGATCCAAGGTTGGATGATAAAAGGGCTATAGAGGTGTAGGTAAGGGGGTAGAGGTGGGGGCCTTTTATAAGAGGGAGGAGGGTCACTTTTGGAATGTCTTGAAATGTTACTTTATTATAAATTTATTTTCGGATTTTAAAGGTCCCACATTGATATATTTAATGGATAAGGTGATAATGGTTCAAAATCCACTCATCCAATCAGTTTTATACAAGTTTATGTCATATATTTTACCTTGTATTTTCATTTCATTTAAAACTTTCATTAATGAGGTAATCACTATATCATCATGGTGTCATAAATAATTAATTTATTTAATTTCTAAAATTTATAAAAAAATACCATGATGTAGGAAATAATTTTAGTTTTCCAATGACTATTTATAGTCTAAGATATCATTTATTTAAACAAAATTATAATTGTTTTACTTAGGATATACAAATCTTTGTTATATTTCTCTTCATTTTTAAAAATAATTTCATAAATATCACTATCACACCCATGTGACTCCATGGGCCCCCAAGTTCGGAAAAAAAGATTTCCATGATCGGCCATGAATCAAACAAGAGGATTTTGACACATGTTGGGTTCATTTTATATTTTTATGAAATTATTTTATTACACTTAACTACCTGATTTCTAATTAATCACGATAATTAAAGATAATTGTCGTTGTTACTATTCATACTTTTCAAAAACAAAAGAGTCTTAATTACATAATTTGTACCTTCTGATTCCAAATATTGAATAAATTTTACCAAATTCCAAACACAGAAATTATAGTAATTAATTTAAAAATAATTCTCATTGTCACAACCAGAGACGTGGTTTTAAGAAGTAACATTTATCAAAATATTGACTTGTTTTTACATCCAATTGAAAAGTGAAATTATTTAAAATGAAAAAAATTGAATTAAGTGATAAAAAGATAATTCAATTACACTTTCAAACCAATTAAAAAGATAGTCTAACTATATAATTAAATTAGATGAAAAAGCAGTTTTGAAGTAAAATGCAGTATTTTTCACTAATCATTAAAAATGAACATTTGTCAAAAAATACAAAAAAAATTATCCAAAGTAAATTTGATATTACAAATTCAAAAATAATGTCCATTTTAACAAATTAAAAACATAGAATATGCAATAATTAATTTGATAATTAATTCCCGCGTTCAAAACAAAGTGTGTTTTTAAGAAACAATATCAATCAAATGATTGACACTTGTTTATATTCATTTTAAAAGTGAAATTAATTCCAATGACCACAGTTGGATTAAATGGTAAAAATATATTTTAACTACACTTTAAACCCAATTAAAAATATAATCTTACCATATAAATAAATTATATTAAAAGAAGGTTTTGAATTAAAATACTGCATTTTTCACTAAAATGAACTTTATTAGAAAAATAAAAAAAATTACAGAAAGTGCATTTTGATGTCCCTATTATAGAGAAGGATTTTAATTTTTCAAATATAACATATAAAATTGAAAAAAAAGTAGTTTTAAAAATAGTTCTCCATCAAAAGGAGTTTAATCAACCTTTTAAAGAATATTAGAATATTTATTCTTAAAATTGGATTCATTTTCATTTTTAGCCTTTATCATTTATTGGGTAATTGTTAAAATATTTAACAAACATATATGATCATTTTTTAGTTCGTTCTATTCATTCCTACCATTACAATGGTTAGGAGTTAACTACCATTTAAAATAATATTATTATATTATTAGTGTGCAACGTAAGATTTCAAAGAAACTCATTGTTGCGTATTGGGTACGCCATCGAACATAGCATTCCATTTAAAGTGATATTAACATTTTATTCACAAATATTATTGAATATGAAAATGGAATATTATTTATTTACCTGGGATGTTACAGGGTAAGTGAAAACATTGGAAAAAAAACTGAGACAAATCTATAACAACCCACCAATAATTCCTTTCCAGACCCAAAAATATTCTGATCTCAAAAACAATTCTTCAGCTATTCTCATGATATCACTGCACTGATCTTCTTAGGATCCACTGAAACCCCACATTTTGAGATCACATGACTTAGAAGCTTCACCTACATGATCTAGAAGGTGCACTTGTAAATCTTAGCATATATTCGATGATCTAAAAGAGTTACCAACATGATCTTCAAATGTCACTCATGCTTCTCTTATGTCCTAGAATATACTAGGATGTCATCCATGAATACCATGATTAAATAATCATGATACTGATGGAACACCCTCTTCATGAGAACCATAAATACTGCTGGATCATTTTTCAAACTGAATGACATGAGAAAATACTCGAAATGTTTTTACCTACTTTTTAAATCTTCTTAAGAACATCTGCCTACCTAACCTACACCTAGTGATTCCCAGAATGAAAGTGGATCTTGTATTACCACATATCCCCCTTAATGTGATCAAAAAGGTTATCAATATGGGGAAATGGGTATTTATTCTTGATTTTAACCTAATTCAGATTTTGTTAATTGATACACAACTAGTGAGATCCATATGCTTTCTTCACAAACATAACTGGGTGGCCCAAGGTGAGATTCTTAGGTGAATAAATCCTTTGGATTCCAAACGACCATTTGTATCTTTAATTCCATCAACTTAGTGGGGGTAATATAGTATGAGGGAAGTGATATTGGTTATGTCCCTGAAACTAAATCAATAAGGAAATCCACATACAGATCTAGAGGTAAACCTTAAATGTTATCTGGAAATACCTCTCAGAACTCATCCACCATAAAAGGTAATCCACCCTTAGAAACACTACCACCATCATCCTCTAACACAAGTGATGAGACATAAAAGAGTGAGGTTTTACAACTTCATAAGTGGAGGTCCAACAATTCTTGAATGATGATCCCATACACCCTGGAAGACTTGAGATATTCCATCAGGTTCCATAAAATCACTCAACAAAAATAGTAATCGATTTCCTCCTTGAAGTGAACCATCCAATATATGTTGAGGATCATGTCAAAAAGGTCAATTTTCAAAACCAGAAAATCTGATTCCAGCTCGACCCCAGATACAGGGAGTGCACAAGATGAACACCTAAAACCTTGATCTTTCTACATACCTAGCAGTGTAACCAACTCGAAAACATATGGAATAATCTCAGAGTAAATTTTCAAAAAATTAAAAAAATAGGAAGAGATAAAAGAAATAGAGACACTAGTATCAAATAAATAAATAGCTATAAATTATGAAATGAAGATAGTACCTCAAACTGTCATAGGTCCTGCATCATATTCCATTGGTTACTAATCCAAATATTTAAGATTCCTTGTCTCTGCCTAAGCCTAAGAATGATAACTAGCATAGGAATCATCCTTGAGCTGGCTCTACCCAGAAGACTTCCTGATCATACCTCCATTAAAACCAAACCAAGAACCCACTATCTTGGATGGCTCTGACTAGGATGAAATCTGTCTAGATGACATAAAACCTTCCCTACCTTGATATGGACATATATATCTAAAAATATACTAAAATTTTATCATATTCCCACACCAATGGAACGGTTTGGGTGGATCCATACACATAGATCGCATGTTCACCACTTTCACACACTGACGTAATAGGATTTATCAGGCGTATAAAGCCACCAATGAAGATTGTTGGGAAGGATAACCTGAACTACCATCTCAATTATTCTCTTGCTCATCTCACATCCACTTATTCTTAGATAAATAGACACCTAACTATCCCAATATTGACATTAAACCTGAATTTACACTACAAATATCCTCTACCATAAAAGAACGATCAACCACATCAGCATAAGTCTTCAACTTGAACAAGAATACTTGGGATTGTAAATCTGGATAGAACCTAATTTCAAACTGTTGATCCTTTAGCTACTCATTAGAGACTACCTCTATTGTAAACCAAACCAATTCTAAAAAAGTTTTGGAGTATTACAATATGGTTTGATCTTATTGATAGAGATCTAGAAATACTTGAGTCTTAGCAAAGGCCAAGGTCTCCGGGAAAAATTTCAAAATAATCCAAATGGTTATCATTAAAATTTTATCTAATTAATCATACTCATATCTAAAAAATATGATATATAAGACCATTAAATCTTATGGAAATTCATTAATAAAAAATAATTTGAATTTTTTATAACTATTCCCATTTCATATGATCTTTCGTACATGTATACAAATGAACCAATCATGAAAACCAAGGAAAAGAAAATTTCTAAATGATGAAATTGAATCATATAACTTATAAAAAAATCATAAATGAACATAATAAAATTTTATTTGGTTCTGAATTAAATTATTAATGAATATAATTTCATTATCCAAGACATTATGTATATGTTCATAACACTTTCTTACATAAGGTCAGGGTCTTATAATCTAACTTTTATTTCTGTGAGATATGCCTTATTAAAAACTATTTATTATGTGTGGTGTATGTATACTACGAATTAATGTATCATATCATGAATCTATTTATCTTTTTGGTATTAAATGTCCTATTTTATTATAATTAATTTTATGGGGCATATGGTTCGATTGTTTGCAAATTCGTAAGGGTTTCTTCCCGAACCTCAATTTTCTTTCGGGTTACACTTTATCTCTCTTTATAATAATGTAATTCTTAATTATTATTATATACTTCTTCCATATTATATGTATATATTCCAAAATTATTTATCTAGGCCCATTCATCCTTATTTTATCGGTAAATACATGTTTTATAATGTTACCTTTTCAATTCCTCTTGATAAAAAAGCTCAATTAAAGGGAACATTCAAATTTCATACCAATTTTCAAGTACACTCAATAATATAGTTTAAGTCACTAATATTTTTATAAAATATCTATCTTTATCGGGAAAACTATCTTATTTAATTTATGTTTTTATGTAAACATTTAATCCTTTTTTTGTTTTAAAAACTCTTTAATATTTTCCCTTAAACCGCACTAAAGAGTCTCATTTATAAAGTTCCTTAAAAACTATTTTTACATGTTTTCACTTAAGTTGGACATAATTTATGACTCATAAATAATTTAATTGTCTTTATATATTCTTTTCTTGGATATTCATGTTTATAATATAATTTTATGATAAATAAAAATGATTTTCCAAAAGAACGCTCCCTTCCAAAGTAAAAGGGTATTTATCCCAAGAATTTATCACTGATTTTATTAGAGTATTTTCATATATGATTATAATTGAAATAGTTTAAAGTTGTATGGGAAACTTTTATTTAAATATATATTTATAAATTGATTATTTTAAATATTAGGAATGTGTTGGAATTAGTAAGTAATGGGAGGGGCCTGCTATAGCCCCTCGATGCATTGATAGATCTCATGAGACAAACTAGACTGGATTTTTACCCATTTATATATGGTGTATTGGCCGAAGCCTTTATGTTATGTTTATTAAGTCTGATATTATGAATTCTTTAATTCTGAAATTAGTAATTTATAATAAATGTGAATACTTAACTAGTAGAATATCCATTGTTATGTTTCATTCTCATGTTATTATTTATATAGAATTATTTATTCAGATTTTAATCCTGCCATATTATACTCAAGATTATGTTTTAATGGAATGTGTTTTTAGTTATACACATTTATCTATTTTTTATGTTTATTTATGTTAGCTTCTACTGTATTTATTACTCTTACTGAGCATATGAGCTCACCCCTTTCTTATCTTTTATTTTTTCCAAGATGTAAATATTTATATACAAAATGACTTTCAGAAATAATCTTGGCGTTTATGGGTGTTTCCAATGGATTTTATACGTTGTTTTTTATTTCAAAGTTATAATCTAACAATAATGTTTGTATCTAGTTTTCAAAATGTAATAAACCATTCGGTTCTTTTGGACATGAATGCTTTTCATAGTACCAATGTAATAAAGTATAGTACTGACTCTAGTATAATGGGTTCAGGGTCATTATAGTTGGTATGAAAGAATGTTTATTTGAAACTTTGGAAACTAGATTTAGAAACCATAGATTAGGGAACATAAACCAAAGATAGAATTTGAGGATAAGAATATAATGAACATCCTATAATTTTGGTAAGGTATAGATTATGTGGGTATTCCTAGAAATATATCCCTATCCGGATACTAAAAGTTGATGTGGTTCTAGAAAAGAAGTACTTAGGGGTAACAACTCTGACAAGGTGTGTCGGGTATGACTTGGAATAACCTAGTATTTGACAATAGGCCTTACCGTAAACCTAGTTTGATACTCCCATGGGATATGATTAGGATAATTTAGATTTTCATTAAAAAAAATTATAAAGTATTTAAATGAAAATATGTACCCAAAGAAACCATGTTTCTAATTATGGGATTAGCTATGAATAAATTTTCAATCTATGTTAATTTTTTTTCTAGTTAGAAATTATGAATTATGATTCATAACCTAATTTAGTGCATCCCATTATTTATAAATGGAACCTCATATAAGGAATGGGAACCTCACCAATGCACATGATCTAAAGTGTAGAATGAGCATATCTTTTATGGTCTTATGCCAATATTTTGAGGGAACAAGTCTACCATCATATGAGGATATAGTATCATGTTCTATCAAGACAGAGAAAGAATTCTCTATATTTTAATATTTCAAAAGGAAGCAAGAGAAGAAGAGGATGAGAGAGAAAATTATGGATAGAGGTAAAATGGTAAAGAAGTATTTTCCCACATGTGATAATTGTGGAAGAAAACGCCTTGGTATATGATTAATAGGAAATGTAGTTTACTTCAAGTGTGGAGAATAAGGATACCATGCTCATAATTTCAAGATATAGAAATAATTTTCTAATATTAAGTGCTTCAACTGTAATGACATGGCACACTATGTGAATGAATTTCCAAAGCATCAAGGGAATATATATGATTATAAGAAAATGGATCATGGTCAAGCTTATTCTAATACATTAGATGAATAGGAATGATTAATATACATGTGTTTGGATTCAATAATTATGTTATCTGAGTATTTTATCAATAATTATCTATTTATTAGATTTATGAGATATTTAAGGATTTTAATAAAATACTTCTTCTTTATATATTTGGAAGAATTAATGTTTTCATTAAGGTTTTAAGGTGTCAAGGTATTCACATATTTGGTATGTGAAATTAAGAGTTACATTATTTGGAGAATCTTGTGTAAAGTTGATTTTGGAAATTTAGTGGCCTTGCTTCTAAATGTTTTGTCATTGCATGTGGAAATATATGTTCTGTGTGAGCCTTAAGAATAACTACTTATATAATGGATCAAGTTAAACATTGAAAATTATTATTTTTTGATAAAATTCTCTAACCTTATAGGTTTTAGTAAACATTTAAAGGTTTAAGGAATGACCTAAGGACTATATGATTCATTAAAATTTCTTCAAGTATGAAAATTTCATCTTGAACTTTCATTTCTAAGAGTAAGGAATGAAGTGAAAATAGATTGAAGCATAAAAAAATGATAATTTATTCTTATGACATGAAAAGTAATAAAGAATGATTATTTTATCAAGTTCCTATCTGTATAATAAAATAATCTCTCAACTTTTGGAATGATATTTTGAAACAAAAACATTATCTATTTACTTTTATTTCTGAAAAATCAATGGTCTTTTAACTGATCCTATATTTATGGTCTTGTCATGGTTAGATTTTTTATGACCATATTCTCTATCACTCTCAATAAAAACTTGACAGATAGATATGTCTTCCAGGTCCTTGTTATCTCTTTCCAAATATTATTTCCAAATTGAAATCCTAGTTTCTTGGTGACCTTCTTATTTCCATTTCCCTCTTATTAAGATGATATTTTATTAACTCTATTTCTGATGGGGGTCTCCCATAGAGAAATTTTCTTGTATAAACCATTTACTTTTGAAGTAAAATTTTAAATTGTGATGATTCAATCTATTATATGACGAGATAATATAACACCCTAATATTATATGTTATTTCTTTTTAAAATTTAATATAAAATGTTTCACACAAGACAATACTTAAACGAACAATGATATACAATTAAATATCATTATTTTAATATGACCATTATAACCTAGCTATTAAATTCGAGGGAATAAATCATATTAATAGAATTACTAAATTTGTATATTATATATTTCATAAAATTTTTTTATATTCATCTAAATTATTTTATATAAATAATAAAGGAATGAATCCAATTTCTTACATCAAAAAACTATTTTTTTAAGGTAGTTTTACCACCTTTTAATGGTGCACTTATTTTAAAACTAAATTTTTAGAGTTTTATAAATTTTATTGATAAAAATAAACTTCATTTTTATAAGCGTAATTTCAAAATTATCTTAGGGTGAATTTGTTTTTTTTTATATTTATTTTCTAGTCAATAGTGTAAAATCCCAATTTTTATAAAACTGTCTTTTTTGTCCAAATTAATTGTACATTTTTTATTTGAATAGTAATCTCACCTATGAAAGTGTCAATAAAACTTATTTATCTTCTCAATTAAAATATAATATATATATATATATATATATATATTGGAATAAGTATATGAATGTTTTAGAAATGACAAATTAAGTATTTGTATTTTTGTAAAACATTAATGATTATTAAAAATTATAAAATTAAAATAATTATTAAAAATAAAATTTTTTTTCATGAAATAAATTCATAAATTAATATTCTTATGTATTATGATTATAAGATAGTTTTATGAGATCTTAATTAATTATTGAAAGTTTTCTAAAATCATTTATAATTTTAAAATATGTATTTTTCAAGTAAATGATGATTTTATTCGAAAAATAACTTTCTTGTAATCATAAATATATTCTAATAAAATGGAGATTATTTTTGAATTCGATACATCTAAAAAAAATTTGGATTAATTTTTGGTATTTTTCTAAAATAGTTGAATTTTTGGTGATTAGTGAAATAGGGTAATTTACAGTATATATACATTATAAGTTAATTACACTATTTCTTGAGTCATTTGTGATGTAAAAAACCTAATTTATAACTCCCATTATCTATTTACTATATTTATTCATGGGAATAAAAACTATTCATAGTCATGAGCCAAATTAATAAGCTAATGAATAAAATTATAAAAAAATACCCATCTCCTCCACTATAAATACCACCCTTCACTACCTCTTCTCCTCCCACATTCAAATCCTTGACGCTTGTAAAATTGCTTCCTAATACCTCTCCCAAACATATACCCCATTTCATGGTCTTTATTTTATCACTAAAATAGCATTTCAAAGTTCCTTAAGGTGGTTCTTAAGGAGAGGAAGTCAATATGTAAAATCCCCTTTCGTTCTTTTAATTTTATTTCATTTTCTTTTCCTTTCTTATCATTTCCATACCTCCTCTACCCAAAAATTCATGATAACTAAATTATATTATATATAATATATTTTTACTATGATAACATGATATCCACCATCATTTCTCTTCTATTTCAATTTTTATTCTAAAAATAAAAACATCGTCCGTGAGGTGCCAATTTACAACATTTGTGGACGATGAGTTTTCGTTTTTCAATTATTCCTTCAAGGATGGCCACAAAAACCATTTTTATGGTTAAAGTCTTTAATATATGTAATTAAACTTATTTAATATTCTGGAACTAGTATATATACATAATATTAAATCATAAGACCAAACTAGTTCGTGGTGATCGAAAAAACGTCAAAATAATCATAACGGTTATCATTGACATTTTATCGAATGAATCAACCTCATATATTGAAAAAATGATTTATAATACTGTTAAATATTATTTCAGTTCATTAATAACATATAATTTCAATTTTTTATAATTATTCCCTTGTCACATGATCTTTCATACATGTATACAAATGAACCAATCATGAAATCCAAGGAAATAAACACTTTTGAACGATGAAATTAAATCTTATAACTCATCAAAAAAACCATAAATGGACATAAAAATTTAAAATAAATCAAATAAATGTTTATGAGGTTATAAATTAAATTAATAATGAATCCAATTTCATTATTAAATACATTAATTATAGGTGCATAATATTCTCTAACATAAGGTAAGGGTTTTCTCATGTCACTTTTTTTTCTAGGACATATTAATTATTCTCCACTATTTTTTGTGTGTGGTGTATGTATATTTAGAATTTATTTATCATATAATAAATTAATTTATCTTCATGGTACTAAATTTCTTATTTAATTATCAATAATTTTATAGGGCATATGGTTCAACTATTTGCAAAGTGGTAAGGGTTTCTTCTCGAACATAAATTTTTCCTTCAAGCTACGATTTCTCTCTCTTTACGCCAATTTAATTATTAATTAATATTATATAATTCTTCCATATTCTATGAATATGTTCCAAAATTATGTATATATATCCATTAATCCTCCTTTGATGGGTAAATACAATTTTTATGAGGTTCCTTTTTAAATTTCTATTGATAAGCAAGTACAATTAATGGTAACATTCAAATTTCATACCCATTTCCAAGTACACTCCATAATATATTTTAAGCCACAAATATTTTTCGAAAATAACTATTTTATCATGAAAAAACATATTATTTAATTTATATTTTTATGCAAACATTTAATCCTTTTTCCATTTTAAAGACTCTTTAATATTTTCCCTTAAACCACACTAAAGTGGCTCAATTCTAAAGTTTCTTGAAAACTATTTTTACATGTTTTCAAATAATTTGTACCTCATTTATGACTCAAAAATAATTTCAACTATCTATATATATTCTTTTCAAGGATATTCATTTTAAAATTTGATTTTATTAAAAATACAAATGATTTTACAAAAGAACGCTTCTTTCTAAAGTAAAAGGGTATTTCTCTCACAAATTTGTCAATGATTTTATTATATTATTATTATATTTGATTATAATTATAATATTTCAATTTTTTATAGGAAAATTTTATTTAAATAATCCTTTGAAGTCAATTTTATTACATATTAGTAATGCATTGGACTTTGTAAGTGATAGACGGGGCCCGCTATAGCCCCTCGATGCATCGGTAGGTCTCATGAGACAAAGTGATAGATTTTTCACCCATTTATGTATGGTGTCTTGGAAAAATACTAGATTGTATTTTTATGATATCCATAATTACATATTCCCTAATTTTGATATTAGTAATTTATAATCCATGTGAATATTAGACTAGTAGAATATCCATGTTTAAGTTTAATTATTAGGTGATTATTTATATGGAATTATTTATTCATCATTTATTCTTTCCATATTATACTGAAGATTATGTTTTAATGGTTTGTGTTCTTATTTATTCATCTTTCCTTATTTTTTTATGTTTATTTATGTTAGCTTCTACTATATTGATAACCCTTACTGAGCATCTGATCTCACCCCTTTCTTATGTTTTATTTTTTCCTGGATATGAAGATATATATGTTAAATGAATTTCAATAATAATATAGGAGTTTATTATTGTTTCAATTGGAGTTTATATGTTTCTTTTCCTTTAAAATTTGTAATGTAAACATTATTTTTTTATCCATTTTTCAAAATCTACTAAATTATTCTGTCCTTTTGGATGTGAACGCTTGTTCAAAGTACCAATTTAATAAATTAAGGAACCAAATTTGGGCTATTGGGGTTGGAGTCTTTACACTCTAATACTTCTTTTTTTAGTTAATTAATTTGGTTATTATATTTTATTCTATTTAAAAAAACATGTAATATTTAATGTCTATCATTTTTAATATTGATATTGAAATTAAAAATAAATATATACATTTATTTTCTCTTTTAATGTTTGTTTTCTATCAAAACTACTTCAAAAAGGCACTTTTAATGTCATTTTCCCTAAAAATCATTGCTAAAAGACTAAATATCCATATTAATTTGTGTTTTCATCATTGGTTTTACATTAAAAACAAAATTTAAAATCACTTTCAACATAGGTTTTAATAGAAAAATGACGTTGAAATGCACTATATATCTATATTTAGGGGGATTTTAACATAATTTTTTATTATAAGAAATTTAGATATTTTTTTAACATCAATTTTAAATAACCAAAGTTAAAAGTATTATTTTTTTTCTTCAAATGAATTTTACATCATTTTTTACCAATGATAAAAATAAAAAATAACTGAAATTAAAAGGTAATTTTCTAGAAATGATACTCCCACTTGCCTCTTGGAAACTATATTCATTTCAAAATGTAATGATAAGATAAAAAAACTATTTTGTGTTAGGAAATAAAAAATATTTCCTTTGGTGGTAATATTTTAAAAATAAAATATAAAAAACTATTTTGTGTTAGGAAATAAAAAATATTTCCTTTAGTGGTAATATTTTAAAAATAAACTATTGTGTCCAATTTTTATGTGGTATTCTATGTGTTTGGAATATTATTCTAAAATTAAGACTTTATTCCTTAACACATACCATTATTAGGTGGTGGGATTACTTTACCTCATATTTTAACAAATATATTGGAAAAACCATGTATCCTTAACTTCTTTTCAAACATGTTATAGAATAAAATGAATCAAAAACTTGTGTTTTAGAACAATCATATCATATTGTTTATAAAAAACTTTTCGTTTGATAAAAAAAATATCTTATAATATAAGATAAATATACACAAACTTTATTTAAAGCAATTTAATCTTGAATCATTACATTGCATTGAAATCAATGATCTAGCAAACCTTTGCTTAATAATTATTCAATAACCCTTTTATTCATTACTTGAATGAAAACTAAAATCATGATCAATTATTTCCATGATTTTTAACTCCTATATTTTTTTAAAAATTATAAAATGTACATTTTGTATCATATTCCCTTCAAAATTTAAGAATTGATTTTTATAAAGATGATACCTAAAATGGAATTTACCTGAATTTTTACAAACCCCTTTAGGTATCTCAAAAAACCTCCATCCAATAGAAACATTGACCCTCCCTTATGATGCATCCTTTAGGTTTCAATGTCCTTGACTGGTTACGTGATGAAACATTGTTTTACATTCAAACAAATTTTTCTTCTTGCATTTTGAACTTTTACCCACGTATAATATCAATAAAATACCATAATCCGAGCATCTCATTCCAAGTTCATATATTCTTAAAACTCTCAAAAAATAGGGTAAAATTTATTTTTTTTTTTCACATTTTAATAACACTTCCAATGATTATCTAATAATAAATTCATTATCTAGATCAATATTTAAGGGAAACCTTCATCCTCTCTGCATCATTAATACTCAATCATATTACTTACCTAAGTAAATACTAAAGTTACATCATTCACACTATATCTAGTTTATTTGAAACCTCATGCGATTCCATTTATGCTTCTCATAATCATCTAAATTCACTTATTAAAAAACATTAATAATTGGTTACTCAGGAAGGTGTATCTTTAACACCTATAATTTTTCATCTCACTTAAGATTTTTTGTACTAGTCTAAGAAATTACATACATTAATCTTCATCTTTCTCTTAGATTTATCTCAAATTAATATTTAATTAATATTATTCCAATAATCTACAAAAAAAAGGGTTTGATCATATTAGTATCATGTTTTATATTCATTTAATAAGGACTTTTATTAAATGTGGTCCCATTAAAATGATGACCCCTTTTTAATATTCAGTGTACTAATTTGTGGGCCAAGATCCATATTTCATCATGACATACTTCGGTGAAACATGTAAATAAGTCATGAATGTATCTAGTAAACTATCATGCCAATCATATCACATATGAATCATGGATAGTTTAATGGAAAACTCCTTGATCGATTCATCATACGAATTATCTCAACTCTATTTTTCTAGTATCATAATTGTTGGGTTTTACTAATTAAGTGTAAAATAAATCATACTCCAAAAATTATACACCTAACAATTAGGGTCGCCTCATTATATTCTTTTTGTAAATAAGATAATCTAGGGGATCCTAGATATGGAATAGACTACATGTTTTGATGGTCAAGGTCCTGAGAAGTGTCACTTTGGAAGGAAACTAACACTTATTACTTTTATTAAATGGGATTTAATATCACAATATTATATCATGTGTAAAATTTATATGTATGAATTATTTTAATGATTTATTTGGAATCTTATTCCTCTCAATGAATCAATATGTTCAAACTATATTGATGTGTGAGTCTTGACACAACTCATAAATTTTGATACTAAACCAAATTAAAATCCAACAATATTCATAAATATCTTAATGTATATCATGAAAATGTTATATCATACCCTTTTATGTAAAATAATAAAATAATATGAAACCAATAATCCCCATAAGAGTAATATTGGTCCAACCGAGGACCAACCCCATCTTTTTTACATGGTGAATAAGCTTCTAGGCTAGTGAGCAGTGCGACCCAAAGTCTATCTACCCAATATTAATTTACAAAAGAGAGACCTCAATTCCACGATAATTAAAAAATATAATATTTATAAACTATAATTATCCTTTAAATTCTGTCTCATAACCCAATTCAAACCAAAGATAATGAATAATAAAACTGAATCAATTATCATACCTAGCATTCAACTCCTTATATTGATGTGTGAAAATTTATAGAAGCAGTTTATCTCTTTAAACAAAATAATATATCCATTTATAATATAAATAATATATCTTTAAATAAAGGAATATAAATTAACATTTTTTAAATTAATACATGATATATACATTTATGAACAATTCATAAATAATGGAATTATAAACACTTTATAATTTATTCAATCATTATGAACATTCCACAATTAAATAAATTTAAACATTTTATATTTATTTCTAATATTTACTCCTTAATATTATCCTTTAAAAAATATTTCACTTCAAATATATGATAACTGAAATATAAACATTATATATATAAACTATTCATATATTGCATAAACATTCATAATAAAACTCAATTAATATGATTTAAACCTTAATTATATCAACTATAAAAACTCATCTTGATATGATTTAAACCTAAATTATATCAATTATAAAAACTCATTTTGAAATGATTTAAATAATTTCTCTAGGCCTTTTAATTTGTACATATCAAATTAAATAATATGAACAACTCAAAATATTAAATGTAAACACTTATATTCTACCTTATTTTTTAATTTAGAAACACTTAATATATTAAAATTATAATTTCTATATAAACCATTTCTATCTAAATTATAATCAATTCATATAAATACAAAAAAGTGTTTATTATTAACATTTAATCTTATGAATATAAATTTATTAAATTATTAATAAACATTTAATAATTAATTATAAACAATTTATAATTAATTAATTTCTAAACACTTTTTATGTTAAATTAGTATCCCAAAATAATTGTTTTATAATTTATTAATAATTTATAAATTATATAATTCAATAATTGAAAATTAAAAAATTTAAAATTCTCCTTGAATATAATATTTAATAATATATATATATATATATATATATATATATATTAATTTTCATCTTTCATCTATTATCTATCAAATTTAATGATAGATATTCCTTTGTCTGTAAACAAAATTTTAATTGTCTACTTTGATATGAATTATGATATAAAATAAAACATTCATATTTCTCAATTTTCAAACATGATTTTGAGAATCTAGAGTCATGTTGAATCTCTAATACCACTAAAAAGTTTCTAAGTGTTGAAAAACACATTTTCAAAGTAGTTAAAGACATTAGAAACCTCATTCTTAAGATCATATTGATTTGAAATACTGAAACCATGTATAACATAAATGAATATTATGTACAATGCACTGAAGTTGGATACATAAAAAATTCTTTAATAGTTTTGGTTTGATAATTATATCTTAATAAACACCAATATAATATTCCCCCATATGTGTACCCATAGATTGGATTAATCACCCAACAATTGAGTGGGATCCTCCATATCTACCACAAAAAAACTAATACCTCTCCATGGCTAAGAGAGAATAGAGAAGAGAGCTTCCAAGGAGACATAAAATTAGTAGGGAATTTATTAAGGATCACACACACCCATTCTCATGGATATTTCTTCCTTATATAGACCTCTATAAACCCCCAATCCTTCTCAATAATTTACTCATATGTTCCTAATGTATTATTAAATGTGATTACAACAGTTTCAAACTATGGATAATACAACTCCCATGTGTTTCATCTTATGAAATGTTTAACTGATAATAGAATATAGAGAAGATTATTTGAATATTTTTATTTAATTTTTAGTTACATTATCAATCATAGATTTTTTGTTTGAATCGTATTGTAAGATTCATTACACTATGAAATATTATTTCCATACACTATGATAGACCATGAAAAGGTAATGTGATATCTCCATATTGTATTAAAGGATATACCCAAAGTAATAAAATATAAATTTTTCCTCATGGATATCAATTAAAAGGATATCCCTTATATAATAACATATGATATAGCCTTGATTTATAAATATAGGAATTATAGAATATATCAGTCACAACTCTACCTTATTTTCACTCTGATCATACATTATTGATCTCTTTGCGGTAGATCAATAAAAAATATAACCCCTTACCCTTTTATTTTAATAATTTTTATCTTTAAATTAATGAATATAGATTAATCATTATGAAATAATGGAATAAATTTAATTAGTTGAATTATTTTTGGAAAATCTATTATAAATTATAGTAAACCAATACTACTTTCAGAATATAGAGTAAATCCAAATTTTATCATCTTGATTCCAGAGTTTCCACTACAAATAAAAATAATATTTATATTCAAATTTGTTTTGTTTCTTATAATTTCCCTTTTGAGGCATAAATTCTAAACAAAATGTGTACCTAGTGATCTTATTAACCTTAGAAACAACATTATCAATGAAAAAAACATGCAATTCTAAAGGATGTTGACTGGATTACTAAAAATTTTCACTCAGTGAAAAGATTAAGGAAGGATAAAAAATTTCTTTTTACATTAAAATTTTATGGTGTGATGTATATTGAAGAGGAAATTATTTTCAATGAAACAATAATTTATTTTTCCTCTATTTTTAGTGATATTGGTACTCTAAGTGATGTAGGGTAGAATTAATTTATTAGTTACTAAATCAATAAAGAGAATAACTTAGTCTTTAATGCTATATCTACAAAGGATGATGTAAAATCCTTTTATTTTCTATTAAAAATAATATCCTTGTTAGGAAATATAGCTTCATGAATATAATTTTCATGAATTATTACAAATTTAAATTATTGATGTTATAAAATAATACTTTATTAAGTTTAACATACGTATTGGTTTTAGTTATCAGTTTGGTATTAATATGCAGAAAAATGACATGCTCTTGACTTTAAAGACTATAAACCATTGGTTATAGACAATACTTTTTCCAAAGTTACTAAAAATATTATAGAAACTAAGTTAGGGAAACTTTTTAGGAATATTTTCTCTGAAAACCATTGTTTTTTATCCTGTTGTGGAAAATAAAATATTGCCTCTTTGTTACTTTTGATTTTTTGAGCTTTGAGAAAAAGAAATAAATGAGTGGGAATGTTTCTATTAATATTAAAATATATAATGATATTGAAACATTTTATTGGGATTTAATTTTATATGTTATCAGGAATTATATATTTAAATTAATTTTCATCAAATTGGTTATTTATTTTTTTAATAGTTCTAGACCATTGATATTCATTAATTAATTTCCCAACAGTTATATTAAATATTGAATATAATTGTAATAAGTGTTTCCCATTTATACTTTAATATTTTTCTTAGTAGAATATTACCTTAGAATAATTATACCTAAGTATATAAAACATAGGGATATGTCTTCTATTATAGAGTCAATCTCACTTTTGGATCCCTCTCATTTTTTATACTGATGGCTTATTACTATCTTATTAAGGGGATTATTTCACTTTTACATTTTTTTCTCACTATTAAAATATATATTTTCAATCAATATCATTAGAAAAATCATATACATACTTTAGGAAATGATTTAATCCATATAGAAAATATAAAATTATTTATAAGATGCATTTTAGGAATTGGGAACTTCCATTTAGTCACCTTAGACTACCTCTATTTTAGGAAAGTGTTAAAACTAGCCATTTAGGTTTTATTGTCTCTAATATCATCATGTATCTCCAAGAAAATATCATAATATTAGACTCACTAATGAAAATTTGTGACAAAAAATATTCTTCATTAAATACAAATTACTTAAAAACTATAATAGAAATACATAAAACAAAGTCAATCACATCAAAATAGTCAATGAATTATTAAAATAATAATTGAAATATAAAATTCAAACCTATTGAAATAACATGGGAAGTATCAAAAAATATAACCTTATAAAAGAAAATTCAGAACCTCAGTTTGATGCATGAATAGGTATGATGTGTGGCCTTTGGTCCTTATCATTTTGAAGATTTTAATATAACTAATCATACAAAAGTATGGTCTACAAATCTAGTTGAACTACATACTAGAGCCTAATGATTCTGAACATAATTTTTTTACTCAATTCATTTGAATTCTACTCCAACACATCCATATTAAACAAATGAGACAACATAAAATCACCCCAAGGGTTAAAACTAATAAGATTCAACAAACCATTTTGGAAACATAAATATCAAAAAACATAATATTTCAGTCAAAACTAGAAATTTACCAATGTAGTAAACAATTACTTAATTAATTTTATGATATTGAATTTTTTTCAAGAAGTATCACTTAAAGACTAGTTACCTCACACTAAGAAATTCCAATTGTCTTACACTATCTTACATTAATTACAACCCAATTTCTTAGTTAATTCACCATTATTTACATTTTAAAGTACCTTTTTTGTAATATTGTATCTATATTGAATATATAGTAGAATTAGAATTATATATATATATATATATAATATTTGGACTCAATATCAAGTATGATGTCCCCTATATATCGTGCAGATACACCTGAGAGGAGGGGATGCTCAAGAGTAGTCTAATTATTTTACCAAAAAACAATTTCCTTTGAACTTATTGATCCACTTTAATTTAAAACCCATATTTCTAGTTAAATAATCTATGAATCCTTTTATATTTTACTTAAAAGGTCATAAAAAGTGAAATAAAAATTTAAAAAATTTATCATGTTTTATTTTTAAAGATTTCACCTCAATGTGGGAAATATACACCTAACCATGTCATCTCCCATTGAGATACAGATTATCCACTATAATTGAATCACCAATTATAATGATTGTCCAAGGGTCATTGTGTAACCAATTCCACCCAATATTTCTCATGAGTTGTCACCATATTATACAAGTGAACAAGATAAACTATATTAGATGAGTGTAGGGATATTTATAGTAAATCCCATAGTCTTCACACTATCATCACACTATAAGGTATCTCATCTTATTTCCTAGCTTATGAAGTATATCACAATAACCACAAAGTGGTGTCTCTACAAACATAATATTTAACCACTTCCACATGAAATAGATCCTTTGACTTCCTTTAATTCTTAAATAACCCAATGCATACAACTCTGTCACTATTGCTTCATCCTTATATTCCCAATTATTTTCAGAATCTGTTTCTTAGACACTCTCCACTTATAATTTCAAGTATATAGTCCCCTGAAATATTTTACCTATCTATTTTAAAATTAATAACAGAGTCATAGAATATTTCCTATATTTTCACTCTAAATATTGTGTCCACTTTTTTCTCCCTATATTAACCAACTCAAGCTAGTTAGCTCTCTAAAATTTTTTTTGCTTCATCTTTAGTGAAGGATCAAAGGATCCTCACTTTATCTCTATTTTTTCATGACCTAGATTATCTTACCTGGCTTTTACAATATTATCCACTTATTTCTTCCACATTTAATCATGTGGCAACTCATCTTCTTCATCTTCCTTGAGAGCCTCAGTTCTCTCAGCTCCTCCCTTTTTCACTTTAAAATATATTTCTCGTCAGTTTCTTAGTTCTTACACTCAACAACACCAATAGTGATGCACATTTTATTTCTTATTTTATTTCTTTCTCTATTTTATCAATTTCTCACATGACGTGAAGCTACATTAGTGTATCTATTCATTTTAAATAGTTTCAAATTTAATACCTTGAGAATTTCTTCACTTACATCTAAAAATCAGTATTATAAAATTCTCACTTTTTTCCTTGAGATATTTCATGCACTCTAATTTTTAACTAAAAGGACATTACATAAATTCCCTCATTTATTCTAGCTCATTTTTTTAAACACAATAAAATAAAATATTATTTTAATATTCTATTGGATTGACTTCATAATCTTATTCAAATATACCACATTTAAAATTCCCACTTTATAAAATAACATAGTTATATTAAAACACACACCAACAACATTTTTTGGTGTGGAACTCTCCATCTATGGTGTAAAAGCTTCCATAAAATTACTACAACTCAGGTCAGGTCTGTAGAAACCAATTTGTATCTCAAACCCTCATCCTATTTCTCAAATATATTGTTTTATTAATTAATTATTCTATAATTAATGATAAATATTCAACTTAGCAATTTCTACATTATTCTTGAAAACCAAATAAATTCATTTCAATGTATTTAAACATGAATAAATTCCATATGATTTTAACTTCATATAATTTGGTTAAAATATAAGAAAATTAGGCTTGAATCATGAATTTAAAAATATTTATGATGTTCTGAACATAAAATTATACTAAAATCATCATAAGATATTTTTATAATTTATTTTATAATTTCATATTTTATTTTAATTTAAAAATATTTCATATATTCCTCACTATTTTATTTTCCTTGAATTTCATCTTCTACACTTTTGTTATCATGAATAAAAAATAATTCTATATGTTTGTGATGTTTTTATCCATAAATAATATATCTTTTATCATCCTAAAAGATTCTATTTTCTTAATATTTGAATTTGGAAAACTTGATTTTTTTATACATTGGAACTTCAAAATTTTCTCAAGTATGGAAGTCATACATTCTGCTTTTTGGGTGACCCGACATAATAAAACTATTAATTCATTTTTTCTCCAAGTTATATGCTAAATTTGTATTCTGAGTACTATAAAGACATGTTCATGTAAAGTCTTATGATCAAGTCTTACACTAGTTCATAAATTTTAACATTAAGGATAATGTTATAGGATTGAAACTTCTAAAGTAATATGATTTATCCTTCTCAATTTTTTGGATTCCATTCAAAATAATATAATGTAATCATTATAAATCTTTAAAATTATTATAGTGAAGAAGTTATACGATGAATTCATGCATTCGTTCTTTTTTCATTTTTCAATTCAGGTAGCTCAAAGTTGTACACTCAATAGAGAAGTAATATGATCAGCCTCTAAATTTTTATGATCATTCTGAACACATATGATTTGGAAGTCTTACAATGGAACCAAAGTCATATGCTCATCCTAATTTCATGTAATCAAGACATATGTAAATTCCCATTTCCATATATAAGATTCTATACATATTCAAATGACTTAGAAGTGAGTTCTAATGGCCCCAAGAAATCTTAAAACAATTCTAAATCATCTCTTAATACTATAAAATAATTATATTAAATATTAAAATAATGAAAAACTTATTCAATCACAGTTTCAATATATTACAGCATATGAAATCCTCAAATTAGAGTATTTCAAGGAATATATCTTACATATCTTGATCAATATTACTCCAGTAAATCTTAATCTATATGAAATCAAATTTGTAACACCCCAAGATTTTATGAGAAGTATTATTTCTAATTTATTTGATTTCTTGTACTGTATGATACACCAAGATTATCTTGGGCTATACGCAACACTGTATTAGCTTGCAGTATACGCAACACTATTCTTGGATCGTGTTACACAAAATTTCATGTTCATTTGATAGAAGTTATTCTACGCAACATTGAGTGTATATATATATATATATTCAATTTATAAATGAAATATGGCTGGATTATATTATACACCAAAACAAAGGAATCTTTCACTACACGCAACGCTGAATTGGCTTGCTTTACACGTAATTGCGACCTTCCATGATAGCGTGTGTTGTATGCAATACCAAGTTTCACTAAACAACGATATGTTATTAAAATATTATATAAACTAGCCGTTAGGAATGGTAATACCCACTTTTTGAAATTTTATAAATTTTATCTTTCAAAAAAGAATTCATTTTTGGATTCGGAATATCTAAATTATCTTAGGGTGAAATTTTGGAATTTTTCTAAAAACATTCAATTTTTTATGAATAGTGAAAACACTAAGTTATTGATTAAAACCGACTTTTTTTTTAAATAATAATTTTTTTATTTAAATTCATTTTAGGTCAAAATAGATACATAATACTTATATAAGTTCAATTTAATTCATTGGAGTCATTTTATAATAATTTTAGATATATAAAAATTTTATTGAACTTTTCACCGTCTTTTACCCACCTCCTGGGAGCATTTGCAATTGTACATAAAACTTACTTTTACCACTTCTGTGAGTTGAATTTCAAAAATCCGAGAGACATGGTTAATATCAATGAGTAAAATTCGGTTCAATAAGATAAAAATAATTTTTTGTGAATAGTAACTTTTTACTTTTATTTACCACGTTTAAAAGTAAATAGGGTAATTAAGGGTAAACATGGTATTATTATTACCCTAAAACATGTCTTAATTCTCTTAGATAAGAGTAATTAGACCAAAAACAACCTTAGGAATAAAATATTACTCTTTAAGTCCACATAGATTAGATTAGGACACTTATTATTATTTTATTTAAAGAAGAGTTAAAAGAGTTAAAATCAAAGTTTAATAACTAAAACATTTTTAATATAGGGTTATACATAAGATAAATTAGACTATAAATATTCATTAGAAATATAAAAATATTTTCTACATAATTTAATTTTATTTATAATTTTTAGACATTATATAATTTAATTTATTTATGACACAATGATGATGCAGTAATTACCTTATTAATGAAATATTAACATAATTGATGATATAAATACCCAAATAAATGTAATTTTAGACTTATTATGAATTCCAATAATTTTCTAGGTTAATATGACATTTTATTATTGATTAAATTAATTACTTAAAACTAATCATGCTTCTACGATTTTCACAAAAATCAATTACCAAATAGTGTCAAAATTGACATAAAATAGTTTTTAAAACAAATATTATATTATTAATTGTTATTCTATTTCTTAAAAACATAAGGTTCGGAAAAATTAATTATATAGGGTTATATATAGTAATAACTAACCACTTGGGGTTCATTTGTCTTGTTATAGTAAGTTTATTAACCATATAGTGTAAGAAAACAAGAAGACACGGTAAAAGTTAAATTATTTAACTTAGAGTTAAATCTAAATGATAAGATTAAAATAGTAACCTAAACTTGTATAAAACCTATTGGTTGAGAATATTTCGACTCATCCCCATATTAGATTCGAAATAAATCAATTTTTAGATATTAAAAACTGAATATGACTTTATTATAAAATAATATTTTAAGTTTTTCCTAAGGTGCCCCTCTCCCCTTATAAAAGGGAACCTCCTCTTTCTTCTCTTTACACAATTTTGAGCTTTCAAGCTCGGCCAACACCTGAAAATTCCCCTAATAAACTTCCCTAGAAACATTATAGAGGTTCTGGTCTCCTCAAAAGACAACTCTAGTGCCATAAGTGGAATCTTAAAAGAGGTGCGTCGAAGAAGAGGTAATCTCTTCTACCGATTCATTCAAGTTTTCTTTCTTATTTAACTTATTCTTCATAGTTTTTTAATTATAAAGTCATAAAATTCGTATCACTAATATAATTATATGTTATTATAAATATTAAACAACACCATTTCACCTTCTATCCATCCTCCGGAAAATGAAATCATCGCGCGTGCGTACGTACGGAATATCGTCTCCACGACGTGGTGTAATCTGTTTTTCCACTACCACTTTACTTGGATGCGTATAATGGTGAAATAATAACTATATATAGTTATTATAAAATCATACTAATTCTGAGATATTATATCATCCACTCCAATTCAATTCAATAATTATGGGAACGATATCATCGCTCATGCGTACGTACGGATTACCGTCTCCACGACGCGATGAGGCTCATTCTCCATGTTAACCATTCAAGAATGATTATAAAGTATATATAATGAATAATAATGAAATATATGACATGATTATTCTACTGGATTTATTTATATATATGTATCATCTACATACATCCATTTAAGTCAATAAGTGAAGGAAAACAACGTTCATGCGTACATACAACCTACCGTCTCCATGAACGGTGTATTTTATTTCATTAATATATATATTATATATATATACTGAATATATATAATATATAAATCATGATTTACATTCTGGAAGTAAGTAAATCTTGATATAAGTAATAATAATATCAATAACAACAAGTCCAAACTCATACAGAAAATAAAACAATTTTACCCAAAATGCTTCTTTAAAATGGAATTCACAAAAGAACAGGTAATATAAAGTCATAAGTGAACCATATATGATATCATAACAATGAATATTATTATTTAATAAGTAAATGATATTATTTAAATCATTATATAGTAGTTTTAGATACGTACGAAGCATATCAGACCTAAGGTAAGGGATAATTTTTCAATGTCATTTTTATCCGAGATTGCTTATACGTAAGTATTTACTGGGTTATATTTTTCATCCATTTCCATAAATTGTTTTTAATAAAGTGTTTAATATTCTTCCATGTATGTTTAAAGTCATGTTTACTCCTTTTTTACTTTTACTTTTTGTTATGGAAGGAATATTTCTTTTGTTTACCATACGTGGTACTTTTTGACTTTTTCGTTAAAAGTACGAGGATAATGTTTTATTAACTTATACGACATGAACAGATTTTTATGTTTTCATAATGCCTTATTTTCATGAAGTTTAATTTACAATATTTCATGGTTATTTTCAATAAAATAATTTTCTTTTAAAATTTCATGGCATTTTGTGTATGGAAAATGATTTTTAAGAAGAGAGGATATTTTCCTCAAGAATTATTTTTAAGTGTTTTATCAAAACCATTTTCCTTATAAGAAGACATTATTTTATATGTGTATGTTTCAAGTATAATATCTATATGATTTACATGGTTTCAATTTTATTATGATGAAATGATATCCATTTGTTTTACATGGATTATGTTATGATGGGATGATGTTTATGAAACCCATTTTACTTTTTGGGTTATGATGAATGATTTATGTTTATTTTGTGGAAAAAGTAAGAATTATTTCATTATGAGATAGGTGGGACCTATATATCCCTCCAATTCATTGGGTAAATATTTATATATCATGAGATAGACATGGTTGGAATGGTAAGTTAACTCGGTTCAGAGTTACAGGATTGGAACGAGGAGTAAACTCGATTCAGAAAGGGACTTTGTCCACTAAGATTGTCTTGGCAGAAATGCCTTGGCTACTATAGAAATTATATCATGTTATTAATGGTTTTCCACAATTAAATTTTTTATTCCCATGCTATTTTATCAGGATTGATGTTCCTTTTTGATCTATGCCTTACGTACTGCCAAGATTTATTTCATAACTCAAGATTTTGATGTGTAAACTTTATGTTCATGTTTTGAAGTTCAAATGTATATAGTTTGTTTTATTTTCTCCATGATTACCCTTACTAATAATTTGAGATCACACTTTATATGTTTTCTTTTTCCCAGGATATAAATAAAGGTTTTAGGTTAGAAAAAAAATGGGAAGATCGTTATGGGAGATGTTGAAGATCTTTCACCAAGATTAGAGGATTATATTTCGAGTTTCCAAAGACACTAAACTATTACAGTCATTTGGTGTCTGTTTTTGTTATGTATTAGGTTTTCCGTAAAAGTAATGTAATGTCCATGTATGTCAATATTGGGTCTCTATAGTTGGTATCAGAGTCAAAGGAGGTAGGAATGAATCCCATCCTTGGGAACTCTCACATGTGAATGTTGGACAAAGCATGACTCTCTGCACAAGGGATTCATGAGGAAATGGCTGCCACTGGGGATGGTGGTATGTCCCACCTAGGGGGTGTAGTCACCCATGGAGTTCCCAGATAGGTATCAATTATAGTCCACTGGATGTAATTCCAGACCTCTACAGTTTGTATTAGATGAAAGGTTTAGTTAACCTTTGGAAACTAGGATGTGAAAACTTTAGTGAAATCCCTAGAGATATTTCTAATGTATGTCTAGGGATGTCCCTAAGGATAATTATACGTATATTTTATAGTCCTAGAATTAAGGTAATTATCTTAGAATTAAACCTAAGCTGTTATATATTGAAATTAATCCCCCTTTATTATGTTGTTTCCCAAGCAGGATTTTTTCCTCTCACACTGTTCTTTTTGAGTTTTAGACGATGGATGGAACCCGAAGGAACTGTGTTGATCAATGTAATAGACACTTCAATGATTGTCCTCATGAAAAAACCAATGTTACGGTATATTGAGTGAAAAATCTTATTGATATACTTACACAATCAATGAATCATTCTGGACTTCCAAATAAGGAGAGAAATGAACAATATTCTATTGAGTCCTTCATGAGGCAACATCCACCTTCTTTCCATGGGTCTTCTGATCCACTTGTTTCTAAACAATAGATTACAACCATTGAAAAGATATTTTCGATACTTCGCTGTTCCGAACATGAAAAAGTCATTTTGGCTATTTACTGGTTAGAAGGTGAAGCAGACCAGTGGGGGACTCTAATTAAGAATACAAGGCCCCAAGATAAAATTGAATCCATGGAATGGGATGAGTTCAAGAACTTATTTTTCAAAAAGTAATTCCCTCTTATTCTTCAAAAAAAGACGGAAAAGGAGTTCCTTGAGCTTAATCAAAAGGATGATGAATCTGTTGGTATATATGAAGCGAATTTTACAAGTCTTTCAAGGTATGCATCGGGCTTTATCATCCAACCTAAACTAAAGTTGATCGATTCTTCAGTGGCTTAAAACCAAGTCTTCGAAGGGAATTAGCTATAAGAGACTTCAATACCTATGAAGAAATTGTGCATTGTGCTATCAAGGTATAATTGGAATTTGGTGTTACATATCCATCTCATGGTTTCAACAAGAAATGAAAGATGGAGTTCAAGGAAAAATCTCAGAACAATGGTGAAAATAAGGTGAATGTTTCTTTATGCTCAATGTGTGGAAAGAAGCATGGAAGAGATTGTCTAAAAGGTACTAAAAATTGTTTCAAGTGTGGAAAAGAAGGTCATCGAGCAGCTGAGTGCCGAAGTAATGGGAAAAATGTTTCTAATGATGTGAATAGAGAAAATACTACAGAGAACGCTCCACCAACACTTCAATGCTTCAAGTGAAAGGAAATGGGGCATTATGCTAATAAATTCCCTCATACAAGGGTTAATGATGATCAGTGTGAGCAACCACTTAAGGAAAAGGATAAAGAGAAGTAACATGCAATCACTATTTGTGATGTTGAGTATGAAAATGATGTTGTGGAATGATTAAGTTTTTATGTAATGGGATTTCAAAATAGTATCATGGAATATCATTTATGGTATCGTGGAATTTTGGAATATCTATGTATTGGTTTTCAATAATTGTATGGTACCGGTAACCATGAAAAGTGATTGCAATATTTTTGGAAATTGGATGATATGTGCATAATGAAGGAATAATGAGAAAATGAAATGTTTGATAGTATTCATGAGATCATGACTGATATAAGGACAAAGTGATATCATGTTTGAGTATATAGAAATTTTGGGATTTTGGTATGTGGAAAGAGTTAACTTTTGACATCATTCATGTTTTCAGTAAGGTTCTATGGTAATTCATGTTTCAAAAGAATACATGATTAAGGTATTCACATGTTTGGAATGTGACCAACAAGATATATCTTATGATATATGGGGGATAAATGATGGTATTCATGTGCTTGTTATGTGACCTTTCAAGTAATCATTTTCATTATACAATGAGATTGGACAGATGTATTTTGGATAAGCCTAAAGATTGGAATTGATTATGTTGGACATCAGATAGTATTATTTAAGGATATAACTTATTTTTCGATATTATTTCTGGAATGTTATAATAGTACAGTTTTAGAAAAAGGAAAACCCATAAGATGAGCAACAACCCATCGTGTTGAACAAGGCTGTGGGAATCGAACCCTCAACTGAAGTACGACAGGCCTTTATCGCATACCACTGGCTTACAAGAAGTCCCTCGTTAGTAGAAACTAGTTTTATTTTATTAAGCAGTATGATAGATGAATTATAAGTCCATTTTTGGAATCATATACGATTAACCTCACCATAGATGGACTTATGTATATTTGATAACTTTTGTAAACCTTTTGTTTGAGACAGATGGAATGATCCATCATTCTATCACATGATCTTCTAACACTTCAAGAATGACAAATTCAACTTCATTTCTTTAAGAGATGAATTGTAAATTGTTAAAGGAATGAACAATGGTGAGATTGTACTGAAATAAATTAAGTATTTATTCTAATTTAAATTCTTAAACTTTAGGGAAATGATCTTGAAAACCAAAAAAAATTCCTAATGCCCATATATTTGATTAATCAGATGGTACCTTAGATCATCACAAATTTATGGCTTTGTAACTATTGTCTATTTCATATCCATGTTCTCTACCACTCTCCATCAGAACGTGATGGTTAGATTTCTCTTACATATACATATTTTCACATATGTTCTCCTATGCGGAAACCCAGTGATTAGTTAATTTGGGTAACCATTACGTTTCATAATTTATTTTTCAAAGTTAAGTTTTGGTAGTCCTTTTTACGATGTGGGTTTCTATTAAAGAAACTTTCAAATTGTAAATCATTTATAACCCCGAGGAATTTCGAGCGTGAAATTCATTTTAAGGGGGGTAGAATGTAACACCCTGATATTTTATGAGAAGTATTATTTTTAATTTATTTTATTTCTTGTGTTGCATGCTACACCAATATTATCTTACGCTATATGCAACACTGTATTATCTTGTAGTATACGCAACAGTATTCTTGGATCGTGTTACACACAATTTCAAGTTTATTTGATAGAAGTTATTCTACGCAACATTGAGTGTATATATATATATTAAATGTATAAATGAAATATGTTTGGATTCTATTATACAACACAATAAAGGAATCTTTCACTACATGCAACCCTGACTTGGTTTGCTTTACACGCAATCGCGACCTTCCACGATAGCATGTGTTGTACGTAATACCGAGTTTGACAAAACAACGATATGTTATTAAAATATTATATAAACTAGAAATTAGGAATAGTAATACCCACTTTTTGAAATTTTATAAATATTATCTTTCAAAATGGACTTCATTTTTGGATTCGGAATATCGAAATTAGAATAGGGTGAAATTTTGGTATTTTTCTGAAACATTCAATTTTTGATGAATAGTGAAAACACTGAGTTATTGGTTAAAACCAAATTTTTATTTAAATAATAATTTATTTTATTTAATTTTATTTTAGGTCAAAATAGATACATAATACTTATATAAGTTCAATGTAATTCATTGGAGTCATTTTATAATAATTTTAGATATATAAAAATTTTATTGAACTTTTCACCGTCTTTTACACACCTCCTAGGAGCATTTTCAATTGTACATAAAACATAATTTTACCACTTTTGTGAGTTGAATTTTGAAAATTCGAGAGACACGGTTAATATTAAGGAGAAAAATGTGGTTCAATAAGATAAAAATAATTTTTGTTGAATAGTAACTTTTAAATTTTATTTACCACGGTTAAAAGTAAATAGTGTAATTAAGGGTAAAAAATGGAATTATTATTACCCTAACACATGTCCTAATTTTATTGTATAAGTTTAATTCTACCAAAAACAACCTTAGGAATAAAATATTACACTTAAGGTCCACATGGATTATATTAGGACACTTATTATTATTTTATTTAAAGAAGAGTTAAAAGAATTAAAATCAAAGTTTAATAACTAAAACATTGTTAATATAGGGTTATACATAAGTTCAATTCGACTATAAATATTCATTAAAAATATAAAATTATTTCCTACTTAATAGTATTTTATTTATAATTTTTAGACCTTAAATAATTTAATTTATTTATGACACAATTATGATGTAGCAATTACCTTATTAATGCAATATTAACATAATTGATGTTATAAATTCCCAAATAAATGCAATTTGAGACATTTATGAATTAAAATAGTTTTATAGGTTAATATGACATGTTAGTGTTGATTTAATTAATTTTTTTCGAACTAATCATTCTTTTAGGATTTTCAAAAAAAAAATCAATTACCAAATAGTGTCAAAATTGACATAAAATAGTTTTTAAAACAAATATTATATTATTAATTGTTATTGTATTCCTAAAAATCTAAGGTTCAGTCAAATGACTTTTATAGGGTTATAAAAATTAATAATGAACCATTTGGGGTTCTTTTGTCTTGTTATAGTAAGTTTATTAACCATATAGTGTAAGAAAACAAAAAGATACGGTAAAAGTTAAATTATTTAACTTAGAGTAAAATATAAATGATAAGGTTAAAATAGTAACCAAAACTTGTATAAAACCTATTGGTTGAGAATATTTCGATCCATCCCCACCTTATATTTGAAATAAATAAATTTGGAGATATTAAAAACCGAATATAACTTTATTATAAAATTTTATTTTAAGTTTTTCTTAAGGTGGCCCACTCCCCACTTATAAAAGGGCACCTCCTCCCTCTTCTCTTTAAAAAATTTTGAGCTTTCAAGCTCGGCCAACCCCTTCCCATTTCCCTTCTCAACTTCCCTAGAAACATTATAGAGGTTTTGGTCTCCTCAAAATACCAACTCTAGTGCCATAATAGGAAGCTTAAAATAGGTGCGTCGAAGAAGAGGTAATCTCTTCTACCAATTATTTCAAGTTTTCTTTATTCTTTAACTTCTTCTTATTAGTTTTTTCAATATAAAGTAATAACATAAGTATCACTAATATACTAATATGTTATTATAAATATGAAACAACCTTATTTCACCTTCTATCCATCCTACGAAAAATGAAATCACCATGCGTGCGTACGTACGGAATACCGTCTCCACGTCGTGGTGTAATCTGTTTTCCAACACCACCTTACTTGGATGGGTATAATGGTGTAAAGAATAACTATATATAGTTATTATAACATCATAATTATTATGAGATATTATATCATCCACTCCAATTCAATTCATTAATTATGGGAACGATATCATCGCTCGTGCGTACGTACGGATTACCGTCTCCACGACGCGATCAGATTCATTCTCCATGTTAACCATTCAAAAATGATTATAAAGATTATATAATGAATAATAATGAAATATATGACATGATAAAGCTAATGTATTTATATATATATATTTCATCTACTTACTTCCATTCAAGTCAATAAGGAAAGGAAAACAGCGTCCATGCGTACGTACAGCCTACCGTCACCATGAACGGTTTATTTCATTTCATTTATCTATCTATTATATATATATATATAATGAATATATATGATATATAAATCATGATTAAATTATGGAATTAAGTAAATCTTGATATTATTAATAATAATATCAAGAACAACAAGTCCAAACACGCATGATAAATAAAATGATTTTACCCAAAATGCTGCTTTAACATGGAATTTACAAAATAACAGGTAATATAAAGTCATAAGTGAACCATATATGATATCATAACAATAAATATGATTCTGTAATAATTAAATTAAATTATTTAAATAATTATACAGGAGGTTTGTATATGTACGAATCATATCATACCTAAGGTAAAGGATAATTTTTCAATCTCATTTTTATCAGAGATTGCTTATACGTAAGTATTTACTGGGGTATATTTTTCATCCATGTCCATAAAGTGATTTTCATAAAGTTTGTAATATTATTCCATGTATTTTTAAAGTCATTTTCACCAATTTTTGACTTTTACATTGTGTTATGTAAGGAATCTTTATTTTGTTTACCACATGTAGTACTTTTTTACTTTTTCGTTAAAAGTACGAGGAGAATGTTTTTTTAACTTATACGGCATGAGAGGATTTTTAAGGTTTCACAACGAATTATTTTCATGAAGTTTACTCTAAAATATTTCATGTTTATTTTAAATAAAATCATTTTATTTTAAAATTTCATGGCATTTTGTGAAAATAAAATGATTTTTATGAAGAGGGGATATTTTCCTCAAGAATTCTTTTCAAGTGTTTTATCAAAACCATTTTCCATCTAAGATGACATTATTTCATATGTGTATGTTTCAAGTATAATATCTCTATGATTTACATGGTTTCACTGTACTAATGATGAAATGATATCCATTTGTTTTATATAGATTATGTTATGATGGGATGATGTTTATGAAACCCATTTTACTTTTTGGGTTATGATGAATGATTTATGTTTATTTTCTGGATAAAGTAAGAATGATTGCATTATGATATGGGTGGGACCTATATATCCCTCCAATTCATTGGGTAAAGATTTATATCTCATGAGATATACATGGCTGGAATGGTAAGTTAATCTGGTTCAGTGATACAGGATTGAAACGAGGAGTAAACTTGATTCAGAAAGGGACTTTGTCCCCTAAGATGGTCTTGGCAGAAATGCGTTGGCTACTATGGAAATCATATAATGTGATTAATGGTTTTCCATAATTAAATTTTTCATTACCATGCTATTTTATCATGATTTATGTTCCTTTATGACCTATGCCTTACGTACTGCCAAGATTTATTTCACTACTCAAGATGTTGATGTGTAATCTTTATGTTCATGTTTTGAAATTCAAATGTATATAGTTTGTTTTATTTTATCCATACTTATCCTTACTGAGAATTTGAGCTCACCCTTTATATGTTTTCTTTTCCCCAGGATATAAATGAAGGTTTTTGGTAAGAAAAAAAAAAGAGAAGATCTTTATGGGAGATGTTGAAGATCTTTCACCAAGATTAGAAGATTATATTCTGAGTTTTCAAAGACACTAAACCATTACAGTCATTTGGTGTTTGTTTCTGTTATGTATTAGGTATTCTATAAAAGTAATTTAATGTCCATGTATGTTAAGATTGGGTCTCTATAGTTGGTATCAGAGGAAAAGATGATAGTAATGAATCCGGTCCTTGGGAACGCTCACATGTGATCGTTGGACGAAGCACGGCTCTCCGCCCAAGGGCTTCATGAGGAAATGGCTGCCACTGGGGATGGTGGTGTGTCCCACCGAGGGGGTGTAGCCACACATGGAGAGCATCCCTTTAGGTGGAACTATACAT
The DNA here is from genome assembly GCA_963277665.1 of Viscum album. Classification (NCBI taxonomy): domain Eukaryota; kingdom Viridiplantae; phylum Streptophyta; class Magnoliopsida; order Santalales; family Viscaceae; genus Viscum; species Viscum album. The sequence goes on from OY728135.1 coordinate 989,414,522, forward strand.
TATACCATCATTCTTTATATCAGTGAACACCTATATTTCATAACACATAGAAATTTTTATGTGTTTGGAATCTATTCATGGAAGACGTATTTATTATATTCGATGAGGTATTCTTGTATCCCACAGATTATATCCTTTATTCATACTTACTCCAACATGATTTATGGATTTCATAAATTTTAATACTGGTATGTTATGTTGGAAATTAATTTCTCTATACTAAAATCTCTACCACCACCAACATCTTCTAATTAACCTTGTTATTTTCTCCTGGTGTGCAGTCTGTTCATCATAACACCCTTGTTGTCTTTGGGTGGAAACCCTAACTTTTTAGGATCCATTTAGTGGGGGAACTTTCTTGGGAAAATCTATCCTTTTTTATAGTAATATTAGTGTATTTTTTGTTATTTTTTTTCTTTCACATTTATATGTAATTTGAATTTAAATCTTCACATTTACTAGAAATAGGTTTAGTGTACACAAATATTTTAGGGTTATAAGATACCTTCTTCTAAGATATAAACGTGGATGTTTCCCCACATGATCTCAATATATTCCACCATTTTGAGTCTTATTAGAAGTAATAACCTCATTGAAAATATGTGTGGTATCATCTTTATTCTTTCCACTATATTGGGGACATTTAACCAATGTAGTTTCCATATTTCGTAACTTGACTTCCAACTAAAGGAACATTGTTTTGATGGTGTAATTTTTACCCTAAAATGATCTCAGTCTACTATCCTAACCATTATTCACTTTTTAAATTAGATCTTCATGAATTTTTATTTTATCAAGAATATATTTTTCTTAATCATTTATTCCCTTTACTTTAACCTCAAGTTTAATATCTCTAACATTTAGAAAGACATGATGTAACTTCGTTAATGTAGGGAACACTTATTTAACAAAAAAAATTAAAAATTAATTTATACATAAATATCTTTGAAATTTTCCATCATCTTAATATAATATTTCATTTTAATGTATTCCATTTTTTCCTTAACTTTCATAAGATTTGTGAGAGTGTTGTTGCAACTCATATTTTTAGACAATGCTTCTTCCATTACATGAATATCTATTTCTAGTTTCTATTTCTCATTAATTAGTCCATTTATGTATAAAAAATATTTGAAACAACCTATTCATAGAAATAAATCAAGTAATAATTAATTTTATAAAAAATCACTAAATGAATCATTAAAACCAACTTCTTTATTGTTTGATCTACATTCACTATAGGAATAATCAACAGAAAATTTATCAACACTCTTACCACTATGATTACCTTCAGAAAGTGGTTATTAATATTATTCCTTAAACTCATTATCAAATTCTTTTCCTATTTATTTTTTATATTTTTTAAGGTTCTATTTGAGACATAATAATTGGCACAAATATGGATAGAAATAGACTCTTACTTCTGAGGCACTTCTCGATACTCAAATATGCACTTCATGTATATCACATAAAATAACTAGGAAAATTAGTAAATATAATCAGAGTGAAACTTTTCTCTAATGAAAATTATGATACTTTAAAATATCCAATCATATAGAACCTAGGCGCTTATACTAATTAATGTCCCCAGTGTACCATGCCGAAACACATGAGAGGGGGTTTAATCAGGTGTGGACAAATCCGTTAAACAAAAACCAATTTTACTTTGACCCTATAAATCCACTTTAGTTTTGAACCCCATTTTTTGGTTAAATAAATTATGAATATTTATATCATTTATATATTAATCCACAACCATAATAAATTAATTAATGTAAATAAAAATTAGTGCATGGTATTTTAATAAGGTTTAACTCTAATATGGGAAACATACTCTGTGTCATGTAAAATCAAATTAAGATGCGGATTTTCCACTATAATAAAATCACCAATTGAAATGGGTGGATAGGGATCATCTTATTACCAGGTTCATCTAATATTACACATGAGTGGTCACCATATTACATGTGTAGAATAGATCTATTATATTCCATGAGTGGGAGGTATTTATATTGTGTCCCATAGTCATCACACTTTATTTACATTATATGGTATCTCAACTTTCTTCCTTCTTAATAAATTAAATCATAATAACTTCATAGATATGTATCCTCACCCACAATATAGATCAACTTCCTCAAGGAGAAAAGTTTTTGATTTCCTTCTGGTCTTTAACAACTCAGTTATTTCCAATCAGTCTCTATTTCTCTAGCCTCAGATTCTCAGTTATTTTCATAATATGTTTCTCAAACATTATATAATTATAATTTCAATAATATATTCCCTCAAAAAAATTACCTATCCCTTTCAAAATTACTACAAGGTTTATAGAATGTTTCTAAGCATTGCACTCTGAACATTATGTCTTCTATACCTAACTGCATTGATCAACTCAATATAATTGACTCTCTTAACTCTTAGTTGCTTATTCTTCAGTGAAGGATCTGAATATTCATGTTGGATATTTAATTTTTCAACACCCAAATGATCTAACCTATCTTTTACTTTATCATCTTCTTCATTCTTCCTTTTTATAGCATAGAGTGGTTTATTTTCTTCTTCTTCCTTTAGAGACTCACTTAACTCAGATTTTTCTTTTTTCTATTCAAAATATATTGCTACTCAGTTTCTCTATTCTAACACACACACTCCACCAATACTAGCACACTTTTTATTTATTATTTTATTTCTTTCACAATTTCATAATTTCTAGCATTCATAGGTGGATACATTAATTACTCTTTTCATATTCAATAACCATAAATATAGTACATTGGGTCTTTATTCAATTCAATCCAATCTGTATTACAAAATATCCACTTTTTCTCATGATATTTCATGTAAATACTCAAGTATTTATAATATATTTCTTTTTTAATAAATTTTATCTCTTTGATATCTTGTGGTACACACAACCCCAAACCTAAATGAGATGTAATATAGTACGTTGTTATAAACTAGCCATTAAATTGGTAGGTATAAATTATAATAACTAAATTATGAAAATTATTTTTTCTAAACATGTATAAAATAAATTCATTGGTTATAAATTAATTATAAGATAAAATAAAAATAAATTTAATGAAAAAGAACTTTTTTATGAGAAACTATATTTTTATTAAAATGATTTCGTCATTTTTTGAACACTTATTTTAAAATTATTTTTTAATGATTTTAGAATATTTATGTGAAGAAAGGAAAATAATTTTCATATCATAATATTAAAATTATCATAGAACAAATTTTTTATAATTTTCTGAAAAAAGAATAATTTTTCAATTAATAGAGAAAAATACTGATTTTTTATTAAAACTTTATTTTTTGTTTAAATAATTTACAAGTTATATTTTGTTTTAAAATTATTTTAAAAGTAAAATTAGTTTAATTATGTTATAATTAATCTAATTTAGTTCCTTTTAATCAATTATATGTTTAATTTTTATATAAAAACCTTTTATACTTTTGAAATTGTTTCTTTGGAAAGTTGCTTTTTCATCACATCTGTAGGTTTAATTTTAAATTAAATTATCCTACTTATAGGTTTTTAAATTTTTTAAAAAATTGATTCTATATTTTAGATAAAAATAATTAATATTATGTAATAATTTATACTTTATTTTTTGTCATAATGAATAATGAAAAAAGTAAAAATTAATTACTATGATTAAGGTTAAAACCGGTTTACCAAGGGGTTAAATTAAAATGATAAGGATTAAAATGACCTATAAACTTATATATTTCATATTTAATGGAAATATTTAGTCATTATATCATATAATTTAATTAATGGTCAATTTTAGAGGCATTTAGTGCATGAAAAATGTGGGTATAATTTATTCTTTTCAAGAATTCCAAGTGTGTCCTCCCCCTCCCACTTATAAAAGGAAACCCCCTATCCTCTTCTATTCACACATAAAAATACATTTGTATCATCCCATTTCTACCCAAATACCTTCCTTTAATCCCTTAACAATACTTTGAGTCCCTAGTTTCATTAAAAACCCATTCTAGGAAGGCTTTAGTTATAAACTTAAATAGGTTCGCTAAATAAGAGGTATAGTTATTAACCAAGAATCTTTGTCTTATTTATTCCTCTAAATCATTGAAATTTTATCCAACTATGATATAATTATTAAATAATTGTATTAAATATAATAATATTTTATTATATTAATTTAATAACTTATATGCATCCCATCTTCCATAAAATGGGAAATGAAACTGTCGATCATGTGTACAGCGGACTACTGCCACACAAATCGATGTAATTTTTTTTTCATCCCCACCTATAACATATGGATATGATTATGGATTTAATTTATATATAATATATTTATGAAAAAATTATAGTTCATAAATTATAATTCCACAACTACCTACTTACATTCCAATCTGTTGGAAAATGATAGCATCGTTCGTGTGTACGTTTGGATTGTCGCCTCCATGTAGCGATGTGATACATTTTTCATTTTATTTTAGAATGTATGGTAATAATGATATATTTAATGAATATATATTAAATATATAATATAATAATTATTATTTAATTTATAAATATTATTTACTTTTATTTCATTCCATCTGTTGAAAAAATAGAAACAGTGCTCATGCATACGTACGGCCTACCGTCTCCATGAATGGTGTAATTAATTTTTCTATATGAATTTTATGGATTACTATAAATAAATATAAAATTAATTTATATTATATTTACATGATGATTAAAATTATATAGATTATGAAACCATGATCAAATTATAAGACCAAAACGTACATGAAAAATGAAGCAGTTATCACCTGGAAGAGTGTCTTTAATAAAGAATAGTTAATAAAAAGGTGGTAAAAAATTATAAATAAATAATATATGGTATTATATATATGAATATGTTTCTTTAATAGATATATAATAAATATATATTTATTATATAGTAGGTTTTCACACGTATGAAGGAAATCATAATTGAGGTAATGGATTTTCAGATCACTCTTATTTCTATGGGACACATGCCTTATACACCACTTGTTTCATTTGTGTGGTGTATATACTTTCCATGAATTTTTTTAATGATTTTTATCATGAAAATTATTGTAATATTCATATTCATATAAGTTTCTTTCTATCATGGATCTTATGATTCAAAAGTTATCAAAGTGGTAAGGGTTTATTTCATAATCTCATCGTTATTGGGGATTGTTTATATTTAAGTCTATATTGGAGGGAGTATTTGAAATTTATATTTTAAACCCAATTTATTTTATTATACATTGGATATTAATGAAATTTTCAAGTAATAGTACCCTTTTTCACTATTTGGTACTTAAAATTATTCAGAAAAATATTTTAATAAAATCAAATTTTATTTCATTTTTTGATCAAAAATGATTTCCTTCAATATCTATACTTTTCTTAAAATGTTTTATGTAATATTTTTAATATTCTCCAGTTATTTTTAAAGATATATTTACCTATGATTTCATTTTACTAAATGGTTTAAAATTAATATTCTAGTCATTTTCTGAATAAGTCACTTGTTGACTTTTTACAAAGAATGTGAAAGGAATATTTGTTTTAACATACTCAGAATAAATAGAATATTTCCATTATCATGACCACTCATTGATTTCAACATTCCTTTATAATTTTCGGTGATTTTTTTCATAGAAATTGTTTTCCTAATATTATATGATTTTTTAGTTTTTGAAAGTGATTTTAAAAGTGAAAATAGTATTTTCTTCAAGAATGTTTTTAATAAAACAATTTATGGTAAATATTATCATCAATGACCATAACCATTATTTTACATATAATACACTAGGGATATTTTGTAATGATACCATTTTTATTATTTCTTTGGATGGTTTATGATTAGTTTGACAGGGGATGTATTATTTTAGTACCATCTGTCATACTACTCAAGATGGTTTATGATTATGTTTATTGAGTGAGGAAGGTATTAACATTTCATATGATAGTTTGTCAATAAAAATGTTTACATAGTTTATTTTTCACCCCTTTAATATGAGTAAATAATTAGACATAGTAAGTGATGTTTGGACCTACGATATCTCCTCGATGCATTGGTAGGTCTCATGAGACAATCTGGCATGGGTATTTAGATGAGGCTTTACCCATTTATGTATAATGTGTTGGGAAAAGTCATTGATGATATAGTTATGATGTTTGGTATTATACATTCCCTCCTTATAAGACTATTTATTGATGTCCATGTGATTATGTGATTAGTTATAATGTCCATGGATATTTTTAAAGAACATATGATTATATATATGGTATTATTTGATCATAATTTATTCCTAAAATATTATTATTCATGATAAAATTATTGATTAAATAGAATATCTTTTTAGTAATCTACATTTCTATATTGATTATGACTTATGTTTTCATGATAGATTTTGATTTAAACATAACTTTACTGAGCATCTAAGCTCACCCCTTTCTTATGTTTCCTTTCCCCAGGATGCGAGAAAGTGTATTATGATTTATATGTATCACTACTAGAAATACAATATATACCAACTGTTTGAAACCATTGGTATAGGCATCAAAACTGTTGGTATATTATATACCAATGGTTTTGAAAACCGTTGGTTAGTAAGCCATTGGGAAAGGCTTATACCAACAGTTTTTCTCTAACTGTTGGTATATGGAAGTTTAATCTTTAGTATGCCAACAGTTTTCTTGAAATTTTTGGTATATATTTTTAACAACGGTTTATTAATTGTTGGGTATATAGTTTATATGTTATTAACGAACAATTTATAAACTGTTGGTATATATTATTACCAATAGTTCTTTAAAACTGTTGGTACAAATATTCGGGAAATACAATTACCAATGGTTCAAAACCGTTAGTATAGTGTTTTACCAACGATTTGAAAAATATTTGGTAAAAAAATTCTAAAAATACACTTTACCATTGGTTTAAAACAGTTGGTATAGTATATTTTTAGAAATCAGAACAGCATCTTGCACAGCAAGCACCCATCCCCTCCATTGCATACAATTACAAACACACCTCCAAACAACAATTTTAATTGAACAAAAAACCACATGCAATAGCACATAAAAACACCACACTCTTTCAATAATTACATGTACCACAACATAGTTTTCCCCATTTCAATCTTCACTACATACACCATTAATATAATAAACACATAATTCATAATGTAATTACATCAAGTATACACATACAACAAGTATACCCATACAAAAAATATACCCATACACCATTAACACATAATTCATAAGTTAATTAAATACATAAAGAATTAAATTCAGAATTCAGGGGTTGGGGGGTTGTTCAATGGTTTGGGGTGGCTGTCCAAGGTGGGTAGGGGCTGTTGAGGGGGGTGTCCGAGGGGTGGGGTGTCCAAGAGGATGGGGGTGTCCAGTGGGTGGGGAGTTGTCCATGGGGGTGTCCAAGTGGGGTGGGGTGGTGTCTAGGGAGGTGGGGGTGTCTAGGGGTGGGGTTGTCCAGGGGGTGGGGTGGTGTCCAGGGGGGTTGGGGGTTTGTCCAAGGGGGTGGGGTGGTTGTCCATGGGGTTGGGGTGTCCAAGGGGGGTGGGGTGTCCTATTGGTTGGATGGTGTCTAGGAGGGGTGGGGGTTTTTCAGGGGGTTTGGGGGTGTCCAGGGGTGGGGGCTATCTAGGGTGGGGTGTCTATGGGGGTGTCCAGGGGGGTGTCCAAGGTGTTGGGGGGGATTTATAGGGGTTGGAATGTCCAGGGGTGGTGTGTCCAGGGGTGGGGTGAGGCTTAGGGGGTGGGGGGTGGTCTAGGGGGTGGGGGTTTTCTAAGGGGGTGGGTGGTGTCCAGGGGGTGGGGGTGGCTGTCTATGGTGGTGGGGGTGTCCTGGGGGTGGGGGTGTCCTGGTGGTGGGGTGTTGTCTAGGAGGGGTGGGGCCATCTAGGGGGGTTGGGGGCTATTTAGGGGGTAGGGGGATGTCCATGGGGGTGGGGGTGTCTGGGGGGTGGGGCGGTGTAGGGGGTGGAGGGGTTTTCCAAGGGGGTGGGGGTGGTGTCCAGGGGGTGGAGGGATATCCATGGGGGTGGGGTGTCCAGGGGTGGGGTGTCCAGGTGGTGGGGTGGTGTCTAGGAGGGGTGGGGATATAATGGTTTTAATGGAATGAATTTTATAAATTTTAAGATCATTAGTATTTTTTAAAATCATTTTGGAATAGTGTTGATTTCAATAGTATGTGTTTCTTTAAGAAAAAATGAATGTTTTCTGTGTGTATGGTAGGAAGGGGGATTTGGTTATTAGGAAAAGGATTTCATTTTTATTGTGGAAAAAAATACTATATGATTTTTGAAATGGAACCTTAAAAGGGATTTTTATAAACCATGGGGGAGTTTTAATTAGAAATAAGTCTCTATTATGTTATTTTGAAATGGTTTTATGAAGAATTATTTATGATGTAACTTTATGGGATTTTTGATTTTATGTCCCTTGTTTTAGAACATCAAATTATTTTACTAAAGGTTTTGTTCTTGATAATTATTTAGAATATTACCACTATAAATAAATCAAAAAGTCTATAAGGGGATATCTCAGGTAGTCAATCTTGTGTCTTGGTCTCTACTCAAACTCTTGTGGAAGTGGAATAACCATGTTCTTCTTGGATCATTTATTATTTATGGGAGTTTGTAAAACTCCATCCACTATTTTTTATTGGTGATCAAGGATCCATGAGGAAACCATGTCGGTATCTATGATTAATGGGATCTTCGAGTTGTTGAAACCCTATAATCCACAAGGGTGGGGGGTTGTCCAGGGGGTGGGGGTTGTCCACATGGGTGGGGGTTTTCCATAAAGTTAGGGGTGTCCTAGGGGGTGGGTGGTGCTGTCCACGGGAATGGGGGATGTCTAGGGGGTCGGGGGTGTCCAGGGGTGGGTGGGGTTGTCCAGGGGGTACGGGGTGTCCAGTTCGGTGGGCGGGCTATCCACTGGGGTGGCAGGGCTATCCAGGGGGTACGGGGTGTCCAGGGGGTGTGAGGGTTGTCCGCGGGGGGTAGGGGTGTCTAGGGGTGGGAAGGTTGTCCACGGGGGTGGGGGCCTTCCATGGGTAGAGGGGTGTCCATGGGGGTGGGTGGGTTGTCCATGGGGGTGGGGGTTGTCCATGGGGGTGGGGGCTGTCCAGGGTGGTGGGGGATGTCCACGAGGGTGGGGCTGTCCATGGGGGGGTGGGGGGTGTCCATGGGGGTAGGGTTGTCTAGGGGGTGGGTAGGGATATCCACGGGGGTGGAGGCTGTCTAGGGGGTCGGGGTGTCCAGGGGGTGGGCGGGGCTATCCAGGGGGTAGGGGGGTGTCCAGTGGGGGTGGGGCGGGCTGTCCACGAGGGTGGGAGGGGTGTCTAAGGGGTGGGAGGGTTGTCAACGGGGGTGGGCGGGCTGTCCCATGGGGGTGGGGCTGTCCACTGGGGTGGGGGCTGTCCACAGGGGTAGGGGTTGTCCACATAGGAAGGGTTGTCCAGGGGGTGGGCGGGGTTGTCCAAGCGGGTGGGGGTTGTCCAGGGGGTTGGGGTGTCCAAGGGGGTGGTTGGGTTGTCCAGGGGGGGTATGGGGTGTCCAGTGGGGTTGGCAGGCTGGTCCGCAAGGGGTGGGCGGGCCGGATCGTGTATTCTTCATACAAACATGACATGATAGTTTCCTCTTTGTGCTCCATCTAGACATCATTGCATAAGCAGGAAAATCATTGATTGTCCACATAATCGCAGTACGCATCTGAAATTATGTCTTTTGAACACGCATCATATGTGCGCACACCCACATCCCAAAGAAGTTTCAAATGTTTTATTAATTTTTGCATGTATACATCTATATCATTGTCGGGATCAGAATGTCCAGATATGAGTATACTCATGAAAGTGAAATGTTTTTTCATACACAACCATGGGGGAAGATATATAAATGTGTATAAAAACCTGGCCATTGTCTTGTGCGATGTAATCATCTACCCAAATAGATTAAAACCATCACATGAAAGACCCAACCTCACATTATGCACGTTAGCTACAAAATCAGGATATCAAGCATCAAATCTCTGCCATGCAAATCCATTAGCAGGGTGAACCAACTCATCATTAGTCTTCTTTCTCTCGGTATCATGCCATCACATTTTTATTGAAGTTTCATTAGACATAAAAAGATTCTTGAGTCTTGGGATCAATGGAAAGTGCCACAAAACTTTTTCTGGAACATGGGATGGTGTTCCATCTGCTTTTGGATTCTAGTGGGATGTGCCGCATTTTATATAATCATTTCGTTCATTAATTTCTTCCAAGAGTAAACTGCAATATTTTGGGAAAGAATGAATTTTTTTTCTTGAAAATCCAAGAGTCTCAACTAACTTCCATGCCATATAGTGGTTTGAGGGAATATCTGCATCATCTGGAAGTAAGTCTTTTAAGAATGTAAGAATGTAATCTATGGCAGTATTAGAAATCCCATACATAGTTTTTGCATGAAACAATCAGATTAAAAATTCAAGATTTTTCATTTTACTACATTGACGATATACTGGAGTCGTGGAAGTATCATTCAATTTTTTCACCCTGACAACATCATCATTTTCATTAGACGCATCATTTCTATTCGTATCAAAATCTTCTTAGATCAGAATCCTTTATTTTTCATGATGACGAATAAACGGAAACTGGTCATATAACAAATTCCTCCAATCCAGTCCTCTCATTTTGATCATCAGCAATTTGATATTTTATTTTCTCCCCATTGTGATGAAAACCATATTTTGGTTATGTGGTATCTGACTTCTTCACGGCTCATCCAAGGTCTTCCAACACAATTGTAATAGGGGCAGTGTATGTGACCACTATCTAAAGCACTGTGAAATGAAAAAATCTAAAAATATCTCCAATTT